>JAMAFV010000005.1:475822-1075822 GCA_023625935.1 Eurotiales sp. R13A2 | reverse complement strand
GTATTCTTCAAACGTCTTTAGAAAAATCGACTTCCAGACATCAGCCCTCAGAAAGAGACCACATTGCACAATGACGACGTTGCGGCTTTTATCGGCTATCCTTGTCATTTTTGCTGCTGTCTGGTGGGCTGCCACGGAGAAAAAAGCCGATTATCAAAGCAGCTACATTATGGTTGATGGTCCGGATCCCGCGTTCCTGGTGGACGAGAAATATCTGGAGGGAGCTGTTTCCTGCCCGGTGTATGTGCCACAAGCCAAAGGGACGATCTTGTTGGTCCATGGGACTGGAATGACGTGAGTTGAATTCGAAAAATTCCTACCTTTTCCTCACTTTATTAACTCAAGAACAGCCCCCAGCTCAACTGGGAATACACTTTGATCCCCCCGCTCATACAAGAGAACTATCAGCCTTGCTACGTGGAGATTCCTTATCGTCTTCTCTTAGATGCCCAAACCAGCGCCGAATACATCAGCCATGCAATCAAAAAGCTCGCTCAAAACGAAACAGACAACCAAATTTCTATTATCTCGTGGTCAGCGGGAGCATTGATCACCCAATGGACATTGACCTTCTACCCTGAGACTCGCTCCAAGGTCAAGCAATACATCGCTCTGGGCGGGGATTTCCACGGTTCCTGGTCCATGATCCCGCTTGTCAAATTGAACCTGGTCACCGAGGCAGTGGTGCAACAGGTACCTGGCTCCAATTTTGTCACGGCTTTGGCTCGATTCGGTGGAGGCAGTGCTCTCGTGCCCACCACGAGCATTGGATCAAGTACCGATCTCATTGTCCAGCCAGGATTCTACGGTGAAGGGTGGCAGCGTCGCGAGCTCTTCAGAGATACGTGGCGACTAGATGGGCCCAAGGCTCGGAACATAGACCTGTTCAAGGTTTGTGCCACCAAGGAGCTCAGACAAGGGAAATTGCCGCATATAGTGAGCCATGAATCGTTGCTTTGGGAACCTGCGAGTCATCAAATCATTTTCGATGCGCTGAACAATGAGGAAACCTATCTTGGAAGTGCTGGAAGTGTCACATTCGATCATTGTAGAGGAAATCGGACACATCAGCTTCCTCCTGGCTCTGAGGAGAATCACAGGGCGATTATACCTGCGTTGACGGACTATGCCTCTAAAATGCCAGTCAGTGGATGGCCGGAGCTGCCGCTACGCGATTATGCATCGTGAGAACAGTTGAGGGTGAAACGTGATGTAAATAATGACAAGAGTGTACTACCCATTGTAGGCTACTTAGCTAGCTAGTTACGTACAGGAAAGTAATAACGATCAGAAATCAAAAAGGAAACGGCTCTGTGCCGAGTATAATCAAAGAAATGTTGTTTTACAGATCTTCGGAGATATACAATCTCTGGTCTTGATGTGCAAAATACTTCTGGGGATCGTTGACCGTGATTTCCTCATACTTCGCAAACGTTTCCTTGACTTTGGGAGAGCAGGGGTTGGACACTGAGCCTGTCTTCGGGCGGATCTGGCTTGTGAGGCCTGATGCAGCTGGGCGTTTGATTTCGTCAATTTTTTTGTAGTCTTCCCACTTGTCTTGCATGTCAATTTCCGAATGGAAGAGCATTGCCGGGGGTGCAAGGTCGGCCAGTATTTGTAGGATAGGAAAGTTGGGTTTGTCTACTAAAACTATGGTAGTCTCGTCGACTGCTAAAAACCCGTCCGGATCATCCAATACCTGATAGTTGAGCGTCTCGAGGAATTGCTTGTCCTCTAGTCTGTACTCGGGATCTTGAACGCAGCAAGCAACGCTGTTTTTTGTGACATTATGGATTATGTCGCGAATGTTCGCAAGCACAGCGTGCTGAGCAACTATGCGGTCTCTTGACCTGCTAAGGTGCGGTTTCCGAGGGTCCTCGGCGCCAATCAAGATGCCAACCAGTGATCCAGCGCCAAAGAAAATGACTCTCTTGATCTTCGCTAGCTTTGGCCTATCAATACTTTTAAAGGTAGCCAGTATTGACTCTTTTGTCACACTTGTATCCCAAGTCTTGACGTTCTTATGATATGCTCTCTGTATATTCTCGAATGTCACATCTTCGCCCTCGTGAGCTTTAAATTTCCTTCTCACCCTCTGCATTGTAGTTAGGTTGAGCCCGATGTCGTTTACATCTTTCTTATCTGCCCCAATGCCCCTTTCTAGGGCTATCCAACGCCACCAGGGGTGAATAATATGTTGAATCGGGGAGTAGTATAGCATGGTGATCCTAGATCGAGAACCATTTAATCAGCTTTGAATGCCGAAAAAAAACGTTATGTTCTTTATATTCAAGCTCCTCACTTACGACTCTCCATCTATACCCATGTCGAGAATGAGTTGAGTTTGCTTATTGTCATCATCGTAATGAGGCAAGCTAACAGTAGGGCTTTTGATCTTTCCACTTCTCCAATCGGCAAGTAACTTTGATACTTCGAGCAACTTCTCCCGCTCATAGAGCGGTTTCTTTTCGTTGAGATACAAGTGTTCGATTTTTTTAATACGTCTCTCAGACAGACGGCCGGTGCTGGGGTCATCGTGGTCTGACATTTTGACGGTTCGGAACTTGTAGTAGCTATTCGATAAGTATTAGGTGGCTTTGAATAAACAGAGCTTTATAGTGACACAGTTGCAGAGCGTGGTGAGCAGTTAGAGGAATTTATATCTCAAGGGAAACTTGACTCATTCCTACAGAGTAGAGTCATGATCTATTCCATGTTGAGCTTTTCTTTGTGCTACTTCACATGTAGTGGGTAACCTTAGACGAAGCCCCTGATTGTTTTTGAACATTCTGGGAAGACACCCATGGAACCAGGTGGCTGCAGTTCTTGGCCAAATGTGCATCCAACCCTTGAAAAGGCATCCGACTTCTGCAGTTTCTAAAAGACGGTTTTGATATTTCATCGTTATGAAGGGCGTCATATTTTTGGGTCGGCTTAAACCCTTTTGTCCACCTCTGTAGTCCATCGTCCTATATGGGGCCGCTCTTTGTTCCTCGCTACTCTTATTTGACTCATTTGGGTAGATTACGGTCATGTTGAATCACTTCGTTCTTTTTGACTTATGTGTCAATACGTAGAGCTGCTTCCATCGACATTACAAATCATCAAAAAAGAATATTATGAACGTGCAGCTTATTTACTAAGTGGCAATGCTAGATGGGCCCAGATAACATTCATCCTTCGAAGACGCCCGCCGTAGTTTCATGAAGAGAGAATTAATATTATCTAGACAAATTGCTGAATGACTGAGCCAGTCTGAGCATGAAGCAGCCTTAAATATCATCCACGCGGATTTAGAACGTAGAACGCATTCAAACATGGACATTGGTCACCCATCTCACGCCCGCCTTTACGATCTGCTCCACCAGCTCCAACTCCCCGTCATCTCTCGGTGCATACACCATAGTCAACTCATTCTGCAAGAAAGGTAAACAAAATCTCTGCCCCCAACCAGCCGCAATGACCTTTCTCGCATCCCGAGGACTCAGCCAAACATGCAAACTATGATCCGAGGGGTGTACATGTGCAATTTCACAGTCCAGCATACGGTCTGCTATAACGATTGGATTGATATTGCCATTGTCCTTACGCGCGTACAGTCCGTCGGTAGTTTTCCCCTCTGTGGCCGAAAGCTTGATCTCGAGGATGTCTGGATGCTCTCCGGCCAGGCGGTGGACCAGCGTCGTAAGACGATCTCTAGTGGACGGATCAATGGGCTCAGGGACTTGTCTCTGAGGAAGAATGCGGGGCATGAGCTTTGCGCGACCACCGGCGCGCGGTGGCAGCGTTTTTTCGAGGTATGATGGCCCTTCATTGCTCAGTGTCTCGGGATTAGTTTGGCGTGGGATGTGATATGCGAATATGATGCGAAACAGGGTCATGCGAAAGTAGCCGCTGTTCGTTCAAGTTGTATCAGCCTTTTATCATTGAATTTAAAGTTCCGTGATGTGCTTTTCGGAATTTGATGCAGTAAATGCGCTGCACTTACTACACATTGGGCGGCGAGCCGCCAGTGCCAAATGCTCGCCATTCTTTGTAATCATTGACGATCCTGCCGTCGGATATCGCAAGTCAGCCGTTGTCATTCGCTGCATCTCCTTCAAGCTTGATTGTAGCATACCAAACCGAGCCCAGAACAGCAGAGGCAGCAAGTCCCGAGATGAAAGGGTGTGTTTTGGCGGTAGCAAGGAGCCGCTGGGCGAGCTGGCCGAATGTATTCACGGGTTGAGCAGCCATGGGTGCAATAGCTTATGTTACCTGCGCAAAATGAAGAACAACTGAAAGGATAGACGTGGGCATTTTTGTCTTCTTCTCAAATGTGGTTACACAAACGAGGCCAAGCTTATGCAGATCATCAACTGGATTGCGACTAGAGGAATGCGGAGAAGTGGGTAGCAACAGCAAACTAGGTATGCATTTGATATAACACCCTGCCCCAGCTTCTCTATCCATTCTAGATACAAAATAGACAGTTCTTTCACCAGCAAACTGCCTTAATGAAAAGTTACATCCAGAATAGTAGATTAATCAGTTACGGCAACCTTCAATTACGCCTGTGCAAATCCATTCGTCTTGGGTTTCGGCCCCTCGCATTTCATCTCAGCCGGCACAGAAGAGCCAGAACTAGTTCCTCGGGGAAACTTTATGGAACCACGCCAGATTAAGAATTATTCTTCAAGGCTTCGTGCCCCTGTTCACGAATCACTCCATCAGGCGTCTGCGTGATGTCGGTGTCGTCGGTGTCAGGAAGCGCGACGTCGAGTGGCTGGTCCACCTCATTTTGGACAGTATTTGCTTCGGTTTCAGGGCGACGTCTTTTGGCGGAAGGCGGTTGTGGATCTGCTGCAGGATTCGCCTTCGGGCCATCTGTCGTGTTGGCCTTCGTTAATGAGATTCTATGTAAGGTCTGGGAAAGTCTTTTCAGGTTAAACCCTAAGACGTGCTACATACCTCCTTCGTTGTCTGTTTCCTTGGTAACTATTTGTTGTTAATAAGGTCCCATGTGTGGTCTGGGAAAGCCTTTCCAAGAGTTAACCTAATAAAGCGGTACGTACCTTGTTCTCGTTGTGGCACTTGATTTTCATCTTTGGCTGTGATTTTTCACTGATGTTAATATATAGGTGTGATCTGGAAAAGCACAATCAAGAGTGTCTATATGGATCTTGCTTACCGATGCGCGATGTGCCAAATAAAGCGTGCCCGCCAGATGGCTTGTTGATATAACTCGGACTGTGCTGTGTCAGCAGCCACGATTTCAAACTCCAAGCAATTTTGTCTTTGGTGTCATTTTTCCAGCCACGATTGAAGAACACGCCTTCATTGGAAGCACTGTTGTGGTGTCGAATCATGAGAATGAATCTCGCCAAATGATCGGCAAGCTCCCAATCAGACTTGTCCAGACGCAAACCAGAGTATCGCTGGACCCCGTTGGCCTCCCCAGAACTAATTCGAGCCTGTATCTCTGCTAGACCCACACTTCGCACATTCGGTTCTCTGTATTTGAGCGCACTGTCCCACAGCTCTATCCACCATGGCGCAACCAAATCGCTTTTGATCCAATGCAGCCATTCTGCTTCTGTCGTTAGGCGCAGGGTATTTTGTAGGCCCTTCTTCCCTCTGACATCGACTGCCTCTTCTCTGCGGGCTTGCGCTATGTTGGAGTAAGTGTGCTGTCCCACGAAATGAAGGCAAGGCCATACCTAAATTTTGTTTCGCAATTGCTGCATAGTCAATTGGATCGCTATCATATTCGTCGGGGCTTTCGTCGCGAGGACGCTTGGCTCCCGCCATAGTCCTAGGTCTGGAAAAGTTCTTTGGTCAGAAAAAGCGATATCTGATCTCTAAGTTGAGCATTTGAGGGAACGATTGGGCGCAACCAAGCGAGTTTTGGTGGATTTTGATATGCTCTTCTCAAGCAATATTTATCTTGACTTGTTAGATGACAGTGTTTGCTTGTCTATCTTACTCACCTTGCTTTTGGCTGTGGCGAGCTCAGTTGTGAGAGTGAGGGTGTGATAGCAAGAAGAGAGGTGTTGAAGGAGGAGAGTTGAAGGAGGGAAGTTGGTGAGGACATGACATGACGTGCGAGCAGTCAACAACCCGAAGCAGCGACAATAAACAGCAACGGCCTCCCACGCTCCGGTTTCTCTTTGTTTCTCCCTCTCCCCCCTCGTCATAGCCAATGTGTCGCAAAGTTTGGTCAACAGACTAGCAAAGAATTATGCTCTTATTGAAAGAATCCTCGCATTGATACTTAAAAATCTAGATGATATGCTTCTGTCCCTACGGCATAAAACATCCGAAAGCCTGCATAACTATAGGATTGGACACGACAGGCCCGAATAATTAGATATTTCGATGCTTGGCTTGCAACTTTAGTCCATTTACATTCATGAAAAGAACAAATCATGGTACAGTGCCGGCACAAAGTGTTAACAACGCCGGTAGGAAGACTCCAAGGCTATATTGATATCTAAACCAGATTTCACTTGGAAATTTAGAGGCCTCGTGAGATATGGATCAAGAAAATAGAACCAATATATAATACCGATGTAAGAAGCCCTCCAAACACTTATTTCTGATATTATTTGTTAAAGATATTATAAGGAGGGTGTGAATACACTGTACAGAAGAACTTGTCCAAAGTAATCCCGGCTGATCTCGTCTCAACCTCCACACGACGCATGGACAGGCAACAACCTGAGGCAACCACCTGAGGCAGCAGCCGCCTCCCACTCTTCCTCTTTATCTCTTCCTCCCTCCCCCTCCCCCTCCTTCTCCTCTCCTCCTCTCCTCCTCTTCCTCTTCATCACTTCACTACCCATCACTATCTACTATCTTGGACGAGCTCATATCATCTTCTACCCCTATTTGCGAGTCTGAACACGAAGGCCACCTCTACGCACCGTCATGGCTGGCATATCTCGTGAAGATTTCCAGACTGCTCTGGAGGCCGCAGTTCATCGACAGAAGACCACCTACCACCACTACGCCGCCATGCACTTCAGATGGAGTGATGACACCACAAATGCAGAGCGGGATGCCGCAAGTTTCAAAGAACTCGCACATTACTTGGGCTTTCCTGAACCACGGGAGCATATTCTCTCTGAAAGTGACAAGGCTCCAGGTTTCTCGTTATTCGGTCATATCCATGACATTCTAAAGCCAGCACTCAAATGTGAAGGTCGCTCTCTTGTGATGATTCATTACGCAGGCCATGGACGCCAAAACGACAATGGAGAGCTTGAGTTGTGCAATGAAGGTAGAAAGAAAGCAATCAATGCAGGCCGCCTCATGGCGGACCTTACAGACCAAAGTCACATGTCACTCGATGAACCTATCGACATGGTGATCATTTTTGATTGCTGCTATAGCTTTCTATCAACTCGCAACGCCAATAAAGAAAGTCGAAAGTTTGAAATCCTAGCTGCGAATGATGTACGCGATCCCATTGCCTTTGGTCGTGACAACGCCAATTCATTCACCTCGAAGCTATTAGTTGAGATTCGGAATCGTGTGCAGAGAGGCTACAGTGGTGTCGAGATGGCAGATGTGATTAATGCACTACAACTTTCATCGCCAGTCAAGAGGCCTACCTACAGTGCGAAACTTGGTCTTGGGTCCATCACTATTCCGCTTCCTCAACTACCAGCCACTTCACCCATGAGGCGCGACACCTCAGATGAGACACCTGACATGCTCGCTACTTTTTCGATTCATGTCAAACATGATTTCAGTGACGATGAGCTGAAGGATCTTGTCAAGTGGGTTGAATCAGCACCTAAATCTACCAAGTCGTCGTTGAGACTTGAAAGTGTAAAAGCCACGAATTCCATGTTTTTCACATTCGTGGGCAGTCGCTTGATGTTTTACCGCATCGCTGGCCTTCCAGGAGTTAGTCTCATATGCGAGCACAAACCTGTCGATTACTCGTGGCTGTTTCGTCCTCCACCAATACCTGTGGCTCCGATGTTCTCTCTCCCGTCTCATCGTCCCATAGATCGCAAAGCACGGTCTAAGTCACGCCACAGCTCTATTGACGAAAACGCCCCCCCAGAAAGCAAATCACGGTCCAAATCACGCCACAGCTCTATTGACGAAGATGCTGCCTCGGGAAAGAAAGGACAGTCCGTGTCGACACCCAGTAAGGAGAGCATGAGACATTTTTCGAGCTTGTAGTGCCTAGGAGGGTGTCAAGCCCACTAGATTAGAGATTGCTTAGAATTGTTTTTCTTTGGGCGCCCTCCTGTAAGCACATGTTGTCTTTGCTGAATATTGTTTTAATTGCTAGAAGAGGTCCTCACAATAATATTAATAATTGAGGCTATCTTCCTGATTCATTTTCCGCAGGGATTAGTCATTACGAATGAAAAGCTATTGATAAACCGAGTCCCATTCTTACTAAACCGGCCTCACCTTGTTGTACATTAAATATTAGAACTTGTTCACAAATCAGCGGTAATATGTAACGCATTTTGGGAGATCCACGCAACAAGTACTCCAGTCTGCTGCTGTGGTGTGATAACGACACGGCCAAGGGCAGGTGGAAGACTTGTTGTCACAGTCACACTTTCCATGTAGAAGGCCTTTACGACAACAATGAGGCTATTGAAAGCATGATCAAAGTAGCTAAAGCCCCCCTGGAATGTTGATTATAACATCCATCAAAATTGATATAACGTTTGGAGGAGGGCGCTAATATTCTACTCGTGCGCAGGAAAATATAGATTTTCTTACTAGAGGGCGGCAAATGACCATAATTTTTTCACTCGCTTGACGTATCAGCAATAGTACATATTCTTTAATATCCATTACTGAGTTGAAGAGCGGCGTGACTGTGAGAAGGATATTGAAGTTGGGTTCTAACCAAGAGATGGCTCGATGAGTCTCTGATCCCCTGTTCCTAAGTAAATGAGCTTTGTCAAGGACAACTCTGTTAAACGTCCTTCCAGGTTCAGGGAACAATCATTCAGCGTCGGAGTGAGGTCGAGCGCCTTCAGGAGTTGATCTCACCATTGCGTACGGCGGTCGATTTACTCGAGCGCTCTCAGCAGCGGGTGAGCCTCGCAATGCAGAAGTTGGAATTACAGGTTCAGCTTGTTATTGCCCATCTTTGGGAGTGTAAGTTTCTGTCCTTTTCCGACCGTGTGATAGCGTTGCTGACATATCGTGTTTTATTCACTATGAGTAGGTTTATTCTGGAGTAGCGGGGATCATGTTCTCCCTTTCCTTGTGACGGGTTTTCATTGGCACCATCGGGTGTCCTATTGTGTTTTTCTCGGTACTTTAGTGGGTTCCTTATGGGCTCCTAGGCCGTACGTAGGTAGTGGTAGTTTCTTAGGATTGAAATGAAATGGCATGACAGCACCTTTATGTAATAGGCTCGCTTGCTCTTTGTGCACCAGTCGAAGAAATTCAGACCATGGCGAGAGCTCCAGGTCAGGTAAGATGTCAAGACAACAGTGCGGGCGCGAATAGGAGAGCCGTCAAATAACCAGTGGTCTTGGTCGAGTTCTTTTACACGGCTGTAGCACCATCGCTGAACGGAGCTATGATTCGCATCTTTAACAAATAATGTTATAAATCAGTGTTTAAAGGGCTTCTTGTAATAATATCGTATATTGATTTTATTCTTTCATTTTGATTCTCACGAGGCCTCTGAAATCTTTAGTTAATTCTTCTTGAAATGTCAAGATAGTCTGCGAGGCCTCCTACCCCGGTGTTTAACACTTTGTCCAGGGACTGTATAAGCATCTCCAGCACCCTCAACCCCAGCTGCAGAATTGCCATAAATCAAATCCCTCCCAAACAAAGACAAATCACTTCCTCCCCAACGCCTTCGAAACGGTCTCACTAGCCGACTGCATAAGCCCCTTTCCTTGCGCAGCCGCTCTACCACCAAGACTACCACCCCCATTCCCATTCCCGTTCTCCGTGCTCAGCCGCTGCCCGTAGAACGGCTTCTCGTCCTCTTGAAGCGGTAGATTGGTTTCTCGCTCGTCAGGCGGCAGAGGAGCCACGGTCGATTTTGAGTCTCCTAAACATCTTTTCAGCATGGTTCATTCCTTCTGCCGCAGTCTTCGTCTCTTGCACCGGCTTTTGCTGGATTCACGAGACGGGTGGTGGATGGATACTTACCCGGCTGCATGACTTCCTTCATGAACGCCTTGGCGCGCTCAAAGGAGGATTCGCGCGAGGTGCTTGTGGAGCGGTCCATTCTGCTTTTCTATCGGGAAGCAAGATTTGGGAGACATTCCATTAGCTAGGGGCTATTTGACTAGTCAGGCTGGGGAGGTGGACGCGTACGAACCCTTTCAGACATGGTGATGGTGATGGCGACTGTCGATTACTGCACGCGTCAGTTGAGGTCGGTTTGATAAAGTTACGTAGAGAAGTAAAAACACAGTCTAGGTAGTCAAGTTGTGTCTGTTTGATGGTGGAGGTGATGTGAAGACTTTCTAGGCGCAATCGGTTGGTTAGGGTTTTGTGCCTGGCCACGCCTCACTGGCCACTGGGTGATGTCAGGATATCGTATGTCCGCGTGCGGTTCTTCCGCACGGCAAATCCGAGATGCCTTCCTTTCTGTAAAATACTACGATGTACCACTAGTGAGAAGTTTGTTGGTGTAGTTATGTTAAACACAGACTATTAATTATGACTGTTTTCTAAGAATCAATCAATCCATTGCCTATATAATAGATCAATAAGTTCAAACTAGGCATAAGATAGGAAAGAATCTCGTGGCCTGGAAACGGTAAATCCAGAACCAGCCATTATATTCAATCACAATCTTTAAAAGGAAAAGAGGAAGAGAGAAGAAAAGAGAAAAAATCAAAAGCATTGCGCACTTCTGCCCGGTGCTCAGCCCATTACAAAATAGGAAATGGAGAAGAAAATTGAAAAGACAAACATCAACCCAGGCTGAGCTTATAACCGGAACAGACGCGATTGTATCAAGCAAGAAACACACACAACATTGAGAGAAAAGAAATGTCAACATCAGAAAACATCAGGAACATCATTAGGGGCACAACTCAAACTTGCAAACATCATAATAACCGAACCAGTTATCTACCATCATCACAATCGACCTGACATAGGTAGAACCTGTGTAAAGAAAAATTGAATCTCTATACCTGGAGCTCCGAGATGTCCGATCCGAAAACAAAAAAAATATCAATAGACGAGCGAAAAGTCGAGATCAGCCACATCATATGATCGATCCAAGTGTAAGCTCGCGTATTGCTGTCTGTCATCAGTCGGAGGCAAAGATCTATTCCGAGCAAAGCCATCCCATCCCGGTCTACTGCTGTCGGTCCCTTCTATGACACGTATAACCGAGCCAGTCATCATGAACAAACAACCCATGGACGGGCAACAAATAAAAAGAAAACACCGTCCGCACCCATCCTGCCCACATCATGTCTATAAACGTATTCGTGGAAATAAGGAAAGAAAAGGCATGAAGAGGGAGCAAATTCGTCGGAGATCATTACTTGCATCGAAGAAATATTGTTTCGATCTTGCGTTGTAGACAAACAAAGAGTATGGAGAAATTACAAACTCATTGTCAGCCACTCCCACTCCTGACTAGCTGTCTGGCCTGATCCCGCAGCCAGACTGTGATGAGCGGGATTCGTCGCTGCCGGCGGCATGGCTGGTGCCAGCGGCACGTTCTTGGATCTCGCAGCTGCCGATGGCCCAGCACCAGGTTTGTTGTTGTTCATACTATCCATACTCATATCATCGCTGGTGGTAGTTTCTGGGCTATCCTGAGACAGACCCGCCTGGATGCTGGCCAGTGAGCCAATCGAGTCCTTGTCAAGCCGTCGCTGCCGCTTAGGAGCAACTTGAACTGCAGCCCTTGCTTGGGCCCCGGCGGATGGTGTGGATTTTGGTGGGGCGGCTGCGATTGGGACAACACCGCTCTTGACGGAGCCCGCTACTCCAGTCGAACCTGCACCAGAGGCAACAGATCCTGCAATCGATGGTGGTGATTCAGAGGCGTTGGCGCTCTGGAGCTTGCTTGAACTCGGTGGTGTGACAACAGGTGTCTGCTGAACCGAGTTCTTTCGGGAATTTTTCTTGGATCGCGCAGAAGACACTCCAATGGCGATGTTGTTTCCGCCGCCACGGTTTCGCTTCTTGATAACGTCGGTCTTCAGGGAAAGCGGTCGGACGACTCCATGCAGTTTAAGGAAAAGACCACAAGCGTTGCAAAGTGGCTGGCCCTCGGGGTTTCGTCGCCAGAGCGGTGTGGTCTGGGTGAAGCAGTTGGTACAAGTTGTGGGGGTGCTTTGATCACCAGGCTTTGTGCCACCAGGGCTAGTCGGACGTGATGGAGCGACACTGCTGAATCCTGATTCCGGTGGTGTATTTGGCGATGTATGAGACTGCATGACCTGCATGCCCATGTGGTCGGTGTTCGGGGTGGAAATGGCCCGAGCCAGCTTTGGTCTTCGGGGGTCATGGTGGCTATGCATTTCATTCATAGTAACCGCTGACCCATGGCCGTGCGGTAGACTCCCGCTTTCCCAATCATGCGATTGGTCCATGAGATCTCCCATTCGTGCATGGTTCAAGCCTGAGAAGTTTGGCATGGAGCCGTAGTGACTTGCAATATGGGCATCCCATTGCAAATTCGAAGACATCTCACCAGAGATATCTTCAATCCCGGTGAAATCGGTCTGCATGCCAATGTTCTGGTCTGGGAAAGCCCCGTCTTCGTCTTCATTGTCCGAGTCAGCTCCAAAAGTGAACATGTTCTCACTGCTTGTGAGGTTCAGGTTGTGATGTGAAGGAGGGGCGGAAAAATCACTATGCCCAATAACCGCCGACGGGTCAACAGCATGTTGGCCGGACGCGAACCCAGGAGACGGAATACTGGAAGGCGGTCCGCTCATCGTATTGTAGGCGGTTGCATTTGTGGCTGATCCGGCAGCATCGTTCTTATGGTTGAACATGTATCGAGGTTGCAAAGAGGCAGTGAGATTGGACGTGCGGTGAGGCACAACATAAGCTGGCACGTTGCGCTGAACACGTGCATCCATTGAATTCTGATCAAAATACATGGAGTGCTCCCCATCGTATGTAGGCTGCGGGGTGGAGGCTGTTGAATGATACCCAGACGGTGGTGGAGAGTAAAAGTCGGTTGAGTTTAGGGATGTTCCCATTGGAGTCTGAGCATACACATGACCGAATGGCCCCGATGACACCATAGGTGATTCTGTGGGGGAGAAAGTAAAGTTCTGTTGGAAGGGGCCGGCAGAGGTCAAGATAGGATCATCGTTGAGATGGAAAGTGTCGAGATTAAAGGGCACGCCGGGAGAGGTGTGGTTTGTGGTGGGGAAGGCGGAGTGCGGCTGATCCAGGCTGTAGTCTGGCATCATGGCAGTGTCCAGGTCGTGATCATTATGATTACCCAACAGATTGGAGGTAGGGATGACTTGAGGCGAGAATTCAGCAGGTCGCTTGCGGGCCGCCTGTATTTGTCGTGTTAGCTAATCTCGTATCCCTGGGAGCAAATAGACATTGGAAGACCAAGACTTACCTTGCGTTCATCTACACTCGTCTTCCGTACACGGCGCTGCACATAACCAAACTCGTTGTTACGACGCAGGTCCTGAGACGGGTGAGGCAAAGACGCAGGGACGAGGGGGTTATGTGACGATAGGTGTTGGTCCTTGCGAGCTTTGATGGGAATGCCGGGTGCCACGGCGGAACTGGTCTGGGCGTGAATGTTGTCGGTAGTAGCCAGTGGTGACTCAATGCCAGCAGGGGAGCCAATCGAAGACGGCACAATGAAGTCGTCCAGGTTCATGAAATCTGCCGAGTGGGCGGAAGCAGCAGCGTTGTTGCCCTGACTTGCCTGGCGTAGCTGAGCAATTCCGCTGGGAGCAGGTTTCCTAGCGGTTGGCTGGGCGGTGAGGCTATAGATTTAGAAAACTCAGTTAGTGGATATCGCTGATGATGGTGATGATGATGACGATGGAGAAGAAAAAAAAAAATACCGAGTGGCGAAATGAAAGGTGAGGATGGCAGGATGTAAGATGTAAGATGTAACAGAAGAGGGGAGCAAAGATAAGGGAGGATTCGATGATGATAACAGTACAGACTAGCGTCCTGCAAGCTGCAGCCAACTATCGTCTGGACAAAGCATTTTTCTTTTCATCCAGAATGTCATTGTATTGATGGAATCTGGGCGCATGAAGAAGGGGGGGAAATATATATATCACCAATATATATATATATTTATACATATATGTATAACTCACCGAGCTTGCTCTGCCCGCTCTCTTTCCTGACGCTTCAGACTCATGGCCATCATCCGCCAAGTCAGATTCTCCATGCGTTCTTGATTGGGCAATTGCGATTTTGTTCGCGAATACAACTTCCATATTTGCGTCGCCAGAGGGTCTTTTCGCTGCATCTCGTCGGGACTATCGACCGCACCGCGAGGGGCGCCATCGTGCCAGTCCGGAAAGACCGAGTCGCCGAGCAACGCCCCTTTGGCGATGCTCTCTTGAATAGGGAAATCCAGCTTGCCGTTTGTTTCCTTTTTCTTCTGCTTCTCCCCGTGTCTATGATTTCTTAGTGCTCTGTGGCCCAAGGGGAGGGCGATGGCATTCGGATTACAGCCAAGTCAACGGCATGCGCGGGACAGACGGTCGGTCGGGGTGGTCGCTGGAGTTCTTCGGAAGGCGGAAACGGAGCACCAACCAACATGGGAGACGAACGAGGGGGAAAAAAACAGGATGAAGGGAAAGAACCAGGGCCACCACCGCAATGGACAGAGGAAAGGAACGTGGATGAGCGAGAAGTCGTACAGTGAGGATATCCCCAGCTCGTCTGGCCAGGGAAAATTAATTGGAGGACGAAGCGGCGGCGAGTGACTGACTGACTTGACTGACTTGACTTTGACGACTGATCTCAGACGCAGGAATACTGGGCGGTAATATTACGGTCCGTCAGCGTATTTCGGTTTCACCCGACCTGCCGCATTGTTGGTAATCAATGCCGTGGGCCCCGCACACAGGTCGCTCAGCATTGGCTGGGCTGTTGTTGCAGGTGGGCCTGGCCTGAATGTTAGCGCAGCGCTAGCATTAAACGGGCATAACGCTGGCTCGGCTGGTGGTAAACTACGAATTACATTCAGCGTAATTACTCGGTACGGGAGCCACGTATTGGCGATACGGCATCCAATACGGCGCGTAAAGAACGCTGTGGACCGCATCGTTTATCGCCGTTGACACCACTGAATTATTCATCATTGATCCTATATCTGTTTTGAAGGATCTATACAGCACACAATATACGTCTCTGCAGGCATCCATATGCATGACGATGTGTGTAGACGTACGGAACGCCTGTAGTAGTAATCAGCAAAGAGTCCCGATCACGGCCAGAACAAAGACTCAATCTTGAGGCACCAAATCCAGCCATTGGTGGAATCCAGGCTTCTGGAAGGAATCTTACCCAGGCCCAGCGATCGACAAATCGTGGCTCGTGGATTATTAAACCAATCGCCTCGTTGCGCACTGTGTCGCTAAATGCGGCATTCGTGTAGCACCAACGCTGTGCTGTGTTCAGAACGACATCATGACTGATATGGGATTTGAAATAACAGGTGACTACTGGTGCTTACCGTGGGTACACACTACCAGTAGACGCCGTCAGTCCTGACCTAACTTGACTAGTTGGGCATTACGTAGTAAGGCTGCGAGTAGCAGGAGCTCAGACGATCAAATAGATGACGCCAGTTAGTTGTCAAGATCAGCAAGTCGTATACTACGGATTCGGCTATTGTCAGGCACAGTGCACGCCTACCGGAGACTCATTAGCCGGATCAATGTGAGATGATACCATATAGAATAACTGTACGTAGTATAAGACGGAGTGTATAAAATATTGATGTGCATCGCGAAATTAATGTAAATTAAAAATTGTCCTGAAGAAGGCTCAAAAAAGCACTGATCATGCTGCTGCTAACCCTAGCGGTGCGACTAGTCGAGACTTTTGAAACGCCAACGCTGGGACCACTTGTTCTAATGCAGCCACATGGTGTTTAGAATAATACTGTTTATAGCTATAGTTATAACTGCGTAATTACTTTAACTTGGGTTGTGTAGTAACAGCGAGAGTGTCCAGATCTCGGTTATATGGTGCATGTCTAAAGGCATGGCAGGGTCAAAACTGAACCGTCGATTTCTTACACGTATAACTACATCAATCCCAGAGCTATAGAACTCAATCACGTCCCGCCGACACTTCAACTTCGGCATCCCTTTTCCAACTCATTATGGATACTGCCCGTCGGACCGACCTCGTGGCGGAACAATCTAGTCCCTCCTACTACGGAGTAGCACCAGTCAGCTACGTCGCCGGAATGCTAACAATGCAAGCTAGCTGTTGGCTAGCTAAAGTGTACTTAGTAGTTACACAGAGACTCCACTGCATGCTGCCCATGGTCAGTGGCACGGTGGCGATGGGCCGTGGGCGAGGGCGATGTGGGGATATATGGTGATCCGTTCGTATGTCTTTATCCGGGTTTATAGATGTGCTGCTCTCGCTGAGTAGAGAGCGCTCTACATTTTGCTATGCGACACGGAAACTTTGACTGCATGTGGTTGGAGCCTGTTTGTGCCACTGTCTGTAGACAATGCCGTTGTTCCACCTGGAAATACACTCTGCAGTAGCATAGATGGAGTACAGGCACTGGTACGTACTCCGTAGTACATGCGATGATATGCAGTCGCACTCGGTGGGCCGCCGCATGGTGAGAGTCGGTGGATCCTGAACGATGGATACGCGCCTTGCCTTTTACAGCTAGCGTATCGGTATTTACCCAAGCCCAGCGACACCATTGGCTGCGGCTACTTCTGCTAGGGCAAATGACTCGCCGATGGCTCGGCGCTAGGCCCGTTGTGGCTGGTTACTAGTGGTGTATGCAAGCAGCCCGTTCCGTACAGATCTCGCAGGTACGGAGTACTTGGTAAAACACTGCCCGTACAGTTAGTTGTACATAGTACGTAGCATCTGTACAGCGTACAAGACTACTACTCCTGGCCCTTTGAGCACTCTACTTACACGATTCGATTTGATCACAGGCAAAGGGAGCGCTGGCTTATCCGAGAACGAACGGCGCTGCATCTGTCTGCAGCCTAGACCGCTCCATTCTGTTCTAATTCCATTTCAAGGGTTCCGAGCCCTCATACTAGTATACACACGCAAGCTCCCATTTTTATCCCGGTGAGCGCGTCTCGGCTCCAGTCGCTGAGCTTAAATGTATACTTGGTATGGACGCAGCGCAGTACCTATAGGCTATACGTACTACGGAGACTATAGTATATACTAAACGTCCGCTCAGATGATCCCAGAACGGAGTTGCTCCAACTGTCCTCGCAGGCCCCGTCTCGATACACACGTAAGTTACCGGGTAAGATACAGAGTACGTATGTACGTAGCATGTCCCTTCTTACGGAGTCTCCGTCCAGATCGTCTGGTTAGGAAGTCGTCCCGGCCTTCTATGACTTTTAAGCTTTTGGTAATTTACCGACCTCTATTTTGTAGACGGGCTATGAAGAGCATCCCGAAATCATCCGAGGGCGTAATCAAGTCTACTGAACAAAGCTTGGGCGGAATATCGCGGTCTCTATCACATGCCGGGCTGGCTGCAAGTACATAGTAAAGTATAGAATTAGATGCAAAAAGAAAAATAACATACTAAACGGGTTGCATATGATTAATAACACGATCGCCTGTTTTAGACAGCGCTTGTTAGTTTCAAGCCAGGCGTCTCGCCTATATGGTGGTATGTGGTATAAATAGTCAGAAATAACTTATAAGATTGATCCATGTCCTTACCAGAATCGGTGCATTCCGATCGACCGCGGTAGCCGCTTTTAATATTTTTCTTTTTTATATTTTTAATTTCATGCAGTGCATTCCTTGCATGTTTGAGCATGGGGCAGATTCATGGTTGTATCGACCTGCCTGAAAACATTCGGAAATCATACGTGAATTGTTGATCGCTTGCTTATTTGACCCTCGACTTGACAATTGTGGTGTTGAGCAGGTCAGGTCGATTCTTTAGAGTATGGGCGACCCCGCGCAGGTCAAGCCCGGAGCACTCTGTACCGCGTATTGCTTCTGTATTGCGGCTGCAAAACGGTACCGTACGTAAATACGGATACTTTCTCTTTCGACTCGACAAGCGCCGAGCACGACCGGACGAATGAATATTCAACCACCAGCGCCATGAGCAGGTCCATATAGCAGGATCACTCCATGTAACAAATATATATGGAACAGAACGTCCAGGAGAAATCGACCGACCTGGCTGGTTAGTGACTGCCCATCTGCAGAGTAAATAAAATACCAACCCTTGACTTCCAAGCTTGCGCGGAGTACGCAATACGTAGTATTCCGATGGAAATCCACCAATCGCAGCAGCCAGACGATCGTATATAAGATCCCATCCTTATTATATGTGAGACTCCGAGGCTTGACGCCGGACCACTCGACACTGGACAGCAGACAGCCTCGTCTAGTTCTCCGAGCTGATCTGATTTGACGCGGGCCATTCGTGTCCTCTTCCCCGGGCGAATTTGCATCTCGTGTATGTAACCGAAGTTCGTTTTCCTCACTGCCAAGAATGCATATCGCGTGTCCCTAAACGGTGGAGGGGGGCCATTTGCCACCAATTCAAACACGGCATCCACCCAGACAGTGGACACTTGCACAGAGCGGAGGAGATAAGGAATGTACCGTAGATATCGGCATACATGCCTACTTACGTATCTCATCCGTCAAAGCTTGTCGCAGGTCCATCGATTCCATACCATAATTCGTGTTTTCAGCGCCCAAGCTTGGTCCATGTAAACGTAACGACGCGTCGATCCAGGAAGTCCTTGCCAAAGCCAACATAGCAGGCTTCGTTTATGTTGTCATCTTGGCTGTTCTGATCAGCCAGCCCATCACCAGTGCTCCGTAACGTAATCACCCAATGCGGTAAGCCGTGAATCCTTCGCCGAAATGGCAAACAAAACCAAAGTGGCAAGTGGCACACTCGACGATCGCTTCGGTCGTAGGGTATTCGAGCGGCGACAGTACCTCTGTCAAGTCGCATGTCCATGTCGCATGACCTCCTGCCTGTATCTTGTCCTTCTTATTCTTTGAGAGTATTGTGTCCATCGTCAAGTAAAATCATCACGTGATAGCATGCCGTTTGTGGCTGTAGGGTTAGGGTTGCTGTACAGTCCCATCGATATTTCTCCTCCTGAGCTTGCAGGTTAGAAAAAGGAGAGAAATAATAGACTAATCGAGGGACCTGCTTGCGCTATATATACATACGCAACTGCAAACCGAGCTGAATGGAACTAGACAGTTGTGCGAAACTGCAGCTACCACAAACTAAAAAGGCCAAAGATAAAAAAGCTCGTCGATAGATAAGACCAGGGGTGAGCAAATCACAGCTTCCTATTCTGTAGAACGTTGAAGGAATCCCCTAAATAAATCGATGGATCACGGAATCGAGCACGTCACATAAACCATTATCAGCATCATACCTTGTGTGGATGGTTTGTGCGTGCGTGCTGGCTGGGCTAGACTAGACGTCTCCGCGGATAGCTAATCTTTGATTTTTGTTTTTTTTTTAGCTACTGGCTTTATCTGCTGCCTCTTGCGGAATGGAGTGGAAGATACGTAGATTAGATAGGGCGGCGCTGTGCGACGTTGGACGATAATCAGCAGCCACTTGCAGTTACTAGTACTACGTACCTATGGCTCGGATGTATGGGGTTACTCCAGAAAATCCAGTTATCTATAGATTCTTCTATCTATAATCGTTGTGCAGCCCAGATCGGCCAACCGCTTTCGAGCAGATTCTATATCTCTAGCTAACGTCGCAGATAAGACGAGAAATAACTCCGTCCGAGCTGACTGGATACGTCGTATCTATTGAGCTGGTATCTACGTGTCTAGTATCTAGTATCTTGTATCTGCTGAAGCCTCTCTAACTGATTAGACACGAACACGTAGTCATCGGAAATTAGGCAGGCATATCGTACGTTAGAGGTAGTTCTCTATCAATTTGGATGAATGCATTATCTGTGGAACTGCAAACACACAGTAGGTATCAGGTGGCTTGTCACATATCTCTCCTTCCAGTTGGGATATCTCGTAGATTGGAGCCAGTTATCATTGAGGCATTATCAATACTAAAGACCATGTTATCGTTTCTACGCCCGTGGCATAGATCATATCTACCAGCTGGCCCTTGGATGCTCAGAATTGACATTACGTACTTGTATGACTGGCATCAGGACGACGACCTGCCTACTCCTAGGCACACGATGGCTCTATACACCAGCTGCGCACGCGCCATGCTCTTCACAAGCCTATCTCCCACCTCACCTCACTGATACCAGTAACCACGGTTTCATACAGTCCGGTCTCCCCCAAATACTGACTGCCTCTGACAGAATTCACTTCACTCCCCAGGCAACCGCACATCCTCCCATCCCCTCCCACTCCCATCCCCAATATCCTCCGCACTGCCAAACCGCCCAATACCGCGCCAATCCGTCATATTAATCCATCCAATCTGCTGCAAATCCCCAAACCCGCCTACCCAATACGCCTGCGTCACAACCATGCGCGCCCAGAAGCCCGCATGCGGACTATCCGGGTTTCCCGGCAGCCATGCGCGGGCATCTGGATGGGTGGCCAGGAAACATTCTTCCAGCGACGACGACGACGACGCCGACGACAAATCGACGCGCTCAACATACCCAATCAGCGACACACGCGGCAATCCGGCTGCGCTCAGCGGGAAGCCTGGGTATACTGGCTCCGTGCTGTTCAAGTGATCCCACCAGTCGAGCGACAGGCTGATGTTTGAGCCCTGCGCGGCGTTGCGAAAGGTTGTCGAGACATACAGGCCTAGGAGGGCTGGGTTGCCGGCGCTATCATTTTCATTGTCGTTGTCATCAGAAACAGGGCAGTCGGCGATGTACTCGGGGAGACTGGCCGGTATACCCTGTAGGTCTGACGGATGTTGGTAGACGGTTGATGCAATGCCAATGGAGGATTTGGCGAGGAGGCGGCGCGCGAGCAGGGTGGATGTGAACCATGAAGGGCGCGAGGTGTTTAATTCTTCATCACCTCCGTCTGCATCTGCATCTGCTTCACCATCAGCTTCAACATACCCCATGTACCTCGACGACGAAGGCAAGGCGGTGTGCGTGGATGTTTTGCTACTATCGCCACCCCCAATGGCTTTGTTATCATCGACATCCGAGGCCAAGTTCTTCAACGGATCACCGCGATAACCCGTGTACGCGTCTGCAGCGTCTGCGCCTTCTTTCAAAGAGACCTGATGACCTAGGTACTCCACTCGCCGCTCAGGCGCAATAATAAATGGCGTTCCCAAAACAGCTGGTGAACATAGTAGAAGAGATAGCAGCAGGAAGCGTGCGCTGCGACGCTGCATGGCGATGCGTCGTACTTTGTAGGTTGCTTGCTGACAGTCGTAGAGTGGAAGTAGCAATGGAATATCGAATAGAATAAAAGAGGGGCTACACGGATATAATAAGTAAACAGAATGAGCTCTACCGATGTCGCTGGTTGAAGATGGAAAGAGGCGGGGATGCGCCAGTGCTGTGTCAACTGACTGGGCTCCGGTTTCAGGATTATCAATCTTATCTGATCGTGCTATCCCGAGAACGGCTTAGTCGAGAATGGCTTAGTCGGTCATACGATCTTCTCCTGCTTGCACCTCGTGCCGACAACACTACATCAGAACAGGGAATTACACGTATATGTACGGAATAGACACTTGGTTCAGTATGTTAGGTGGATTGCTATTTGCTAGGTAGTAGGTTAGTCGGTTAGTGATTATTGCATATATCTACATCTCGAATATGCATGCCATAATTATTGGATGAATGCACGCCTGAACCCGTCCCAAAGGCCACTTTTGTTGAGGCAAAAAGCTCAGACAAAGAGAAATGGGATAGAAAGGATAGGAAGGATAAAGAAAAGATGATGATGCAGACCCAGACCTTGCAAATAAGAAAGGGAAAAGAAGAAAGATTGACTCCGAGAAATGCCTGCTCGCCTTCGGACCGACTTCCCACCCCTTGTACAACAAATTAACGAGAAACAAAAAAGAACGACCCAGACCAGACCATGCCGCCACACTCCGTGTCAGGTAAAGCAATATAAAACAAAGTAACACGCAAATCAAAGAAACAAACCGAGTAGATGGCAAATAAAATGTTTGCGTACTTCATACAAGATGTCGAGGTCGGGGCCTGGTACATCATATTCATAATCGTGTGAGCTAGGAAACCGTATTCACAACGCTATCATCTCAAACTGCAGAATTATATATACACAAACGCTGTTGAGATATACTAGCATCGTAATCCCGGTGGATCCACTAGCAATGAGTTGAAGAATCGATCTTCAGAGATCAGCCATTTGCGGGTTGTCAGTGTGGCATCCCTATGATAGCCTATTTCATGGGTGCTCGTTGTAGTTGGGATAGAAGCTGGTTGCCGATCTCGGCACTGCAGCATGCTCGCTTGATCCCTGCCTTGTCGGCAGGAACCGGTACAGGCAGTTGAATAGAGTTTAGACAGTGGCCCGAAGTATTGTTAGAAACCAGAAATGAGTTCGCAACTCTTCCGTCGGGAAGAACGTCATCTCCCGCATAGGCTGAAGCCATCAAATTGCGGACGTTGGTCTGTAAGATCTGGTCTTCCGAAGAAGTTCTTCCCCGCTTCCGAGAGTGTCTGGTTTCGTCCGCCTTGTTCGTCCGTAGTAGAGCTCCAGACAGCTCACACAATCCCTGGGCAGCTTCATGAGCCGTCATGTCTACAGGTGTGTTCAAAGAAAAGTTTGACAAGTCAGGAACTGTCCCGCATAGCCCAGTATCGGTTTCAGGAGAAACACAAGCACTACCATCAAGTGATGTCTCGTCAATAGGAGGATGGATTGACAGGTTCTTCCGACACTCTTTCAATGTCATCGCAGCATTGCGACGAGTCGCCGTGACAGCCAGCCTTGGCTGGCTTGGCGCGCAGGTCGCAGAGCCGCATGATGAGATTGAGGAGGATCTTGAAGAACGAGATGATATGCTCGACACATCGGATACCATGGACTCGGGTGACGAAGCGGAAGAAGTAGAACGCGCCAGAGAAGACCGACGCATCAGAGGTGGCAGTCCCTCGGAATTGCTAGTAGCAGATTTGTTTGACGAAGGACGTGCGTCAAGGGTTAGGCGTGTCGTACACATATTCTGAGCCTGGGACATGGCTGATGCAAATGATGGTCGCCTCGAGCAAGTGCCACGAACACTCACGGCAGGAGTGGAAGCAGCGCTAGACTGAGGCGTCAATTGCGGCGTGGGTAGTAGGCCGAGCTTGTGCAAAGCAGGGAGAGTGGGGTTTGAATCAGAACGAGGAGTGGGCTCCTGAGAAGTGCGCAGACAGCCTGGAGATTGCTGCTCGTTCAGTGCACACAAAGAAGCAACGTTGATGTCGCGAGGCGGAGAGCGCAAAGGAAAGGGGGCGTCGGTTAGCATATCCAAGCCACGGAGGCTCGAAGGGCTAGTTGGACCGATATCGACTGTGACCAGTTCTGGGGTCAACTTCGGAATCAAAGTCTTCCAACAGTCGTCTGGGTTGGGAGATGCAGTTGGCCCGGGTGTGTATTTCAGAACAATATCAGTCCATTTGTGATAGATGGACTCCGGGACGTGGAGTTGCCAATCAACTGCTTGTAAGAACATCATCTCATTCTGATTGATCTCTTGAGTCTGTAGACCCGAGATCTTGCTCCAAGCACGAGCCGAGTAGTTTCGGTCCTGCAAGTATTTCGATGCAAGAATGAGGGCTGCGAGGAACATGCGTCTGCCGCACTGCATCGCTCGACAATTAGGGCTGTCAGTTTTCTGCTCCGTCGTGAATTCATGGCTTGGGACATGCGGTCGAATCTTGACCAGGTAGTAAAGAGCGACCTGTAAAGTACTATAGCTAGTACGAGACCTTCGCAGAGTTTCTTGAATGAAAGTGCGAAGGGGCAAGACACCCTTACAGCCAAGAGATTCACTCCGGACAGCAACCACCGATAGTGGCCATATTGTTTCAACAATCTGTGACGCGGAGTCTTTGCAAAGGGGTTCAGCTGAGACGATCCCACAGACGAGGAACAACAACAAACTTACCGACTAAATTGTCGACGAATGAGACCTTGCGGTCACATTGCCGCACGAGCGGTGGAGGCAGCCGAGGACACGCAGTGGACGCACCGTTCGATGTAGCTGCAGGGCAAGCTGTACGTCTAGGGTGCTTCCGAAGCTCCGCCGGCACTGCGCAGTCAGTGGCTTTAGAGAAACATTCTCTTAAGCCAGCACGCGAGCAATGAGACGCGTTTTCAGAAGACAAACCTCGACCTGATAATTCTCCCGACTCTTCATTCTCCCAGATGACATCAACGGCGGTCGTCGATGAGGAGGAGATCGAGCTTTGAGTAGACACACAATCAAGCGAGAATATCGACGAGGAGGAGGAAGAGGCGGAAGAGCCCATAGAAGATGAATACGGGTAACAAACAACCGTCTTCTTCTGCTGACCTGGGTCGGAAATATTCTGACCCAAGACGTCTGATGCTGGCATATTCGATTATCGATCTCGATATTCGGATGCTGCGTAAGAGACGATTTTGTTTATCAAATTAAACCGTGGATGTGGATTAGACCGTTTCGAAAATAACCAGGAAGAAAAACCGATAAGACAACCGTCTTTCAAAAGGCGACGGGAGGCCTCAGATGGTGTTATAACGCTCCAGAGTCTCAGGTGTATTGGATGGCTGAGAAGACTCAATACCTCATGTATTGAGGGGATCCGGGGGAGCTAGAGGCGGGAAGAAAGGACGAAGGAGTATGAACGAACTGTGATTATTTGGCAAACCGACCACCGTATTTACACACGTTGATTCGACGTCAACCAAGCCAGAGGAGCAAGCAGAAGATTTCACGTAGCTACTCCCGATGTAGAGACACGAAGCAGACAGTGATATCTAAAAGCGTGCGACGACCTTGCTGGACTTTGGTAGATCTGACGAGTAGCGTGCGATAATACAGGTGATCGGTTTGGTGGTGCCTTCAACAGTAGGGTACATTTTGATTCTGAGGATAACGGGTAAGAGTGGTGGAGATGGAGTCGAAGAGAGACTAAATTAGACTCCTAACAAACGAGCAACATTCGCGGAGTTTGTTCACAGAGAGTCAAATAGTCTGCTTATAAGCGATGTCGAGCATACACCATCGGGGAGAAAGGTGAAGCTAGTGGTAGGCAGCTGGCGATAGAAGCGCGTCAAAGTAGTGCGAACTCCTGTTGGGGGGTAAAGGTCACGCAGGGTCAGCAGGTGAAATAGACCGGGCAGGCGGTTGATTCATATAACAAGACACTGGAGCTCGCGATTTGGCCACTCGGCCCTGACTTGGGCTTAGCTGCAAAGACAAGTTGATTGGGTGATCGACTTGCTGTCAGGTACCAGGCAAAGAAAAATGAATGAATAGCGGCAACAGAGTCGAGTGACCGACCGTTTTCAGCCTCCGCAGTTATAGGTGTACAAAGAAGAGGAAAGACATAGGGCGAGTGTGTGTCATAGCAGGCAACGGTGAGTCAGTGGATGATGGCACTTTGGGACTTACTTAGTCGTTGGCTGGGCACCAGAACAGGCTGGGGAGTGGCGATTAACTAGCGCGGCGATGCCGGGTGCCTAGAATCGGAAGCAGCCCTTTCGGGACAAGCCAGAAAAGGCGGCCAGCGGGATAACGAGACCGACTGAAGGAGAGACAGATGAGTAACTTGATCGTCCTGAGCGGCAAAGAATAGTGGCAGATAGATCGATAGAGAGAGAGTATGCGAGGTGAAAGGGCGAGGATGAGCGGCCGGAAGGGAGGAAGGAGGGAGGAGGCGAGGCAGGCGGAATCAGGAGATGAGGCCTAATAAGAGGAAGGAAGAGGAAGAGGGAGCGAGAGAGGCGAGTCTGACAGTCTGACTCCTCAGGGTCAAGAAAGAAGGAGCCATCGACCGATTGACTGGCTGACTTGGGAAGGTGGGCACCGGGGCAGTGGGCAGTGGACGAGAGGCAGTGAACAGAGAGAACAGACGGCAGCAGCGATGAGTCAGGACTGGGTGGCAGGGACACCGGTAACGGGGGCTGGTACCAGCGCTGTATCGCGCCGGTAATTAACAGCACGACTGCGCCAGTGCCAGCACAGACGCCGTACTAGCCCGTAACGACAGCTCAATGGGGAGAGGGAAGAGAGGGAGAGGGAAAAAAAAAAAAAAGGAAAATCGGGCAGCCTCACGCGGTCACAAGGGTTTAATTCCTACTAATCCTGGCCGATCCAACCACAAGAAGGAACACTCTGCTGCAGAACTTGGTTTGGCGATAGAGAATTTGCCGCTCACCAGGCAGCACAGGCAGCAAAGGCAGGAGGCGAAAACAGAAGCTGTCTGTGCTCGGCCGGAGGGCTATGCTGTGACCGCAGAAAGGCCGATCGGAGGGCAGCCCAAAGCAATCAATCAATGATCATGTAATAATAAGTAGCGAAAAGAAAGGTGATTTGAGATGGCCCGGTAGATTAGGCGGGGCAACTGGACCGGAGGCAAATGGGTAGGTAGATAGTAACTAGACACAGAAAATATAGGAATAGAATCTGTACACACGTACAAGCAACTTCAGTTGGGAGAATCAAGACAGATGCTGCTCGCGCAGACAGTCATCAGTAGCCGGGTTCATAATTGCGAACACTTTGGCTGGAGGACAGAACAGGAAGGAAGCAAGACGCCTGCAAACGGGGATGCGGATGTTTTCTCTCAACCAGACAAGGCAGCAACGGGGGCCTCAGGCGTGGATGGTAATACTCTTACGTTGCACGGCGTGGGAGAGCCCATTTGCAGTGTAACTGGCCGTATCCGTACGGTAAGACCGTCGAAGGCGGTATTAGGACAGCCGGACCGAATTCTCTCATGGTTCTAATCTGGGAGCCTGCAGCATCCACTCTACATCGGGTTAGTACTATCGCTTTTCATTGGCCGTTAAGCCTCATGTCTACAGTACCCACTGGGCGTGTGGACCAACCACGTCACTTACAGCCGCGCCACCCACAACAGCCACTGCCAATTGGCGACCCAGCCGCTTCCAGCCAATGACTCCATGACACACCGACCGTGGTGGGCCAATCACGCAGCATGTAATGTTAATAGGGCCACGCTGCTGGTGGTTAGCCTGCAATCTGCCAGCGTGACGCTGAATCAGTGAATCTAGCAGATTGAATAGTAATCCTAGAGCAGTTCATAACTTCACACGAGTATATCCCTTAATAACACGACACTAAAGAATGCTCATCAATAACCATCGATAAGTATTAAGTGCTATCCTAGTCACCTGCTTCCGCCGTGATCCTGCCGCTTACTCTGGGCTTGACGAAAGCGCAGCCGTCCTCTTAATCTACCGAAGCCCACGATCGTATCGCCAGGCTTCCACCCTATTTTTAATCAAATGACCAAAATAAATCACATACTTTGCGGCTGTAATCGTTCCAACAAGTACGAGATACCATGGCCGTAGCACCTCGTATCCCAAAATACGGTCGGAGACTTGCCTGATGTCCGTTGTTCGTACGAGTGTTCGTCACGCTGGACGCTGACTCAGGGCAGTGGGGGTTGGTCTTGACTGTCCAGGGTGACTCAGTTGAGTCAGTCGATGTCGCCGCCGAGTGGCAGGCTTGTATGCACCCTGTTCGGATCCCATCGCGATTAGTGTAGTCAGCATATAGTATGCCAATAGCTAAGCTAGCAAGCCTCGGGAGGCATCAGCGGCATAGCTATTGGGTCAACTCATCGGTGATGTCAAGTCCATCGACTAAGCAAAGCTCTCATGCAGGAATAAGTGTTGGCTGTTATAGGCAGTGGCGAATAGAAATATGGACGAGCTCCAAACATGATTGGGTGGGCTCGGAACAATATGCAGCCAATAGAATTGGTAGAAGCGCATAATTTTTGATGCCTTGTTGCCTTATCGCCTTGCTGCCCGCTACCGAAGTACTATCTATGAAGCTGTACATAGTATGATTGTCGTCTCTGTGGTCTCTATCGTCGACTTCTGTTAGATCACCGCTAACTCGATCGTGATGGCCCAGGCTTATCTGCTCCAACTCGTGACAATTTTCCCTGGCTAATCAAATCAAATGAACAATTATCACTTTGTCTTTGTCGATATGAAACGTGCTATTCCTACTAATATCAAAGCGTATTGCGGTGACAGTCCAGTTCCTGTTTCGAAATTCTATCGCCAGACAAAGAAGGCAATGAAGAATTGTAGCATATCCATAATGGATAAAACGCAGCAGCCAACAGTTGACGTGTCCTGGGTCACGTGATGCTGCTATTTTCCTGCTCCTCTCGTAGTTTTACCCTTTACCCTTCCTGATCTGATACTTGAGATTGTGCTTAGGTGGACAAGAGCAGGGTGTCTGCTTCTGCTTATTACAGAGTGATTTTTTTCTTCTTTGTTTTTGTATCCGACCTCTGCTTTCCTGCAACGTGGTTCGTCTAGGAAGGTACGCCCTGGAATGCGGAGATATATGTAGATATAAATGTATCCATGTAGAGGGAGCTGGATGCAAAGTACCCATACCGGCAGGCTTCCATGTTGGGAACAATAAAACTTAGTCGTTCAAGTTACCGACATAATTGATTTCTCGTCACTTCTATTTTTATCAGACCCTTTGTTGCGGCGTGGTGCTGGGAGGCGCAAGGCTGGCCGCTGCGTTTGAAGCAGGGCCACCGCCTGACGTGTACCTCACCTTCTCGATTCGTTTGCCTCGAGTCCAATCAACAAACGATTCTCTGTAGGTTGCCATCTGGCACGCATTTGTCTCCATTACCCCACTCACTCGTCCTGTACAGCTGGCTTCGAGCCTGTTTGTCGAGCTACGATAGATAGCCTTGTGCGAATGAACAAAAAAGACGAAGGCCAGGTCAACCCTCTTCGTTGCAAACGGCTGCTTTCCCACCCTCGTCAATAACTGTCACTCCGCTGCTGCAACATGAACGCCAGCTCGATTGTGTTTAGTATGTGATTCGTCACCACTTGTTGTCCTCAAAGCTTCTCTTGGCCACTTCATCTTCAAGTCCATTCTCCGTCGTCTACTCGACTGTCATTTCACAGTGGTGGCTCCTGCAGCGACGCTTGTCGTACAATGGAAGTGTTTTGTCGAAATGTCCCCAGCCAGCTCATAAAACGCCACCTGAAAAAAGAGCTTGCTCCCATCCTGGCCAAACTCGAGATCATTACCTTCGAGTGCCATGTTTTTTCCAATGGCCATGCTACTATCACAATTGCAGATGTCTCCAAGGCCGACCGATTGCTAAGACAATACCCACGCGTTCCAAAAGGGCAGAAAAGACCTCCACAACACCAGTTGCTGAAAATACACGGCTCGATCATTTACATCGAAAAAGGAAGGAACGAGCCAGATCCGTTTCTGATACAATCGCTTCAGGAAGAAGAGTCACAGCGCCGCAGTCGACCTCGTCATTCTCTCACCGTCAATGGTGACGGTGCCCCTCAGCGGCCCCAAAAGTTTCAAATTAAATCCTTGTCTTGCGGTATCTTTGATTTCCATGGGAGGAACCCAGTCTTCTTCGAGCACTATGGGATATCGGTGCAAGGAACCATTAACTTCGGGCGAGACAAATTGACAATCACTATGACAACCCCTGAGAATATGCCTAGAAACCTCAAGCTCGAATTTGATTACTGGTCTTTATTCAAATCGATATACGTGAGCGATCACCAAACCTTGACGGTGACATTCAGCTGCAACTATGCCCCTCGTCTGTACGAAGGACCCATAAAGAATGAAATTCAAGTATTGCTGGCCGCTTTTATGCAAGGTCGCCGGGGCAGTCCTGTTATTCGCGAAGAGAAAAAGACAAGAATCGGATATCTGCAAGAGTCACACAAACATGTCGTTGCGACATGTTTTGTGTACCGTGTCACATTCAGCAGTCTACAAGACCGCGGCAGTATTCGGCATCTGCCTCACAACCCTAACAGACCAGAGCTGGTGAGATGGAATGAGAAAAGCCATCGCCCATCCTGGTCTTATCAAACCCAGCTCGTCCAATTCATTATTCATCTAGGAAAATTACCACTTCCATTTGTCGTCAAATTTCAACTACAGATGCTAGTGTGGAACGGAGAACTGCCCCTTGTCAAGGTCACTGGGCTTTTCCCCCATATACTAACAGTTCTATCAAGGAAAAGACCACCAGTTGTAGCAAAAATACTCAAGACTTTACCAAGAAGACTTGACCATCCAGATCCGCACGCAGACAGTATAAATGTTAGTATCGAAAATATCATTGATACTCTCAAGGAGATTGAAAAGTTCTATGACCAAGAGAACCTGCAACCTGGACAGCCAGGTTATTTGCACCACAACCAAATCGAGATCCACAGGGCTAGCGTCACCCCGACAGGGATTTACCTCGATGGTCCGAATTGTGAAGCCCAGAATCGTGTGCTGAGAAAGTTCCAAGACAACAGCGATTTCTTCCTGCGGGTGCGCTTCATAGAAGAGTCCGGAGATCCAATGAAGTATGACATAAACTCAAATCTGGACCGCATTTTTGATGGTCGTTTCCGCGAGGTGCTGAGAGATGGCATCATCATCGCAGACCGCCACTATCGGTTTCTGGGGTTCTCGCATTCTTCCTTGAGATCGCGTACTTGCTGGTTCATGGCAGAGTTTAGGGACGCGTCTGGGGAATATGTGACTGTGGAAAGCCTCATCAACAGATTAGGCGATTTCAGTCACATCTTGTCTCCTTCAAAGTTTGCAGCGCGACTGGGTCAGACGTTCTCTGATACGTTGACTTCAATATCGGTTGACAAGCAGATGATAACAAAGATGGATGATGTGAAGCGCAACGGACGTGTTTTTAGTGATGGCTGTGGCACGATCTCACAAGAAATATTATGGAAGATATACCGCTATTATCCACGTAATGCGGCCGTCCCTCCTACAGTATTTCAAGTGCGAGTATCTGGTAATACCCCCTGTTCTGCTCTGCCACTTTTGGTGATACTGGTAATCTGGGCTAACGTAACATCTAGGTGCCAAAGGAATGCTTTCCTTGGACAGTTCTCTAAGGAGCCCAATAATTCGCCTGCGGGATTCGATGATCAAATTTCAAGCTGAAGCAGACAACAACATCGAGATCTGTGCTTCGGGCATCAACAGACTACCCTGCTACCTTAACGCACCGCTGATCAAGATCCTTGAAGACCTCGGAGTTGCTCGTGACCTATTTCTCGAACTACAGCGACAAGAAGTGGAGTCTCTTCGACAGACAGTGCGCTCACCACAGCAAGCAGCCATCTTCCTTGATCAGTCGCACATGGCAAAATCGACCTGTCTACCATGGCTGATCTCAACGTTGCATTCGATAGGACTGCACTACGTACACGACAACTTCCTCAAAAGAGCAGTCGAGCTTGCAATTCTCATGAAGCTGCGAGATCTCAAATACAAAGCCAGAATCACCGTCCCCAAGGCTGTCACGCTGTTTGGCATCATGGACGAGACCGGAATACTGAGGGAAGGCGAGATCTTCGTCCCTGTTCTCAACGACCAAAACCATCGTGAAATCCTCGTCCACAGGAACGTCATCGTCACGCGTTCTCCAGCTTTCCATCCCGGCGATGTCCAACTCGCCCACGCCGTGGATGTCCCCGGGAACTCCCCGCTACGCAAACTACACAACTGCGTCGTTTTCAGCCAGCACGGTGCTCGTGACCTGCCCAGCCAACTGAGCGGTGGTGACTTGGACGGCGATCAATTCAATATCATCTATGACGATCGATTCCAACTTCAACGTACGGAGAGACCAGCGGACTACCCCCGTGTTGCTGGCGCGGTCTTGGACAGGCCCGTGAACATTGAGGATATCAAGGACTTTTTCATCACCTTTATGCGCCAGGATCAGCTGGGTCGTATAGCAATCACGCACAGAGTCATTGCTGATCAAAGGGAGAAGGGTACGTTTGATGAGGATTGCTTGACGCTTGCGCAGCTGCATTCGACGGCTGTAGACTTTTCGAAGACGGGGATGCCTGTAAGTATTTATTTACCCTACCTTCTACGGATATCCTGAGTGGGGGGAGAGAGACCGATACTAACATGTTGCAAAAGGTCAATGTAGCTAGTATACCCAAGTGCCCGCGGAGCCGACCCGATTTCATGGCTCCAGGTCCGCGAGTGCGAGTCGCGGAAAGCATCGAGATGTTAAATGATGACGCCGACCAGTACATGTGGAACGACGGAGATGACGACGATGAGGACCTTCGGCAGCAGTACCGGTACTATAGAAGCCAGCGTGTGTTGGGGTATCTGTATCGAATGATAGACGAGAAGGAGTTCATGAACGATTTGAATTGGGACACACCCAGCACGCATGAATCGGTTAATGTTCTTCAGTCGTTATGGAAGTATGTAGAGAGCCAAATGAAAGGGTTTGTTTGGGATCATTTGTTGCCGGATGCTAGAGATTTCAGGGATATGTATGCCTCTCTCTTGCGCTGTTCTGTGCTTCTGCATACTAACAACTGCGGGTAGCTACGAGGAAAGCCTCCAGGATCTGATGTATCAGTATTCCGATGCCCCATGGAAGACGTCTTTGACAGAGGTGGAAGTATTCGTCGGAAACATAATGGGCCAGAATCACAAACAAACAGCGTACCAGAAGGAATCGTCTCGATCGATGCGGGACGGTGAGTTGGGCCTACCCTTTTCTCCTGTTCTCTCTCTTTTTCTTTTCTGTTTCTTTTCTGTTTCCCCCCTTCTAACATCCCGCTTCTACCAGCATACGACGATCTGGTCAAATGGACCGTGTCATTGATCACTGGCAAAGGAACAGATAACGAGATAGAATCTCTCGAGCGGTCGGTGGCATGTTTCCGAGTTGCCCTTGACAGTAATGCGACTACTAAACACCAACACGCACCGGAGTCATCGGTATTACCTGGCCACAAACAGCTTCGCAGTTTTGCCTGGATTGCGGCGCTTACGTGTCTACGAGAGGTTGAACGGTTTCAGAGAACCATGCCGTTCCAGTAGACAACAAAGGCATTTTTGCGGAAGATCCATTTAATAGGATATGATGGAGGAGGGTGGTGTGATAATGAAAAGGATGAATGCTCGAGCTGGTGATACAGTGAGGGGAAATGGGAGGGCGGGAAAGTTGTTATGTAGAGTAAGGATGAGATGCTATACCTAAGAAGGAAGTTTAGCTACATTGGATGCAGTCTATTACGTGGAGTTCCGTATAATAGGCAGAAATTGAGGTTCAACTGCCCACACTATGGGAAATTTCATGATATAATCTCGCAATCTGTAGTCAAAAGTCAATTTTAGATGTTGAATCCGTGCATGCCAATCCATCCAGAGATATGTTGAATACCTGCGCATTGTTTACGACAGCCCCTCACAAGTCACCTACGTAGATACCTCTGACAAGCTTACCAGAGATTTCTCTGCTGGTTGCCGCAATTCTTGCACTTCCATCTTCCAACCACGCTTGTTTTCATCTCGTCGCAGAATAGACAACGGTATTTCCCAAACCCAAAAAAACCCTGCCTCCTTGCTCTGGGCAGTTTTTTTATTGGCGCTGAATTCTGTAGAGCTTCTTTTTCGGCCTCGATTTCTGCCAGGCGGCTCTTGGCCTGCTCCATCTCGTCTCTGATTTGTTTCACGAGTTCTTGATCTCCTAGATAGTCAAAATTTTTTTGGTCAGTATTTATTTGATAGAGCTTAAGATTTTATTTGATATTTTTCACGCAGAAAGACCCATCTTACTCTTCTTTTGAGCTGCTTCGAGCTCCTGCATGTCAAGCTCGTGCTCTTGCCTGAGCTTCTTCTCCAATTTTATAATTTCCTCTCTAATTTCTATGCCTGCCTCCGTCTGAACCAGAGGTTTGCCACTATGCAGCTCCTCCTGCAGTCGAGTTGATACCGGCTGATTGTTCAGCAAAGAGCGTACCAAATTTCGAGCATCCTGTCCCTTCTCAGTCAGAATCCGCGTCATCACAGACCCGTTCTGAATCATATCCTTCCAAAATACATCCCTCAACTCTGCCTCGCGTCGGACACCTTCGTTCTCTTCACCATTTTTTCCGTACAACTTCTCCCACATCGTCGTTGCCAGCACAACATTTTTCAAGGAATGCTCCCCGCACAACGCTTTCATCATCCGCAGATTCTTCAGACTCGGCCCTTCCATTCGTATATCAGTGATGCGGTGGAGATAGATAATCCCCGACAGTAGAGCGCCGTCGTCATACGTGTCTTTCATCCACGTGGCAATCCGGCGCAGAATCTCGGTGTCGCTAAGATTAGTATCGCTGAAGCCCGGGGTGTCAACGAGGACTACGTTTTTGCCAGAGATTGTGCAGGGCACGGCATCGACGTTTTCAGTGCCTTGGATTTGCAAACGGTTAGAACAAGGGATTTCCCGAGAGTCTATTTTCTTTAGGAGATAATGTAGTAGTCGCAGTCTTACATGATGTAAGATTGTGCCCAACCTGTAGGTCTTTCCCTGTAACAGCTTTGATGAAAGACGTCTTGCCCGTTCCGGTACGACCAAATACTGCTATCAAAATAGGCGGCTTGTATACTTCAACGGGGCCTGATTTCGGCCGCGTCCCCTTTTCGGGCGTATTCACAGATAAATTAGGCGGCAAGGTAGGCGTAGATGAAGGCCCGGTAGCCGAGGAAGATGCTTCGACTGAATTGGCTCTGTCTGCAGCCGAGCTACCCTCTATAAGAGACCGGCCCAAGTCAAGTGCATCTATAGTAGGTGTTTTCACTTCTGCCATATGGTATGCGGCTGGAGTAGATAAGGGTTGACTAGTTCACGTTGTAATAAGATTCTGGGTCTCGATTTTCTTTTGGTTCATTTTGAGATTCAAACATACCCTGGAGAGTTGGGGAAGAAATATGGCTCTTGAAATGATGCAGAGTAAGGCGGCGGCGAGGCTGAACCTGGGACAGGCATTTCATAATACTCGTGAGATATTAGACTGGGACTGTCCCATGTACTATTCCAAGCACCCGGCATGGGAAAGTGGTTCGACATTTTCGTCCGTATCCGGTCTGTGTAGTTTATTGACGCCGGGAGTGTTAGTCACTGCTCAAAGGAAAGGGATGGGAAAAGAAAGGCGTATTGATGGAGAAGTTGCGAGATGCCCCCTCCTACTTGTGATACGTCTTGCCAGCTCATTTCCCCTCTCACCGCGCTCGTACAGAAATTGTTGCTGACGTAGTAGAAAGCAGTTTAGATTCGAATATCGTGTAACAAATGTCACCGCAATGTGCAATCATAATTGTCTCAATTTCTCCTCTAGTAGACCGTGTGCCTCTCGTAAATACCAGCGAGAATGTATTATAGAGTATCAAATTATATTATTAACTCTTATAAATTATATTTGGAGGAAAACTGCCTGGAGGCTTCACCGGAAGTAAGAGTAAGAAATCAGGAAGGGCAAGGGCGATAGGCTAATAACCCTAACATCAACCCTAGCCCTAGAGACAAACCTACCAAAAGAAGTCACGAGAGGGTATATCTATCAGAATCATGCATTGTGTCCATTTAACTACTTACATATGGACTTGGGGATTTATCCGCTGCCTCGCTTCGATGTGTCTCCGTTGTATCTAAAAGGCTTTGGCAGCATGACACCCATGTTGTTCCACTGCATAGAAAGAATATCATCGTGAGTAAATGCGTCTGACATTTCCATTAAGAATTGACGTCATTTGGCACTAAGTGGCTTCCTTATTTCAAGTAATAGCTTACCTTTTAAGGATGAAACTATGATATGAAATCAGGAGAATAAATGCAAACTTTGTTAGTTCCAAGGTATCAACCCGTCTATATATGTATGAAGGTAGGTAAAGAAGTGAATCAAAAGCTCGTCAGAGAAAAATAGAAGGGGAAGAAGTAGAAAAGAAAGTGGTATATATGACATGATAGCCGACAAGAAGAAACCCGCTTACGCCCCCCGCTAAATGATCGATATACCCAACTCGAGTGACTTGCTCGGTCATTGATGATGATGATAAGAATGATGAGGAATCAATGGATATCAATGAAGAAAAGGTGAAGAATAGGAAGAATGATAGCAAATCGAAAAGAGGGGTTGAAGTAAAGTAGACAGAAAGAAAGGATCTAAGTGCTAAGAACACCTAAAGATATCACAAAGAGAAAAAAGAATGTAACCTTGACAAAGAGAAAGCACCGGAGAAAGAGAATATAGAGTCGAGACTCATTTACGGCCCCGAGGTCGGATGCTGCCCCATCGGAAAATGGTCTGGATTAGGGAACATCGTTGTGTAACTGCCATCACCCATCGGTATGGCGTTCATATTATTCCATTGCTGTTGCGTCTGCGGCTGCTGGAATGCCATTGATGCTCCCTGAGGGTAGTTCACCTGTACTGGCACGTGTGATAAATGCGGATGATGTGCTGGAGATGCCGAAGGGCTTTGTAGAGGGGAGTGTTGAGGCCGTGAACCGGCCGGAGTCGTCATGCTGCGTTTCAGTTCAGGGGGTATACCTGATGCGAAGCCTGGGTGCTGCTGATACATATCTCCCTGAGAGGGAATGGTAGTCATGGCGCGCTGCGGTGGTCCAGGCCATAATGTCCCGTCCGGTTGTACTGTAAATGGTGCTGCGGCTGCGGCAGGGCTCAGCATTTGTGGGTGCTGATGAGGAATTCCACTAGTCATGGGCGAAGGATTTATTGAAGAAGGGTGAGGCGGAGCCGCAATTATCTGGCCTTGTGTTGTCGTCCACATCACTGGCGACGGGTTTCCCATGCCCGGATGTGCCTCCCAGGAGGTGTTTGGGTCGATTGTCTGACTGGGTAGAAGTTCTGGATGAGGGACCATAGGCGCCACAGGAAACCCAGACGGATGGAAAGCTGTTGCCGTCATCTCCGGTGTCGTCGCTGTCGATTGCATAGAAATCTGGTAGTGGTAGATATCGCTAGGGTCTATTGATGCGCCACCTCCTGCCCCTCCCCCTCCTGCTAGCGCTATTGAAGGTGGTGAAGATGAAGCTATCGAAGGGTCGGCTGACGACGTCGGCGTGTTTTCCATCTTCATTCCTGGGCGCGCTTTGCTGCGGTCTGTCGGCGGTTGTTGGTCTACTGGGTAGAACTGGCATTCTTTCCTCAGTCTAATGCAATTCTCGCAGCGGCCCTCGCTGTCGTCTGCAGATACCAGGCATCGAATCTTGCGTCGGCGGCAGTGCACTAAGAAAGCATTTATATGTTAGAACTAACCACGAGGGATTCATTTATTCTTTCGTTTTTTCGGTTCGTTCTCCCCTAGTACAAGCAAGCAAATGACAGAGAGCAAAGACTAACCACATGCGACTGAGGTCCGAGAATATCCAAGTTTGTTGCGCTTCTTGTCTGCGCCGGATGCGCCTGAGGGATCCATGACCACCAAACTCGCGGGATTAGGTATCGATATCGGTATCGTTATTGGGCACGCAGTCTGAACCACCACTGAATGCATGCCTCCAAGACGCTTGGACTTGGGAGGGGGAGTTGGGGTGATCAGCGTTGTTTCCAGCTTGTGCTCATGGACCGCGATTGATTAAATAAATTAGGTAAGGAAATTTGCCTCTTGGATTTTGCGCGGAGCTATCCTTTGCTTTTTGTGAGATGAATGGCTGTTCCCGGTACTTCGTCTTTTTCTTTCCAAAAGGTCAAGACGACAATAGTATGTCCCAGTCGACAATTTCAGGCCAGCAATATTCGTTTGATGAGTTGGGTCGATTATGTTCTCATTCACAAACACCTAAGTGGGCTTGCGAATGAAGTCACGTCACGTCACTTTGTAGGTATATAATAAATTAATATTCATGAATTCATTCCTTTCCGATAAGAAATAAAGCCCGGGTCCGATTGGGATGAATGCGCTAATTTATGCAAGCGATTATTATTTAAAACGAGGGTCCTCTGTTTCTTCTTTGATCTCCAGGCGCAAAAGGGAACAAAGAATATTATTTTAAAATATGCTTTTGTTAAATGAACGGAAGGACAAAAGAAGTGTGAAGAAAAATATATCAAAGTGGAGGAAGAAGAGGAGGAGGAGCAGGAGGAGGGGAGGGGCCCCGGACAAGGAGAGAGAGAAGGATGAAAGGGATAAGATAAAATCAGGTAGTAAGCGTAAGTAGAGAAAGAAAAGAGTTGAAGAAAAAAAAAGTGTCAAAATAGTTTAGCCATGTGGTTTTCTTTTTTTAACAAATCGGATTAATTTCTTTTTTTCCCTCTTCTTCTTCGCTCAGGAAATTTTATGGTTAAAGACTGGACTGATTCAATGACTGGTTGGGCCTAAACCAGCCGGTCTAGTCTGGAAGGAAGTTTGGATAGGATGGCTATGCTCTGCCATGGTATGCTTGTTTATGCCATGCGCAGGGACGCGTAGGTACGCATTTACGTAGCCAGTAGCAGCACGAAGTAGCAAGGCTTAAGTAGAGACGTGGTAGATCTTAGATTGAATGAATTCCTGACTACTAGTAAATTAGTCACCTGCTTAGTACACAACACCTACTTATTTACGTGGGACGCCGTCAAGGCGAAAGAGGAGAAAAATAAAAGCACGCACAAGAACAGGCTAATTGTGGGTGAAACGGTGGACTTTGGGTCTTTGGCTGTTTTCAAAGTGTTCCAGATGGAGCTTAATTGCTTCTCCTATTTATTTTTTTTTTACGCACTTCTAGCTGAGGACACTCCAGTTCCAGCAACTCCATTGAGCATAGTCAGCACCACCGCTGCGGCGACCTCACGTTCAGGACCAGAGCCTGTAACTATCGGAATGGAGACTGGGAGGGGAAACTGCCAGATTGGTCACCGATTTGCAGATGGCGAACGTGGGCCTGATTGGGTATGACATCGTAAAATAGACTTCAGGGGCTGGAGAGGCCAATCACACCATGGTCCATCGGCTGGATGTATAGTATGTGCTATGTTAGTGCACGAGTGTAGCATGGAACCTAGTCTGACGGAGGTCTCCTCGGTGGGTCAAACATTAGTGCCGTTCAGGTTGGCACCCAGCAGATAAGTTCTCTTTCAATGACGGCATTCTCGTTGTGGATGGAGTAATTTTGAATGCTGTACGTAGCATTGTTATTATCACTCTTATTATTCATAGATCGAGATGTGTCTAGGCAACCTCAAGGTTGGTTGTGTATTTGAATTGGCATTGTGCATCGTGAGCAAGCAGCAACCGATTAATATATACCGAGTGCCTGACTCCAGGACTCGGATGATGATGACTTCTTTGTCCAGTCGTCTGCCATTGACTCTGGACTTGCAGTATTGTTGATATCTTTGTTTGAACAAATACGGAAGTTTTTACATGCATAATTAGCACTACGATGGACGTGCTTATGGGCTATAACTATTAAAGATGAGATTTATCCGCCAAAACATTTAATTTCATTTATCGAAGACTAGTAGTTCCTTTGCTAAGAAAAATGTCCTACTCTATCGAGTTAGAACCATATTCAATTCGTATATTCCCTTGAACAAGGCTCACTAGATCAAGAAGATCGAAGCAAAGCTGCAGCTAAAACCGTCAGCCGCCTTGACATGGAACATCAGGTAATACTGAGAATTTACATGGAGAGTAACCTGTCACTACTACCTTCTGGGCTGCTTACTGGCAAGCTTCGAAACAAAGCAAGGAACCATTTCCGTCGGATATTCCGATTGGCTTGTGAGTTGTTTCTTAACTCTTCTATTCACGTGCATCTGGGGCAAACTTGCAGATATCGTTTTGCTTGTAGAAGGTGGTTTGCTATTTCCAATTCGTGATAGTGATAACGGAGTATTTACCTTTTAGTCTTTAGTATAGGGATTTGGTGTTGATATTTCGTCCCATATCGGATGGTCCTGGTGATACGGTGTTGACATGGTTGATGTCCAGCCTATGGAAGGATCCAAACAGGCATCATTGGGAGGCAAAAAAGCCAGGATCGACAACAACAGGACGGAGCATGCAGGCGAATTGTCGTTCATTGTACCACGGAACGAGTCAAGCACGAATCAAATAAAATAACTCATCAATAAGAAAAAATTATATATAGGGAAAAAATAAAATAATAGCTCATTTATTTTCTTTTTTGACCCCGTTCTTGAAGTTCTTCATCTTATTTTTGCTGGTCTTATTTTATTTTTTTTGCACTGCCACGAAGTTAATTTATCGCCATCCGGAGAATGGACCTGGATCTGGCAGTTAGTGGTTCGAAGAAAAGGACACGCCAGATTTCCGGATGTGGGATAAGGAGGATCAGAAACTGACTTGCGCGGTGGGTCTGCGCTATCCGACTTACCTAGGTATGTACCCTTGGAATCCACGAGAACTAACAGCGTCGCGACAGTTTCCAGTCTCCTGAACTGGACAAGTCTAGATGGCATACGAGGGCCCGGTTGGATCTCGGCTACAAGTACATATCAGTCTAGGTGCGGTCCGAAGCCAGTTCGCCGCAAGATCTTTCCCTCAATCTGGAACGCGCCTGTTCATTTGACACATGATAATGGGATATAGATAGTAACCAACTAAGGTAGAGATAAACTGAATACGCACTACCGACAGACAGGGTTTAATTTAAGGGTCAAGCAACCCCACTGTGTCAGCCCTTAGCCTGCTTCACCTTTGATCAAGCAGAACTAGTGCCGAGTGGACATCCGACGCAAGCCTGATTTTTTTTTTCTTTCTTTTTTTTTTTTTCTCTTTCCCTTCTCGTGATCGACAGTACTGCGATGCACGTGATGATGAAGTCAGGTTTTCAACGATCGTTTGTGCTATGAGTAAGCAGTGATCACTGATCGCTAACTTTTAGTAAAAGTAGGGTCTAGTCTATATCCCGAACCTTCGAATCATCGTTCGCCGTTAGCTATACAGCCAGCCATGTGCTCGATTCGTATCCTATGACTACATTTATCCCTTTCCATGACTACTATGTACACTACGTCTCATTCTGGTTGATATCATAGTGATTCGATTGAACCAGTCACAGCCTCGTCCTAAGGAATGAATTCCCTGCGGCGCCTCCCCCCCAAGCGGAATAGGCCGCTGCTTTCTTTGCTTGTCGCCTGAATAGCGCATGTTGCATAGTTGTATAGTTGTACGATAATGTATGATAATCCTATACGCCGTATACTGTAATTATCTGCGTGCTTCGAGTCTTGATTTTCTCAGTGCGTGTTCCCATACTGGAGAAGAGGGCCCCACTGGTTCCAACCCTATTGGCCAGTGCAAAACGCACGGCGAGAATCCTGAAACACGCCCCAGTCTTGGTATCAGCCATGCACTTGGCCGGATTTGGCAACGCATCGTGCGCGGCACTAGTCTGCTTTGGACCGTTTTAGGGCTTTTCTTTCTTTTGGCTTTTCTGCCTGATGCCTGACTGGAATCGGTGCTATAATACTAGATCTATGAATAGAAACGCGTCTATCAATCCGTTTCATCGGCAATATCTGGAGTTTCCTTCGGTCAGGTGATATAAACGAACTGAACGAGTCGCCTCTAACGCCTCTTTCTCTTACAAGAGAAATCTGATCTTCTATTGTTTGACACTATACTGACCCTAACGCAGATTCCACTACACATATACATCTCTGAAATCGATTTTCTTTCAGATGATCATGAGGAGTGTACTAAATTACTCCGTCCGGAGTATGAATCCCACGAAGTTGGTGGCTACTCGCTAGCAGAACAGGCTGAAACAGTGCATCGCCATCGAACTACGCACCCCGTATCCGTAAGTCGTACTACTGTTACATACGGAGAACGCCGTCGATCTAGATGTAGTTAGTAATTTTTGCTCCGTCTTTCTTCTTCGTCGTCGTCGTCGTCGTCGGACTTCAATGAATTTTGCCTTTGACGTCATGGGCTTGTTGGTTCCTGCTGCTTTCATGCCACCACCACGGTCCTCTCTTGTGCTCGGTCTCTCGCGAGGTGGAGGCCCATTGGCTTCTAGCAGTGCTACATAACAGGTTAATCGTTACTAAGTACACCGTAGAAAGCCCTGAAAACATTTGATATGCATGTGCCTTGACGCAATGCATCTGAAGGATTCAAACTAGGTCGCGTATTAAGAGACATGCATGTATAGCATTACTTAGCTTTAGCCTCGTAAATTCAGTGCATCAGTTACTGAGCCAAGACAGATATGATGTAGTTTTGGGTAGGTCCCGTCCTACTCATCCTAATACAAGCAACAACGAATAACATGAACCAGTCGACTGATACATGCAAATGGAACTCATCTTCGGGCTTCTGATATTAGACACTACAAAGCTTTAGACTTCAATACGTATGCCCCCGCGCAAAAAGCACCTACCTATTGGAGATAGGTGTAAATACAAGTCTGTACTCTGTACGGCGTACATACACAATGAACCATTCCGGTTTGGCTAGATGGTTGGGTTGGGTACCGGCAAAAACCATCCCCGTAAATCGTTCATAATTTTTGCCTCTTCACCATTCTACTTGAAATCGCCCTCCTGCATGCATATGCATGCATAGACCAGTATAAGCTTGCTGCCTTATGGGCTTAGGTTATGTACGTCCCCTCCAGACTATGCCCACTCCGGAAAACAGCGAATACTTGCATAACAATTTCTTGTTGACCGCTATATCTGAAAAGGCGCAATTGGTTGTGCCCTGTATTAAGTTTGTGTTAGAGTTTTTAGTTATCCTTATTGTTGAAGCTAGCAAGGAGTATTGTTCGTGGAATAAATTCGACACGCAGATTCTCTCTGCATTCTTCCACCTTTCCTCCCTTTACTATGCAAAGGTTGAGGGATCTCTAAGTAACCCCTGTAACTCGGGTATATCTTGGCCGAAATCATTTTAACTTTGGCTTTCTCTTCCTGCTTCCGTAATAGGATTGGTCCGATTTTATGTAAAGGGTCCATACCAATTAAAGGGTCAGGCCACAATTCACAGGGTGTCCATGGTACACGGTATGATTGGACTGTGGAAGATGAATTAATATGCTGGTTTTTTGTCTATGTTTATGCTCATGATGGAGATTCGAGAAAATGAAACTGCATAGCCACGCTCTACATCCTGATATGTATATTGATATACATAGGGAAATTGATGTGTGGGCAGGAAGTAACCTTGGGATAGACGAATTGCACACAGTATTTGATATTGGAATGTAGTATTAAAGAATAAACCGAGTCAATGCGTCATAATCTCAGGCATGCGTAACGTCGCATATGCCAGGAAAAGCCTCGTGGGGTTTACGCCCCCAGGATGAGGTGACATTCTGTCGCAGATATAGATGCGTAGTATTGCGTACATGATCCAAAGCATAGCTGAGACATCGAGATATCTCGGATGATCAGGCGTCCAATGATAATAGTCACCGGACTCCGGTAGGTCCAAGATCGATGGCTTACGCGAGCTGGCTTGGCCAGCCACCCCGTCGTCATCAAGACCATTGTCCCTGCCAAGGCGTCTTGAATTTTGTCTGGGGATGTTAGAGTGAGAGATGGACGCCCGACTTCCTTGCAGTCCCTGTGTAAGTGCAATATATATCTCACAACCAAGACAACGCGGTATTGGCTGGGTATTTACAGCACAAGGTTTCAAAGATTGCGAACACGGGGTCTGTAGTACATCGTGGCGTGGGTAATTGCAACATGCCCTAAGCTTGAAGAGGCTATATACAGCACTATAGATGAGCGCCTCGTCACCTTGCCAAGTCTTTTTGCGGATTATGGGCCATGTCCGCGTTGATAAGGTGTTTCATATACATAGATCCTGCAGCTGACTCGTTAACTGGCTAATAAATCTTTTGGCGCGGAAAATTCTCATCATGTCACTTTTCAAGCCCAGTCTCTCGAAGGATTTTGAACACAGCTGCCGATGCCCGTCCGACTTCACCACCTTCTTTGCGCGCATTATCTGCCCCACGTTCAACAGCTTTACGGAACATGTCGGCGAACACACGCAGCCGGTCTTCTCGACTCTCATACATCTCGCCATCAGCGTCCCGGGGCTGGCCGAATAGATTGAGGTAAGAAAATGGTGCAGATCGATCCGGGATCATATTCTGTTGCACTGAGAGGTCGATGGGGAAGAACTCTACCCCAACTTCATGCCTTGCACTCTCATTATCACCTATGATGACGTCCTCGGTGGTTTCCTCTCCAAGGCCTGCTCGAAGAAATTCAGCTAGGGCTTGGAGAGCCTTCACCATAGGTCGTCCTTCGCTACCGGCTTTGCCAAAGGAGCTTCGATTCGAAGACCACTTGGCCGACTCCTCCGTATGCCATCCTAGTAGAGATAGGAAACAATTCAGCGTCTTGATCCAGCCGCCAGGGCAGGAAACGACTTCACTCCCGGCAGTCTGAATGAGCCAGCCTAGAATTTCGACTGCTGACGAGCGTATGTCTGCTGCCAGATGAGTCATACCAGCCCGTATATATGGTAGAAGCTGACCTGCATGCGCCTCTATATCAGCGGCAGGTAGGCTCTTGAGGAATTTCAATAGCTGTGCTCGCACGCTGTTGCTTGCATCGAGAAGGAGTGGTACTAATTTGGGTAGCATCACACTGACTGGTTGCGGAAGTGCTGAGTCCACAGGTCGAGATAACACAGATGTAGTCAGATGGGCAAGAGACTCTTTCCGCTGCGTATCTGATTTGGATGATAGAAGTGATAAATGATGTGAAAATTGAGAAGAGGATGTTGGTGCAGTCGTAGATAATGATTGTTGATTCAAAACAATGGCTGCAATTTGTAAGTAAGACAATATTGCATCTAGAATGAATATTGGAGTAGAAAAAGCCGTATACACACCCTTGGATTTGAAGCTGGTATCCGTGAAATTTGCGGGCTTAGCCTTCGCCTTGCCAACCTTGAGTTTTGTTTTCTAGATAGAATTAGTTAACCAAACTGATCACCTCAATGAAGTATATTCATATCACAAACCTGGAAATCCTTCTGTTTCTCCTTCTTCTTCTTCTGACTCGACCCCATTGTGTCCTGATCGGCCCGAACGATTCGAGAGGATTTTTATGTTGCTTGTGATTGAAAATTTCTTTAAAATCGCTAATGAACACAATGACGCGCAGTACAGAGTAAATTCTTTGTGTGCCAAATGAATCAAAGTCAAATGCACGACTGCAAAGAGAAAGGCCTGGTTGTACAATCATCGATGTTATTTTTTTGAGATGGACTTTTTTGATGCCAAGACCTTGTCCTTATCAGCACGTGACTTATCAAGAATTTATATACATTGCAGTCGGCTTGCCCCAACTCAATACTCTACCTACTTTAAAAGGTATGCGAAATTAAATTCAATATTTACATGAAGGTTCTGCCAGCCTTTCATTGTTTGAAAACGCTCCCAGAGCCTGAAGACATGTACAGCGACACCAAAACTCTGCCCGAAGTCCGCTACTTCTAATCTGTGCAAAAATAGCGAAGCCCTCGATATGATATCGTAATAAAATTAGAAACCGCTCAAGCCAGATCCATTACGATCGTCACATGTATAATGACGAACCAAAAAGCTGTCCCGTTTCTTCAATGGCCCTTGTTTGTCGCCACGATAGACATGTTTCGGGTCGTACACCTCATCTAGACGCTCCACCGCCGCCAGACGAGGACGTGGCAGCAGCTCCAGAGGCATCGTGAACGACACACAGTAAATATTTCCTGTCCGGAACGACGACTATCTCATGCTTCTTCGTGCGCAGCCGGAGGAGCTTGATTTCATCGTCTTCCTCTCGTTCATTGCTTCTGCCGCCCGTTGTGTCATCCGGTCTCTTCTCAGTAGGAGTCGCGGCACCGCTGTCCTGTATCCCATTTATAGCATTTCTCGATCGTGATTCAAACCCAATATATTCGCTGCCCGTCGATTCAGACCCTGATAACGACAATGCCAAGCCGGAGGCACTTGTCATGAAAGCGAAAATGTGTGCAGCGAGCGTTTCTGCTTGACTGGGTTTATATGATTGCTCTTTGTTCTGGTTTTGAGGCGACGCAGTGGCATTTGTAGTGGCATTCAAAGTTGTGGGCGAATCTTGATGCGACGACGAGGGCGCGGGTGAAGCGAGGTCTGAGGAAGCTGGGACGACGACCGGAGCGGTGACATTCTCGGTGCTGTCTGTATTTATTGTATTTCCTGCACCAAGCGACACAGAAGCTGCGGCTAACAGACCGGTGCTTTGAATGATCGAACCATCTTTGCGAGAAAGGATCAGGGTTGACTGCACGCCGGGCCGGGAGGTGAGATGTGAGAGTAATGCCGAAACGTGTTGTGGAACTTGAGGTGGCTGTAACAGACAGGGGTCAGCTTGTGATAGCAAAGTGCGGGTTGTTCAATCACTTAATGAGACTTACGAGTGGTTGTGCCATTGGAGTGTCGTTATTATGATTAGTATTATGGGCTATTGCTGGAAAGGGAATTAGAATTGAATTGAAACGGCAATTGCGCTTGCTATGCCCAGCGAGAAGATCGTAAAGTGTTAAAAACCTGCGCGCATATCAAACAGGGCAAGCAGGACTGAGATATATGTTGAGGTTTGGTCTGTTTACTGTCGAGATGGCGTTGTTGTCGGTTGGCAGCAGAAACCGTGCAAAACATGTGACTGGCCAATGATGACGCAGAGCAATCGATGACATAAGCAGATCGATAGCATCAACTTTATTTTTTTTATCGATAATTTGGCCTCCTACAGCTCGCTACCTATCAACGCAAACTGAATACCTGCCTGCACACCTTCGATGTCTGAATACTAAATGCATTCTAATTACAGAACAGCCTTAACGTCGCCGCCATATTGTACTCTCCGAAGCACCTCCCGTCGACAATCGAACATCGATGGAATTCCCGCGATGGACATGCTCAAATAAAAGTCCGCAAGGAGACCCTGGATTACTTCTTTCGCGCCCTCCTTCCCATTGATTCCATAGCCATACATCACTGGTCTGCCAATGAACACGGCCTTAGCCCCAAGAGCAATAGCTTTAACGATATCGGAACCCGTGCGAATGCCCGAGTCGAACAAGACCGTCATATCTTTTCCAACAGCATCAACAATCTCAGGCAGAACCTCTAAGGACCCGATTGCTCCATCTAACTGGCGACCTGTACCGGAGACCGTTAGCGATGCATACCACAAATACAACCGTACCAGATCGGCCTACCTCCATGGTTTGACACTACAATGCCGTCGCATCCATATTTGAGCGCAGTTTTGGCATCCTCTACGTGTTGAATGCCTTTGAGGATAAGTGGGCCATCCCAATTTTTCCGCAGGAAAGCCACTTCCTCCCATGTGTGATTGCTGCCAAAAATACTCTGAATCCATTCTCTTGACGCTTCGACCCGGTCGTCTTCAACCTTCTGACCGGACTTCTCCTCAAACTTGGCGCGGAATACAGGATCTGAGAGGCCAACTTCTGTCCCAATACCCGCAAGGAAAGGTAGATATCCAGTGTCAAGATCGGCAGGGCGCCTTTAGTTACGTGATTAGGAACAAATGCCTGGATATTTTGGGGTTCGTAGTTAATAGCTTACCATGCCAAGGACCATGTATCCAGGGTCACTACAAGCGCTTCGAAACCGTTTTTCTTGGCTCTATTCAGCAACGAGAGTGTGACGTCGTTGTCGTTAGGCCAGTATAGCTGGTACCACCTTTTACCGTCTCCGCAGCTCGCAGCTACATCTTCAATCGACGAACTAGATGCAGTGCTCAAGATATATGGAAGGTCGACTTCAGCGCAAGCTTCGGCAAGCCCAGTTTCTTTATCAGGATTGGCAATAGATTGCACGCCGATGGGTGCCATCAGAAGCGGATTTGGGTATTTTTGCCCAAAGAGTTCGATGGAGGTATCAACCTCAGACTGAACGGGAAATGAGCTGACTGAATGGTCTTATACCGATGAATAGAAGGATTGAATATACTGACCGCTTTCAACATTTTCGGTATTCTTCAAGGTTTGTGAGTCAGCCAGACTCAATGATAGAACGGATCGAAACGACTTACAATTTCCACTGCCGGAAAGCTAATCGGTTGCTATCCATGGTAGCTTTCTCTCCGGCACCACCAGCGATATAATTGAATGCTTGTAAACCCAAGGCTTGACGAGCTTGTTCCTCGAGCTGGCGAGGATCAGTAGTGACCACCTGCCGGCCTTGGGCAGCCATTCCTTTGGCATAAATAGAGACTTGGAATTGTCCATAATTCTCTGGCATCTTGAGTAGTAAGAAAATAAACAGAGAAAAAAACACAGCAGGTATTTGAATGTAAGTAAAGGACGCAGGTTGTAAATCAACTCATATGTTGCATGCGGAGAACAAACCGGGCATATGATGCGATCAGAGGTATATTGCAATGCAGAAGAAATGACACAGTTCTAGGTACAGAGAAGATGATTTCCGATAGTTAATAGAATACGAAAGAGTTGACTTGATGAGTGCTTAGACAATGCGCCGTTCGACGATGCCGACGTAAAGCATTCCACTGCGATAGAAAAGGTGGAGAAACTAGCCTCGGCTCGTGGATTGATCGCCGGCCAGAATGTCCAGGCTTTCACCACGCTGGTTTAAGCTTCATACTTCAAAATTTAGTACACATCAGTATCTTTTGACCCCGTAAACAACACATCCACATTCAAAGTCACACAAAAGATCTAGCCGACATATCTTTGTTGGTTCTCCAACAGCCCTGTCGCGTTGGGACCAGAGCACAGCGGCTAACAATCAACTTGCCATTGATTTGCTGATAACTATGTGCTGGCTATAATACTTTCTACCATGCGCTTCTTTCCCCCCCTCCACGTTGTCGTCACTGTCGTGGTTATTTTGATAGCAATCTTCCGTGAAACATCAAAAGATGCATATATATACTGGGACGTGTTTGCGGATGCAGTGTGTTCATCGAGGCTGCCCTCACCGTATTTTCCCGGCTGGAGCACCTGGTTTCACCCCCAGCGCCTGAGCCAGAAAGGGACAACAAGGACGACAGCGGCGCGCTCAACAGACCCCAAGCTTCTATATAAACTAGGTGGCAACGGCCCTTGGATACAGAGGATTAGTCCTGGCTCGCCAAGTACTGCGCCGCCACAGTCCTGCAAAGTAGAGCAGGTGCACATGGTACGTTCCGCGTGCCCTCCCGACAAAATCGTGGCCGAACCAGTCGATTTATTTTTATGTCTCTTTTCTTTTCTCTTTCATCTAGCTTTCCCGACATGCCGAAAGGTACCCAACAAAGAGTGCTGGCAGCCGCCACTTGGCGCTTGTTGAACGATTGAAGAACTTGGGAACCCCTCTGAATGGATCACTTTCCTTTGTGGATGAATGGCATTATTTCACAGATGACCCAGACCGAGACTTCGAACAGCTCACTTCTACTGGCCCTTATGCAGGGACTCTGGGATCGTTTACGACTGGCGTCCGGTTCCGGACGCGATATAGCCATTTACTCCGTGGGAATGGAAAAACTACTAAGTTGTGGGCCAGTGACTCGAAGCGTGTCATCGACACCGCAAAATATTTTGCAACGGGCCTATTTGGAATCACTTGGGAGGAGGATGGGAGGGGCGAAATCGAGATTATACCGGAGACATTTGATCGGCATACTGATACGTTGACTCCGGGGGATACCTGTGCACGCTACATTGAAGATACTACTTCAGGACATGATTACGGAAGGAATATGCTAGAGAAATTTCAGAATGCATATATCCCTCCTATTGCCCATCGGCTCTTGAATGAGGAAGGAAACGAACAAGTGGGCAGCTTCTCAAACCTCGAGATCTACAGCATGCAAGAAATGTGCGGCTTTGAAACTATTGCAAGGGGCTCAAGTCCGTGGTGCGATGTATTTACGAGCAGGGATTGGGATCATTTCGAGTATGCAAGAGACTTGCTGCATTTCTATCGAGCTGGACCGGGGAACAAATACGCTGGCGCTATGGGCTGGTTGTGGCTAAATGCAACGTCAAAGCTGTTGGAGGCTGGACCAGATTTAGGAACCACGTTTTTCAGTTTGTAGGTGATCTTTGTATTTGTTCTCCTTTTTAAAAATGACATGTTTAGCCACTGACAGAATCATATGTACAGTGTTCACGACGGCGATATAGCTCCTGTGTTAACTGCTCTGGACCTTTTCTCTGACCGCAAGTACGGTGCTGACCTCCCCGTAACTCACATTGCAGAGGACAGAGCATGGCGGACATCAATGGTGATGCCGATGGGTGGAAGGATTACTTTTGAACGCCTCCAATGTAATGCCGAAACTACGGGGTCAACATCCCAAGGACACTTTGTGCGCTTGAATATCAATGATGATGTTGTACCATTGCCCGACTGCCGTGGTGGACCTGGGGAAAGCTGCCCCCTCCATCAATTCGTAGAGAAGGTTCGAATTCGAAGAGGCCAGGTTGGTGGATTTGCTGATGTTTGCGGGACAAGTGGTTACGAGACGGGTCTTTCCTTTCTAAAACAACCAGACTTTTCTTGAGGCGTTTATTAGACCTTTTTGGGTACATAGAGGAATGTTATATTAGAAGTCATCATCCACTTATATTCGTCAAACTCTAAAAAGAAATCCACTGAATGTGGCTAAAGTCTGATTCTTGATCAACCAGTTGGTATCTGATCTGAGGACACTTCCCAAGGTTTTGATGATATTAGTCCCAAAAAGCGTATTGGTCATTTATATGTGCTTATCCATTCAGACAACACTAGCAAAACTCAAAGTAAGATTCCAATCATAGGTACTGAGGTCATAAAATTGTAGCATGACCACACAATAATACATTGACTCGAAGAGCACAAAGAAAAGGTAAACAGTGGCCAAGGCAGAGTAACAGATAAAGGGCCAGATGGACGGGTTGTCCCACTTGAAAGAACACAGACGAGTGCCCAAAAAGGTGAAAATGACATGTGAGCATGGTAAAAAGATTGCACAGAGATTGCTGGCACTGCTATTCTCGTTTCTGCTCTTCTCCTTTTTCACACAAAAATCAAAACACTCTTCAGTATCTTGATATTCAAATTCAACCAACTCACATCCCGCAACAAGCATCGAAATTCAATACAACAGCATCAAGAAGGCAAGATTGGTGCAGAAGCCCACATAGAAGAGACCTCCGTGTACATCCCAGCGTCTTCTTCTACTTCTGCTTCTGCGTCTTTGAGCACACGACTTACAAACTTTCAACATGTATGCTCAAGGCTTTACGTTTGACGCGTATTTTGCCGCGACATTTCTCGACCGTATGACTTTCTCCCATCTTCTTGTCTGATGTATAGCATGGCATTCCAATCGAAGTTGTTGGAGACATCTTGTATATTGGACGAGCGTGTGATCTGACATTATGCTACAACATCTAGAGCAGGATATCATTGACCTTGACGATACGGCGAAAGATCTTGACGATATCATATATGATTACGGAACCCCTCTGGACGAATTCCAGATCCAGCAAGCGAGCAGCGAAGACGTACCTAATTACCTCAATGACACCTTCTCAGTCGCGTCTGTGGCCCCACATTGTATAGGAGCTGAGTACGCTGAGTTTGTGCAAAAAGACATTGAGGATAGCATATACAGCATCGAGTGGTTGATCCATCTGGGCTGGGAGGATTCGCCGCGGCGACTGCAAGCAGAGCTACAGAAATTGAGGAACAAACTTGGACTACTGGATCAAGAGCGTCAATTGCTCTGCTTATACCCTGATCTCACGAATGATAACTTTGAGTTGCTGCCAGGAAATATCCAGACTGGCGAAAAGCGGCTTGCTGTCGCAGATAGCATCGCAATCGCCTTAGGAGGTACAAGTACGAAAGAAAGTGATGTCGAGAATACTGACGAGGACGACGATGAGGATCATAATGTGGAGTTGATTGATGTGTTGGATTATCCAAAGACTCAGGGCTACGACAAACATGGGGATAGCAGTGAAAACGCTAGTTGCAACATCGATGATATTCACATTCCTGGTCAGAGTGAGACCCTGGACGTCGGCCAAAGTTGGGAAAGGTCGAAGATGTCTCTCGAGTCCGAGTCCGATACGTGCAGCTATCAATCTTCTTCTCAGATCACGCTTATCAGTCCAGACTGTTTAAACACTAAGGCACCCATGGTGCAAGCCGACGATGCTATGGACCTGAGAGAGGAGCCCCCTTCTTTGCTGCCAGTCCGCAAGCAAGAGCCCGGAGAGTCCTCAGCCATCTTCGATCATTTTGTGAGAGATTTCAAAGCGGCAATTATAGAAGTAGATGAAGAATGTCGTTATAATAACTTCGCCAAGGATCTCACAGCCGTCTTACAAGAAATTGAAGGAGAGATGCGCTTCGATCTCTTTGCCATAGACATGATAGAAGCTATCAGCGTCGTCGAGGGAGATCTGAAACCATGTACTTTCAATTGTCAGGCTGCAAATAATATAAATAGCGGAAAAGAAGACCCCGGGTCATCAATGGTGAACCCATGCTTACATCACCTTGCGCATTGTGGTGCTTGTCACGAAGCCGAGCAGATGGATGTCGTAACCGACGAGGACGATGACAACTCAAAGACCCAGCGGCTCGATTTCAGAAATAGCTGCACTGTGTTAAAAGTGCTGCACAAGATTAAAGAGTCCACTGTGATATCCCAGATCTGGAGCAGAAATAAAACCGGCTTGATGCAATAGTAAGTCAAACCTGCCTGATTTGTGAGGCGCAAATGATGAGTCAGCAGTCGTCCAATGAGCGAGGCTAACGCGGTTTCCACAGCAATCCGCCAGCTCCTCACGCAGTAAAGCAAAAACACAAAACCATCAAGCGCCAGAAAAAGGGCAGGCCTCGTTGGATCCCTTATCTCGAAAAGTTCTTTTCTGTGTCGTTGACACCACCTTTTGCACGTGTCTTCCAGTCACCTTTCATTTTTGGTTGAAGCTTCTGCTCCCTCGTGAGATTCGCCCACGCTCACGTCTTTCTCCAACTTCCCTCATTTCTTACCTCTCCCCCTGCGAACATGGAATACCACTTTGTGCCACAAGAAGAGCGGGCGCGTGACGACAAGGGCAATCTCCTACCATGGGGTTATGTGTACAAGGAGTAAGTCACCCCCGAGGCTTGTTTTTGTTTTTGCTAGAGAGAAGCAAGCCCCGTACATTTCTCTTTCTTACGCACAACTTCAGTGAAAGCCGCAATCCACGACGCCCGCCAGAAGAATCTGGACCGTTTGGACGCCGACGGAATGCTCGTTACGAACACGCCCGATCCCGCACCCGCACTGGGACGCCCGCCAAAAAGGAAAACCCTAGCGTGGCAGAATTCAGCAGGTTGTTTTCCCAGCAGCAGGAAGAGGAACGAACAAACAACAATCTACCAAAATCGTCATCCTCTTCCACACTGGAGGGATCGAGGAAGGGCATTGAAAAGGTGGCAACTGAGTGCATTCTGTATGGGTACAAGACCAAGGATACCGAGTGGAAGGTCATCGATAAATACGAACGTATTTCACAGGGCATGATCTGCGAGGACTACCCTAGAAATGATCCCGCGGTATCAAACAAGTACTCTCAGTTGCTCAGTGGTGGTGATGTCGTGATACGTGCCAATCTCTCCTCAGACGCCAATCGCAAATCGAAACGATATGCTGGTGGCCTCCATTGGATCAAGGTCACTTTTGATTCGACGACCGCAGCTGACCGTGCCTGCTTCTTTTCTCCCCAAGAAATCGATGGTCATTTGGTCTTTTGCGAGCTTTACCATGGACAAGGCCCTGCCGACGACATTCCCATTCCCAGAGAGTCGGCCGAAGCTAACCGCACGCGCACAAAAGCACACCGCACCCTCACGGCCTCTCACTCTTCGGCATTTCTCGGAAATATGGAGCCGGAACGGTCGACACTGCCTCGATCTTTTGCGGTGGGTAACCTGGCGTCGATTGGCGATTTCGACGAAGGAGACTCGGAACTTTCTACTGCCACTGCCAGTTCAGCCACTGCAACTGCTGTTGCCGTTGAGCAGAGCTCTTCGCTTCGTCAGCGACCTGTGCAGGAGCCCAAGTTAGAAGCGACGCCAGAGTCAGAGTTTATGACACACATCCCTACCGTTCGCCGAGCCGTTTTACGCCCGATTAGCGAAGCTCTTCCTCCTCAACCGACCGTTACTGAGCGGGTACTTCGGTCTATTCCTATTCTCAGCTGGTTCACTGGGGATATTGTAGGCGATGGTCCTCAATTTGGCGAAGACGGAAAGTTCGATTCGCAGAAGTCCACTCTGTATTGGCGTTTCTGGTACATGATTGACCAGGTCTTGGGTACTGATATTTGCGGGCTGAAGGAAGACTCCTGAAATGGGGAAGTTGGTCTACCGTCACAAGGAATGCAGCCGAGTTCATCGGGTGTAAAGCCCAGAGCCAACGATTGCTCATTCGCAGTGCATATTTACTCGGCCAGTCACCACATTTATATCGACGATCTGCCTGAGATATACTAGCCTGTCACGCCCACCCATGTTCCTTTTACCCATACTGTGGAGGACTAGGTCGGGTGTGGGCTTGTGATTGAGTTGATACTGTATCTTCAACCGTATTCTTCGTGTCACAACAGAAATTACTGCTGCCATGTGTCGCGATTGTTCACACTCCTGTGGTGTATTTCCACAGACTTGGATATTGATACATCTGGAGGCGTTCATTTCGACCCCTGACTGGCAAGTTCGCCTATACCCATTCTACCTTCTTCCACATCATCTCCGGATCTCACGGCATGCGTCTGAGCTGCAACCGGAGCTTTCCTGCTTAGCAGAGTGGTCGTTCGACTTGGCATGTATTTTATCTGATAAATGATGTTCCCATGACATGATCTACAAGCGTTTGATTATTTCCCAGGTTTCATATTATTTGCTTGTACATTAGCGCTAGTGGCTTTCTAGAACTACATTTCCGCACGATTCACTAATGCATAATACAATACATACCACATTCGGAATTCTGCTTATCACTTGACGTTTAGTTGATTTATCAGTAGAACCCAGCAGAGCTTGCAGTTTCTGATCGTCCAGGTCTGTCCGGTATTAGGGCTTAGGCGAGAAGAGCCGCAACTAAGCCAGGAACGCCGACCAGCCAGCTACGGGCAATCAGCGCTGATAACCAATATTTTGGTATTCTCTACTTCTTTTTTGCGACACCTGTAATTGTAGTAAGGCAGAATAATATGCCCGTAAATCATAATCGTCAGCGACTGTTCGTCATTCCAGCAAGCAGCAAACAATCGTCTCGGCTCGGCTCCGTCTCCAATTTTTCGCACTCCACACAAATTGCTGATTGGGCTTAGTCAGGCAGTCCTCCACCACCAGCGAGACTGAACCACCGACGCTTACCTCGCAACCGACCTGAACGACGGCCACGACCACGACGATAGTCCTTTTCTCTCTCAGTCTCTCTCTCTTCCGCGAGCGGCCAGATTAATTCTCCATCTGGGATCTTCGCACGACCGATTCGAACCCGGTTGCGGTAGCATTTTCTTCGCCTTTCCCTCTTTCCCCGCTTACCACCTTTTTTTTACCTCGTCAAATATGGATCAAGCCAAGTTGGCCAAGCTCCAGCAGAGCGTGCGCATTGGTATGTCGAATTTTTTTCGTTGTTGTTTGCTTTGGAATTGCTCTCGATGGGGTCAAAATAGAATAGAACGAATTGGCGGGTTTGGCGAATGGTGCGGAGTGAGCGAGGCGAAATTGGTTGGACATATGGATGGGCGCTACATGACAAGAAGATATTCAGATCTGCTGGCGGATTGTCTCATAATATTGAAAAAATGTGAAGCATTGAATTGGAAGAGCTTGGTGATGATATTAATCGAGTTTGCGAGCGTTGCTATTGTTATTGTTGGATCACATATGCTAACCTACCTTGAATATAGGGTATGTCTCACTATCTACCTACGTATCACGATAATCGGCCATCACGCGCCTGGCAATCGGCGGGATATATGAAATATGTTTACATTGAACGTCCAAGACTGATATTTGATGCACAGAGGCAAGGGTACTCCCCGTCGCAAGACCAAGCGTGTTCACAAGACCTCGACCACCGACGACAAGAAGCTCCAAACCACACTCAAGAAGATGAACGTGCAACCCATCCAGGCCATTGAGGAGGTCAACATGTTCAAGGAGGACGGCAACGTCATCCACTTCTCCAACCCCAAGGGTTAGTCCCGTCTCCGTCCTCTGTTCTGGCAATTTCGAAAGCTGAATGCTGAATACTGACGAAATCCATCATATACAGTCCACGCTGCCGTCCCCTCCAACACTTTCGCCATCTACGGCAACGGCGAAGAAAAGGAACTCACCGAACTCGTCCCCGGTATCCTCAACCAGCTCGGCCCCGACAGCTTGGCCTCTCTCCGCAAGCTCGCTGAGAGCTACCAGAGTCTGCAGAAGAAGGAGGGTGGTGAGGGCAAGAAGGATGACGAGGACGAGGATGATATCCCTGATTTGGTCGAGGGCGAGAACTTCGAGGGCACCGTTGAGTAAAAGAAGATATTGAAATATTTGTTTTATCTAAAATAAAAACGGGTTCTTCTTATTTACGGTTTCTTTTCTCCAAAACCGGAAAGCTTCTGGATGGAATTAACAGCAATTTTGCATGGACTATCTACCTATTACATGCAAGTTTCCCTAGCGAATGATATACATAAATTTCCAGTTCAAATGCCCATTCCATCACGAGGCACTTTCCAACCTGGGTTTCCGGAAAGTAGATAATTACAAATCTGTTTCATCGCTTATGTACAACATGGGCGTTATCATCTTGATGTTTTCTTTTCTCTTTCCACCTCCATATCCGTCCACTCCCACAGCCTCTTCGCCAACCTTTCATCATCCACAAACCTATTGCGTTTATTCCAATACCCGACAGGCGTATAATACGCGCCATTCACAAGCTCCTCCTTCTTTGCCCCGGCTGCCGCCCATAGCTGATTTAGTGTGCCTGAGCGCACAGATCGAAAGACAGCTTTCATGGACAATGGCAACACGTAACCGGCAAGTTTATTGCTTGCTTGCGTCCCATCGTACAACCCACTCGCGACAAGACCAGGGTGTACCGAGACTGACGTGATGGATGGATAGCGGCGCGCCAGCTCGTTCGCAAACAGAATGTTGGCGGCTTTGCTAATTGCGTAGCGTTGCCAGGTTGTTAGCGCGAGGAGTTTGGCGGGTGATGATATTGTGTCTATTAGATCCGGGGTTGTGCTGGTAGATGATGATGATGGTGGTGATGAGAGCGATAACGGTGTAAGTCCGCTTGCCAGACTGGTCAAGGTGATTACGCGGACATCATTATTCGCTGAAGCAGTACTCGCCGTCTTCAACAAAACAGGCAGCAGTAATTTTGTAAGCAGAAAATGGCCAATATGGTTCGTGCCCAGCTGGACTTCATGGCCCTGCGGTGTTGTAATGGCTGCTTCAGCCAATACGCCAGCGTTGAGCATGAGAATGTCAAGCCTCTCGTTATTCTGCATAAATTGCTCCGCAGCCTTCCTGACAGACGAGAAACTCGCCAGGTCTAATTGGATATATTTTATATCCACTATCGACGAGGAGGATGGAAGCTCCTCTTTAATAGAGCGAATAGTCTCTAATGCCTTTGCTTCAGTTCTTGCAGCAAGATAAATCCGCGCTGGATTGTGTCGAGCCAGCTGGCGGATGGCCTCTTTACCCAGACCGGTGTTTCCTACATATCTTCTAGCATCAGTAACGATAACAATCCATTGAAGAGAATAGTAGAGTGGAGGGACACACCCCCGGTTATCAATATTACTTTCCCGCTTAAATCAGCGATATCACGCTCTGGCTGAAAGGAGCGACCTAGCAAGCCGCCTGACAGCTCGTGCAAGGTTGGCCCGACGGCTGTCCAAAGCTCGCCGGGATTGAGAAAACCATGAGCTGCGACGCCGAGGACGGCGTGGATGTCTTCGGCGAGGGTTGATCGAGGTTCTTCTCGCTGTGGTTGTCTTTCATGTCTTTCGTGCTCTGCGGTGTTTGATGCGCTAGGAGATGTCATATTTCTGCCGAATTAGTATCGTGGTCGCTGACCGCGCTTGCTTTATTATAGATGATACAGTATTCGATGTATATCAAATGTATCTAAAGTACATGGGTTGGTGGTGATGCCGAGGTACCAACAATGAGCGTACATGGGCTAATCTAGTGCTGAACTAGCATACGCAAACGGCTTCTGCTTCAGCACTGAGTGATCGTTTGGTGAGACTTATATACTTGTAGTATTAGTAGTTAATTGCTGTATGCCAAGTTTTATCCAGAAGTATATTTGCCTGTTGGCGATATGTGAAGTGTTGCGTCAACTGTGCCCCTGCAATTGTCCGCTCACCGCCTCCAGATCGCTCCGAATTGCCCAATTATCGCACGTGCTGGACGCGGGGATCTGACCGTCCTATCTTCGCCTCCGAACTGCATTGCCCATTGTTTAATTGAATGGCATTGTTCTTGGTTGCATTGTTGTGAATTCCCGCATATATATACGTATTCAGCCCCGATTGAATTCCCCTAAACATGTCGTTCCGAGCCCCCATCGTCGTCCCTGCTTTGAAAAAGCACACGGCAACAGTCATCGTGGCTCATGGGCTGGGCGACAGGTGAGCATTCTCCTTTGCTTCAATTCCCTTTGAGACGCTGCTGTGATACTGACATTAGATTTTGTATAGTGGCGCTGGCTGGTATGAACCCGATCCCTCTCAAATTGTCTCCTCGAATACAGCCAATTGACCATCTACCTTATTGCTCCACAGGGCTGGTCTGGCACAGAATTGGCGACGCCGAAGCAAGTTCGATGAGATTTCGTTCATCTTTCCTAATGCGCCTATGATCCCGATTACTGTTGTACGTGTCTGAAGCTGCGATCGGTCATGAGAGCATACAAACTGATGGTTTCGCGTTTGGTTGCTTCTGTTATAGAACATGGGCATGACGATGCCAGGCTGGTATGATATTGCTCATCTAGGCCAGGATGTATGTGTTTCTCCCGATTTTTACACATGAGCAGAAAGAAGCCTAACCTAGAGGACAAAAGATGGATTACGAAGAAGCCCAGCGCAATCAAGACGAACCTGGCATTCTTAAATCGCGCGACTACTTCAACAGTTTAATCAAGGAGGAAATCGACAAGGGGATCGATCCTTCACGCATAGTTTTGGGTGGCTTTTCTCAAGGCGGAGCCATCTCGCTGTTCACGGGCATCACAAACCCTCACAAATTGGGCGGCGTCTTTGGCTTGTCGTGTTACCTTCTGCTCGCCACCAAACTCAAAGAGCATTCTCCCCCGGGGGAACTGCCAAATCAGAAGACTCCGTTCTTTCTAGCCCATGGTTATGAAGACCCAGTAGTCCGATATCAGTTTGGCAAGATGACAAACGAACATCTCAAGTCCATGGGATTTGATGTTGACTTTCGTAGTTATCGGTATGTTTCTCATCAAGCTACTTCTATTCTTGCTTCTAGCTAAAAAGTCACAATAGCGGCCTCGGCCACTCAGCTGATCCACAGGAGCTTGATGACCTTGAAAATTTCATCGCAAAAGTCCTGCCGCCTACTTCAACCAGCGATGCAGCAGGTCTGTGACTGGATGAAAATTCTCATCTCGGGGACGACTGGGTTATAGCGCCAAAATCAGATCAGACGACTTCCACATCTACCTCTCCATCAATAAATACGGCAACAGCAGTTGTTTTCATAGGCTGCTTCTTATTCTTGATGCTTTGGTCCTTGTGGAAATGCAGTCAAGGGAAAACCCCAAGAATTCAACGGACAAGAAAGAATCTCTAATTTGACGTCCTTACTATTATATACCCTTCTCGATGTTTTGTCATCTCACCAAGGTGTCTCTCTATATAGATAAGTTGCGCAGCATTAGTTTCCATAACAATTATCGCACAGCGACTTCCATCGCCTAAGATGAGGTTTCCAGTACTTCAAAAATATCCATTCTAGAATAAGCAAAATACTAAGGACTCCAAAGAGCTAAACAATGGCAACAATATCGGATTGTAATATTGCCACGTGGAGCTTTTCAAACAGTTGCAATTGACATCTGACAGGAAATACCGTTTTATACGGTGGACATTAACACAGCCAATTGCCTCCGCTGTCCAGCATGCTCTTTAAGAGTTTTGAATCACTTTATTGAGCTCCGGAAATCTTATTATTGTGTCTACTCAAGATACTAGTTAAAATTTTGTCTATACTCGAACTGAAAAAAGGGAAAAGAAAACCATTCCCGATAAGTGCTTGATTGCGCCAAAATGCTGGGTGGTTTTCTGTCAAGCCAATTCATTTACGAGATGCCAGATGCTGTGCATCCATATCATCTCAAAAAAGCATCATGACGATGTCTTTGTTGCATTTTTGGGAGCTAAGCCCCTCCTGCTGCAGCCTTCATGAAAAGCCTCTCACGCTTCATCATTAGGCTCAACACAACGACCAGAGCTCCTGCAGTCATCACCAGGATGTATGCATTATTCTGGGCTTTCACGATAGCTGCCAGAACTTGCTCCTTAACAGCTGGGGAGAGACTATCCAAAAGCGCCGACTGCGCCCCTGAAATTGTCTCCTCTACCTCCGAGGACGATATGTTAGGCAAAATAGCCCTGATGCCTTCCTCGCTTTTGTTAAGGAACACTGCATTGGCGATAGCTATGGAAAGTGTAATGCCGGTGATCTGGGCACAAGCAATGAATCCGATTGCAGAAGGTATCATATGAGGCTCTGAAAGAGCTTGGGCCACTGAGAACGAGGTTTGATTAAACATCCCAACACCAACACCCATTAGTATGGTGTACCCGTATATACGTGCAAGAGATGTTGATAAATCGACGGTATACATCAGCGCACTTCCAATGACGAGCAGGATTCCTCCCACAAGGTACCAAGGCATGTATAATCCGTGAGAAGAGAGAATGGCACCATTAGCGATGACTGCCACAATCATTAGGATAATATACGGCAACAGACGAACACCAGATTCAAGAGCGGAGTCCCCACGCGTGAATTGGAAGAATAACGGGGCCATATACACCGGAATAAACGTGCCGGTGCCACCCGCGGCTGTGCAAGCAAAGAGATTCACCATTTTGCCGCTTGTGAAGAATTCCAAAGGCAAAATACGGCGTGCAGGAGTTGTAAGAATGGCAAACGACTGTTGGATAGCCAACAGAATGAAGAGCACACCAGAACAGACAAACAGACCAATGATTCTCCCTGAACTCCAGGGGAACATGACACCACCGAAAGAAACGGCCATTACCCCCGAGACAAAAGCACCTATTATGAGGATACTGCCAACCAAGTCCAACTCGCGAGTGCGATTGAGGAAGCTGACGCCAGGCCGAGGGTCCTTGTTGGAAGGAAGCATAAAGATATAGACAGGTGCACATACAGCGCTGATGCACAGATTAATATAGAATGACCAACGCCAACCGGCAGAGGAATCCGTGAGGGCACCGCCGATGATAGGGCCTAAAACTGTTCCGATCCCCCAGATCAATCCTCCACCACTCACGTACATTGGGCGTTCCTGAATGGTAGTCGTGACGGCGAGGAGAGTCATGACACCAACATACATGCCAGCTCCAGAAACTCCACAGATAGCCCGTGCAATGATAAAAGCGTCAATTGATGGCGCAGCTCCGCAGACAGCAGATCCAATTTCGAAGACAGTCACGCATGCGATAAAGGTCCATTTTGGGTCAAATTGGGCATAAGCTTTACCCCAGATGAGATTTGTCCCGGCGGAGCCGATGAGAAATGCCACGCTAAGCCAGGATAGTTTTTCGAGGGCATCAAAACGTTCGACGATGACTGGCTGGATGTTCGCAACGATCGTGTTGTCGAGGGCGAAAATGAATTGCGAACTGTAGATGGCTGCGACGACGAGTACCCAGTTTACGCCGGAGATTTCGCGGGGTGGACTCTCACGTTGCTCATGGGTATCTGTCTGTTGTTTTTCGGCATCGTCGAGTCCAGTGATGGTCGTGTTGCCCGCGGAGCTGGACTTCTCGTGGCTTTCACGAAAGGGGAGAGGCGTGTGGTTCTCAACGCTGCTCAAGTCAGAGGAATTGGTGTCCATCGTTGTTACTTGCGCTGAAGTCTGGATATCTAGTAGTCCGAGTTCAAGGGGCTCTTACAGGCGAATGACAATTATAAAGGGGCACTCGAAGACATAGGATCCATACCTCACATTTTTATAGACTGCCTACACTTTGCGCCCCAATGGCATAGGACATGTCGTACGTATATAGAATTTGTCAGCACTAGAACAGATTTTGTCAGCCATGGCACGCTGAACACTTTGATATACGATCAGCATCAGCAGTAGGAAAATATAGAATTCATTTTCGAGCCAATAGAAAAAGATAGCGCAAAGTCAGGCTTTGCTTGGTTTCGCGCTGACGCGCAGTTTGGATTTAGAATTAAGGTTGTCGCCGTCGCCGGCCGGGAGACTTGGATTGACCAATCATAGTAGATAACGCCGGTGCATCTCTAAATGGTGGGTAGGTCTATTTTCTACATGCCTACACAGACGAAGAGTGTAGAAATGATGAGCCGAGTATATGTTTGGTGTTGGTAGTAGGAGGTTTGATAAATTCCTTAGCCTGTCAAGTAAGCCGATTGTATTTTGCTACTATTCGCGAACACAGGGCAGGTTTCACGCGTTTCCAAATCGCGCTATGCTGGTCTACTTAAGCAAGAGCTTGCTTCTTGGATGCCATTGTCAAAAAGAAATCTATCCTCCAAGAATCAAATTTATCATACAAGAGATTACAAAATCTGGTTACTTGTTGTGTGATATGAATCTAAGTAGATAACACAGGGCGAGACGGGGAGTGTCTGTCCCTATTCTAGTTCGTGCTGTACGACGCGACATGAGAACGCCCACGTTAGCACCAGCTGCAAAGGCTTAGCAACTACAGCCGTGTCAAGAGTCTTAATACTACTCGTGATTGGATATCGGGATCTAGCCAGATCTCGTTGAAGCTGTCCATATTGGGACTTATCTAAGTGCCAATGCTGTTGATCTTTGGTGGTCTGGCCTTCTCAATTCTCTTATTCAGACGTCTATTAGAATTAGAACAATTTGCTACGCTGGATGGGAGCGTCGACGCCGACGTACAATAGCATGGGCTTCGAACAGCGACATTCAAGAGTCAATAGTACCGCCTAACGGTGATTTGAAGGAGACGATATAGCATGTTATCATGCTACACTGTATTATCTAAGAGAAGTGATTGCTTTTTTTTGAAGGTATCCAGAGTATAAAATAATAGATTCCTCACGAATATAATCTCGGTCCTATGACTTCAACCCATCCTTGTATGGCGGTAAAGGGGAAAAATGAGAAGAAGAATAGAGTAACGAGGTCTAGATTGGGACTGGATGGAATATTTGGCCAGAATCTTCCTAGTATCTTTGCAAGTTCTAGAATATGCCGTTGATAGAGTGCCAGGCAGATATTGTCACCTCCAGAGATCTGATTTACCCCACAAAGTGAAAAGCTCGTATTGTGTGCGATCTGCGCATTGGTACGACCCACCCGTAGCTGTAAGAGTGTGCGGAGGCTAGCGCGCCGGAGCCTGAAATCCGAAGTTCATTACTGCGTATTTGGGGATCATATGCATATACTCAATATTTGGGATTATACCAGCTGTACTGGGGCTGCGGTGCCAGGGGGTAAAGATCCAAAGCCTGTTGAACCCAGCCAAACGGAACCAGACTATTCCTAAAGACCAGATAGCCTCTTAAATATTTATCCCCCCGGACTCACGGGGCCGACATCTTACTAGACACGTGACTAAGCCTCTTACTACGTGTCTTCGAGACCCTATTCGCAATCGTACGTGTGCAAACTTGTTTTAGTCCTAGCGTTAGCCTTTAACAGTTATCCTACTTCTACTTTTTAATGTCCCAAGTATGGAGGGGAAGCTGGTACTAAACCAACCCCTCTATCATTGGTGGCCGGTTTTCCTGTTTAGGAAATGGCCTAGGACTAGGCGTACGGATAAGCCTTGTGGAAACGTAGTAAGAGACTTGGTCATGTGTCCATTAACGGGCTGAATTAGGATATTTGCCCGGTAGGGATGTCGGAATACCCTCGCCGGCACGTAGGAACTGCCGAATAGGCCTTCGGGCTTGCAGGCACGTAGTAAGTCTACCGAGGTCGTCGAATTAGTAACGTTGCTATACCGAATCTCGGTTTCGCAATTGGTCAATTCACGATTGATATTTCAAAACATATTACACAAGAACCTTGTCTGTGTAAAAGGTTATACGGGCATGTTTTTACCATTTCCACGAAGGGTTAGAGGGTGTTCGGTTTACTAACCGGAGACCCTCCCTGCATCTAGTCACTAATCACAGAGCTTTTCAGGTGTTGGAAGTGTAACTGTCGCTAGTATTATCTAAATGCAGCTACCACGTAACAAGATAAGTAGAAAGTCTAGGTAAGTTGAAAACCAACGGCACTATGCATGTCAGCCAATAGTGGCTTGTCAAAGCCGACATAAAGCGGCGATGGCGTCTTGACCAATACTTTGCAACGTTACACGTTCCCCATGGGGAAGAGCGACCTAATCTGGCGTCTGGACTGTATCTATCGAGGAAAACACTAATGTAGTATAAAACCCCTCTTCTCCTCATTCAAAGAGGGATGGGGAACACCTCTGCTCTCATTTCTGGCTTCATACAAACATAGAGATACATACCGGCGGGAAAAAAATGAATACCGAGGCTGGCGCCATTCAACGCACCGAGCTCAATGCACGGGCTGCGCAGGCTGACGCGGCCGAGCATGAGGAGAGCTCATGGCAGTCTGTCGTGAAGCACCGACGCGCCGTCTTTTGGGCGTTCGCCGTCTCGCTGTGTGTCATCATGGAAGGCTACGATACGATCCTACTCGGCAATTTCATGGCGTACCCGGCTTTTACGAAGAAGTTTGGCACATGGGATGCCTCAGACGGCACCTATCAGGTCTCTGCGCCATGGCAGGCAGGTGTCGGTGATGCCTCTGGTATCGGCGCGTTCTTTGGAGCCTTGCTGAACGGATACCTGGTGAACCGCTTCGGCCAGAAGCGGGTGCTGCTCTGCTCTCTAGTCACCATCTCCGCCTTCATCTTTGTCGTCTTCTTCGCGCCCAACATGACGGTCCTCACTGTCGGTGAGATGCTGTGTGGTTTCCCCTGGGGCATCTTTGCGACGCTCTCCCCAGCATACGCGTCCGAGGTGTTGCCGCTGAAGCTGCGGGTGTACATGACCTCCTGGACGAACATGTGTTTTATCACGGGGCAGCTGATTGCCGCGGGTGTGATGAAGGGAATGGTTAGCAACAGCACGGAGTGGTCGTACAAGGTATATTCTGGCCCGTGATTTATGTAATTATACCTGCCGGAAGAGTAGTATGGTATACTTCTGTGTGCTCATATATGCTTGTCCGAAAGGCGCCTCATTTGACAGATAGCTAACGCATCTCCGCGAATTAGGTCCCCTTTGCCGTCCAATGGGTCTGGCCATGCTTTCTCTTCCCCCTGCTCTGCTTTGCCCCAGAGTCCCCGTGGTATCTCGTGCGTAAGGGAAAGATAGACCTCGCTCGCAAGTCGCTAGAGAAGCTCAACGGCCCGAACCCTGACCCTGAGCAAATCGAAGCCACCCTTGCGCTTATAATCCACACAGACAACCAGGAGAAGGAGTTGTTGAAGGTCAAAACTTCCTACTGGCAGTGTCTGCAAGGCCCCGAGCTACGGAGGACGGAGATTGCGTGCATGTGCTTCATGGGCCAGTATTTTGTCGGCATGGCGTTTGCGTACAACTCTAGCTATTTCTTTCAGCAGGTCGGGCTGAACACGACGCAGATCTATGACTTGAATCTCGGTTCAACATCTATGGCGCTCTTCTCAGCTTACTTCTCCTGGGCCTTTGTCTTGCCTTACTTTGGCAGGCGCACCATCTACCTTGTCGGTTCATTGCTGATGTTTATACTGCTGATGCTCATCGGCATCCTCAACACAAAGACAGGCGAACACAGCATAGGCATGACGCAAGCCGCTCTCACGCTCATCTGGACCTTTATCTTCCAGTCTTCCGTCGGGCAATTGGGATGGGCGATCCCCGCCGAAATCGGCTCGACTCGTCTGCGCCAGAAGACTGTGGTTCTCGCGCGCAACGCATACTATCTTGTCTCTCTGGTCGTTGGCGTCCTCGAGCCGTACTTTATTAACCCTACCGCATGGAATCTCAAGGGATACACCGCGTTCATCTGGGCCGGGACCTGTTTCGTCACCCTCGTGTGGGCGTTCTTCCGCATGCCAGAGACCAAGGACCGCTCATACGAGGAGATCAATCTGCTTTTCGCTAAGCGTGTGAATGCGCGCAGCTTCTCCAAGTACGAGGTCAATGTTTTTGAGGCAGAGGATGAGAAGGCGGCCATTGTCGAGGTGGAGAATAAGCAGTGATGCTGACTCTTCGTATCGTACTCAATTTATAACTACCATCTGTGAAATATTCAAAGTATTCAGTTAAGATACCAGCTCACGGGTACACAACAATCTCTTGAATATAGTGAAGTAGCAATCAAAACCCGGTGCTTGCCAATACCTGATACTGCAATAGAATAACTATTTAATGTATGGTAGCTTTGTATATTAACCAAAACGGATCTATTTATCCACCCAGAGGTGTGCTAAAACACACCTGTGCGGATGGGGAAGTAATCAGGAAACCGACCACCAACCTACTTAAGTAAAACATAGCGGCCACACTGGGTCATAACCGAAGCCCAGTCACATTCAAAAGGAAAGCTCTTTCTAGTTTCCCAACATTTCTCCATAATCTTAAAGGCTTCAAAGTACGTGCCAACAGGCAGTTGTGCTGGCGGCGACGACTCCTCGCTCATACCTGTGGCAGTAGAAGGAGCGGGCAGTACAAGACTGCGAAAAAAGCCCTGTTGTTCTTCACGCGCTAGGCATCCGCAGATACAAAAGGGCCAGACCATATTTTGTAGAAGTTTTTGGTCGTCTTTAATTTGTTCAAAAAGTATGATCGCTTCTGAAACGGTCTCTGCGATTTCTGGAAGTTCGGGATACGGGCCCGATATGACAACATGCAGGTAGACAATAGCAGAAAGCGCATAGGCCTTGCTAATTACCAAACGGGAAGCAGGAGCCAGGTAACCCGTCGATGGCTGTGGTGAACTTGTAGAAGGTGATGAAATCTGCGTGCTGGTAATATTCGCTAGCTCCTTTCGAACGCGCGTCTCAATATCGGCACCACGCTTCGCTAGGTTGACGATACTCAGTTTGTGAGTCGCTTGGGACTCTTTCTTCCACATATCCAGTGCGGATATCTCACAAATAAGAGCCATGACTGAATTTGTACAGCCCATTAGGCGATCCAGTGTGATCCCACAATTTCCGAGTGCATGTATGTGATCAATGTTCAAGAGATGGGCGCTTCGCGTAGACGCCGATGATAAGATGTCTAGTGATATAAATGAGCCAAGCAAAACACACGTGGCACCGCCGTGTTCCGGTGACAATGGAAATTTATATGTAGGTTGGGATTTTCCCGTTGACTCTGCCGGATCAATCGGCATCCGTGCCTGTAAAAGAGGGGGGACCAGAGCAGATGCTGAATGAATAAGAGCTTGCCAGTTCTGTTTGCCACCGGAGAATAACTAAATTGGTCCGTTAGTGTGAAATAGGCTTGCTTTCCTATCCAATAATATACATACCTCCCAAGACACGAGCTGGAAAATACACGTGAGCCCTTCGATGCAACGTATTAAATGCGTTCGTTCGTCCAAGCCGTCGAGTTCTCTTATAAGTAGATCTAGGCTCTGCAGGGCCAGATCATAATAGCCATCTTTGACTCGAAGACTTTCCAGGCTAGACGATAATTCACTGTCTGGAGGCGGCTTTGAAGAGACTAGATCGCGCTCGCTTAAAGCCAGGGTCGCATAGAAAGCTGGTCTGACCTGCTTTACAATCGAAAACAGCCAAGCTCTTCCCCATTCTCCAGCAGGGTTGAAAAATGGATTTTGTATGTAGAAGACTTTATCCAAGTAGTGCATTAGCAATGCATCCTCTTTCCCTCCATCCAAGACGGTTCTTGTTAATGGTACTGAAGTTGACGTAGATTCTTGACGATGCTCGTATCCTGCAGTATACCCATGGGCAGGTCCCGTGTGTGTGCGGTTGCTCGATATAGAAGTCTCATTGAAAAACCGGCAGTTAGTGTGAGTTATATCCAAGACCGATGTGTCAAAGGCTAGAAGATCGTTGCCATCTGCGGCAAGTTGCATTATATCTTGAGAAGCGATGCTTCCCCAGGCAGTGTCATTTCCATGTAAGACAGCCAATTCGGGAGCCAATATTGAAGTATTCTCGGAGGATGGTGGAGATTTTTCTTGATTATGAAAGCAGGCTGATGCCGGCGCATGAATGTAATTATGGGATGCCCCATCCCATGTCAAATTTGTAAGAGAACCTTTTTGCGACTGCTCAAACTCTTTACCAACAAAAAAGTTCGTTTGGTCAAGAAGTGGAAAGTCCATATCAAATGACAGAAGTGTCGGCGGTGCCCGAGTGGCATCTTCAGTCATCTGCGAAGATGATGGATCCGGACTTCTATTGCGATTGTTTACTTGCGGTGAAGGGTCCGCCGCGAGAAGCACAGTACGCTTCCCTTTCTTCCATTTAGTTTCACTGACAATATTCTTGAAGTCAAGAACTTTTCGCTTTTGTAATGACCCATTGTCCATCCAGTCCGGTTTCGGGCCGTATCCATAGCATTTTATTTCCAGAGATTTGCATGTATGGCATGAGGGACGATGCTCATCGCACTTCTTCCTCCGGACTCGACAGGTCCAACAGCCATAAAGACTGCGTATGGCTGGGTAGGAAAAGACGATTCAGTATTGATTATATGTGTAAAACTTGTCCTTTGGAGAAGCTTGGGCTTACGAATTCCGGTATTTGCACCCATGCCGACAAGTTGTGCTCTTCTTTGATTATTTCAGCTGAAAATGCTGGGAAATCTCACTCTTCTAAAAAAGTCGCGCTTTGCATAACCATTTCCGGATGTCGGAAACTTCAACGTGTGATGTTATCGGAAGGAATAGCTGAGGTGGGAAACTCGCGGATGAAGAGGACCGAAATTAGTGGCGGGATCCACCAACAATCCAATACTCCGAGTTTATAGGAGAGACAATCAATGCATTCCTCATATGTGCATATGATGGTCAGTTGCTGGATGGAAATGTTGTATTGCATATATTTAACTATTCATGGTTGTGTACCACTCCTGTAGCCTGTATTCGGGAAGGAATCGGGGTTCCCCTTGGAAATATTAAACTTGAAAACATGTAACCGTTATTGAAAGTAACAAACGCCCTTTGAGACAAAATTTCCAGTCATTCACGCCGATAAAATATCGCTACTGCTCCGTTGGGGCAAATTTTGATCGTTTTCGGATCAACTTGGTATATCTGTAGAATGCACAAGGGATAGAAGCAAGCAATATTGCGAACCCTCCGATGAAAGAGCCTGCGCCACCCTCGCCCATCAAATCAAACAGGTACTTTGTGCATAACGGCGATGGTGCAACACACGCAGACCGAGCTACCGTGTTAGTTGCCATTGTCGAAGCAGCAAACATAGCATAATCTAATAGCTCTAAAAAGGTGTTTGCACAACGGGATAGCTGCTTGAGCTGGTCTTGATCGCACTCGATGAAGGGAAACTGAATAGCTGGCACATTCGGAAAGAACAGAGGTTCTTCCATTTCTCTTCAAAGTATCATATTGACGTACTGGGTCCAACACGCTAACAAATGTGGTAGATGCTTGGATGCTCAAGGCAGTCTGCCACTTGACAAGCTAGCATAATGATGACTAATGGCCCTCTCTCTGTAATCTGTTCACAACCATATTGCAACGGTAGGAATTATTACCTTAGCAGTTAAGTGAATTATATTTGTATATGAAAAAGTCAATAGCTATCGCATTAAAATAGCGGGCAAATTGGTCGTTGTTTTCCTGTATTTATATAACGGTAGGAATATTATTGATTCTAAGTAGTTGATAAGAGCACACACTCTTCCCTGCCTCTACTATCAATTTAGCTGATTTTGCTAGAGTTCATTCTTAATTATATGTGATCCGGTGGCGTGTCTGATCGCTCGTGCTTGGGACGGGGAGGAGGTGGCAGTGGCATGAGATAGAAGCCCTGGTCTGCGCCCCAGCCTTTCCAGTGCGGCTGATATTGTGGCCTTGACGTGGATGTCTCTCTCCAGAGTCATGAGAATCCAGATCATCATTATGATGTATATTTGGGGTGTAACAGGTGATTTTTGGCGACCTCTGTCTCGATTTAGCATGAGGTAGTGGTGTTGGCGGGTGATAAGAGGCCGCGTCTTCGACGTATGCCTCCCTGCTCGGCTGGGAGTCCGTCATTCAGCGCGGACGTGAACCTCTGGAGACGTGACTGTCTGGAAATGGATCTTTTGTATAAGACGTCTTTGATGTGGTATGTCTTATTGCTAGCTGATGGTAAATGGCATTGCCCGCCGTCGACCCTCTCTTAGTCGGGAGGTAGAACGAGGTATTTCAACCATGGGCTGATAACGAAAATTGACCTTAGTATAGTACTGCTTGCTTGGTGCGGAAGGTTGAGTATCATATCAGGGAGGGGTATACTGCTGTCCATGTTCATAGTGGGTCGTTGGAGAACTCTCCATATTTGGACTGCGAGGCATTGGCTTTGTCTGAAATTTCATCGGCTTCAGACATTGCCGCTCGCATAGCCCGATCTTCTAATATTAATTCCTCCAAGTGCTGAATTTTGCTCAAATCTGCAAGTCTCTTTTCAAGTCTTTCGACATGAAGACGGCTTTTCAGGTGGACTTTGAAATTATCTACTGTCATTCCAGGTCCAGGAAAGTAAAGTTTTCCAGGGCAATCCTGGCACCTTATGCGAGGGATAAATTGATATTTTCGTCCCCCGTAATACATGATCTCTTCCAAGCTCGTGACATACATCATATCTGCTGGTTCAAGAGTTGTATACCGCATCAACCCCTCAAATTTGGCATCAGGATAATTTTTCTTCAGTATGCCCAATTCAAGTAGGAGCCACTCTGGTATTGGCTACGCTTGGTTTAGCATGACTCTCAATGGTGTAAGGGAGACGGCATATATTTTGGAAGAAAAGATGAATCCAAGGAAAGAGGGCAAAACTCGAATTACTTACAGGTTGGGGAATGGGTGGGCGAGACCTTCGACCCCAAATTTCATTTGTATAATTTCGTGACGAACGAAGAGCATCCAAGCTAACGCCGCTATCAGCCTCCGCCGGATCAAGAATTTGTTTATTGACGGATTCATGTGGGGATTGAGTTGTAGCTCCATGCGTCATCACTCCGGAGATCCTTTCTTCTAAATCTGGTACCTCGTCTTCACTTCTAGTATCTGTCTCCGCACCATTATCTATATTGCTGACGTGAGGTTCCCATGGTGGACGAGGCGAGCCGGGAGGAATTCCAGGCGATTCTTCGCCTAGCTTCTGATAATCGTCCTCCCTTGACAAAGAAATGTTGCCCAAAGGAGCCACGTGAGACACTGAAGTTTGATTAAAACTCTCCAGATTCAACGGTGTCCCATACTCTGAGTCCTCCACAACGTTGCCTGGTCCTTGCTTGAGCCTGTAATTCCGCTGTTCCTGTTCCGACATCTCTAGATCCTGGTAGAGCTCTCCCTGGTCTTCATTATTTATCCGCATGAGATCAATCTCTTTTTGAAGCTTGTCAATCACCTGTTGCTGTTTTGCTAGCTCTAATTCCTGGAAAAGTCCTTCCTGGCGTTCCTCTTTGATTTGCATAATCTCTTGGTCAGGTATAACCCCCTCATCTTCTTGTTTTGTTACCTTTAATGTGTGGTGGGAAAGTTTTCGACGTTGTCTCCTACCCTCCAAAATCTCAAGCTCTTGCTCAAGCTTGTCAGCAATATGTTGCTGTTTCGCTGTTTCCAGGTCCTGGAGCAGCTCTTCCCAGCGTTTATTCCTACTCAGTGTAGGCTCAATCTCTTGCTCAGAATCTTGAGTTTGGTCATCTTTCTCAGAAGTCATAGCGGCTTCGTCAGAGCCCTCCCCGTCATCTTCCTCATCAGTGAACGGGAGAGACTTCAGAGCAAGATACCTGAGATGAATAGCAATATGGTCTTCCATTGAAGTTTCCACATCGGACTCTCCACAAAGAGGACATGTTTCAAAGATGGGGCCGGACGACTTGCTGTTGCGGCTGATCAACATCGAAAGTTGTGATCCAGTACTTTTGTGAATTGCCTTCATATGCTCTTCGTAGTCACTTTGATCTTTGAATAGAAGCACGCCATGAGATTTTGTCGCACAGCGCCATTGCTTTGATTTGTGGTCGCGCATGTGTTTTAACCAATCTTGACTGTGATTATACAAGGCATCAGGTGTGTCACATGTTTTGAATAAGCACACATATGGATCAAGGTCATGTTTCAGGTGGTCTCTTCACATGTTTCACTGAGTTAGCATGAAACTTCGAGAACGAATCTCAGGCCAACCCTGTCAGCGAGAATACTTACATCCACTTGAAATTATTCATCACTGTTTCGCTGGAAAGCACACAACAACAATATGGGCAAATTACTCCCATATTTCCTGTGCAAATGGCTGCCCGGTCACTCTCAATTTCCTCTTCTAGCTCTTCTTCAAGATCTTCAATTTGACTGTTCAGTGAGACAAGAGCACTATGCTCGATTGTAGGATTACCATCATTTTGCACATAAAGTGTATAGTTGGGAAGTGACTCGAGTTTCTTCTTATGTTGAGCTATGCGAAGCTCCTTGCGCTCTTTTATTTTCTGTAAGATGGGTCCCTTAGGCGCAGGAGGGAACTCAAATTTCTCATTCTCACTCAGGAGAACCGTGTTCTGTCTGCTTACCACTGAGGGAGCCGAAGCTCGTTTCCACTGATCAATATTAAGGGTAGTAGCAGTAATGGCGAGTGACTTAGAGTCATCTAGTTCCTGTACGTGTTGCGTATCGGTCCCTTCGTTGGTATGTTCATGCTCATGTGCCATTTGAACATCGATCTCTTTATTCTTATTTGGCGGGGCCTCTTTTTTTGGAGCAGACGGAACTTGTTCGCATCGCGAACGTCGATAGAGAATTCGTTTGCGACGAAGCAGCATTGCGTCGGCTAGCCGTTCTTTTATGGTCTCATCACACCCTGGAAATCTCCAGTTGATAATACCAAGCGCGAAGTGGTTCCTGAATATGGGACCATAGTCCTTGCCTTCCTCATCCCTAATGATAAATGAAGTTGCGGCCTTGAGATTGTGGGTTTCCTTGCTCGCTTTGCGAATCGTGTTCGAAAGCCTATGCAATAAGGTGATTTCCTCCGAGATATCATTAACTGCGCATTCGAGATCTCCATCTGTGACTGATTTGAGGCTATATTGGCTCGATTCGTTTGCCGTTGCCTCATCGTGTTTTAGATACGACAAATCTGTAAGAGATTAGAATCACCACGCCTTTGAGAACATATGCAGAGAGAAAGAGAAAGCAGCCAATATTTGCATCTAGAACAAAGTAGAAGTTGAACTAGATGCAGCTTACATTCTTGGATATGTCCGTCCAATGTCTGTACAAGTCGTCTGATCAATCGGTGTACGTCAGGAATTGTGCGAAGGCGATAGTCGAGAGATGCGCGGTATGAGGCAAAAACGCCGATGCTGGAAGCCCAGATCGAGAACCGTCCCAGTTGATCTTCAATTGCTGATTGTTGTTTTGAAGAAAGCACGTTGAAGTATTGGACGCATGCTTTAAACGACTGCTGACAGACCCATGCACTCTGCCCAATTGTCATGTTTGCCTTGTCGTCCCATTCTGTCTGTTCCGTATTGTCATGGGGCATTTTGTAACATCTTTCTTCTACTCTGAGTTGCTTTTAAGGAAACGATATAGCGTCGTGAGAAGTATGTCAACCTTTGTCTATCCGGGAACCCAACACGGCCCCGAAGAGGGCTGAGGAGAGCTAGCAAACAACCCCGCACCAAAGTGGCAGCTGAACAACTCACTAACCTCGTCCGCCGGTCCTGCAAAATGCCATGAGATTTAGTATTCACTCACTGTCTCCTACTGAGAGGCACAGCTGTTGAGGCAGCTGCATATTAATAACGACATGCAAATAATCGCTTCAATGGGCACCATGCTTGAGTCACCTCGCATGACATACAGCCTCAAAGGCAATGATGAACCAGACGAGGTAAGCGCATTGAATCCAACCTTACGAAATGCCATTAACAGAAAGCTACCAAGAGCCACACCAGCCTCCTCTTAGGTGTACTCCGAATATTTCGAGAAATTGTCGATTCTCTGGAAGATGACGAGCCCAGCCACCAGCTTCGCAAGTTTTACGTTCGCCTTAATGCCTACAGCCTCCTCTTGACGGAAGATATATTGCCGATGCTGAATATAGAATCTACTATGGACGTCAAATACCTCTTGTCCTCGATACTAGAAAAATTTTCGTCGTTCCTGCAAGACTCCATTATGCCAGAGTATGAGATAGCTTTACCAGCCACAGACCCCTTTCCAAGATTAGCTACATTGGTATACTATTGGAGATTTTCTGAAACAAATCGCGAAAAGTTAGGGGATGTAAGGAAGTGTCTGAATTTTGATTCAAAAGAAAGACGTGACGAGACAATAATATTGCTGCGCCGCTGTGTCGAAAAGCTTCAGTCCCAATGTCACGAGTATTCGGCATACGAGGAAGACTACCACGCCCCAAGAAGAAAAAGAAAGGCAGCGTCTTCCGTACATTCAGCCGCGAACACAGTATACAAGGTACTGGCGGCTTCGTCGAGAGCGTGTCAACCTAGTCATAATCATGAATGTGGCGCTAGGCTGCGATTAAAGACTTATCGAAAGAAGCTGGATGACCATCACGCTTTCGATACCTATTTAAATCTCAGTCTAGCACATCAATCTTGGCAAGAGGCGCAAATCCAGGCAATTATCAACAAGCAGAATGAACCCGAAAGAAATCCTCGGGTGAGATTTGCTGGACGGCAAGACCGAGCAACTAATAAAACTCGACGGCGGGGTCCTCGACTGCTTATAGAGCGGTTATGTGAACAGATTGCAAAGAACAAGTCCAAACCATGGATGCGTCTTGAACTGGCAGTAGAGGATGGGAGACTGTGGAAAGATGTGTCCTCGAGAATCGAGTTTCCCATCAGCCGGTCTGATCCGCCTCTGTCTTTGAAAGAGATAATTTCCTCTCGTCCGGCTAGCTTGACGGAAAAAGTAAAGCGCGTCCTCGCGGTTCTACTTGCTTCCTCTGTTTTTCATCTTCATGGAACACCATGGATGCGGCATATACAATTCAATGCTGCAAACATCATGTTTTTCCGAACTTCTAATGCTGTTCCCCTAAAGCCATACATTCATGCAGAATTGGTCGACTCGCCAGCGGATACACTGGGACAGGCTAGTGAAGAAGACGATATAATTGACCCGGATGATTTACCGATTCATCCCTTTCCCGATATTGTCATGTTGGCAACAATGCTTATGGAACTTTACTTGATACAGCCAATTCAATCCTTGGGCGAACAAGCAAACATCGAAGTAGACGATTGGAATGATATTGATGATAATATGAGATACTCAATTGCTGTTGCCGTTTTTGAAAAGTTCAAAGGGGATTTTTCCGAAAACTTTCGAGACGCAGTTGACCGGTGTCTAGATCAAAACATAGGCTTCGACCAGAACGACAAGGAGCTGGATGAGGAGGGCTTGAAACGGTTAATATATGAAGAGATCGTGAGACCCCTTGAGGACGAGCTGGACCAGGGCTTTGGCAGTATCATGCCAATTGACAATTTGGATGAGATTGCTCAGACCCTGGATCTAAACAGCTGGGGGCAGAGAAATTTAGTTCAGGAAACTAATTCGACGCCACTTGAGCGCACTGATATATATCAGCGCACACCAGAAGGTTCGAAGAGCACATTTAGTTCAACTTCAGACTCCTTCGTAATCGAAACCATGTCAGAAAATGGCGTAATGTTTCATGAGCCCAGCGACATCTCATCGTTCTTCCATGAAAAGCTCCACCGCAGCCAGAGTGACCCATATACATCGAAATTGCAGCCTTCACTGAGCCATGAGCACTACAAAGTCGGATGGATCTGTGCCCTCCCAGAGGAAATGGCAATGGCGCAAGCAATGCTGGACGAGATCCATGCACCGCTCCCCCAGGATGTTTCGGATCAGAACAACTACACCTTGGGACGCATGGGCGTGCATAACGTGGTCATCGCATGCCTTCCAGCCAAGATTATGGGCACCGTTGCCGCTGCGCGAGTTTCAAACCACATGCTCTATACTTTCAAACACCTGAAATTTGGTTTGCTTGTTGGGGTAGGCGGTGGTGTTCCTGGGGCGAAGGACATCCGATTGGGAGATGTTGTAGTAGGAGAACCATGTGACTCGGTGGGGGGCACTATACAATACGACTTTGGCAAAACAATAAAAGGAGGCATCTTCACCCATAAGGGTTCATTGAATCGACCTCCTGATGTGCTTCTGACAGCCGTTTCCCGGTTAAAGGCAGACCACTATCGAGATGGACCAAGGTTTGAGAGCCACATAAAAGAAATGATAATAAGGAACCCACGACTAAGCCCCAAGTTCTCCCGCCCCGGTACCGAGCAAGACATCTTGTTCGAGTCAGACTATGAATGCAACAACGAGGTATTATGTGAGAAATGTGACTGGACAAAATTGGTGAAACGCAGGCCAAGAGAGCAAAATTCCCCTCAGGTGCACTACGGGCTCATCGCATCAGGGAATCAGGTAATGAGACATGCCGAGACTCGTGACCGGTTAGGGAGGGAATTGGGGGTCCTGTGTATTGAAATGGAAGCGGCTGGAATGGTTGATGCCTTCCCATGTCTGGTTATACGAGGCATCTGCGACTATTCTGACTCACATAAGAACAAGCTATGGCAGGGATATGCTGCATCTACAGCGGCAGCGTATGCGAAGGAGCTGCTAAGTGTTATATCCACGTACTGAATGAAATGATAGATAGAACATCACAAGTCAATATGTAAAGAACCTACCCAGTCAAGAGCCTTGTATTAGGAGAAAGGTCACTTGAAGTAAATCACCACATTTACAAGCGAAAGAAGCCAGACGACTGCATCACAAAGCAAGCTAAGCAGGCGAAAGTTCAAGTTTGCCGATTATTCTCAAGTAGGCAGATCAGTCACGCTTCTTGGACATCCTAGAAAAACCGCTTTTTTATTCTCGAACAGAACAATAGAACAAAAGGGTCAAAAAGTTCTCCGAGATTCAACTCAGTACCTCTCTGAAAAGATGCTTGTAGCCGTCGTCTCAGCAGTGCTAGATATGAATGCCTGAAAAGTGAGGCAACAGGGATAACAAGGTCGATGCCCCCACCATTCCTAATAAGGGGTAATTAAGAGGACTAGTACGAATTCTGTCCGGCCTTAGGGTTAGCCCTGTTGGTCATAGCCCTCACTGTACTACAGCTTTATTTGCCGACGACCTGCTTCGTTACGAATGGAAAGAATGAAATGGAGAGTAGACAGCATCGTTATCATTGTATGTCTTCATTCCACGTAATTTTCCTGCGTCAGACTGTGGCTCTCGAGGGTTATGACACGTCAGCTACCTAGCCAATTATGCCGCAACAAGTCACTTTCAGGGCGTCCAGATCGCAATAAATCGGCCGACACATCAAGGCAGGGCCAAGCGGATAGACTGGCGGTGGACCTTTCACCTGCAAGATTAAAATCTGCACTGTTGTGATTGATTGATTGATCGAGTGCCCGCATTGTTGTCTGCTTCCGTCTGCGGGGTTGGTCGGGTACGATTGAACGCAAGCAATGGACGAGGCAGAAAAGCAAGAAAGCGGTGGGTTTTTGTTGTCCTTTGTCGTATTTAAGAAGACCGGTTCCCACATATTCGAGCCGGCCCCTTTCTCTTAATCGTCCCCTTCCCCCCTCTCTCCTGTTTGCAGCTGCTTCTCTCAGGGCAAGTTACGATGGCCGCCTTACTAAGCGGGCGAAGCTGAGGGCGGCCACTGTTCACGCTAGTCCCCTTCGGGCGCTGGAAGGGGGGAATTTGGCAGCAGCTGATTGGTCTGTCAGCGAGCCCCTGGCTGAGACCGCGCCTGCCTTCTCCGGCGTCGTTCCTTCCTTGTCTTAAAAGTTTAGGCTGCTGTTTTTTGCCCTCAGCTCAGAGCTTTCGCATCAACACCACACATTCGCTGCTGCCTCATTGCCTGTACTGCTTTAATATAAATCTAATCGCAACTTCGCTTCTTTTGACTCAACCCATCTCTACTCGACTCAACTCTCCACTCTACTCTTCCAATCCCCTACTCAACCAAACACAATGGCCCAATTCCAGATCCCAGTCGAGATGATCACCTCGCGCTTCAGCGACCGCTTCAACAGCATCCGCTCCACCTCGGTGAGCTCTCGCTTCGCCAATCTCAAACCGATCTCCGAGTTCTTCGACTTCAAGCGCCTCTCCAAGCCCGCTGACTTCAGCGAAGTGCAGAGTCGCGTCAACTACAACCTGTCGTACTTCTCCAGCAACTATGCCGCCGTCTTTGTCATGCTCAGCATCTATAGTCTGCTCACCAACCCCATCCTGCTCTTCGTCATCATCCTCGTCACCGGTGGTTTGTACGGCATTGGCAAGCTGGAGGGTCGCGATCTCGATGTCGGCATCTTTCGCGCTACTACATCGCAGCTCTACACGGGCTTGCTCATCATTGCCGTGCCACTTGGTCTCTGGGCGTCGCCAATTGCGACTGCGCTCTGGCTGATTGGCGCAACAGGCGTGACTGTTCTCGGTCACGCCTCTTTTATGGAAAAACCTATTGAGAATGCTTTTTCCGAGGAGGCGGTCTAGGTGGTCGGCCGCGAACTCCTTACGATATGCCCCGATGGGGAAGACCACCAGGGGTATGGCAGGGGAATCAGGCGCGGAAGAGGGCAACCCAATGGGAGGATTTCGATGGTGTGCGCTTCGAGGAGATTGATAGTGATGATGGATATAATGGGGGAGCGAGGCTGGTTGATGCGGCGTCATCTGGTCGCGTGCGGCGGAATGGCAACAATACAGGGGGTAAGGCGAGTGCGCGCGAGGTGCGGCTGAGAAGGAATGAATACGATTATGAAAGTGAAATTTCAGATGGCGTGGACTACGATCTAGACGATGACGCAGACAGTACGGTGGCGTATGCAGTGCAATTGGCGATGCGAGATAAGGAGGAAATGTTGGTTGAAAAGGCCCTGGAACGAATCAGACGCGCCCAGATGCTTGGGAAGAAAAACGTTCGGCTCTCCCAAGAAGAGTTAGATGCACTGGAACGGAGACGCAAGAGCACGGTAGCGAAAAAAGTTACCGTTCCTACTCCTCGGTCTCGCGCGCCGTCAATAAATGACATGCGACCCAGAAGTAAAGATTCATTCACCAAGGCATCGCCCAGATCTAACTCGGACTGGCGACAAACTTTACCAGAGCAATTTTCTATGATTGATCCGTCTGGTATGCCCAGACGACATTCCAGTGCTCTGAATAGCAGTCCAAGCAGCTCTTCGTCCCGTCCGAGAACACCAACAATGCAGTCCCTGCGCCCGTTGCCTGCAAATGGCTCACCCTTGATGTATCAGCCGGCTTACAGTCAACGATTTCCACCGGAGCGCGAGCCGCCTTTTATTCGTGCCTTGCCTGACGATCCGCAATGGGCACCTCGACAGCACTCTTCGTCCAACGCATTGCCCTATCCTTATGACAATCCTCTTTTCACGCAGTCGCTTTATGTCGGAACCGCGAACCTGGATTCGCGACATGGTAGCTTTCCAGGTCGTCGGCATCCCCCGGACGTGGCGTCTAACGCCAACAATCCGCCTGCCAACTTGAATCCATCAGCCAACGCTTCTGGTCGACGCGTCCCTATTGAGTCTTCCGAAGATGACTCTAGCGAAAATAGCGAGAGTGAAGATGATGACGATGATGATGATGAGGGGGTACAAGTTGAAGCTGCCGCGCAGCCACCATCAACTGTTCGTGCCAACACAAATACAACTCGGACTGCGACACGGACTACGACGCGGAGTTCGACAACTGGTGGTGGTCCTGGTGCTCGCGGTACTCGCCGCCGTCGTGGTCGCTGAAAGATTTCCATGCCTGTGCTTTGCGCTTCTTTTCCCTGCCTGCCCCTTTGGTACCTTTTTCTTCGTAGCATGCGCAAAAATATATGTTATGCTTGGGCTTTTTCGTAATGGAGTTATTAGATGGCGGTCACGTTATGTATAGTTTTAGAGAATCCATCTCTTTTCTAGATCCATCAATATCTAATCTGTACATAGGATGTTTTGCTTTATTTTGTTTATTTCTTTCGTTTATCTGTGGCTTACGGTCTGGAATTCAGGGTTCAATAGTGTGAGTACTATGAATTCATTGCCTCATCCGCCAAGCGAAGAGATCGCCAACGTAACTTAAATCCCAGGCACTGCCGTATTCAGTTGCCGCCTAGTGTCGATCTACGTACGGAGATGGTTACTGAAATACTTCCGGGTGCGTAGGAGTCAAAGCCACAGTTCTTTCTAATGAGAAAAATTCAACAGGGCACTTTTTGCGTGCCAGTTGCCTGTGCCGAGCGCCGTGCGGGAGGCCCGTGGCCGATGACGTCGGGGACCCGCCCGGTCAATCGGAGGCCGCGCTTTGGCTTTTGTGCAACGCTTTTATGCGATGAAGTCATGCAGTCGCGGCCTTATTAACATCCTCCATCCCTTGTTTTTGAGCCACTTTTTGTTCCATCTTTCCTCGCACTGCATTGCGCAACACTGCACTGCTGCTCTGGTGTTGTTATTGCCGTCGCGATTCGACAGCTACCTACTTTCTCCCCTTCCCTCGTGCCGCCTCATCTGCAACACCAATCCAATCCATTTCAGTAGCAGCTCAGCATACCAGGCGTAGCCAGCAAAGACCAGTGTAGCGAGCACCGACTGCCATCATGTGGATTATTTCTTTCTGGGTCTTTCCAGTTATCTCGGCCTGTATGTGGCTGGCAATGCTGATTGCCATGCTCGCGACATGGGCCGCAGAGGGGAAGCCACACTATAGCAACATGCAATCATACCGCACAATTCCGTGGGTCTCTCCTGCTATGCTGGTGACGTGTTTAGCCTTGTACGAGATTCGTGCTAACTTGGCTTCCATCAGATACATCTCAGACATCGGCGCGCGAGGATTACAACCTTTATTCATAGCCGGATCCGCCGTCACAGTCGTCTTTCTCGATCTCTCTTTTCTGGCGGAGCGATGGCTACGACACTCTGGTCAACTCGTCCAAAATAAGGGCCGTTTTGACAAGATCTGCTCAATAATCTCGATTTTTTTCTCAATTGCCGGCGCTGTCGGATTGATTCTGCTTTCGTGTTTCAATGACGTGAGCTACCCGAATCTTCATGATGGGTTTTTGGCGATGTTCATGTGAGTACACTCTCATTTTCTAGCACAAGGATTGTTCTGATGTGTTGTTTTTGTAGCGCCGCATATATTGTCAGCGCCGTCTTCATTTGCCTGGAGTACCTGCGTCTCGGCGTCTTTTACCGCAGACAGCACCGCGTTCTGCTAGCGAGCTTCTTTGTAAAGCTGATGTTCATCATCGTGGAACTAGGCCTGGCCATTGCCTTTGGAATCTTGCACAACAAAGCCAAGACCCGCAAGCAGGCTAACGCTGCTGCGATTATAGAATGGGGTGAGTCATTTTCTATCTTATCAATACCAGTATCAGACTAACCTGTGGCACAGTCATCGCGTTGGTATTCTCATTCTACGTACTATCTTTCGTCATCGACCTGCTGCCCTCTGTACGAACTCGCCGCCATGTCCCTCAGGGCGAGAAGGCGTTGCATATGCGACAAAGCATGAGCTCGGGCGCTCTCCCGCCACAGGGTGATGTCACTTATGAGGAGCCCGTGACCACAGACTCAATGGGCGATAGAGGGAACCCGTATCGCACTGCAGCCGTCAATGGGCATCATCCACTACCTCGCGATTTCTAAAATTTAGTTTGGAAACAGAAAGAGGCTGATACCCATTCAGCCGAGTCAATCGGCCTTGCTTTGCACTTGTAAAAAATAATTCTATATACAGCATTTCTCGCGTGCCAACACCATGTATCGATCTTTATGAATTTATGACTCCACAATGATTTTGAATTCGGCTTGGTCCATTGATATTGCGTCTACATCCTCTGCTTCACTACGTGGTTTTGGGATTGCGATTTTGCACAAAGACGTATGGGCCATCCATGTACAATAGGTAATTATTATTATCATTATTATACAATAAATATAATATATCAGAAGCTACCCAATCAACATATGAATAATAAAGTGAAATAAAAACGATAAACGATCTTCTGTATATTTGCCAATCTGGTCAGCTCTACGAGTCAGTCCGTACCTGGCAAGGTAATAGGGCACGTGCGTCCGAACCCTAATTCAACGTCCATGCTCACGCTCTTTCCCGTGTATGATAGGGCGCAGCAATTCAATTTATTGAGTGTCCAGATAATTCAAATATATATTAGCCATATATACATGGATTTCTAACCATAACTGGTAGGCGCGGTGCCTTTCTCAATATCGGTTGCCTATTCATTGAGGTTCGATGGCCCAGGGCAACAACCGACATTTGGAGAACTTAACAAAGAATGGCGAGAACCTAGTGCAGGTTCATTGTAGATAATACTCATAAATCTATTGACGGTTCACCAGTCAATTTCAGGAAACAATAGGTAGAACAATGTAACAGAATCTCATGCACTCTCATATAAAACCCTAAACATGCTGCAACAACCGAAAGAGAATATAAAAGCACGTTTCCCTACATCATTTCTGCATTTCAAACATCTACCAGTCCTGACAAACAGACAACTGTAAGGATTCTCAAACCCAAACCAAATCAACTCCTCAGCCGGCTTCAATAGCTCTCCAAAATGGCTGCTCGCATCCGTCTACAGCCAAACAACCTGTACGTTGTGATCTTCACCAGACCAGATGTAGTGCCTCAATGCGCGCTACATTACGGTATATACTTCTACCGTGGCCCTGGAAATCGGCTCTGCTACCATTTTCGCCAGCAGCAGAGAGGATGGATTGATGACCGAGATGTCCAGGGTGGTGCTGTTGCGCGCGGCAAATTAGTATGCTTCCTCAGAATTGCCGAGGTTCCAGCTGGGTTGGAAAGTTATATGGACCGTACGATTATCGCATATGACAACTCTCTGTCAAGGGCCTCAGAGGAACACACAGAGGGGATGACTTGCGCCGAATGGCTTGTGAAGGTGTTGGATTTACTTCGGGAGCCAATTCATATCGAGCCCGATAACGGCGGAGAAGTAGAAGAAGAAGAAGGACAGGAACCGAAATTCATTCTCAAGTGTGCAGATCTCGATGCTCTCTGGGCTGAGATCCAAGATTGGGGAACTGCTAATGTTATATATGGGGCACACAACAGTTTGCCGACACGGGTGGGAGATTCTATGTTTTGTGGGTTGTGAAATATGCTCCGTCTTGAGGGGTAGCTAGGTATGTATCCTATGAAATCTGTGATATCAATGCACTTTGCTGATTATTCGCTAGACTCTGCCCACCAAAGTTCGGCGGTGCCAGACCTTAGTCAGACTGATACTTTCATTTTTAGGAAACATCATGCGTTCTTTCACTCTCCAGTAATAGGATGTTATTTCGCCGAAATTGCACCACGTTACCTGGAAGATTGCCGCTTTCCAACGGTGTGTCCATGGCTCCTTCACCGAGTAGACTTGATAATCGATTTTATTTATTTATTTATTTTCTTTGAAATGGGTAATGAGTAAATATTCCAAACTACTACGATATCATGAATCGTGACAATTTCGTGGCTAATATACGATACTTCACGATTGAATGTAGAACGGCCCTCATGATAACATTCTACTCCAAGGGCTATGTTTATATTAGGCTAAGAACAAGCAATATGTGGAGATAGACAGCATTGAAACGTTATTGTTACGTAAAACGCAATTGTCAAAGGGAATCTCTCCCTGTAGGCTCGTCTCACATAGAATACAGAACACCATGGCGCATAATTGAATTGCACCACGTATTTGGAAAGCATATAATACAGCTAATATCAGGTGGATGTCGCGAACTGAAAGAAGCCAGTATTCCTCTCTTCTTGATCGCCATGTGTCGAGCGGCCAAAAATGAACACCAAATTGAGCAGCTAACTGATCCATGTTGAGATGTAGTAGCGGCCCCTAATTTGTTTGTTAGCTCAACATATACCTCCCTCCCTTTGCTACTCCAACGTAATCTTCAATCGACGCCTATTATTATCTGAGACAAGAGCTTTCAAAAAAATTCCTAGTCATAAGTTTACTGGCACTGCTTTTGTGCTGACATGGGAGCTCTGTCTGAAGGACGGTTGACGTCACCACTTGTCCACGAGACGAACTATTTGAGAACATTGCACAAGGCAGAAAGGCAGAAGTTTCTGATTTACTAGAACTGTTGCTCTTTCCTTAGGCAGTCGGCTTCCAGATTTCATAAAACCTCGCCTGATCAACATGTCATATAATACGGCCTATTTTGAAGCTCTGCCACGATTGACTACGTGGACCGATGAGCTCGAGTTCCTCAGCTACATCTTTTGCGAGTTGATTGATGCAAACCGCCTCAGCGAGATAGGATACCAATGCCATCAGGCCGCTGATTTTCCAGCGTTGAGTAAGATTATCTGTCTTCATATCAAGGAGCCTAGCAGAGGCCTTGCCCAAATAATGAGTGAAGATGACTTGAAATCCTTTCGTCAATTGATAAACAAAGCGCAGCCAATTAGAAATCTATTGGCGCACCATGATACAACAACTATGGATAAGCTGAATAGATTAGAAGATATCAAGCAAAGATTAGCCGATATGCTTGAGTTCGCCATCAAGAGAGTCGCATCAGCTCGTGGAATAAATCAGGTCTGTTTTAAATGCCCATAATTGCCCCGTAATTTACTGATAAAACATCTGCAAGGTGTCTTGGTCGCCGTGCTATCGTATATACAAAACGTACACAAATGCTGAAAGGCCTTCAGAGGTTATGGTGCCGTTGAATGAAGAGTCTTTGCTATCTTTTCGCGAAACAACTCTTCGCGAGCATGAAAATAACCTATTATTGGTTTCGTGTCGATATCGAAAGCACAAATCCACTGAACAGAATCGGAAAAAGCAGGAAGACGACTATAAAGCTGCTTGCTTAAGAAAACAACAAAGAAAAGAGCGGAACCTCATTTTACAATCCGATCATCTTTTGACCAGGCTTCAAAAATTAGAACAAAACTTCTACAAGACTCAGCAGCAAGGTTGCGCTCAAATAAACGAGATCAAGCTGAGGATGAGAAAAGAACAAGAATTTTTTCATTATCAAAGATGGAAAATTCTTGAAAATCCAGTATTGCACCCAGATACTCGCAAGGAGTCATTTTTCATTCTCGTCCTTCTCGCAATATGCTCACCACTATGGCTACCACTTACGCTCTGTTACAAATTGTACAGCCGGTATTGTAGCCATATCTAATAATAACCAGCAACCTGCAGGTTTGAGCGCCACGTTTTGGTTATACTACAAGTTATTGAGAAAGAGGGGGAAAAAAGAAAAACATGTGTATTTGATAATGATACGAGACCCGATACTATATTATTCGTTTCATATCATAAATAAGTTACCAAGTCCTCACATAAAACAGGTAACTTCTTAATCTGCTTGAGACTAATACCTTGACAGTGGGACAAAAGAAAGCTGTCATATGTTGTCGGTCAAATCGATTTCGAGAATATCTGTAATACGGTCCATCTATAGATTTCTCCTATACGCCTGCTGAAGCGGCCATATAGGTTTCTTTTGAGCTTTCTTCTTGGTTTTCATCTTGCACCCTTGCATCTGTACCCTATTCCGATCTATGATGATCTAACTGCGACACCCCGTCGTTCCAATTAAATCTTGAGTAGCATGAATGCTGAACTGGTTTTGGAAGTGGAAATCCCCCTTTGTCACAGCTTGTTGTTTGTTTGCTAGGGAAGGCGAATGCTAGGGAAGGCAATTCCGCGTACCTAATTCGTTGTGGAGCCTGCTCGCGAAATACGACTTGTCGCCATCCAGTCCGCTGGTAGACTACGAAGAAACCCTTCAAAGACGCTCTTAACAAAAATAGTCAGAGTTGAACATTCTAGAAAATGTTGTTCAGACTTACGATCCCATGTTCACGATCTATCTGGTTTTGTTGTTGAACTTTTTCCATCCAAGGGTGATTTGGTGTCGTGACATGATCACCGCCACTATGCTCATTGTCAGCATGCTGTTGCCGTTCACTCAGACTTCCGGTTGATTGTGGAAAATTAGATTACCTTATGATCTCATTTCTATTTCTCTGACCACTCTGATGATCTTTGGGAAGTTCTACTCCATTCTGGTAAAGTAGATCGCATATCTTATCAAGCTGAAATATGAATGTCAGCATTTCTGATATTATGAAAATGGCAACGGAAACTAACGAATCTTTTCGCATTGGAATAACACATGGTGATCCTTTTAACATGATTGATGAGCATTACACATCGTTGTTGAAATGCAATAGGATCATGGTCACTGTTCCATTGTACTCCATCATCTGCTGAATTTATTGGCGACAAACTTCGGACTTGAAGGCGAATACTGTCTAAGACAATGAATGGCAGACTAGGATCCATTATCGTGGCTGTTGTTCCCTGATCCAGAAAGGTATTCTCAATAACAGATAGAATTTCGGGAATGGCTCTTGCATGTTGCAAACACTGCCTCCGGATTCCATCAATCCATCCTGCAGGAGACGAAGAGATTATTTCTTGGTCTACCGTTTCTACATGTCCAGGAATGGAAAATTGGTATAATTCGCAGAACAATTTGTGCCACCAGATGTGGAGCATGACCAGAGAATGGAATTCACCATTGGCATGTCGGGCAAACAATACTTCGTCATTTAATTCAAATCTTCGTGGTAAATTTTGTTTGAAAGATTCAAGACAACCGTGACATCTCGCAAGGGTAGAATTAGGGAGCCACGGTAAGTCAAACCCTTGAGACCACCTTGAGGCCATGTTACCGGTGTAACTGTTACAATATTAGTAGTGATAGAAGCACAAGATTTGTCCACGATTAGAGCACTCACTTTAGTATCGCATATCTTAAAGCGACGAGCTGAACATGATGACCCATTAGCCCCACTGTGTCCATGCAAGGCTCTTGCAAAATATCTGCTGCAGATGACGCTAAAATGTTCAAGTCCAATACAGGATATGGTGTTTTGGAGGGGATACCCAAGTCAAAATTAGAGCTTTCGCCAGGGAGAGGAATGTTCATGAGTTCTGAAGGTAGAAGAATAAATTCGCGGACACCCGTTGACATGTTTCTGTCACAGCAATAAGAAGCCCACATGACTCTTCTTCTCATCTCTGTCTCTGTCCATGATATTTCATCCAATGGCAAATTGTGAGGTGATGCTCTGTGCCGCTGCGTGGAATCATTGTGCAAGCCTAGAGCTACTGCTTGTCGATTGGCAATGGCGACCAATGTCCATGATTGTCCATAACGCCCAGACTGCATTGCATGTCGAGAGAGAATCAACGCAGCCACGATATTATCGAGGCATATTTGATTACTTTCGTATAGTAAAGAGGTTGCCTCTCGGGCCCAGTTCCTAGCTAGTTCGCTACCATCAGGGTGGGTGCTCGCCTCACCTCCTTGGTTGATGTAACGAGAAGCCACCGCACAAACTGCTAGTAGGACGGCTTGTGAGAGTTTGCCTTGGCTTACCGACTTGATAAATGTGGCTCGATGAAGGAAAGAATTCGTCGAAAGCCCGTGAAAAAAATGGAAATAAGCATCAATGTGCTCGAACATGAACTGGCGCGAGGCTAAGATGTTCCCGGTGGTCAAAACACTATAAGTAGTTAGATTTCACAGCAAGGGTTTCATAAGAGACGGCACCTACGATACTGGATTTGGGGCCGTGGCAAGCACCTCGGTACCAAGAGGACTAGTGGAAGGGAAAGACGATGTCATTCCCACATTATCTTCGGGAGTAGAATCTTGAAGACCAACGGCAGACTGTAGGGTGGTTAGTTTGTCAGGAAGCGCATGTTGAACGAGTGAATTGATGTCATCTCGATATCCAGAGCCACTTTCCAATGGCCTTGCTAACCGTCCTTGAAGTTCATCATGGCCGTCAGCATATGACGTGTCATCTCCAGTTCTCTGTTTTCCAGCAGCCACATCGGATTGCCCCTTTGTGCTTGGTGAATTTCCCAGGGGCCTAGCCGAAGGTTTCGAAGAAACTCTCGCACGCTTGAGTGGCTTAGCCGGCGGATATTGACAGTCTGTAAATCCCCTTGATGCACAATTTGAGCATGTTGGGCGGCTTTGACAGCATTTGCGTTTCGCTTGCTGACAGCGATTACAAGGGGGAAGACGAGCCCGCTGAGTTGTTGAATTGAGCCTCGATCGCGATGGTACTGTATCTGGTCTTGAAGTGTCTGGCCGGTTCTCCACAGCATTCAACGGGGCGGGAAAGGATTTCGATGGTGATAAATTTTCTGTAGCTGCCAATGAACGATCCAAAAGATTCGTCACTCGATCTTGCCAAACACATTCAAGTCCGTTGCGCTCACAGTTGGGGCATATGCCAGAAGTTGTCGTATTACATGCTGTCTAAATATCGAAAAAAATGTCAGATTTGTCCAGAGACCGACTCGTACTCTTTGTTCGAGTAGAAAACACAAAACCCAAGCATGTCTCACCTTCTGTGTTTGGCAAGTCAAGCAACCTAGAGACGTCTGATTAGCGGCGCGTTGTTCAAGCTGTGGATCCACTACATACCGGTCTTCACTTGACGTCGAGCCATGGCCAACAGGAGTTGCGATCTAGGAGCTTTCTCGCCGACACGAGCTTCGGCACCTTTTCTGGAGGACATATTACAGGATCCGGTAGATTGACAGCGCGCCGAAGCGATAGGAAAGATATTGAGCACACAAAGTTGGCCCAAAATCCGCGGGCATCTGAAGTAATTATTTATCCGCCGCTGTCATTTCGGCGAAACGACAAAAGCGGAGACCCCGTCCGACCCCGGACTCTCCGCAAACTCGATATGCAACCACCGGGTCTATCTGAGTGGATGGTAATAGTAAAGATCCCCAATATATAGGGTTGTCGGTGGGATTGGCTCCAAAATGTTTGTTCGGAGGCAGGAGATAAAGGTCCAATTGCGAGATAACATATCAGGAGCAATGCGTTGGGATGAAGTTTCATATTAGACCATAGCCGCATTTACTGTTACAAGTCATCATATTCGTTCAATGGGAAGCGAATATGGCAAAAAGAGTATGCATGGATCAAATTTGCCCTATACACTCATCTATTAGACACACTTTGCCGCCTAAATATTGAGCGCCTATTTTTCGATCTGATTAATATAACCATACTTCTCCATAAACTCGGCTTTCAACCCTCGAAAGTCTTTAGCCCAAAATGGAGAGAATATATCCTTGAAACAGCCTTTGTAATGACTGCGGAGACCCAGATCCTTTAACAGGGTATCCGTGTATCCGATAAGGTCAAAGGTCATGGTATTACCCATGCGTCCGTTACTGAGATATCGGCGCGCACACCATGATGTGAAGAGCGCTATATCCTTTTCTTGCTCTTCTAAGCTTGGCAATTCCAGCTTTCCGTCCAGATATGCCGTCGTCCATATTGATTGGCATTCCACTACGGGGAAGTAGTTACCTACCCCAACCTGGCCAATGAAGACAATAGAACGATCTTCTTTCTTCGTATTTGCTGATTCAAACAAGGGAACAACATGCCGATACAGCCGATATGGGGTTTTGTTGGTAGGCTTGAGAAAGATGCCGGGAGGAGGGTTGGCAAGCTGCGGAAACATGGAAACGATTTTGGCATTCGCCTCATCTTCGAGAGACGCCCAATGGCTTCGCTCGTCCGGCGACTCGTGTTCTATTCGATGCGGTAATCCAAGCTGCCTGCACTGATTTTGGGAGAAGAATTGGAGTGAAGGCTGCCAGCCCGTGCCGCAAAGCAGAGCATCTGTAGGTATTTCGTCGCCGGTTTTCAGACGAAGCACATCTTTGTCCAGGCAATCTAAATCCCCAACGTAGATGCGGACATTGTCTGCAATAGTCTCAAAGAAGTCGGGGTGATTTAGAAGCCCACCTGTGCAATTTTGCCAGAATATCCTATTTATTTGATTATTAATAATGGACACCATAATGGTTGGGAAGAAATAGGCAGGGCTTACGGTGAATGTGGAGATAACTTGTCAAAGTTTTGTAGGCTCTTTCGTTGGTAATCGGCTTCTGTGCGCGCTTTCGAATCGACGGAATTCCAAAAGCCAGCCATCAGCTTGGGCCCATATGTGGAGCAATGAAGGAGTCTTGTCCACCAAGTTATCCCGTTCATAATAGAAGGCGTGAAAGTTGCAGCTAGCCGAGTCATTCCTATCTCAAATGCATTTTTGTATGGTCCTGCTCCTTCCGGAGAAAGAAAGAATCCAGGACCCGTCGTATCCGTAGCTTTTAGGACCCAAGACACAGTTTTGCCGGCTCTGACACACTCGTATACCATATCGGCAGATGACTTTCCACCACCTAGAACGACGATGTTCTTGACCTCACTGGAAGTCAAAATATCGGACGAACCGAAATTTTCCTGGTGTAAAACGTGACCTAGAAAGACGTCCCTTCCTGGTAGCGAAGGCAAGTTAGGGATTGAAGTCAAGCCGCTGGCAACAATTAGTTTGGATGTTGTGAATTCGTAATTTTCCAAGTTTTTTCGCTCTTTGGATATCACAGTCCATCCGCCGTCGATCTTCTGAATTGATTGTACTTCCATTGAAAGTTTGACTCTATCGCGCAAGGTCTGCCCAGAGTAGCTATGCGAATCGACATAGTCGTTAAGGTACTTTGTTGTATGCTTGGCTTTGAAGAACTCGAGATAAATATCCTCATCCGGTGGCCGCGGCATGGGCTGGTCCGAGAATTCAGCTGTTCCCACGGTCCATTGAGTCCAAAAGGTATCGTACCCACGTCCTATATGCAAAAAATGGTTAGTGAAGCTCAAGTGATGAGAAGAAGTCTGAGACGTCTTACGCGAGTTCCATGTTCCTCCAATACAGTTGTCTCTGTCGAGAATAATCAATTGTGAGGTAGGGTGCGTGTCCAGCCAGAATTTAGCTGCAAAAATTCCCGAAATACCTGAATTTAGATGAGCATAGGCAGACTGACAGTTCTTAATAACTGGTTGATATTCTTATCTTACCTGCTCCAATGACAAGAACGTCAACTTTGCTCACATCAGCCATGACCTTAACTCGTTGTCGCTCTTCTTCTCTAGCTCTGCTTCGGTCAGCCAGGAAATAATCTCAATATAAATCCATGTGTTGTTAGTGAGGAACAAGGAAGTGTAGGGAGAACATCCTTATCATAGCTACTGCTCTGCGGGAATTGACTCTAGTAATAGATAGGTTTTCAGCTTGCCAAACAAGCGATTTGTAGTGTCGTTCCTCGTTTAACCACCGAGCTTCTATGCGCAAGAACGTTTCCTTGTTCAGCTAACATCATTATCTTAAATAAATCAAACAAAACATTTTATTGGACTTCTGAACGAAGACCAAAATAAAAACAATTCTTTTGAACACAATTTTACCATCAGCCTGAAACCTTAGCCTCGGCTGGATACCATACACTCGTGATACCTTTCATTTCTCTAGAACTGTCAATTTAAGCATGACTATTTGGTTTATTTGTTGTGATACTGACATTTACTACCAAAGAAATAATTCACGACTCGCCGTAATCACTATCGTGCACATTAGCGTTAGTTAAAGTTAAGGTTGATCAAAGTGCTTTATACCTAGCTTAAGTTTTGTTTTGATAACGTCGAATCATCTTATGTAGGGACTCGGATTTTTTTCTTGGCCAATCTTTTCTACCATGAATTTAGGGCCGTCTTCGCCAAGATGCCACCTCCAATGCCAGCCAGTTATACAGTGGCAGTGTTGTCGCAGTGTTGTGCCGCCCGACAGCCTTGCCTTGCATTATTTCTTGGGACTCCAAAATTTAGATACGTAGGTTCCACCAAAGACTGTCAACATCACCTAAACACCCAAGACAAGATTACGCGGAATTAATTTCAAATGGAGCCAGAATCACCTTCCACGGGGAGATTCTCGGGAAGTTATCCTGTCCATCGAAATGAGCTTAACCAAACTTGTGATTCGACAGCCTGGTCTCAGCAGATACTGCAACAGTATGCGCCGTCTCTTTAATTCTGGCACGGTCTACCAACTAACTTATAGAGACAGGCCGATTGTCAAAATATCCAAGAGAAAACTAGATAGGCGTCTAGCCGAGTTTCTGAAGACAGCCCAACCGGAAGAGTTAAATGCGTATGAGAAGAGTCGAAGCAGATTGCTTAATATTATGAAGGAGGTAACAGGCGCACACAACATCAAATACCCTGTCAGATCGCCCGATTCAGAACGAAGCCTTACAAACAAAATCAAATCCGCCTGTCTGGCTGCTTCTGAGACGGCATATGAATATACAGAAATCATGGACGTGATGGTGAACGGGGCCCCAGAGTACGTGGTGGCAGCATATGGTGCTGTAAAGCTTCTTCTGGTTGCGCAAGTCAATTACGAAGAAATGAAAAAGAATGTCTCAGAGTACATGGTCATGATCAAGACAAAATTCAGCACAATCGATCACTTGACAGCCTACTTTCCATCCCACCAACTTGTCGAGGCAATCGGAAAGGTGTACTACAGCTTCCAGCGGTTCTTGGCCAAGGCATTGAAGTATTATACGAGGAGCCGCATTAGTATGATCCAGTCTGGTCATAAATATGGTAATCACATCTAACCATGAGTAGAAAATACCTTCAAGGCCTTCACGAAGCCATGGAAGGAACTTGAGCCTATAGTCAAGTCTATCGAGCAAGCTTATGAGGAGATCAAAGACATCATTCACTTTTCTGGTCATTTCACCGGCCAGGTTATCCTTGCGAAAGTCTCCAGAATGCTAGATGTCATGGAAGGAGAGTCTATCAAATTCGCCAAAGAGAGCGACATCGTTCAAACAAATGAACTCTTCCGTCATCGAATAGAAGCAAAATTGGAAGAGCATAGTGTAGGAAATTTCCAAAGCGCTAATGATAAAGCCTTGCAGAAGGCTATAGAAGGGGTTTCAGATAAGCCACCTGACATGGACAGTCAGCTTGCCACATTATTTACTGATTTGATTGAATTTGATGAAAATAATGTCAAGCAACGGATGATCTCTGAGCAACTACCCGAGATGCGGCAATATAGATCCACGCGACGCAACGTTTTGAAGGTTGACAAAGTCATGGACTGGGTGGAATCTACGACATCCCAACTTCTGTGGATTGACGGCAACAACATCCTTCAAAGGGAGACGTTTAGCACTTCTTTTGTCGCGCCACTCTTGATCTTTGGAGAAAGCAAATTTGAGACATGCCTAGTCTTGAGACATTTCTGCGGAGACAGCCAATCAGTGAAACGAAGTGGCTATCGAACGTTGATTCAAGCTCTTCTCCGCCAGCTTCTCAAGCAGCGTCAAGGTATTTGGGAAAAAGTAGCTGATGACTTTACCAAAGAAAGCACTAGCAATGTGCGGCTATTGTGGAATCTCTTTACAAGGTGTCTCAAACATGCTGACGCACAATGCACCTTCATCGTTATTGATAATATCGACTACCTAGTCTCCGGCACCACAGAGGATGGCTTTAGCGAGAGGGAGTTCATATTGAGCGAGCTGAACGCCCTTGTCAATGACTCTGATTTACTGATAAAGATTCTTCTCACTGCGGCGCTCTCTAAGACTAGGCGATCATCACAAATTGCAACGAACTCGGTATTAGAGCCAACCTCTTCAAACGTCCTTAGGCCTGAAAGAAAACTTTCAGAGGAGATCAAGCAAGACCAAATACTTCTTCCTTCTGACAAATTGCTCATGATCCAAGAAAAAAGATGCAAGACAATCCAGTTTGCTGAATTACCCATGCTCTATCCCAAGAATTCCACCATTTATACCCAAACGGATGGCAATCTTCGAGCTTTTATTGTTTCAGAGCTCTCAGGTATGGATTATATGGCCTTCGGTACCTACAAACCGCTCATCGTTAGGGCTTGGGCAATCAGTCACAACGGAAAAGATTTTGTCAAGCGGTTCTACGATCTAAGCATACAACAATTTTTCAGAGAGGTGAATGTCGCCGACCTCAAATTTATCCCTGCTGGATACCTCCCAGACGAGCATATTCGACGTTTGGAGCTAATCAAGCGCGGCCGGCGTTATTGGGAGCTTGGAAGTGAAGTCCATTTCATGAGGTTCAGGTTTTCTGATGCATGTTTGCCCTCCTACCTTGAGAGCTTTCACTAATGTTGTTTAGAGGTATTGGCGTATTATTATCGATCAAAATCTACAACCAGTTAAAGCACAGCCGCTCCAGGAGTATGATATTGAACTCGCGAAGATATCGCCATCTGATTTAAAGCCACTGGTTGCCATTACTTGCCCACCAACTGTGCCTGCTTATTGCCTTCGTGATAACGCATGGAGTGAGTATCGCCTTACGCTCGCGTTGAGCTACCACCACGGCCTTTTTTCTCTCTACTGCTGGATTCCGACTTCTGACAAAGCAGTAGGAGAACTCGATATTACCAAAATTGAAGAGCCAAATTTCCAAGATATGATCATGAGCAAACTTTATATGCCTGAATACGAACATGATATATTGCATTCGACAATCTTTCCTTATAAAAATCCGGCGTATATACCATCAGATGCGGCAATCATTCTCCTCCATGGCGGCCATGGAGTTGGCAAAACGGCGACCGCTAGGTACGCCGCGGACCACACTCAACGTCCACTTATTTCGATATCATCTGCAGACATCGTTAAAGATAATCGCGAAGCCGATAAAAAACTCAAGCAAATCCTTGACATGGCGAAACGGTGGAGAGCTATCCTTTTGCTGGAGAATATAGAACTCATGTTCACAAAACTCAACACGCGTGAGCTTTCGAACCGAGATATAGAACTTGTGCTTTTTGTTAGAACCCTCGAGACTCATCATGGATTGGTTTTTTTGACCACAGACAGAGTGGGGATCATTGATACCTATCTCCTATCCCGAACTACCGTCGCCATCAAGTGCCAAGTTCTGGGAATTGAGGAGAAGTGGTCCATCCTTGAGGATCTCGCTAGGAACTACGGTCCGGATCTCAGTGAAGAATTTCAAAGGTCGCTGGGAGACCACTGGGATGATCTGCCCATCAGAAACCTAAGTGGCTGGGAAATTCAGAACGCCTTCAACATTGCGATGGAATCATCCCATGGTCAAGCTTGGGCTTTCGAATGGGACAAGCTGAAAGAACTACTGAAATCGCAGGCCGATCTCAAGTCTTATTTGGAAGTTGTTCATGGATATGAAGAGGAAGATATGGCTGCCAGGGAGGGCTTCCGAAGATGAAGAATGCAAAATTTCAGAAGTTGGCGCTAAAATAATTAGTGCTGCTTAACTCACCTTAAAGACTCGGGGCGTAATATTTGCAAACCAGCCCCAACTTTTGGACCCGTCTGGAATCTGTCGGCTTCTTTGCGTGTGTGAACATCATACCACCGGCCATTGCCATTGCCATTGCCAAATGCTCAGCTAGATAAAATATCATGACTAGCAATCTCTGTTAATTCTCTTTTCTGAATACTCTGGAGGCCAATTTGGTTGCATTCTAGATGCACACACTTAAGAAAAATCAGATGAAACCAACTTCCTAGTTCGTCAGGCAGATTTGTTGTTACCCAGGCACCGACCCAGCGCTCACCGACTATTGGGAGAATTATTGTTTATAGGTACCTATATTACCTACTTTAATCCACCAACAATTGCATGCTTATCCTCCTTTCAAGCGTCTGTTTAAAGTGCCGCGTCCATCGTTCCACCGCAGATATATTCATCATTGCTTCTTGTCTCCGCTGCATCTTTTTATCGATAACGGGGAATTAGGCTGCCCACTGCCAGATTTCCATCAACATACGAAGAATGAACCATAGGGCCTTTCGCTCTAAATTCACATATTAATCAATTGTCGCGCTCCATCACCGTTACACTGCCAGATCAGTGTCTTCAACCAGCTCCGTTGCACATCTCAACGCGCGCGGCTAGTCTGGTACATTGAATATCTAAGCGACAACGCGAGACCAACCACGCAACATCAAAAAATCCTCAGATATATAAAGCAAGCAAAATCAACATCACGCAATGCGCCAGAAAAGATCTGCCAAAATGAGCAAAGCCACTGTCGTAACGACTGTGACGGGAGACTTTTCTGCTTTCGACCTAGGCTCTCCGAATCGGCCATTTGATAATATATTGAATTTTCGAGATGTTGGGCAGTCAATTAACGAGTTTTCTGACACTAAGTATGTTTGTAACTCTTCCATTTAGATTTTTTTTTTTCCCTCGTGGTATCAGCTGCTGACAAGCTGTCTAGAATTTTGAAAGAAGGCATACTCTTTCGCAGCGCTCGGGTATGCATGCCTCTCCGATGATCAGATCGAAGCTTACTATGAATTATCACTGATACTAATTTGGTCTTCGTAATTCATATAGCCAGACGATGCGTCCGCGCGCGATAAGCAGCGTCTCATGGATGACATTGGTCTAACAACCGTTCTTGATTTACGGTCGACGTATGTCTTTTCACCTTCTTGTCATACGTTGGAGAGACTTGGTTGACTCGGGTTCTTACTCTTCATTAGCACGGAGCACGAAGCAGCTACACGTCGACGTCGAAATTCTCTGCCATCTTCTCAGCCCCAAGACTCCAAACCTGGAGATACTTCTTACCGACAGCATCTTCTGGAGCTTTCGGGAACACATCGCCACTTTATCAGTCTCACTGGGCGCGCCTTCGAGATGTTGCTTTTATGGCGCCTTGACTGGTATAACTTTATGTAATACACCCCTTTCTCTTCTTTCTTTTGCCAGGAAGCATCGCTAATTGGAACAATCATGTTGAAAGGAGAGTACTGGGACTTTTAGCATCAGGTTATCGAATGGACGCAATTAGAATAATTGCATCACAGGTGATGAAGCCGCGCGGCCTGATTGGATTAGCTCAGGATACACTCGATTGCGCTGGCGCCGAAATTCGAGAAGTATTCGATATTATGGCTAGGGACGACTCATATCCTATCCTCATCCATTGCACGCAGGGCAAAGACAGAACTGGACTCATTATCATGCTACTATTATTTCTGACAGCTGATGCATCGCCATCCTCTTCATCATCCGAAGCGCCTGCAAGAGAACAGGAACAAGTCATACCGCTTGCCGCCGTTGCCTCCGACTACATGAAATCAGAAGCGGAACTGCTACCGGAGCTGGAGTTTCTAATGAAAGAAATTTCGGAAATTGGTCTAGATGAAGAGTTTGCCAAGACTCCCTCGGGCTTTACGGAATCTTTAAAGTCGTATTTGGACACGAAGTATGGAGGAGTAAAAAGGTATCTGCTCTCAATTGGAGTTGATAAAGAGAAGCTTGAGAAGGTGCGAGGGCTTCTTTTGGCTTGACATCATGTATATATCCTTCGTCTTCCTTTCTGTCCTCTATTTTCTTGGTGTATATTTTAATATTTTACATAATGGTACATAATTATGAATTCAGGGATCCAGTGCGCAAAACTTAGGGGTGAGAGAGATTGAACCTGACGGAACTATATTCAGTATCTACCTAGCTGAGAAGGTAGTAATGCCAAATGTATACCTCTTATCAACAGTAATATCAAGCATATTGACTTCTATCCGTCCAACCCGGCTGCAAATAACTCCAATCCCGCGCAAAGTCAAATGACGAAGTGTACTGTCCATACGAAACGAGTTCCACTACGTCCAATGCAACAGGTTCATCCGTCAGAGCCCAAACACACAAAGCGAGTGTATTTGTACTGCTCTTATCATCACTTCCTTGTATATTCAAAATACCAGGTTGGAATGGAAACACAGTTTGCGGACCGAATTGAGGGAGGTAGTGTGCGTATTTGTAGCCATTTAACCACGCATACACCACAGCCGGGCCGGAGGTCGACGAGGCATTGAGTTGGAGTCCGATTGGTACATCTAGAGTATGACTGTTCTCTCCAAGGTCGAATGTAAAGTCTGTTAGATACCATCTCCCTGAAGCGCCCTCTACGCCATCAGAAGGAGCCTTGGTATCCCAACCATCGGACGAACTCGCGTCGAACCCCGGAAGATGCCAACCCATTCTCTCGCCGTATATTCCTCCTTCATTCATTGGTCCGCGAAGAGCATCAATATTCTCTTCGCCGCCTGCATTTCCCTGAATTTTCCACGATGTGAAATCTGCCGTTGTTGAGGAGGAAGAATGAAGAATGGCGCCTAGTAAGCCACGCGGATTCTGGGCTCCTTCAGGCCCGACATTAGCTTCATCATGACCAGTATAGTCAACAAGAACCGTAAGCACATTTTCAGTGCCGTCTTGCTTGAGTATACTAGAATTAAATTCAAGGAAATCATTGGTTTCTTCGACATCCACCACTCCGATAGACCCACCCACGTATTCTCCGTTCAGCCATGCTGACCATCCAGCTGCATACCCATTTTGAGCCGTCACGTTAGCCCCAGTCGCATTGACATTGCCGAATCGTCCACGCCAGAGCTTGGGGCCCGGGTTGTATCCGTAGTCTCCGGAGTATAGTACCGGTAGCGATAGTGGCGCAACAGCATTAACGGTAGTGCTTTTGTTGCAGACGACCCAGCGAGAATCGTCGTAGTCTGGATCAATCTCTGGAATTGTGTCGTGTGATTTCCAGGATGTGAGCTTAGGAAGGGAAACCTTGATGTTTTCAGCTCCGGGTATTGTGCCAGTGAGGCTACCATATGCTGTGCGTTTGGTGGCCAGAGTTTCGCTGTTCCATCTTACGGCTTTGATAGACGGGTTTCCATGATATATTCTGAATGGAGTATTAGTACATTTTATGTCGAAGATTTAGATATGTAAATCATGATTCGAGGTACTAAGACTTACTCGATGGACGTGGTATTCTCATTGTCTCCCGTGAGTTCCAAAGTGTCGCCGTTAAACGAGGCTGATCGTACGAGATATGGCCCTATCACAAAGATATGCTGATCTGGCTTCACAATAGGGTCTGATACCAGGGCTGGGGCAAAGAAACTCCATGCTGTAGTTGTCTCAAGGAGGTATACCAAGAATCCGTTCGAGAATCGAATGACTGATGTTCCTTGCCCTTGTATATAAGTATATACAGTACCGTACGTGGCTTCAGTACTCGTCACGGTTGAGTCACCATAAACCTTGTATGTCAGATTGCTGGAATTATCAGCAAATGCAAAAGTGCCAGTTTGACCCTCGTCAAGATACAACGCTAACACGTCGACGTCGAGAGTGGCGTATGTAAGTACATCTACAGAGCAGAAGAGCAAGGTGGTATTGCCCACGGAGTAATCCGTAGTGACAATCTTGCTTTGGCGACCGTCTAGTTCAATGGCGGGAATATTAATAGAACCTATTACGTTCAGCCGCATGTTAATAACTTAAAAACCGTGTTCCAAACATACCTGCTGGCGTTTCAACTTCAAGGTCAAAGAAGACGTCCGCTGTTGAAGAGCTATCATCTTGTTGTAGAACATAAAATCCTGCGTTTGTCTGAGGATTTCTCAAGGCCCAGGTAAAGATACTTGAGTCGTTTGTGTATCCTGTGCCGTTCCCTATCATATCTGTCTCCAGAAGATCTGTTGAAACCCGAGTGAACAGGCCAATAAGCTTGATTTGATTCAACTTATCACGAATTTGGCGAGTCTCTCTCAACGGGGCATCGTAATCGTATGACGTATACACAACTGGCGCGGCAGTATGGCCCCAGTTTGTGCCTCCATAAGTCATATACAAGCTCTGAAGCGTCACTCGAGACCCTATATTATTCTTGTAGAAGACATCTGGATAATCTGGATTAAGCATTGAAGCGCAGTCATCATAGAAGACTCCGCCCCATGTCGTGAAATAACCTCCTTCAAATTCGGGAAGGTATTCTGGCTGAGTATAGGAATAGTTCTGGAACCATTGGTAGTATGTCCGAACCAGTGTGAAGCCTGACGTGGGATCGGTACATGACAGGCCTCCGGGGTAGCTGTCAAGACCGTATACATTGACTGCACCGCCAACGTCCTCGTAATCCGTTGACCAGCTCATAGAACGCATGCCCTTTTCATTGCTGGTGCTAGGGACGACAATACCAGCATCGGCTAAAACTTCACTGATCTGTTCCATATATATAACCAGAGTATTATCTGGGCTATGGTCAGTTTCTTGAAGTTCATTTTCGTGTTGCACCAGTATTACTGGACCCCCCTCCGTTATTTGGTTGGCCGCAAGAATCTTGCCTATTTCTTGCATCCACGGTGCCCAGCAGTTGTAGTACGCCGAATCGCTTGTCCGTTCTTCCCCCATCTGGCCGTTGGCTGCCCAGAGAGCGAACCCTCCTGCGGAATATTCGCCATTGACATATGGTCCGGGCCTAGCTATGATGTAGACCCCTGCTTCCTTCGCGTAGTCGAATAGTCTTTGGATATCGTGAGCCCCAGTCTCGAAATCGAAGACACCTTCAGATGCACTATGGAAGTTCCAGAAGAAATAGACTATAATCATTCGCGTTAGAGAGAGAGAGAGAAGTTTCAAAGACAAAGGAGGTTAAAATCTTTCAAGTCATACCTGAAGCGGCATTGAAACCGTTAGCTCTCAGTTTCTGGAATATGTCGAGCCATAATTCGGGGACAGGTAGGCGGGTGTAGTGAAATTCGCCCGCGAAAACAAATAGTCGTTCGTCATTTATTGACAAACTGTACTTGTCCCATGTTACGGTTGAAGACGAGTTCGAAGAAGAAATTGCACTTGAGACATGAAGGAAAAATAAAAGTAAGATTGAACGTAAGAGAAGCATCTCTTCCTAAATCTTGACCGACCAGCTTAATGTAGGCAAGCCAACAGTTCACCTAGACCCGTACCTTTTTTCTTTCCAATCAACTTTTGCAGCGACCAATTGATCTAAGATTCGATTCCCCACGGGGCTTCCCCTCATTATATGATCTATGGGAAATTACCCCGAACCTCGCGCATCGCGAGAATGATGCCCCGTGCGCAAGCTCATTGGTGGATTTTCTATCAGGTCAATTCAAGGCAGCATATCAATATTCATGTCAGATCGTCAGTTCTCCGGGAATCAATTCGAAATGTAACATAGTCGGACAATATCTTTTGGATTAGCCGCTTGGTCCTCTGCTTAGGGATTCTTAGAGGATCATAGGTGCTCCGGCTAATCACGCTGGTTATTCAACGCTAGACAGGAATACTTAATATGCAATGTTATATGTGTTATTCTCTATGGGAGATTATAACCTTTGACATATATAGTTGTCGCCCCGAAAACACCGGAAACACCGATTCCATGCCGATTTGCTAAACCTAACCCCAGCCTTAGCCTAAGTAGTAGCGCCGCATACAAACGCATCACTTTTGAGTTCGAATTCCAGAAGCTTGAATCAATTTAGATATTTCCAAGGAAAGCAATAATCAATAATCACTGTTTGAAAATGATCCCTTGCTTTTTTCTTTCTCGGCGTGGTGACAAATCATGCAGCGTGCTTGGGGATTACCGGTTGTGCTTCTATTACGTCACCACGGCTTATCATTCTTTACAGCGATATTTTTTTTTGTACTTCAGGTATCGTCATAGCTATATCGCTGAATAATGTCTGTTTACTCAATTTCAAATTAGTCAACTGTCACCTTACTTGGGCCATACATGAAATGACATGATGGCCATGTCCTCCGATACAGAGCGTCGCTCGAGCTCTTCCCATCACCAGGATGGCTCCGGTTCAGAGGCAGAATTCTCTCCAATCCGAACTGCCGGTTCTAACAATAACGATGGACGCTTGGAGCTGTCCAGGAACATGTCCACGAATTCGAGTGCCGGAAGGGGCATTGATTCGGAGGAAATGGCAGAGATAGAACGCTTGATGTCGCGAATGTTCGGCCGCGAGAGAAAGGAGCAGTCGGCAGAGGAACGATCTAGACATTCGGGCGTCGTCTGGAAGAACCTCACTGTAAAGGGTGTTGGGCTGGGTGCGGCTTTGCAACCTACAGTTGGTGATATTTTCCTTGCGGTGCCTCGGCTGGTCAAGGGCTTCCTCACTCGCGGCAGGAACGGGGCAGGGAAGAATATTCCTGTGAAATCAATTCTGCATAACTTTACTGTATGCGTCTTTGAATCATGGCTAAGACTCACTTTCTCTAATTCTTTGATATAGGGCTGTGTACGACCAGGCGAGTTACTTCTAGTCCTCGGTAGACCTGGCTCTGGCTGCTCGACTTTTTTGAAGGTCATTGGTAACCAGAGAGCTGGATATAAAGATATTGATGGGGAGGTGTTCTATGGAGGGACAACACCCCGGGAGATGGCTAAGAAGTATCGTTCTGAAGGTTCGTTGATGACTTCCATGATTGCAACTTCGAAGCGAACGGTCAGAGAACCATTTTTCGAATATTGAGTGTTAATATTCATCTACAGTTTTATATAATCCCGAGGACGATTTACATTATGCAACCCTTACTGTAAAGCAAACATTGTCCTTTGCTCTCCAAACTCGAACACCTGGCAAAGATTCCCGCAACGCTGGGGAAAGCCGAACGGACTACCAAAACACGTTTCTCAATGCAATCACCAAGCTCTTCTGGATAGAACACACTATGGACACAAAGATAGGCAACGAGCTGATTCACGGAATATCTGGCGGAGAAAAGAAACGAGTATCAATTGCAGAAGCAATGATCACAAAAGCTAGTACGCAGTGTTGGGATAATTCGACCAGGGGGCTGGACGCTAGTACTGCACTAGAATATGTGCAGAGTCTACGCAGTTTGACAACAATGGCCCAAGTATCTACTTTGGTTGCACTATATCAAGCAGCTGAAAGCTTGTATAGTCTCTTCGACAAAGTCGTGCTGATTGAAGAAGGTCGCTGCGCATATTATGGACCAATAGGCAAGGCCAAGGCATATTTTGAGAATCTAGGCTTTGAGTGTCCTCCTCGATGGACCACCCCAGATTTCCTAACCTCTGTTAGCGACCCAAATGCTCGTCGTGTCAAGTCAGGGTGGGAGGATCGCATTCCACGTAGTGCAGAAGACTTTGAGAACATCTATCTCAAGAGTGACCTACATCAGGCAGCTCTCAAAGACATCAAGGACTTTGAACAAGAGGTAGAAACGCAAAAAGAGGAACGTGAAGCCATTCGCAGACAGGTCAAGCAGAAGAACTTCACACTACCATTCCACAAACAAGTCCTGACGCTCACCAAGCGGCAATTCCTTGTGATGATAGGAGACAAACAATCGTTGTACGGGAAATGGCTGATGTTACTTTTCCAAGCTCTAATAGTTGGGAGTCTTTTCTACAATCTACAGCCAACAAGCTCCGGAGTTTTCCCTCGCGGTGGTGTGATGTTTTACATACTCCTTTTCAACTCCCTTCTGGCTCTTGCTGAACTCACTGCAACATTCTCGAGTCGGCCAATCCTCCTCAAACACAAGGCTTTGTAAGTTGACCTTCTGGAACTCTCCTGAGAGAGCCAATCACTCATGTTAAATGATAGCTCATTCTATCGGCCATCTGCATATGCGCTGGCTCAAGTCGTCGTTGACATGCCTCTTGTCGCAGTGCAAGTCATAATCTTTGATCTGGTTGTTTATTTGTGTGTCTCCTCGTTCCCCGACGTCATAGAAGACTTACTGAACTAACAATAACAAAGTATGTCAAATTTATCACGGACTCCCTCCCAATTTTTCATCAACCTCTTGATATTGTTCGTCTTGACTATGACTATCTACTCTTTTTTTCGAAGTCTTGGCGCACTTTGTTCCTCGCTGGACGTCGGTATGTCTACCCCACAAGAAGATGCAGATTTGTTCACAAAATATACTAACATAATTACACTACCTGGTCATTGGAACTTGGAACGCTCCTCCTCTTCGATATCTAGATCAATGTTGCTCTTTGAATCAATGAAAAAGTTCCTGTTATAGTAACTTCCTGTTTAATTGAGCAATTCGATTATAGAGGTCTTCGATGACGTAGACAAAGAGAGCAGCGTTGATCTGGATTATCAGTTGGGAGATGTCCTAGTATTCAATGATCGGGTAGTGTGTCAAGCGACTCGAATCACTGGTGTTTCATTACAGGCTTTGATTGTATACACTGGTGCGTTGAATCACGCTCCATCACTTTTTGAGATACACGACACTTACGTCTATCTCTATAGGGTATCTGATACCCCCGTGGAAAATGCATCCGTGGCTCAAATGGCTCATCTGGATTAATCCAGTGCAGTATGCATTTGAAGCTTTGATGAGCAACGAATTTTACAACCTCAAAATCCAATGCGTCTCACCTTTCCTGGTCCCTGAAGGGCCAGATGCCACGCCACAACATCAAACTTGTTTTATAGAAGGCAGCACACCCGACCAAACTATTGTAAAGGGCAGCAACTATATTGAGACAGCATATACATATTCCCGTTCTCATCTCTGGCGGAATTTCGGCATCATCATTTGCTGGCTCATATTTTTCGTCGTTCTGACAATGATCGGGATGGAATTGCAAAAGCCAAACAAAGGAGGAAGTTCCGTGACTGTTTTCAAGAGAGGTCAAGCGCCCAAAAGTGTCAGTGATGCTTTGAAAAATAAAACAAACTCAATGGATGAAGAGACTCTCTACAGGGCTCAGGACAACGACAACAACGCCGAAAATGGGCTTGGCGGAGAGAAAGAAGTTGGGGAAATCGCAAGAAACGACGCCATTTTCACATGGAAACATGTGAGTTACAATATTACAGTGAAGAAAGAACAAAAGACGCTTCTAGACGATGTTCAGGGCTATGTGCGGCCCGGCCGGCTTACGGCCATGATGGGAGCTTCTGGCGCAGGGTAAGTGGTCTCTACATATGCTTTTGCAATATCCGTCCCATTCCGTGCACTATACAAGGTCAGAAAAGAGACTGATTTGGATAATTCTATTACGCATAGTAAAACTACTCTTCTCAATGTGCTAGCGCAAAGGATGAACGTAGGGGTCGTACGAGGTGAATTTCTAATCAACGGGAAGAAGCTTCCTAAAAGCTTCCAGCGAGCAACAGGATTTGCCGAGCAGATGGATGTCCATGAGCCTACTGCAACTGTTTTAGAGTCATTGAGGTTCTCTGCCCGATTACGACAACCACGTGAAGTTCCGCTGCAAGAAAAATACGACTACTGTGAGAAAATTATCGACCTGTTGGAAATGCGGCCAATAGCTGGAGCAACCGTGGGTTCTGGAGGCTCAGGGCTAACTCAGGAACAACGCAAACGTCTTACAATTGGAGTTGAGCTCGCGAGCAAGCCGGAGCTGCTTCTGTTCCTTGATGAACCAACATCTGGTCTCGACTCACTTGCCGCGTACAATATTGTGCGATTTCTTCGTCGCCTTGCTGATGCTGGACAAGCCGTGCTATGTACGATACATCAACCATCTGCAGTTCTCTTTGAGCAATTTGATGATCTCTTGTTGCTTAAATCTGGAGGCCGCGTGGTATATCATGGAGAGCTAGGCCATGACTCTCGTACGTTGATCGACTACTTCGAACGTAATGGGGGAAAGAAATGTCCTCGGCATGCAAATCCTGCAGAGGTATGCAAGAAATATACTCGCAAGTATCAGCTTGGTTTGTACTGACATCCTGTTTGTAGTACATGTTGGAAGTCATTGGAGCTGGAAATCCGGACTACAAAGGTCAGGATTGGGGTGACGTTTGGGCTAACTCTGAGGAACATAAATCTCGCACAAAGGAGATCGACGAAATCATTCGCTCGAGGCGTGATGGAAAGGATGGTCAGGAGACCAAGGATGATAGAGAGTATGCAATGCCAATTTGGGCCCAGATATTGGCAACTACGAAACGCTCGTTCATCTCATACTGGAGATCTCCGCAGTATATTATTGTAAGTTTCTTCCAACTCTCTTCTATCAATGCTAACCATGTAACAAAGGGAAAATTTATGTTACATATATTTACCGGCCTTTTTAACACTTTCACTTTCTGGATGCTCGGAAACAGCTATATCGACATGCAGTCAAGACTATTCTCTGTCTTTATGACTCTAACCATCTCCCCTCCTCTTATTCAACAACTCCAACCGCGGTTTTTGCATTTTCGGAATTTGTTCGAGTCACGCGAGGCCAAAGCAAAAATATATTCCTGGCCAGCCTTTGTAGTGAGTGCAATTCTGCCAGAAATACCGTATTCAATTGTGGCGGGTTCCATTTACTTCAACTGCTGGTACTGGGGGATTGGATTTCCTCGCAATTCGTTCACGAGCGGTTTTACCTATATTATGATCCTTCTATTTGAGCTTTACTACGTCTCATTTGGGCAGTTTATTGCGGCCTTGTCACCAAACGAACTGTTTGCATCGCTCATCGTTCCAGCATTCTTCACCTTTGTTGTGTCCTTTTGCGGTGTTGTGGTGCCTTATTCGGGCCTCCCAACCTTTTGGAGGTCTTGGATGTACTGGCTTACTCCATTTCACTATCTCCTAGAAGCTTTACTAGGCGTTGTGGTGCATGGACAACCAGTTCGGTGCGTAGCTCGTGAGGAAGCTAGCTTCACGCCGCCTGCTGGAATGACTTGTGAAAGCTATACTCAAGCTTATACTGCTCAAGCGGGGGGCTACGTACAGACTGGGGCCAATGGGATGTGTAACTTCTGCGCTTATTCCACAGGTGACCAATATGTAAGTTCTCTATACCCTCTCTATAGAACCGTGTCATGGTAAGTTATGGAACTAATCTTATATGATATGTAGGCCGCTACCTTTAACATCTTTTATTCGCACAAATGGCGTGACTTTGTAAGTTGAGCGGTTCCTGGTTTTGTCCTCCTTAAGCAGCTAACATCTGGCCAATAATGGCCTATTGATAGGGTATCTTTTGGGTGTACATTGTATTCAACCTTGTCGTGATATTCGTCCTCTCATGGTGCTATCTAAACGGAACACGCCGTTTGAAGAGATTCCTTAGTGCGCGGAAAGCAAAGCGTGGCGGAAAGGAAGAGCAAACTGTCAGGTAGATGTGAAGTAACATATTAGTCTTTCATGGATACTAATCCTGAATGGTACGAAAATGTTTAGTTCGTCGGGGTATGCATATTGACGTGGCGGAATTATCATCCACTCGATTTCGCACCTCAGAAGGAAGTCATGGGCGATTTTTCATGGCGTTTCAGAAATTTTTTAATTTATTTGGTTTACAATAAAAGTGCGACAGTCCTTGTGTGGGTATTCCCAGGTAGGTATTCCCAGGTAGGTATTCTCATGTAGGTATTCTCATGTAGGTATTCTTCATGTAGGTATTTCCCGGTAGGTATTTCCATCGTTTGTGGCATGACACTGTAGGAAATCACCATAGATCTTTATAAATATCTCTTCACAATTTCAAATGATTTTATTAATTTACCAAGCTCCCTGCCACAGAATACATGCCCTTTGATGTGTCCAATTAGTCACGTTCGATACAATGGATGTTCTTCTCGATATCTGCGATACCCTCATTTTCGACCGCTTATACGCCGTCGCGTTACCGGACAGGTCATTGGCATGGCCTTTTGAAAGGAACGGAACATTGACATTAGGGACCCATTCTCAGGCATATAACCAACATGTCAACAGATACTTCACCCTGCCACCTTCTCAATGGGCAGGCCTGAGCTCTTGGAAACGTGAACACCTCTCTAGACAAGCTTTGTCGTTATTTCTCATCACATGGTTAGTTACTATTATATTGTTGCAGGGAAGGCGGCATATTCATAACTCATTGTGGATAGGCTATTCGGAATGGCCATGTACTTGATCGGCAGCACAGTCCTTTACCACACATGCTACGACAAGAAACTCCTACAGCATCCCAAAATTCTACCCCGACAAATCCAACAAGAAATAAACCAAAGTCTCAAAGCAATGCCCGTAATGGCCATCCTGACCATGCCCATTTTCCTCGCCGAGATACAAGGTTGGACCAAGCTATACGATTTCTGCGACAGTCCTCATGCGACTTGGTCATTCTTCATTCCCAAGCACATCTACACCTGGCTCCAATACCCCCTTTTCATAATGTTTACGGATTCCGGAATCTACTGGATTCATCGCGGTTTACATCACCCGTCTGTCTACCGCTGGGTGCACAAGAGACATCACAAATGGGTTGTGCCGACCCCCTATGCTAGTTACGCATTCAATCCAGTTGATGGATGGCTACAGAGTCTGCCGTATCACGTTTTTCCGTTCCTTTTCCCGTTGCAAAAGATTGCTTATTTGGGACTTTTCATCTTTGTGACATTATGGACTGTTTTGATTCGTAAGTTTGATACCGTCCCCCTTCCTTCTTGGGTTTTTAGTCACATTCGTGTTCCATAAAGCCAAGAAAGCTAGAAACCCACTTCTAACTTTTATTCTGCAATACTAGATGACGCGGAGTATCTCTCACATTCCCGAATCATTAATGGCGCCGCCTGCCATACAATGCATCATCTTTACTTCAACTACAACTACGGGCAGTTCACTACGTTCTGGGATCGAGTGAAAGGCACTTACCAAACGCCACATGGGGATGGTATTGTGAAGGCTTTTGACAGCGATCAGGGAGATGAAACGGTAAAGAAATGCGAGTAGACAACCGGTCATCGGCATTGATTAACAACGGACCGGGTACAATGAAGATGAGAGTCGGGTTAATTTAATCGCCGTAATGATTAGTGATTAAGATTGTACACACAAATATCAACAAGAGAATAATTAGACATATACACAAATCAATACAGGTCGCCAATTTCATCTGATTTCTGCTCCAGGGGATGCAAATTGAATAAATTCGTTCAATTTTCCCAAATCATCGGTTGCGTCGTTGTCCAGATATTGAAACTTTCTTCCATTACTGCGATTGGAAGCGTCAATTGTGGTCATCAAGAGCCACCAAAGTTCTTCTGCGTGCTTTGGATAACCGAGATGCAGATTTTTTTCAAATTTCGTTGTCGTTGTTGCTATTTTCTTTGACTGTAGATGACTGAGAACAGACTCCCAGAGCTTTTTCCAATTCATCGCTGCAAGTTCGATTGTGTCCATTGATATGTACCCGAGTAACCCGGACCTTGCTTGGAAGGCAAGGGAATTCATAGCTGTTGGCATGAATTAGCATGTACAAGTGATAACAAGCGAGAGTCTCTTACCGTATATGAGTATTAGAAGATGCTCTACGGATAGAGAACAGTCCCAAGGCACTCGATCAGCAGTACTAGGCATTCGGAGTAAATCGGAAGCAACGTTTCTCAAGGTCGGGAGTGCTTGGCTAGTCATACTTGCAGTAACTATTTCATTAAAACACGAAACGTTTTCGGCTTCGAACAGTTCAGTACTCCAGGGAAAGTCGCAATCCATCTCAAAGATTGACAGAGATGGATGATTTTTGAAACAAACTGTGAGAAACCCGTCCGCAAGAAAAGCCCAGCATGCGACTCTGTGTAGGGGTGAACGAAACGAGAATTAGATCCAATTCTTGAACAAATAAACAGCATCAAGACGATCAGATCAAGAAATTGTCTCACCTTATGCAAATCTCCTCGTCAATAAATTCTCGCCATTTGCTCTCCTCGCAGGGTATAGGGGAGGTTCGCCGTTTAAGGTTGAAAAGTCCCAACGACCGTATTGTCGAAACCAGGCAAGGGTGTCTAATAATACGAATACGGCGCCTTGTTGGGGGATCGCCCTGCGAGAATTGAAGCATTTCAATAATAAGAGCTGCTTGAAGAGTTCCTATTGTCGCACCTCTGAACGGACACTCCTGTATTGGATCGAGCGATGTTGACAAGTTCGCGATTCTTCGAAAAATGTACTCCTCGGCTACATTGAGAAGCGTGGGTGGAAGTTCAGCACCGTTGAATGCCACCGTATAAACCGCGCCCGCAACAAATATTGCGAGAAGAAGACAATTAGAAACCTGAGCCGGATCAAAAGTCGGACAGTGCACAACCGGCATATGCCAGTGTAGTGAGTGAAAGAACGCAGTGATGAAAACGGAAAGATTTGGAACTGTAAACAGCGAATCCAATTCAGTTATTTCAAGCACGTTCTGACCATCTCCATTGTCAAGGCTCATGGATCGTGAGGTATCAACTATTTCTGTTGCTATTTCATGCAATTGATGGGGCAATCTCGACGCAAAAGCGGCATCTGAGAGAAATTCGTTTAGAAGGCATTCTGAATCGTTGAGACCTAACAGGTCAGGATCCACAAGGCCATTGGCAATAGATTGTAGATTAGCATCAGGTGCAAATGCGTTTTCAAGAGAGGAGTAAACAGCAGCGAGGTTTCTTCTGAGGGAACATCCAGCAGTGTCTGCGATAGCCAATCTGTCCCTTTTAACTGAAGGGTCCGTGAAGCGTAGCAGGAAGTAGAATAGCTCATTATTCGTGGGTCCACGGCTGCTTGGTTCAGGTGTTTCTATGCTTATTGACTTCGCTGTGGTCAGTGTCGAACATACAGACTCCGTGCCTGTGGTTGTTTGTGAGACGCGTTCCAAAGAACAGCAGCGCTCTAGAGCACGGCAACGTGAACATGGAGTCAATTTGTCGCAGGCTGTTCTGGCGAAGAAGCATTCATCACACGAAAGCTTCTTTCTGCCAGCTCTAGCTGCTGCGGGGACAGGCTGGTTATGCTTCTTTGCACATGCCTTGCTATGCCTTCGCGCCACTTCTCTGTTCCGCAAATTAGACCAGACAAGACGGTGGCAGGGGCGGATGAATGGGTCAATTTTTGATAGTTTACTACATACTGTTTCTGAAATTCCTTTTTGCATATTGGACAGCTTGCAGATGGTCGATTTGCATCTTTGAGTGGCCTCGTGAGCGCGCTGTTTATGTGCTGCATTCAAGGGTAACTTACGGGTCAGCTCATGTCGAAGCAAATGGCTTTTCCTCGAATAGGATTTGTCGCATTGCGAACAGAAAAAATTGGCGGCGTCCATAGATGCAGCCCTATATCGTGCAACTCATCGGACAACCACGATGGATGTTGTCGGATGGTAAAATGGTGCCGGCTGGATGATACGGATCGATCAGCCAATCAGGCCGCAGTAGCATCCCAGTTATCCGCCTTGTCTCTCTCCCTCCGTTATCTCTACACAACTGCATAACATGGCGAATTGCTCGGTTTTGCATGTAAGACGGCCTAAGGATGTACATAGCAGTGTGAGCATCGACTGTTTGACATGTAAATACAGCAGTGACTTGCCATGAGATATATTTCCACCCAACGTGACCGCAGGAGTCTCGACGATGAGAAAATTGAAATAGTGACTTCTAAAGAGAAGCTTGTCAGATAGAAGCATGGAAGGACGGATCCTTTCTCATTTTCACGAATTGAAATGCTGTAAGCTTAAGATTCTCTCGCCATCATGAGCCGAGAGGCGTGCTACGTAGCGTGTGTACGTACAAGGCGGACGTAGCTCTTTCCTCTACCCCGCAATACTTTTTCAATCTAGAATTGTGCCATCTCCATCTTACTTAACTCAATATAAAGAAAGAAATCTGACTTGCGCTATTTCATCATGTCTGGGGTAAACGATATCAAGACAGCCAGCACCCTGTGTATATTAGGTTGCGGTAAGCTAAGTTTACCCCAGGTCTTTACGCCAACCAACAAGATAGAATATGTTTGACTCTTCGAAAGGAAATTTGGGCTCGGCAATTCTCAACGGTCTCTTCAACGACGAGAAGCAAAGCAACGAGGTGAATAAACTACATATCAAGAAGTTAATTGCTACTGTCGGCAGCCAGAACTCCAAAACAAAGCTCGAGCAGCGGTTCCTTCAGCATCAACAGCGGTTGAGTGTTTTCACGCAGGAACGCAACGTTGAAGCTATTCAATCTTCAGACGTCATCATTCTCGGTGTAGACCCAAGCCAAATCGCAAGTCTGCTCTCTCATCCAACAATATGCAATGCCCTCTCCGGGAAGCTATTGATTAGTGTTGCCGCTGGTTGGACAACGGAGAAAATACAGGCATGCCTGTTTGTAGACAAAAGTCATATTCCAACTAGCTATCAGAAACCGTGGATTATCTGCGCCCTGCCTAATGTTGCTGCATTGGTGTCGCAGTCCCTGACAGCAATTACTATCACCGAACCTGCCTTGCCCCCCGAGTGCCTTGAATTAACAGATTTAATATTTAAAAGGATTGGCATGACCGTACATGTTAGCCCTCGACTAATGGAAGCCACGGTTGCTGTAGGCGGGTCTACGCCGGCATTTTTTGCTGTAATTTGCGATGCATTAATTGATGCAGCAGTTGCCGTCGGTGTACCTCGAAGCCTAGCACATACCATGATTTTCCAATCTATGCAGGGCACAGCTACACTTTTGCAGAGTGGGATTCACCCAGCACTGCTGAAGGATCAAGGAACCTCGCCTGAAGGATGTACCATTGGAGGGTTGATGGTGATGGAAGAGCATGTAAGTTCCTCGATCCTACATAATCATACTCCATCAACTCACGCAATTGCAGGGTGTGCGGGCAGGAGTGGGAAAGGCACTGCGCGAGGCTGTGACAGTCTCACGGCTTATGACTAAGGGTGTAGAGCATGTGAATGATACCAGACATTAGGACTCTATATATCAGATCGAAAGGTTTTGTTCTTTTTCTTCATATTTTGTGATAACAGAGCGAGATATCTAAATCAAGAAAGTGACAAAACGAATCTCAAAATCCCTGCATTGAGTACTACTGTACTAGTCTCTCTCTCTATCATACATACTCAGGGTATGATCACATCTAAGTAAAATTTAAAGATTGAGATATACAAATTGAAATTGTCAAGACCGTTTGGTCCCTTTGTGCTCGTGATGGCTTTTAGATTGTTCACTTGGCATTGGGGTGTCCAAATAACAGAATAATTCATAGCCTGACAGAACTATATATCATCGCACAGCAGTTAACTCAAGCTACAAAAATAATGCTTTCCCATCATATTCTGACACTTAGATTAGATTTCTCAAAACTAATTCCTAGATATTATCGTATACTCCATCAATCAACGTTAAACATATCAAACAAAAAAAAGACACTAAGGTATTAGACATCTTTAACCATCAATCATGAACCGAAAAAAAGAGTCCAATACACCCACCACATTAGTTACTTAGAAAGATACATGAACATCAAAACAAACAAACAAAGGAGACATTTTGGAAATATGTACGCATCAGATCCTTAGACAAAAACATCCAACTTATCTCAGCGTTTTTGTCACCCTCAAAGATCCTCGGAGAACTTGGAGTCCCGCGCCGACGAGCTCACGCTCCGCCGCGAGCTATCATGGAACAACCCGGGTGGCGGCGGCAGAGACTCTTCAGCGAAATTGTCGTGCAATTCGTTGCGTTCCATGGTGTTCATGCGCGAGGTGGCAGCTGGTCGAGCAGAGGACGAAGCTACTGCCGAGGTCCCAAGCGCTTTTCCGCCGGCACCACTTCCAGTAGCTGTAGTTGCAGCAGCGGCAGATGTTGGCGATGTTGGAGATGCCTTTGGGGAAGATGGGGAGATGGTGGAGCCGTGCTCAGAAGATGATTTCCGATTCATCATGTCAAGGAGACTCAGGCGGATGCGGTGGCGTCGGCTGGTGCTGCTGCCGCTGCCGCCGTCTTGTCCCTGTTGCTGGTCGGCTGGGGGCGGGGTGTTGGTGGACCATCGATTGTTTCTGTCGGGGTTGGTGTTCTCAGTAGAACTGCTCCACTGTCGCATGACGCCTTCGTGGCCGACGTCTTGGTCGGCTCTCGACTCGGGTACCGCTGCTGCGGCTGTTGTTGCGGGGGGAGTGGCAAAGTCTGTAGCTGTGACAGGATTGGACGTGAGAGGAGCTGCGCGGTGGCCGTTTACAGCATCAGGAGCAGCAGCAGCGCCTTCCCGGGTTGGTGTGTCTCTGGTATTATCTTCTGGCTTTTCTTCTGGCTTTTCTTCTGGCGGCGGCGGCTTGCTGAATCGCCGGCTGAGTCTCCCCCTGAACCAGCCACCCAGCTTTGACCCTGACTTTGGAGATGTCTGCTGTCTGTCGACTGGGTCGGTCACTTCTGGCTGTTGTGCAGGCCGTGCAGTTTCTGTGGCGTTTTGTTCTGCTGCTCCGTCGACGGGTTGCTCTGCCGAAGAGGTTGGAGCATTGACGACTCCTAAACCAGTCCGGGCCGGCTGTTCACGCTGCTCGTTACGCGGAGATGCAAGCGGCTGGTGGTTATTCTGGGTTTGCTCTTCGACAACCACACCGTTCACAGCACCCTCTGCCGTTTTCCTTCGTAGAAATGGGCGCGAGAACACGCTTCCCCGTCCCTTGGTAGAGCGTCGCCGAATCATGCCATCTTTGCCCTTTTCCGATGTAGCTGCTAAGATGGGTAGCGTTAGTATGCGTAGATTTAGGGATGCATCGGAACAGACTAACCTTTCTTCTCCTCGGCCTGGATATCCCGTTCTCTTTCACGATCAAGCTCCTGCAAACGCTGCTGCCGCTCCTGCTCTAGACGCTCCTCAACTTCCCGGGCTTTCTGTTCCTCAACCCGAATGCTGATCTCGTCGAGCGTAGGCTGGATACGAGAGCGCGCAATAGCATCAACCTCCGACTGGTCCATATACTTCTGTCCGCCAACGGAGACTCGTCCAAAGCCGGTCATGCGAGCTTCGCTATCTTGCAATGCGCGTTCATGCGCTTTCTCTTCCCATTCTCGCTGCATGTTTGGCGACGGCTTTCCAGTAGACGCATACACCTTCTCATCCATGTCATGGATAGCAGCGTGGACATTCTTGCGCGCAATCTCCATTAGATCCGCCCTATCCCTGGACTTCTTCTCGTCGATCTGGTGCAGACGGGTCTGCAGAGAGGACATCTGATGCCTGATCTGCTCCGACGTCTCCCAATCCATCTTTGAGGCGTCTCCCTCGCTTGACGTCCTCCTCGTCAAACGACGAGTAAACGTCTGGCGCGACGGCTTGGGACTGGAAACACCATAGTATTGCTGCTTGTTCTGCAGCTCATTTTGCTGCATCCTAGCCAGCTTTTCATTGGCAATCTTTTGCGCCGCTTCGTGCAAGTTGGGCGATCGCTGGGCCATGTTGTATTCATCGCCGGGCAACCAGGAAAATTGAGACTGCGAGTAGCGATGCGAAAGTCTGTTCTGCGCCGCACTGCTGGCATAATCAATGGACCCATCGCGCTCGTCTCTGGCCGCCGTCGTTGCGTACATGTCCTTCGCCATTGAGATAGCAGCCGCACGCAAGGTGTCCTTATGCTTTTGCTCTTCCACTTCAATCTCTACCGGAGGCGTAGCGGTGTACATCTGCGCGTTTGCCTGCGCAATGTGATGGATCCGCGATGCTTCCAGCCCAGGGTCAATATCGGTCAACACATTATCCCGAGGATCAACCTGGCTGGCTCGGTGCGATATGGTTGCCGCTGTTAGTGCGTATGCGGCATCTGGATGGAACATATTTGTGGGCGCAGACTCTGTCCGTCGGCGGCGGCCAGATACAACCGCACCCGTGGCGGCCGTCAATGCACCGGGGTTTATCTGTGCTGTCGTTGACGACCGCCGTTCTCGCGAGTCTCGACGAGCACTAGACATGGCGTGCTCGAAGGCTGCTTGGTCATAGCGCGGCTCTGACGTTGATGTTGTTGCAGCCGTTTCCGTTGCTACACCACCAGTAGCAGCACCTCCCTGCGACGATGTGGAATACACTCGGTCCTGCGCCGCCAACACCGCTGCCTTATAAACGTCCGGGTGTGGAGTCTTGGTAGCAGCCGCCGACGAGGTCTCCTGTATGCCGCTGGTCTGATAACTGCGCACAAACGCCGCAGCCTTTTCGGCGTAAGGTTGTCTCTCGGCGGGGCGCCAGGGAGCCGTTGTCTTGCGGTTTGCGTGTGCCAGGCTTGCCGCAGCACTGGCGTTGGCAAGAGTCAGGCCGGGAGTGACTGTAGACTCGTTTCTGGACATCTCGCGAGAGACAGTCTCGCTACCGGCGCGTTTACGCATTGGATCAGTCACATAAAGGGCGGCCGTTGCAGCTGTCGCTGTTAGTGAGTGTCTGCTCCGGTATCTCGGGAATGCAATTGATCTGAAAGACGAAAAAAGGACAGACATACCGTGATCAGCTAGATGAGCTGACCCATTAGGTCGCACTTCGGCAGTCCGGGTAGCAGCCATGTCTGCGCAAGGCTGTCTATCTGGCTAGCCCTGATAATGAGATGGATGGCGATAAGAGGGGTGCACCGCGAGGATATCTGTCTGAACCAGCACGAACAGATCACACTGCAGGACATGCAGGTGCAGGAACAAGCGCAAATTAGATAGATATAAAGAGGTAGTAGCCAAGCATGCAGGCAGAATACTGACTTCATCGCCAGAGAAGCACTGGCCGAGAGCTCCGGGTGACGTAGTTGGGGCTCAGCGTCTGAGAGTTCGCCGTGTGGCTGGACTAGTGCGGAGGCAGCCTAGCACCGATCTGTTCTGTCCTGATGAGGAAAGGTGCGAGTTACTGGGGCCAATTAACGCCCGCTGAAAGCCCCAGTTCCACGTATGGGCCAATCATGACCCGCAGCCAAGGACCCGGCCTTCCCTTTGTGGATAAGCCGACCCCCGCTTGTGCAGCCCCGCGATACCATATCTGAGCTAGTGCCATTGATCGGCGCCTTAACAGGCTAGCATAAGCTTTGATTGCGGGCTGCCATTGGTCGATCTCGGTTCCTTTGCGTCGAACGTCGCAGTAGGCTAACCTTATTGTCGCTGTCTTGGAATCGGATTTGCACGGAGGAATACTACTGAGCTGATCATCGACTGGTGGATAGTGTAGACATGATTATTACTATTATGATAGGCATGCAGCGAGAGCATGGGCAGGCAGGCAGCCATGGCATCCTACAATGCCTTGTAAAAGACGCAAAACCCGGTAGGCCCGCAACTGTTACCACAGACGGAGGATCTTCAATATATTATGCCGTGCGAAAAACGAACGGTTTCTTTTCCCAAACACATCTGGCACGAGGTCAGCGTCGCGTCCGACATAAATAGGAATTGATGATGCGACTTACACATCGGTATCGCCAGCAGGCAGATCCCCACCTGTATACTCCCAATCGCGATAAACGGGATGCGCGAACCCGCCTTGAGCACGAGCCAGTCGTACGCATAGAAAGTGAGGACGAAGCTGAATATGTTCTTGAAAAATAGCATGCACGTGAATGCCTCGACAGCGATTTGACCTGGCGGTGCCGTGTTAGCAAAAAGGCGGCTAAAGCTAAGCAAACAAGCATGCAAAACTTACGATGTGCATCTACGATGTACAACGCACTCGAAACAGCGCCCAAAACCATGCCCATTATGACAAACGCAAAGAAAACATCCGGAATGAGCCATCCGTACCGCTCGACGTTCTCCGCCGTAATGCCAAAGCCATAAAGCCCCGCGCCACTAAAGAGCAGCTGGAAGAAGACAAGCAGAATGCGGAATTCGGGCTCGTAGGTGCCTCCGTTGAGTCTGATCATCAGCTTGTTCGTCCAGTCGGCGAGCAGTCCGGAGAATATCAGGCCAATGATTGACCCAATAAATGCCCCCGTGTAGAGGTAACCGGTTTGGACTTCGTTGTACCACATTGGCGGACCCATGAAGACCACCGCCAGCACGACTCCGATGAATACCGTCCACCCGATGAGAACGCCCTGAGTCAGGCAAGCCTATATTAAACTCAGTATCAGCTTTAAATTCATCCAGTGGACATAGGAGGGGTATGTACCCAAAGAATTCCCGGGTGCAGAAACAGCGGAAAAGGTCGCAGGAACAGCTTGAAAAAGTTCTCGTCCGTTTTCCGTCCATTAAACAGCCTCAGCGTCTTCCAGTAGGAGTATTGTGACGATGGATCGGCATTGCCAGATGGAACTTTGGTTGAAGGCTTCTCTTCGCTAACCTGGACAGCCTGAGAATCGGTATTGAGACGCGCGTGCTCGCTAGTACTAGCTGCCACATCTGCTTGCGACACCTCTTGTCCGTGGCTTAAATCTTCACCCTCATCACCGGTGAAATCCGTATTTAAGTAGTCAGGACGACGAAATGCGGTTTCCGGCACGAAAAACACGACAAAAGGAAGCGCGACGGCGGTGAAAATAGAGACAAAGTAGAATGACCACTTCCATCCCATCGTTGCCGTCATCTTGCCGACAACGACTGGGGTCAGAAACGAGCCTCCAAACAATGCAACATTCGAAAAAGCCATTCGCTTTCCGCGCTCCTAATTTACCCCGTCAATGGCTTGAGCTTTACGAATGTGGGCACGTACAACAACTCACATGCATGTAGTACAAATCACCAACACAGGCATTCACCAGCGCCTCAAACGGGGCCAGCGCAAAGCCCTCGAAGACCCGGGCAGCCACCAAGCTGCGCCAGAGTTTGTTCCTTTCTTCGGGGCTGTCTTTGACGCCTCTCCCGGTGCTTCCCCCCGCCCATGCGGTACTGATGATCATCAGGACGTTGCCTAGTATGAATAGATGGCGTTTACCCCAAATCCGAGCGGTGGGCACACACAGGATGCCAGCAACACCAACGCCGAGAAGATGGTAGCCAGTGAGTAGGGCGACGTCGGTAAAGTTCTTTTCGTAGTCGAGGGCGACGGTGACGGTGTTGGCGGCCATGATGGGACTCATGGTTGCGCAGAGGACGGCGACGGTTGAGAGGATGGCGAGAATCAAATCGCGCCGCCATAGTGGCCAGTTCTAGGGATGTCAGAACGACAGTTTTTCATATAACTATGTATGTACCACCAGGCACTGAAACTGGCGCGCCCTCATTTCCTTTGATAAGATATAGATTGTGAGAGCGCGCCAATTCAATGCCCAGGTCGTATATGGCAGCATACCAGCGGATCATAAGGGTCATCACTCGGCTGCGGAATCAAGACAATGGGGACGGGCCCTGAGCGGTCGTATTTCAACCATGGCCGAGTACTCTCCTGCATCTCATTATGCTGGGCCCAAGCAGTGTTTGCGCCTACATAGGATGTCCCTTAAAGCATTAAAGCGGCGTTAGTTTGGGGACGACACAAAATGAAGACGAGAAACACCATACCGGGAACATGATCCAAGGTCGTGTCGTCGAGAACTCCTAGACCCATGGCAAACGGGCATGAGCGGTTGCAGGGTCGGTGGTGTAGGAGGCGGTCAGGAGCAGCGGCGGCAGCAGTAGACTTTGGCGTCAGAGTTAGAATTAAGAGTCAGAGTCCGAGTCAGAGTCAGATCAGGTCTGAACAGGTCAGGTCAGGTTCGTCTGTTGATGCCAAGAGAGAGTAGAACTTAAGAAACCCCACGCCGCCAAAGTAAGTAAGCAGGTAGGCGCTAAGGCTATTAAAAGAAGTATGCGAAATGACTACTCAATACGGTTAGGGCAGATACACGCCACAGCTTCGACGATACTATGTACCCAAGGGGACAGCAGTTCTAAAATTAATGTGAGAAATGAAGGTGTTGGTTGGGACCTCCACTCGTAAGATACCGTACGCCGAGATCCGTGCCATTTCCGTGCTCTCACTGCTGCGGTGGCCATGAAGCACAAACTGCACATCGCTATTTTGGCAAGTACCAATACCACCACCACATCCCGTGACGTGCATTGGGCAATGGCTGTTTTGACAGACTCGCAGCGCATACGACAGACGGACTGGGAGCATCCCCGAGCGGGGGAGAGGAGGCGCGTGATTGGCTGGGTGCTGGCTGGGGCTCGGCTAACTAGACCGCTTGGGGCAGGTGGGTAACGCAGTAGAGCCTCCGATTGGGTGGGGCCGGCCGATCCAGAGAAAAGCTGTGCGGAGTAGGCCGTACGGATACAGCAAAAATACAGATATTGTATGTTTTGGGCGGTATGGCCAGTACGCCACTCGCTCAGTCACGGCGTCATAGGCACAGAGCTGCTGCAAATGTTGTAACATGCCAGGGGCGTCGGTGTAGCATGCACCTGCTCACTCCCTGTACACAGTAGGTGCCGCCATGCAATCTCAGTCCCTAATGCCAAGTGTCGAGAATGAAAAGTAAACAACGGCGCCATATAGTCCAGAACACGGAGAGTGCTGGAGTTGCACGTTTCAGGCCCAATACCAGCCGTTACGATATGTCATTTGTTGAGCTGAAACTCTGGACGGTGGCTTGCGGGCTAGTTCGACTCATCGCGTCAAGGAGGAGCGAGCTTCTTTTTATTCCAGCTCCTCCCTGTTCTCCGTCCTCAATCACTCAAATTCTCCTCTCGCAGTTCTCAGCATTGAGCTTTTAGTACACATCATTATCATCATGCAGACCAAGTCAGCTTTGATTGCCGTCCTGGCAGCGTGCAGCATCAACGCTGCCGCCCAGCTGAGCGGCCTTCCCACATGCGCCGTAAGTCTACTCGATACGGGAAACAAGACAGGAGACAGTCCAAGAATTGAGAAAACAGCTGACTCGATTCTAGCAAACCTGCGCAGAGAATGCCATCCCAAGCTCGTGCAACCTGAACGTTGAATGCATTTGCAGCACTTCTTCCTTCATTACCTCTATCTCCTGCTGTGTTGCCGATGCCTGCGACTCGGCGGACCAAGAAAGTAAGCTATCTCTCTACCGTCGTGCAAACCAGTCGCTTTTTCTCTAACCCCCTCTCTCAATCACTAGCAACCCTCCAATACGCCGAGGAGCTGTGCGCCGGCGTCGGCGTAACTGACTTGCCCACCGCTGCTGCTTGCTCGTCGACTGGCACTGCAAGTGCGGCTTCCTCGGCCACTTCTGCTGCTGCTTCCGGCTCGACCACTTCTTCCGGTACAGCAGCAACGACCTCCGCGTCTGCTTCTGCTTCGTCCGGCACTTCTTCATCTGGCGCGTCCACGGCCGCCGCCACTTCGTCGACTGCAGCGGTATCCTCTGCTGCGTCCTCCACGGGCTCTGCCGCTTCTTCTGCTTCTTCCTCTTCTTCTTCCTCTTCCAGTAAGAGTTCTGCGAGCGCCTCGTCATCGACTTCCGCAGGCGCTGCTGCCTCACTCGCAACTATGGGTGCTGGCGTTGGCGCTGCTGTCATGCTGGCTGCTATGGCGCTTGCCTAGAGGGAGAGTATGGTCGAGGCGCACAATCAGACCAATTGATTGTGCAAATCACATAATGTTCTTGTCTGCTTGCTATCTCTCGGTTGAGCCATTGTTTCGTTTGTTGTCAGACTGTCTGGCCATTCTCTGATGGTTCACACTCTGCGATGGAGGTCCTGTACTAAGCATCTAAAAAGCCTCGATGGCTCGCCTTGTGTCGCTTATAGCATCCACATTGTAATATACAATTAATTCCAATTTCCTAGTCGGATAGTTACACAGCCGCATAATTGTATCACACAAATTGAACTAGTAAAGTCCACGCTCACGTTCCGCAGCCTGTCGTTGAGCTAGCCGGGTGGCTACCTCTCGCCGCTCCTCGCGTACATTCGAAAGAGTCTAATTTGCACAGCCGAAGTTAGCACCAGTTCAACGTTCAAAGATCAGCCCAGTAAAACCAGTATAGGTGCAACACAGAACGCGCAGGGGACAAACCCATAGCCAGAACATCATCTCCACAAACACAAAGGTAAACACCACCCGACTCCGCAACTGAGCCAGGCCTAGTCTCGTTTGTTGGTCGTGATTGAAGCCATATGCTGCTGATGCTTTTCCAGACCCGTCTGTTGCGTCAGGCTTGCCCTGGTATATGAAAAACGCAATGCCAAAGTAGAAACAGAATCGTACTCCGGCTAGAAACGTCCAGACCTCGCTGTACAGTGCTGCCATGTGCGCCATTAGCGGGCTGATTGTGGGCCTCGGCGAGATGGAAGGTACGCTTCGTTGTTGTTCTTGCTGAAGCTTTGGGTTGATGAGATCTTCGATTTGGGGCAGCTTTGTCACGATTATCAGATCCACCAGAGCCTCGCTGACGAGCAGGATGCTGCAGATGGCGAACGGGAATTGCGCGCTGGTTAACGAGGGATCGACGTCCTGAAGATAAGACACGGGTTAGAGATAGTCCGTTAGCTTGTTCATTTAGAATATATAGCAAGCACATATCCAACTCACGATTTGTATCGCCTCGCCGAGTATGAATACAATACCGGAGTCTGTGACAGCGCCGGGCGAGACGACCAGGTACACGGCGAGGATGAACAGGAACAGCGCATGCAGCTGGATGAGGGTTTTGGACGAGAGGAGAGCCATTGTGCAAGCCGGGCTATTTCTCTATGACAAGATAAATCAGGAGGTTAAAAAGAGAAAATGCAAGCTCGTCTGAATTTGTTGTTCGCTGTCGACTGTTCCAAACAGCGGAGAAAATTAGTTCTCCAAATAAACTGAAGTGGCTCCGCGCGCGCGGGATTGGCCCGCGCAACCATGGGACCTTGCGCCTGGCATTGTGCAAAATGGCAATCTATAGACAAAGAAAACCTCAACCTTTTTACCTATTCCAACTACGGCATAAAAGCATTAGTGGCCACGAGAACAATGATGCTGCCCAGAGAACAATAGGCGCCTGGCTCTGTTGTGCAGGAAATAAATTGCCCCTCATCCCTCTCTCATCTCGAGTTTAACCTCAAGCCCTCTCCATCGAATACAACAGATAGCTATACAAACAAGCCGACATAGAGCAAGAGAGAGAGAGCGAGAAGAGAAAGATGTCTTCAGCCACCTTCAACAAACAACGCCACATCAAATATTTCCTCCGCTGTCTCAAAACTCTCCTGCCCTATCAATACACCTCCGGCGACGGCGGCCGCATGCTCTTGGGTTTCTTCACCATTGCCGGGCTGGACCTGCTCGGCGCGCTTGAGAGTAGCACTACGCCCGCCGAGCGCCAATTCTACATCGACTGGATATACCACTGCCAGCACCCTTCAGGCGGCTTCCGCGGTTTTACAGGCACCAAATTCGGGGACGACAAGCACACGCGCGACAACGAGCCCTGGGACCCAGCCAATGTGCCAGCTACGTTTCTGGCGCTGGAGACGTTGCTGGTTCTGGGCGATGATTTGACGCGGCTGAAGAGGAAGGAGTGTTTGGCTTGGTTGCCCAAGTTACAGCGCGCTGATGGCAGTTTTGGGGAATTGCTAGGTGCCGGGGAGGAGGCTGAGGGGGGCAATGATTTGAGGTTCTGCTATTGTGCGGCAGGGATCAGGTATTTCCTTCGTGGACCGTATGGCAAGGATGTTCCAGAGGGTGTCAGGGATATTGATGTTGCCGGTTTGGCGGCTTTTATTCAGTCTTGTCAGGTATTTAAATCCCGAGCTGTTTGCTTTGATATGCTGACGACCGTTGAAGTCTTATGATGGCGGCATGGCAGAGACCTCATTCCGCGAGGCCCATGGTAAGTTTGGTGCTACTTTTTTGTTTTGCTTACAATATCTACGTACGAGCTGACTCGATCAGCTGGCTTGACCTACTGCGCAGTAGGGGCGCTGGCCCTTTTGGAGAGAACTCAGAAAGGGAGCAACCACACAACGATCCTCACGCCTCAGAGCCAGCGCTTCGAGTCTCTCCTCAACTGGCTCGTCTCAAGGCAAACTGCCGAGCTAGAGGAGGACGAGGAGGAAGAACCTGAGGTGACTGAGAATCCAGCTGAAGACTCAACAACAGCAGCGAAAAAAGAAGAAACGACCGCTTCAGGCGATACAACCGAGCAAATCGAGCAACTCCCAGATATTCCACCACTCACTTCATCCTCCTTGACTTGGACGGGCTTCAATGGCCGCTGCAACAAGCTTGCAGACACTTGCTATTGCTTCTGGGTAACGGGGGCGTTGGGCGTAAGATCTCCCCATTCGTCTCCTGCTGCGTTGTTACGTGACTAACTCTTTGGTTCTCAAAGATCATGCATCGGCTGTCGCTAATCGATGACTCGGGTCTTCGCCACTATCTTCTCGAAAAGACGCAGCATCTCATTGGAGGCTTTGGGAAAGCGGCGGGTGAAGCACCAGGTGGGTATCTGTTATCCGACGCATATTGACTCTGCTGAACGAATATAGATATCTACCACTCTTATCTAGGTATGGTGGCCCTGGCGCTAATGGACGAGCCGGGCATTGCGGCCGTAGACCCGGCGTTGTGTGCTGGGGCGAGTTTGCTGGAGAATCTGAAGGGGCTGGCGTGGTGGCAGTAGACTTATAGCATTCACGAGGAAAGAGTGAAGCGAAGAATAGATAGAAAGAGCATCACATGACTGCATAATATAATTTAAAGGAGGAGCACGTTTCCTGATCAGTACGGCGCCTGCCCCTAATCGCGCCCGCCAATCACAGCGGCGGGCCGGCTCTCCACTGCCGCATTCCTTCCCAGCCAGAGAATGAAGCCCAAGTACAGACTCGTTCTGCAGCAGTACGTAAATAATCATCTTCTGGCAGTTATTCCAGACTTCTTCGCTCTTCGTGCCGTCTCTGTCTACCTGCTACCTACCGACGCACATCCTACCACTCCGCGCTTGCACTACTGCTAGAAAATCGGCTTATTCGTCGTCCTCCCCTCCTTTAACGGATATGACCCCGGCCCTGTCAGGCGATTCGGAAAACCGCTCTTTTGGCTTCCTCGCCACGCCTCGCTCATTCACCTTGACTTTCCCGGGACCTCTCTCAACCTCTCGCATATCCGTCTAGACGCTCAATCCCTTCGAGTTCGTCCTTCCGAGCACTTGCAACGCAATTGCACGCCGTTCGCCCCCCATCACGGTGTCGCCAGCTTACCCCGTGTTACGCAATCGGTTTTTTTTTTTCCTCGCTCGGAGAAATTGTATCCATAACAACCCAACTTCGAGAACGACACGGCATCTCCATCGGGGACAGAATCACACATCTTCCGAATGGCACCATCGGCCTCGTCTGACCTTCTCATCTAAACGTTACAGAACTCGTTGAAAGGGAGGAGCACTCAACCGGGCAACTGAGTTATAAGCGCGCTTGCGAGACGCCATACAACACATGCAGGCGACTCGCAAGCAGACAGCGGCCCTGTCCCAGAAGGAAAAGGTAGGTGTTACACTTCGCTGTCACGAGTCATGGTCATGGTCATGTCACAGGCTGATGCGCATTTATAAAGCTTGTCAATTCCTACAATGAGCTACTTCAGTGAGTTTCCTGTATCCCAACAATTGCCTTGAATACTTTCTTACAGCCATTTTTTAGGGAATTTTCCTCGGCGGACCTCCGGGTTGTAGGCAATTACACGCTTGGAAAACTAATTGGCAAAGGCTCCTTCGGCAAGGTGTACCTCGCAACACACAAACTGACCAACAACTCTAAGGTAAGTTTGTTTTAGTCTCGAGCAGTGATAGCCGCTCATCTGCTATCTATAGGTTGTCCTGAAATCGTCCAGCAAGCAAGATTCCAACCTTGCGCGTGAAATACATCACCATCGCCAATTCCTGCACCCTCATATCGCTCGGCTTTACGAGGTCATTGTCACGGAAAATCTGGTATGGCTGGTTTTGGAATACTGTCCAGGCATGTCTCCGCCCCGGGGGTCGTGGAGTAAAGTGTTAACGTGATTTCTAGGCGACGAGCTGTACAATCATCTTTTGAGCAATGGCCCTTTACCTGTGGATAAGGTGCGGCGCATATTTGCGCAACTAGTCGGCGCAGTCGCATACGTCCATAGCAAGTCGTGCGTGCACCGGGACTTGAAGCTTGAAAATATTCTGCTGGATAAACATGGAAACGTCAAATTATGCGACTTCGGCTTCACCCGTGAATACGAGGGAAAAGCAAGTTACTTGCAAACTTTTTGCGGCACAATATGCTACAGCGCACCGGAAATGCTCAAGGGCGAGAAATACGCTGGGGAAAAGGTTGATGTGTGGAGTCTAGGCATCATTCTCTACGCTCTTCTTGCCGGGGAGCTGCCGTACGATGAGGATGATGACCAGGAAACTAAAGCGAGGATTCTCAAGGAGGATCCTATTTTTAATGAGAAATTTCCAGATGATTCGCGGACGCTTGTCAAGATCCTGCTCTCGAAACGGCCTCTTCTCCGCCCCACGTTGACTGATATCCTATCGCATCCATTTTTGGGGGAGTATGGCGTTGAGCAACAGGCCATCTTGCAAATAACGCGCCCGTCTCCTTTCACCACCGCTTTGGAGAAGACGACTTTGTTGCGCATGAAAAGCGCAGGCGTCAACATCGATCAGGTCATAGAGAATGTTCTTGCTCAACGATGCGATGCCCTTGCCGGCTGGTGGGCTTTGTTGATTGAGAAAGAGGAGCGGAAAGAAAAAAGACGCGAGCGGAAGAGGAAGGAAAAGGAAGCGGAAGTTCGCAGCTTGCGTCGTCTAAGCGCAGCAAGCAGCCGCTTGGAAAAAATTTCTGCTCTAGTCGAGGTAGATGAAGAGGGCGGCTCTGTCGATAACCTGCACGCCAGGGGGAGGAGAGACCGCCGTAGCCTGCCGACCCGTAAGTGTAAAGTTGATTTTTTGCGTATCGTTTCCGTCTGATCAATTTTAACCTGCTCCCAGCCGATCTTTCTATTCCAGAAGTCCCCAAACTTCCAGAAGGTTTTGCAAACCTCCCAGCTCTGGAAGTTGGGCTGCCTCCACGACCGATAGACAAAGATTCAGTGCGCTCCTTGAGCTCATCCAGGCGACGCCCAGTACCACCACCAAAAGAACGTCGTCACTCGCGGCCTAGTATGCTGCACGTCAGTGCGTCTCAGCCAGAGTTGGCATCGCATTCTAGTGGTATCTTCAGGCGCCGCACTGGTCGGCGGCATCAGCATTCCTTAATGAGTCAACTGGCATCACTTAAACATTGGATAGTCGAGTCTGCCAAACGTGCCAAATCACCTCATCCTAAACCGCCAAAAAGTGCAGGAGGGCAGTCTTCCAAGTTTCGATCTGAAAAGTCTAGCCCCGGAAAGGACTCAGATACCCAGCGAAAACAAGTGGCACGGCTGTCAGCAAATGTTGAAACGCCGCTCATGACACCAACACAGATCAAACGCTCATCAAATGCCAGCAGCCTTGCTCCTAACAGTGCATCGTACGCTCATCATCGAAACTCATACGGCCGCCAGGCTCGCGCTTCTAGTGCCGGTCATCGCAATTCGCTTTCTCCAGCTCCTCTTACTCCTCGAGGATCCTATCGGCGTTCCTCAGTTGGTTTGCGCGGGCGCAAATCAACGTCTTCATCCATTTCGTCTGTGCGAAGTATTCACCACGCTCACTCTCATTCCAAGGCTTCGTCTATTTCTTCAAACAGCATTGATACCATGTCAACCCCAACTGCGTCAACCAGACTGAGCAGATCGCCACATACGTCCGTCAAGGTGCTTCCGGCTACTCCTAATGCTGCGTCTCGCTTTCCTAATAACATCCGGTTGGTCCGCAATCATCCCCATTCTTTGCGTGATGTACATGATGCCGAAAACCATGGCATATACTCGGTATTCAACGAGTCGGTAGCTGGCCCGTCAACGGCTTCACAGTCACCGAATTTTATCTTTGCTCGGCGCAAGCGGACACCTTTTAGAGGACCAATGCTCAGCACTAGTAATGTGATATACTCGAATGGGCCTGGTACACCAAACCTGTCACCGCCATTGCAAAGGGATGCAGCATCCAACGAACTAGTCAAGCCAATCACACGCAAAAGCCAGATTATCGAAGAGGAAGATGATGATCTAGAAGAGGAAGAAGACATTGAAGAAGTCGACACATTCAGTGACCCCGAATTGAATGACGTCGCTGCAGAGGATGAGACGGCTGAAGAGGAGACTGTCGTGCTGTCGCAGGACATACCTACCGGTCCCGGTCTTGACCCTGCGGTTGATCTTTCATCGTCTGCTACTCCGGCGACAGCAACTGCGACGACGACTGACGATGTGCTTCCAGCGCCGTTATCATCCTTGAACGATGAAGTTCAGCAGACCCCATTAGTCGCGGAAGACACAGTCACGGAAGAAGCTCCTGTTGCTGAGCTTGCTCTTGCCGAGACCGAGCCTCAGTCCCAGCCGGGTCAAGAAACAAATAAGACCGAATCAATTGAAAGCATTGATTCCTCAGCACAGGACGAAGCCGGCGAATCATCTCACATTCCGAACGAAGCTACTTGAATTGGAACTGCTCATAAACATGATCTCAACGTGATCAATAATTCAAATTTATGTATTAACATACTTGCTAGCCTTCTTTTACAGCTGTCTCTTTTCTTGCCATCTGTCACATACATTATAAACATCATGTACCATTTCCGTTCCATATCATTATATACCCCTTACATCCAGCGGCCTGTCTGCGTGGCTTGGTCATCGTCATCATCATCATCGTATTGAATATGGATTTAGCCTGTTTGGTTTGTCATCGATTTTGTTTTAACTTGTCGCAACTTCTTACAAGTCGACATGTATCTAATTCAGCCACATCAAAAGCGATCAAGATTCTTTTCATGATTTGGTAATACATGACATCCACGTCCCTTTGCGGTATGGCTGTCTGACCAGTGTACCATCCTTATCATAGACAAATGCGTCCCTAGATAACAGCATTTGACTCCTCTCATCCCACACCAGCTCTTGACAAAAAAACTTAAGTCTCCAGTCGAGTTGCGTGACGACGCTGGTTGCGGTTACCGGAAGGGTGAGGAGGAGGATCGAGGGAGAGGCGCCATTGAGGTGCATGTCTTTTTCTTATAGTTTGTTGGCGTTGACTAGAGAAGAATAGCTCAGATGATGGGAATTGAGAATTTCAGAATGTCGTTGGACTCTGATAGATAGCTGAGGGAGGTAGCTGCTCGAACCCTGACCTCTGTACTATCCTTTTTATACCCCAGCTGAGGTCATCTCTCTATCTCTGCTTCTCCCAGCTGCGTGCAGACCATGACGCTCGTCTATCATTCCTGTTCGTTTAGACCTTGTCAAAGCTGGGGCGTTTTGCCCAGTCTATAATCGCACCAACATTATAGACGCATGCTACATATCAGTCTATATATTATCAGCTGTACCATAACCAATCCAAACCGGAAATAATCTTCATTGATCACCTGAAACATCTGACTCATTAAGATTTAGCCATGAAGTCTAAGCTTTTCGGCCCCAGCTTTACCTGCAAAATGTCCAGACTCAACTTAGCCCTATGGCCGTAGCCTATAGCTTAAGTTATAAGCTTACATCAAGCTACGGCCTATAATTAATTTTAATAATTGTATAGCTTTGAAAGATACAGCGCAGCCCCAATCTGACAAGCCGCCTAATGGATGATTTGGATTGATCAAAGACGCTGGTCGGTTGGTATTGAATCCGTTTTTGTCGCCATGTTTTCTTTTTCTCGCGCTCTTCTATCCTCTCTCGCATAGAGAATTGGCTTTTGAGATTTGCTATTTTACTATTAATAGTTTTCAACTTTTCGTTGGTCAAGGAATCAATGTTTATTGTATGAGGTTTGTTATCTAGCATTGCTTTTAATACATACATACACACTTAATACATCGGCTTATAAGTAGTTACACAAAAACATGCATTGACACTCGTATAAGTCAGTGAAGTATATAACTGCTCGCTCTAGTAGACTCTTTCTAAAAAAGCATGAACAGTCTAGTCTGTCTATCTCTAATCTCACCATGCCAAGCAAGATCAGACAGAATGTGGGTTCAAGGTTGGGGAACGTGCTAAAACGCAGTGTTCTTTGTTTCCCTTTTCTGCTGTTGCTTCTGCTGCTTGCTAAGCTTCTTTTCAGACAATCAAGCAGCCTTGATTTTGCCGTTCATTTTAACGGGTTGTTCTACATGTTTATCGTAAAGGCGTCGTTCAAAGTATTTGAGGATTTCATCGATGATGCTGTTTTGCATTAGTTTTGAAGATCAATACTGGTCTCAAGGGGGAAAAAAAGGCCGGGGAAAACTAACATAACAGGAAAGCTAATCGCCAAAACAGCTTTCCATTCATTCCAGTCCAATGGAATGATAGCAAACAGACCTTGCAAAAACGGCACATACAAAATAGCAAAGTGCAGCGACATCGACAGGATGATCGCGTACACGAGCATTGCATTGTGCCACAAGGGGAACGTGAGCAGCGACTCGCTGGACGACAGCGCGTTCATCGCGTTCAGCATCTCGATCACGACGAGAATGGAGAGTGACATTGTCGAGGCCGATTTTGACATTTCGTTGGTGAACATAGAGCAGCCGATTTCGGGGAATTCGGCTGAGCATTTGTGGAAGTGTGCCTGGTTTATGTTAGTGACTGTTATGCATTATGGTCTTTTCGGAATAACATACCAGTTGCCAGTAAGAAATCTGCGGTCCGGCAGGGTTGAACATGAACCACCACACATAGCCAAACACCGTCGCCGCACCGACATAAGTTCCAATAACCATGTAGCGGAAGAAGAGCCATCCACCAACGAGAGCTTCGTCGCGCTGACGAGGGGGTCGTCTCATAACATCGTGGTCAGGAGGGTTGAACGAGAGAGCAGTGGCTGGTAAACCATCAGTGACCAAATTTACCCACAACAACTGGACCGGAATCAAGGCTTCTGGCAATCCCAGAGCAGCCGTCAAGAAAATTGAGACCACCTCTCCAATGTTGGAGGAAATCAGGTACCGGATGAACTGTTGGGTATTGCTATAGATAGAACGACCTTCCTCAACAGCAACCTCGATCGTAGCAAAGTTGTCGTCGGCAAGAACCATATCAGCGGCGAGCTTGGCAACGTCCGTTCCTGTGCCCATGGCCACACCGATGTCTGCCTTTTTCAAGGCTGGGGCATCATTGACACCGTCACCAGTCATGGCAACGACATGGCCAAGCGATTGAAGGAGATCGACCAGTTTCGACTTGTGAGCGGGCTCGGTCCGAGAGAACAAAGATGCATTCTTAACAGCCTCCAATTTCTGGGAATCGCTGAGATCGTCAAACTCTCTACCAGTGTAGCTTTTACCTTGAAGATTCTCATCGGCGTCGAAAATACCAATCTGACGACAGATGGACTCGGCAGTGTTGCGGTTGTCTCCGGTGATGACAATGATACGAATTCCTGCTTCACGGCATTTGCGAATGGAACCAGCGACCTCTGGTCGAGGGGGGTCGAGCATACCAACCAGGCCGATCAAGGTCATGTCACGTTCTAGCTGGGAGTATTCTTCCGAAGTCTTCGCGGTGTTCAAGAGTGGGTTGGTGGAGACGTTGTTAACGCTGGCAAGTGCAATGACACGAAGACCTTGGTTTCCGCATTCGACAACCTGTTGAGAAAGCAAACTGATATGGCTCTGTGTCAAAGGCACGCGTGGGCCATCGGAACCGAGCAGGACATGCGAGCAACGTTCGATAATAGATTCGGGGGCGCCCTTGACCAAGAGCTTTTGCTCTTTGCCCTCGCCCACCAAGACAGACATACTCTTGCGATCCCGGGAGAACTCGTAGGTCGCTTTCAATGGCAGTTTACTCTCATAGTATTTGCTTGTGGCATGCAATCCAGACGATGGGGGCAACGCTCGCAGGTTCTCGTTGTAAACAGCATTGTCTGTTCCGATTTTCTCAACCAACACACGCAGCGCACCCTCAGTGGGTTCACCGATACAGGAGTAACCAGTCTTTGGGTCATAAGCCAGCTTGGCCTCATTGTTCAGAGCGAGAACCTCGGCCATCTGACGGATCGTTGAGGATGAGACCGCCACGTCTCTCAGGGATTTACCTTGCTTTGTTAGTGCACCAGTAGGAGCAAACGTGGTACCCTCAACGTCTATCTCCTCAAAACCCTGACCGGTAGTGTCCAAATACAGAACTCGCTCCACACTCATCTGGTTGGTCGTCAATGTTCCAGTCTTATCGGAGCAGATGACACTGCAGCTGCCCAAAGTTTCAACCGAAGGCAATGACCTGACCACAGCGTTCTTGGCTGCCATTTTGCGAGTACCCAACGCAAGACAAGTAGTGATGACGACAGCAAGACCTTCTGGAATGGCGGCCACACCAAGAGACACGGCGATTTTGAGATAGTAGATAGCTCCTTTTGCCCAGCCTCCGTGAGAAGGATCGTTGAAATGCTCAATATTGATCAGCCAGACAATGATGCAAATAACAGTGATAACTTTGGCCAAGACATCGCCAAAGTCGTTCAGCTTCTGCTTCAAGGGCGTCGGTTCGGAGATTTGCGAGGTGATGCTCTCGTGGATGCCACCAATAGCGGTCGACGCTCCAGTCAGAGCGACGATTGCAGTTGCATGGCCAGTCACGACAGTGGTGCCAGAGAAGAGCATGTTCGTTTGGTCCTGTTTAACAGCTTGTTTGTCCTCGACAACCTTTGTATCCTTGGACACGCTTTCGCTCTCGCCGGTCAAGATTGCTTGGTCTACTCGGAAGCTGTTGCTTTGGATTGACAGCAGACGGCAGTCAGCGGGGACGCGGTCACCGACGGCAATGTGGATGATGTCTCCTGGAACCAACTCCTCGGCCTTGATCTTTTGTAGTGTGCCATTGCGAACAACCTTGGTGACGTTGGCAGAGTATTCTTGGAGAGCAGCAATCGCTTTCTCGGCGCTGCTCTCTTGAGACACACCGACGATGGCGTTCAGAATCAGGATGGTAAGAATCTGTAGAGGAATGGATGTTAATAACATGGCGTGTGCTGCAGGGTCTGGATCTGGCTTACCACAGCGGGGTCAACAAAGGCAGTCCAGTCATCTCCGTCATCGTAGAGAGCCAGGACAAAGGAGACTGCGGCCGAACCAAGGAGAATGAGGACGAGTTGGTCTTTGAATTGCTCGAGAACTAGCTTCCATAGAGGGGTAGCTTCCTCTTCTTCGAGAGCTGTTCAGAATTGATTAGCAGGCGTTCATTACGGACAATGGAAAATCCGTTGATCCTCTCTCGTTCGTACAGTTCCTCTGCCCATCGCATTGGCATGAGAAAGGGGACAGCGCACGTACCATTTGAGCCATGCTTTTCGCGCGAGGTCAGCACCTGGTCCTGAGTCAAGCCAGCGTCCTCCGAAACAGCAAAGTGGCGGAGGAGCTCGGCGGGCGAGCGGGTGAAGGCGAAGTCCATTGCTGCATACAAATCCACTGTCGTTCTCAGATAAGCCTGATCGCGAGCAGAGGAAAGTGTGCGTGGGTTTGAACAAGAGCGTCGAGAAGGAGCGGATGGTTTGCGAAAAGGACAGACAGCAACAATATATTACCGTATTGGTAATTTATCAAATCAAAGTCTCCGGTATCGACGATGCGCCGGGTGTCGTCTCCGGTAGGCGATATGCGGCTAACACGGCTTGCATAGATAAGCGCAGGGTGGCAGATTGCGCAAAGGATGCTTCTGGTGTGCTGGAATCTGTCGCCAGCAGTGCTGCTAAATAAATGGGCGAGCACTGCAATGTGTATACAGTATACGTGGTCAGAAGAGGCTCTTAGTCAGACAGCGAGTAAAATACAATACGGTACCATCTGGCCAGGGCAAACCTTATCGGCCAGCCACTGGCAGGCCATAAGTCACGTGACGCATCTGTGCGGTTCTGTCGGGTTCCAGCAGCCTCAGGCATCACAGCATGACGTGTCTCTTTCCGAGGATTTTCAATAGTCCTGCTGTTGCTGCGTCCGGCTTGCTGGCTGAAGACGAGCCATGTGTCCAGCTGATGGCGGGCCCCGGTAGTCAATAGCAAGAGCAGAAATGGTCGTTTGGGGCTTTGGCACATGCCAGTAGGACTGTCTATAGCGGTCAAATTTGACTCTCACATGATCTGCGCTGCCCGTGTGTCTAAGGATGAACTCAAATAGATACACGTCTATTCGAGAGGTCCTCTGCATCCCCGGGCATCTTTTGAATAACGCATAGGACTGCATAGAACAGAGCGTCTCTCAAGAAATCAAAAAGAACCATAAAGTAAATAGACAGAGATCAATACCGTCAGGCAGAACAGGCAGGGTGTTTGCAGCGAGCAAGGCCTGGCCGAGTGGTGACGCACTAAGCCCAATCCAACCACCAAGGCGCCTGCACCGCCATCCCTCAACATCGCTCTATCAGTCTGGCCTGCTGCATTTTTTCTCCTCCATCCAACTTTTCTCTTCTTGTCTTTCTCTTTGCCCAGAGCTATTTTCTACCATCCTTACACCGGCCCCCGCGGACTCTAGTCTCCCTTTACCAGCCAACCTGCCATTCTTCGTGCGACTGCTGGCTTTTACCCAACATGACTTCTGAGGTTTGTACACTTCATGACCCCTCATTCCTGCACCGCACCAGGCTGTCCACGGTCACGCTGTCAAAAGGCTGTGATGCCCTAATGCTTTAAAATGACAAGCTTCATTTCTCTCTTTGAGTACATCAATAATCTGACTGACTAATTCTGGCCACAGCGTGAAAGGTAGAGTGTCTTGTCTCACTTGGCAACCACAACACACTTGCTAACATCCCCCAAGCAAGACTTTTCTTGCACGCCTCTGCGAGCAGGCTGAGCGTTATGATGGTATGTGGTGATACCAACAACTACCTGGCACACAGCTGACATTTTCGAACCTCCAGAAATGGTCACATACATGAAGGTCAGCCATTTCCCATTTGTCACCCAAGGAAAACTTAGTCTAACATCTTACAGGAAGTTGCCAATGTACGATCGGACTCCGTCCCCCCGTTTCGGCCGACTGTAATTAACAAAAATAGCTGAGTGGTGAACTTACCGTCGATGAACGCAACCTCCTGTCGGTAGCCTACAAGAACGTCGTCGGCACCCGACGTGCTTCCTGGCGCATCATCTCCTCGATCGAGCAGAAGGAAGAGTCCAAGGGCTCCGACAAGCATGTCACCATCATCCGTGACTACCGCCAGAAGATCGAGACCGAGCTCGAGAAAGTGTGCCAGGACGTCCTGGACGTTCTTGACGAGTCTCTGATCCCCAAGGCTGAGACCGGCGAGTCAAAGGTCTTCTACCACAAGATGTACGCTGCCGGCATGATGTTGCGACGCTCGGGGAAAAAAAATGCTGATTCAATTGCAGGAAGGGTGATTACCACCGTTACCTCGCCGAGTTTGCATCTGGCAACAAGCGCAAGGTCGCAGCCACCGCAGCCCACGAGGCTTACAAGGTAGGACCGTCACTGTATGTAGCTACTTGGTCCGTTACTCACTGCTCTTTAGAATGCCACCGATGTTGCCCAGACTGAGCTCACACCCACCCACCCCATCCGCCTCGGCCTCGCCCTGAACTTCTCAGTGTTCTACTACGAAATCCTGAACTCGCCGGACCGCGCGTGCCACCTGGCCAAGCAGGCATTCGACGACGCTATTGCCGAGCTTGATTCATTGTCTGAAGAGTCTTACCGCGACAGCACTCTCATCATGCAATTGCTGCGCGATAACTTGACTCTCTGGACCTCATCCGATGGCGGTGAGCCAGAGGCCGTCGAGGCCAAGGATGACAAGCCCGTTGAATCCGAAGCTGCTCCTGCCGAGGAAAAGACCGAAGAGGCGCCAACTGACGTCCCTCCTCCAACTCTGTCTTAAAAAAAAACATGACACCGATTACGCAGGCAAAGAAACTAGCATTACTAATCAGTCTTTGAAGCTATGCTATTTCCCATGTCGTTACGTTGTTTTTCAAGTGGTGTCCCTTATTTTATCGTGTGATGCGGCAATCCCCCTACCCCAAATTCCCCGTTGATTTTCATCCCCCCTCGTCGGATCCAATCGATCCAATTGTGTTAGCCGCTGCTCATGTTGTATTTCCCCAATCAGGCCTGTAGTTGGATGCGGAGTTTGATATTTGGAGAAAAACGCCACTAGGTTGGATGGAGCTGGATATCTGCTTGCGAATTTGATACTGTTTTTATGTCTTCCCCATGCGATTCACGAGGGTGATTCCCTGGACGGTGTATGCTGTGTGGCTGAATCCGGGACAATGACGTGTTCTTTTCTTTTCTTCTCATTCAAACAGGAGAAGATTTAGACATGAATTTTCGACTGACCCTTCAACTAACACAACAACGATTTACCTCTCCATTCAATTCCAAATATTGTCTTTTTCTTTTCCTCTTTCCCCTTCCCGTTTCCTTTCAAGCTGTTGTCGTTTTTTAATCAAATGTCAAGTGGCTCGGCTAAGGCTGATGCCAGCGAATGGAATCAAAACCAAACAATCTTTTAACCATTAGTTTGGGCTTCTTTTCTTCTAATTCGTAATCACATACACTGTTCAATAGTACATAGTACAGTATAGAAGTAGTTCTATTTCTCGCGCTGTAATAAACTTCAAAATTGCAAGGATCAGGGGCCATGTACACAAGGAATATAGATGATACACTTCTGATCCAGAGACTTTGATATAAGACGTAAAACCATGAGGAATGACACAAGGAAACAAAGACGAGAAACACCGAACAGAAGCTAGCTATGCATAATAAGAAGGTCTTTTTTGAGTCGTGGGTCTCGCTTCAGCTGCATGTGTTCCAGAAAAGCCCCCTTTTCTCCTTTATAGACCAGAAGAAGACAGAAGCACAAACAAAAACAAAAATGGGGGGACAAAAGTGTGATTAAAATTACATGAAATCGTCATCACCCATTTCGTCCTCATCATAAGCATTAATATCAGCCTTCTCAAAGTCGCGCTGCGTGTTCAACGACGACTTCGTCTTGGCCGCCTTTGACTTCTTGCTGCCTTTGTCGGCAGCACGCTCCTCGCGCATTTTCTCGTTACTCAGCGTTGTCAACGCGCTGGCTACTTTCTTGACCTGGTCGCTAGGCAGCTCCTTGCACAGCTGCTTTGCAAACTCGGGCGCCCACAGCGCATACTGCGCTTTCTTGGAGTTTGCTGTCAACAGCGGAATCAGCGTGGCCGACAGTTTCGCGAACTGGTCCTTTGTCGTGGGCTTGAAGAGCGGCATGGCTGAGAGGTCGATGGCCTTTGTGGGGTCGGACGAGTCGCCGACAACGATGGCCTTGGGTGTGCCCCTGTTGCTCCGGTTCAGGTCGATGTCGCCGAATAGGTCCTCTGCGTGCTTGAGGTCAGAGTCCTTCTCAGTCCTGCGGAGTCGGCGCCTGCGCTCGGTCTCATCTTCGCTGCTTTCGTCAGACGAGGTGTCTTCTTCCTCTTCGAGTTTTCGTTGCTGTTTGTGTGCCTCTATGCGCTGCGCTTTGCTTTTCTTTTTCGCTGCCGCTTCCGCCTCGGCTTTGGCTTTGGCTGCGGCCGCCGCCGCAGCTTTTTCGCGTTCGACTTCAGAATCTTCGGCGGCGTCCCAGGAGTCAAGGACCTAGTGGAAATGAGCGTTAGTTGAGTTCAGTTTTGTTTATATGCTCGGTTTTGAAGATCGGGCAATACTGGCGGTCTTACTTCTTCCTCTTCTTCGTCGTCAAATTTGCGACGAGCGGCTACTGGCGGAGGCGAGGAGGGAGGTGTGCTGTCCTCTTCGTCGTCTAGAAGATGTTAGATGGCATGTTTGCACGTTTCTCGAAGGGCGCGCGTTATAAAAGGCACAACGCTAGATATAAAAAAAAAACACGGTTTGCGAAAGATTCTGACTCACCCCACTTGGAAGGCGCCATGGCGAGAGATCTAGACTGGTGTCGGTCGTAGAATAGAAAATTAAATCAGTAGAAAGATAGAGCCGAGTGGTGTTCACAGATGCGAATATGCCAGGCACGCAAGAAAAGAAAGGGACGCTGAACGAGGGGCGGAAAGCGAAAGTGGTTGAGCAAGGAGGGACTTCCAGGATTGAAAAAAACGGCGCGGTTCCTCCTATCACAGCCAAAGAGAGGGGTCGCAATCACGTGAATGCGTTGGGCTGCAACTGGCTCACCACCAGCCTGGAATCCTCGTTATTTATTCTATTGCATATATCTACTATATGCTTTGTGTGATTATTTTTCTTCTTTTATTAGTTACCATCTTGTCATACCGTCAGCAGCAGATGTCTCAGGCCCGGCATGCACGCTGCCTGCCAGCGCACGGCCTACGTCATTGCGAACTGCCGCCGGCGCATTTCAGAGCCAACTAGCACGATACGATCTAGACTGTTTAGTATATGTTCATTTACTATATTAGAAATCTGTGCATAATCCCCTCCAAGCGAATAATTATTCTAGCTCCGAGCGAAGCGCTTCCCCATGCAGCTCCGAGCGCGGCGGCTGGCTGTATATCTCCTGCTTGAATGGAACGGCCGTGTTAGTCGGAGTGGCCAGCTCGGTTGAGTGAGCGGTAGCAGCAGGCTCTCCTGGTAGTTCGTTACTGTCAGCGCTTACAGCAGAATATCGGCGACGTCGTAGGAAGAAAAACAGGATGCTCGCGATGATAATGAGACCAGCCACTGCCACGCCCACGCCTATGCCTGCTTTAGCGCCGGTGGACAGGCCTGTGGAGGATGACGATGTTGATGCGGCTGCGGCTGTGGAAGAAGAGGACGATGTAGTTGCTGCTGTAGTCGAGGAAGTCGTCGAGGATGTGGTGGTCGAGGCAGTCGTCGCTGTTAACGCGGTGACTGAATCGCTAGCCTGGAACCGGATCTGCACTCCGTACGCGTTGAAGCCTTCGTTGCCTGTCGTGGTCGCCGTGACTGTGCCCTCGCCCGGCATACTCGTGGTGTACACGTACGTGACTGGGCCGGCGTTGTAGTAAGTGCAAGGATCGGTGGAATACCACGGCCAGTCTGTGCCAGTCTGGCATGAATATCCACTGCAAAAGGCAGTCAGTCATCCAGCCTCTTCTCAGCAACAGCAACAGACTACTAAAGACATACCTCGGACAACAAGTCGCTCTCGTCTCGGTATTCGTGCCAAACGTTGTCACACTAGAGCAGGCAGTCTCGTAGCCCGACGGGCAAATGCCAGGCGAGAAGTACGCTGTAGACTCATAGTCCCAGCCTGACGGAAAGCAGCTTGAGGTCTGCGACGGCCCGAGTTGCACGTAATTGCACTGCACCTGGGTGCTGCCCACAATGCACTCCAGTCCAGACTCGGTGGCAGAGTATTGCCAGATATCGACCAGACAGGACGACGCTGGTGTGAAGACGGTGGTGAGGGCTGGGGGCGCGGTGCCGGTGCTTGTCGCTGAGGTTGCGGACATTGAATATATATAGATAGATAGATAACTAGGATGTCAGCTAAAAATAGCGACCACTTTTTGATTCTTTCGCAAATATCAATTCCATACAACATATAGCAATATAGGCATCTAAGGACCGAAAAATAAAACAAAACAACATTCCAGGGGCAGCGCAGCACAGACGACTATCAGCATCACGAACTGCCGAGCTGATCAGCCACAGAGCCTCCCAACAATAGGCTTGTTCTGCCGCAGCCCTAGTAAAGTTCCCCTAGGGACAAATAGCCCCCAACGGCACATCTTCCGTCCGGCTTGACCACTCGTGTCATGCATCAAAGCGCCCAAAAGAAAGTCAAGAGGGCCTGTCGAATTATTCGTCAGCGAGAGTAAGCACTAACTAGCCCGCATACCAGGGTTGCAACTAGCGCAACTACGAAATTGGAATCTCGTCTACCGAACCCAACAAACAACACAAACACGAGACTTCTAGCTTCCAAGGTCTGGAATCTAGCAGACGGCGACGTTCTCTATTACTCAAAGGTTGTAACTAAGTTAGTGCTATAACTAGGTTATTTGATTTTTAAAAAAGGGTAGATTTCTCGTTATCTGCCCCATGAACATACATCGCTCAAAATCGTAGCTTCGTGGCCTATTTTCAGTCTGACATGCCATGGAAGCAACATTATCCATTAAAACCAGAATAAAATTGGCTGAATGCATAAAAGGAAATACACTGTGTGTGTGCATGCGTGTGTTGTGTATTTTGGTTAATTTGTTCTTCGTTTCGACTCTCCTTCACTCACACAACATTTTAGATGTTGACGGAAGTGCGGAACTTCTCACCAGCGTAGACGGCATTGTCGCCCAACTCCTCCTCAATACGGAGGATCTGGTTGAGCTTGGCAAGACGCTCAGATCGGGCTGGGGCACCGGTCTTGATCTGTCCAGCGCGCAGACCGACGACAATGTCGGCAATGGTGACATCCTCAGTCTCACCGGAGCGGTGCGAGACCATGACACCCCAGCCGGCGGCATAAGAGTCCTTGGCGGCCTGGATGGACTCGGTGAGGGTACCGATCTGGTTGACCTTGAGCAAAAGACCGTTGCAGGACTTGAGCTCGATGGCCTTCTTGATGCGGAGAGGGTTGGTGACGGTCAAGTCGTCACTGGCACATACTGTTAGCAGACTTCTTCTATGATGCTGGAAACATACTCACCCAACGATCTGGAAGTCGGAAGTCTTGTAGAAGTAGCTCCAGGCCTCCCAGTCATCCTCGGCAAAGGGGTCCTCGATGCTGACAATAGGGTACTTCTTAGCGAGGTTCTTGTACAGGTCGGCAAGCTCCTCGTAGGTGAGCCACTTGGAGGGGTCGCTGTCGGGGTTCTTGAAGTCAAGGTCGTATTTCTTCTCGTCGGCCTTGTAGAATTCGCTGGAAGCGACATCCATAGCAATCTTGATCTTGCCAGTGTAGCCAGCCTGTTCAATGGCTTCGGTGATCAAGTCGAGGGCTTCCTCGGCAGTCTGGATATCAGGAGCAACACCACCCTCGTCGCCGACGTTGCCGGCAGACTGGCCGTACTTCTTCTTGGCCAAGGCCTTGAGCTTGTGGTAGACCTCTGCGCCTTGACGGAGACCCTCGCTGAATGTGGGGGCAGTGCTAATGACAAGTTAGTCAAGCTCAAATGTATTATGTACTCTGCTTCTACATACTCTGGGACAATCATGAATTCCTGGAAAGCAAGACGGCCACCAGCGTGGGAACCGCCGTTCAAGACGTTCTGGAACGGAACTGGGAGGACATAGGGCTTCTTGGTTCCAGCGAGGTCGGAGATGTGGGCGTAGAGAGGGACACCCTTCTCAGCAGCACCGGCCTTGGCAATGGCCAAGCTGACACCGAGGATGGCATTGGCACCGAGGTTGGTCTTGTTGGTGGTTCCGTCAAGCTTGATGAGGAACTCGTCAATCTTGGACTGGTCCTTGACATCGATGTTCTCCTTAATGATGGCAGGTCCGATGGTCTCGTTGACGTTCTGCACGGCCTTCAGAACACCTATGCAGATTCAAGTTTAGTATCGGGTTTGGCACATGCTGCTAGAGTTGTCACTCACCCTTGCCCGCCCACTTGGACTTGTCGCCGTCTCGGAGCTCGCAAGCCTCGTGCTGGCCTGGTTGTTGGTTAGCATCGATTGTTTCACTACCCAATGCTGCAGCTAGACAAACCGGTAGAAGCTCCAGAGGGCACAATGGCGCGGTGCAGGCCGGTCTCGGTGACGACATCGACCTCGACGGTAGGGTTACCGCGAGAGTCGTAGACGGAACGAGCGTGGATCTTGGAGATGGCCATTTTGAGAGCTGGGTATGATTCAGTCAGAACTCGGATAAAACAGCAGTGTATGAAATAATTGCAAAAAGGAAGATGGCGCAGAAAGGGAGACGATGGGGTTTTCTATGAGTTGGTTTGCTTAGGTAGCAAAAAGTTTCACCGACAACCCCAATTGAGCTATGGGATCGCTCGCTCGCAACGTGACGCGATGAGTCATGTCAATTGACCGCACACACCGAAAGGGAGACTCACGTTATGTTCTGTGTAGCAGCCTGGATCTATGATTTGCGTGAGAAGCGTGGTTATGGTATTGGGGGTTGGGAGCAGGGAGCAGGGAGTGCGTTGAGTGCATGGAGGATGGTGGCATGGTGGGGCAGCTCCCATCGGTGCCCGCAAGCAGCATGATGTGATGCATCGAGCGGCTAGGAACCTTGGGAGTGTCTCGATACGTACCTGGAGGAACAGCGAGGGTAAACAAGAAGAATTCACGTAGCTGGCTATGCAATTGAACTGGTGTAGGCAATCTCGCTCGTCTGGGGGCGTGTTGATCAGAGCAGTGGAGGGGCAGGGTCTGGTATATATAGCGAAGTAACCCGAGTATGACAACAGACAACAGACATCATCGCTCTGCCGCGCCTCGCCGAGGGAATCGGCCATTGTGGGGCGTCAATTGCACTCTTCGGGAGCTTCTACTTGAGATGTCTATGATTATGTGTTCTATGACAGCGTACATCTACGATTTCTCCCGCTCGCGAGGTCGGGGAGATGCGGAGGGGGAGGAAGGGAGCTGTGGTGGCCTGAATTTGCAGGTATCCAGGTTAAGAGTATTTTGTTTGTCCTGTTTGCACGACCCGTGCGTGTTGAGTCACGTGATGATACGTAGCTCTCGCTGCAGCCGAGCTCACTGCCAGAGCTCATCCCATCACATACAATCACATACACCATCGCCTTCCCATCCTCATCCTCATCCGACCGCTGTCTCAACTGCAAGTGCTAGCGGTCTCTTCATTAGTCTCTCCTGTCCGTAAACAGCGTCGCTCGCCGCCACCATGAACGGCGCTGTCGATCCCGAGCGCTCCCAGGCCATCGAAGATTACAAAAAGACGCTGCTCGACCTGCGAGAATGGGAGGCAAAACTAAAGTCTCTGCGCATGGAGATTAAAGATTCGCAGAAGGAGTATGACATAACCGAAGAAAACATCAAGGCGTTGCAGAGCGTTGGCCAGATCATCGGCGAAGTGCTCAAACAGCTAGACGAAGAAAGATGTAAGCATATCATTAGAGGCATGCGAGCGAGGATCTGTGGCTAATATACTGTCCCATTAGTTATCGTCAAAGCGTCGTCAGGCCCTAGATATGTCGTCGGGTGTCGCTCCAAAGTCGACAAAGCGAAGCTGAAGCAAGGCACACGTGTCGCCCTTGATATGACAACACTGACGATCATGCGGATGCTACCCCGTGAAGTTGATCCGCTAGTCTACAACATGTCGTTGGAAGATCCCGGCCAAGTCAACTTCGCCGGAATCGGTGGTTTGAACGACCAGATCCGAGAGCTGCGGGAGGTTATCGAGCTGCCCTTGAAAAATCCCGAACTCTTTATGCGAGTCGGCATCAAGCCGCCAAAGGGTGTCTTGCTGTATGGGCCTCCTGGCACGGGAAAGACGCTGCTTGCGAGAGCCGTGGCAAGCTCTTTGGAGACCAACTTTTTAAAAGGTACGCAGAACACTTAACTCCAGGTTGCTGTGATGCTAATCGTCTACAGTGGTCTCCTCTGCTATTGTCGACAAATATATCGGCGAATCGGCGCGGTTAATTCGAGAGATGTTCGGATATGCAAAGGAACACGAGCCGTGCATCATCTTCATGGATGAGATCGATGCCATTGGTGGACGCCGATTTTCCGAAGGCACCTCTGCAGATCGTGAAATCCAACGAACGTTAATGGAACTGCTCAACCAGCTGGATGGTTTCGATTATCTAGGAAAGACAAAGATCATCATGGCCACGAATCGACCAGACACCCTGGACCCAGCTCTTCTGCGTGCGGGACGTCTGGACCGGAAGATCGAGATTCCTCTCCCTAATGAGGTGGGCCGTTTGGAGATTCTCAAAATCCATGCCAGCACTGTGGTGACGGAAGGCGAAATCGATTTTGAGAGCATCGTCAAGATGAGCGATGGGCTGAACGGCGCTGACTTGCGTAACGTGGTAACTGAAGCGTATGCATTCCTCTCTTACATCCCAGCTTTGGACAGTACTGACATGGTTACAGTGGATTCTTCGCGATTAAAGACGAACGTGACTCCATCAACCAAGACGATTTCAACAAGGCGGTGCGCAAGGTGGCCGAGGCGAAGAAGCTCGAGGGCAAACTGGAATACCAGAAATTATAATCCTTTTTCTGTCATGGCGGCGGTGCATGTAAATTAATTAGAGGCCATTGCGTCTTATACTGCATTCATTCAGAAACTCTGAACAGCATCAGCTTGGAAGATTTGTTGCTAAGCAGTAGACTATAGAACTGTAGAAGTGTAGAAGACTGCGGAGATCGCCATCTTAGAGCAACGCTAATCTAGTGCGATGTCAATTAACTCCTCCTTTACAATCCTTAAATAACATCGATTCCATGCCTTGAAAACTATAATTGATTCAGAAGTACAGCTTAATGTGTCCATTCCGATGGTAAGTGCAGGCAAAATAATTATCCACCTAATCAAGTAGCTCCGTTGCGGCCTGTGGCCACGGTGGAGCTTTACTTGGTCCTGGGGTCAAACCAATCTGTCTACGTTGCATTCTGCTGCGTTCCCCCAGCATTCACCATGCTTGTCTGCAGTTCTACAGTCCATAAAAACTAATCGTACATGACCATGTACAGGTACAGGTCCAACATAATCGCCACTCCCTCGCCTTCTGTACACGCGACTGCAATCGCAATACGCCAGCCATACACATAATCGCCCGAACAGCAGCAGCAGCAGTAGTAGTAACACCAACAGCCCCGTTCACAACCTCATTACAATACGACCACCCTTCGAAATAAGAAACGAAACAGAAACCCTCGCGGGAAGCCCGTCAGTCCGTCTTCCCTCCGGCCACCGGGAATAATGGGCAGTCCGTTCGTCCACTCCTCCCAAAACGACCATTCCCAGCAGAGCCTCGACTGGCGCGCAACCTCCACAAGCACGACAGCGCGAAGCAATCTGGGCGGCTACGGGTTCTCCGCTCAGACGAGAAACAACGAGTACTATGACAACAGTGGCAGCAGCGTTGGCGGACTCGGCAAGATGAGCTCCTTTTTTGGCCGGAATAGCAAGGCGCGAGACTTGCCGGTGTACAAGGACAAGCCGTACTTCAAGCCGCGTCGCACGGGGCCGAGGGGTAATCGCGCCGCGGTTCGGATTATCTATATTCTGTGCGCGGCGTTTACAGTTGCGTTTTTGTACGTGTTTTGGGGCAGTTGGGGCGGTCCGTCGGTTGTTGCACCGGCGGGGAATACGGGTGAGAATCTGTGGAAGTGGGTGCAGAGCTTTGACACGGAAGAGGATAGTACGGCGTCGAGCAAGAAAAAGAAGGTGGACTGGGAGGAGAGGAGGCAGAAGGTCAAGGATGTGTTTACAGTGAGCTGGGATTCGTATGAGAGATATGGCTGGGGTGGGTATTCCTTTTTCTCCATATCGTGGACACCCTTTTGAGATGCTGACTGCCGAGTTAGGATACGACGAATATAAACCAGTCTCTAAAAAGGGCAGAAACATGGTTGAGGGCGGCTTGGGCTGGACCATAGTCGATGCCCTCGACACCATGATCCTGATGAATCTCACCTCTCGCGTGCAACACGCGCGAAATTGGATTCATACTTCTCTGCGCTACGACCAAGACCACGACGTGAACACTTTTGAAACGACCATTCGCATGCTCGGTGGGCTTCTATCGGCCCACTATCTCTCCACTGCGTACCCAGACCTAGCCCCTATTACAGATGACGACGTGGGAGCTCCTGGGGAGGATCTCTACATTGAGAAAGCGACCGATCTGGCAGATCGCTTGCTGGGTGCTTTCGACTCGCATTCGGGCGTGCCGTATGCCAGTATAAACCTGAATACCAGCCAGGGAATACCGTCACATGCCGATGGCGGTGCATCGTCGACGGCCGAAGCGACTACCGTGCAGCTGGAATTCAAGTACCTTGCCAAACTGACTGGCGAGGCAGAGTACTGGCAGATTGTTGAGCATGTCATGGAGGTGGTCGATGACCAGCACCGAGCGGATGGGCTGTTGCCGATCTTCATCTCTGCGGACAGCGGACAGTTCCGTGGTAGCAATATTCGGTTGGGAAGTAGGGGGGACTCTTATTATGGCAAGTTCCGAATCTTCCCTCATATCGAACAAACATACTGACTTGTGACTTTAGAATACCTCATCAAACAGTACCTGCAGACCTCCGAAGGCGAGCCCATCTACAAAGATATGTGGGACGAAGCCCTAACAGGCATCAGCAAACACCTAATCACGTATACGAAAAATGGCAAACTGGCAGTCCTAGCCGAACGACCAGAAGGCCTCGGTCGACCGCTGCTCGCCAAAATGGACCATCTCGTATGCTTCATGCCGGGCACAATAGCTCTAGGCGCAACGCGCGGCCAGCTGCTGTCCACCGCCCGGCAGTCACCGAGTTGGAGCCGACGCCAAGAAGAGGAAATTCTGCTTTCGAAAGAGTTGATGAAAACCTGTTGGGCTACGTATCTGGCGACTGCCACCGGGCTGGCGCCAGAAATTACATATTTCAAGACCGACAGTCCTCCTTTGATGCTATCAGATGTATACCCTGATTCCGCGTTGCTGCAGTCTGGTAGCAATGAAGATAAAGCAACAGAAGGATTCGATATTGAGCCCATATCCGTGCCGTTGGAGGATACAGACGAGTGGAAAGCAGATATCGACATTCACTCGCAAGACGTGCACAACCTGCAGCGACCGGAGACGGTCGAGTCTCTTCTGTACATGTACCGTGTCACGGGCGATGAAATGTATCGCGAATGGGGGTGGCAGATGTTCAAAGCGTTTGTCAAGCACACCGCCGTGACTGAGAAGGTGGTTCCCGGGGAGAAACACGAAGGAGACGACGAAAAGCAACACGAAGCAGACAGCACACAACAACAACAAGATGTCCTTGGAAAGGAAGAGGAAACCCCCACATACCGCATCGTGGGATTCACCTCCCTTGCCAACGCAAACACCGTCCCACCGGTGCCGCGCGACAACATGGAGAGCTTCTGGATGGCCGAGACATTGAAGTATTTCTACCTGCTGTTCTCAGAGCCGGATTTCATTCCGCTGCATGACGTTGTTTTCAATACGGAGGCGCACGTTTTCCCGCGATTCAAGGTTGGGGGAGAGTTGAAGACAGGGTGGACTAGGAAGCCGAAGGAGTAATTTCCTACCATCAATGCATGCGGTCAAGTGACTGCTCATACTTTTAATATATGTATATACAAAAAATCTGCTCGTTGTTAGTCCTAATTTGCAATATACCATCGCTTTCAGCTTTCACGGGAGTTTGCTCTATATGATAGAAACCTTCAATGACCTTGGTAAATTATAGAGCTCAAGCACTAATAGATCAAAGAAGGACAAAAACAAATTGAGCAAAAGCTTGGGAGGGAAAAAAATAATTGGCCTGAACTGGGAATTGAACCCCTGTATTATTTGTTAGTAAGATGTTAATGTGAATATGAAGGATTGTGGGTTACTGACAGGACCTGTCACATATAAGCGCTCTTAGTAAGAGATGCCCTAAGCGACAATCATCTGTGGTCGAATTAGTATGAATAAGATGAGGGAGGGTTGCTGTGTACATACACCACTAGACCATCCAGGCTTGGTATCGTGCGTCGCTCAATTATTTCGGTACTACAATGACGACAAAAGAAAGTTGAGCAAAAACTTGGAAAAAAGGAGAAAGAGTAGTCGGCCTGAACTGGTAATTGCACTTCTGTATTGTAAGTCAATAAGCTGTAATTGCGAATATTGAGAAATGTGGATGTACTGACAGGACCTGTCACATGTGAGCAGATACACCCTAAGCGACAATCATACCACGACCGGAGGTTAGTTCTATTATGTGGACGACTAAGCTCACTGGTGGAGACTTGCGGGGCGTACCCCGATAGCCAACATCATGGCATGCAGAACACAACCCTGTTTGTTTTTAAAGGGATTGACTGGTTTATTGGGAATAAAGATGAGAGTTTTACATCTTTTCTCATCTGTTCTGCTCCTTGCTGGAGCTTCAGGAGCTTCATCTCTGCTCGCACCCCAGCAACAGCAGCCATTGCACAGCGTTGAAGATGCTCCGGACAAACACCTCTTGGAGCATGTAATAGATACCTCGCCGCTGCTCTCGCTGCATCGAGACCTCGTCAAGTTGGAGTCAATCTCCGGTAACGAGCAAGATGTAGGCGACTTTGTGATTCAATACCTGCAAGCCCGCGGGTTCGCCGTCGAGAAGCAGGTTGTAGAGCCCGGGCGCTTCAATATATATGCATACCCGGAGGCGAGTTCTGTGCCTCCCAGGGTCTTGTTGTCGAGTCACATCGACACTGTGCCTCCATACATCCCCTACAGCGTTGACCTACCTCCTTCATTGGTGCTGCTATCGGGAAAACACAAAATTGAAAATGGAAATGACAATGGAAGCTGGCGAGACAACATCCTCATCTCCGGGCGCGGCTCCGTCGACGCCAAAGCCAGCGTCGCCGCGCAGATCATCTCTGTGCTAGAGTACCTCCAACACCAGCCCTCGGCGCCTGTGGGACTCCTGTTTGTCGTCGGCGAAGAAGTCGACGGCATCGGCATGCAGCACTTCTCCCAGTCGGCGCTCAACACCTCGCCACCAACTTTCCACACCGTCATATTCGGCGAACCCACCGAGCTGTCCCTGGTCGCCGGACACAAGGGCTCGCTTTTCTTCAAAGTGCAGGCAAAAGGCAAAGCCGCGCACTCTGGCTACCCCTGGCTCGGCCACAGCGCCTTCTCCGATTTGCTGCCTGTTCTCGTCAAGCTCGAAAAGCTCGGCGACATCCCCGTCGACGAAGGCGGGATCCCGGGCAGTGCGAAACTAGGCAAATCGACGCTGAACATCGGGCGCGTCGAGGCTGGGATTGCCAGTAATGTGGTGCCGGAGTTTGCAGAGGCGAGTGTCAACATCCGTCTAGCCTATGACGATGTCGACAAGGTCAAGGAGATTGTCACAAAGGCTGTGTTGGAGGCTACAGCCGATAACGACGAGGGGGCAAATGTCCGTATTGAATGGGGCAACAATGGGACTGGCCACAAGCCGATTGATTTCGATACCGATGTCGACGGGTTCAATGTGACTACTGTCAACTACGCGACGGATGCTTGGTATTTGAAGTTGCATGAAGGAGCGGGCGGGAGTCCCGTTGGGCGCGTGCATAGGTATTTGTATGGTCCTGGGAGCATCTTTGTGGCTCATGGAGCGGATGAGGCGATTACTGTTGGGGATTTGGAGGCTGCTGTGACGGGTTACAAGAAGTTGATTGACGCTGCGTTTGAGCGGAATGCATGATGATTGCGAGGTAAATCGTTGGGTTGTTCAGGAAGTTTGTTGATGGTCAAAGGATATAATATTGCCAGGCTCATATAAGTATGCATACATCAAGAACGGCGCCTCTTGATACAACAAAGTGATCGCCATCCTTTTATACTCATATCATTACCGTTGTAGTAGTTTAGCTAGTATATACTAAGAACATACAATCATAATTATGCCACTTGCCAGTGGAATATTGAATAAATACTTAGATTAAGGGTATACATGTTCTTGCTAGTCATAGTCATAGTTATAGTTATAGTCATTACACACTCATCATATCATACCGACGACTGCGGAAAACAGCAATCAACAATAAGCCGTTCCAAGTCCGCCAATTTATACGGCTTGGTCATATACCCCTGGATGCCGACCTGCGAAGCTCGATTGAGCGCTTCATCCGTTACATCGGCGCTCACAGCGAGCACCTTGGGCGATATATTGTCGGGCAGTAGTAATGACTCGCTGCTTTGGTCCCAGTTATTCTCCAGCGGGCTGTGCTCGGGGTTGTTGCTGCTGCTGCTGCTGCTTGCGGCGCGACGGTTGTTGCAGTGTTCGCCAACCATCTCGAAGATTCGCGACGTGGCTTCGTAGCCGTCCATTTCAGGCATCCACAGATCCATTAGCACAACGTCGATTGGTTTCGTGCGTTTCCGGTTGCCCACGTTGGCAATGCCGGGGGAATCTGAGGTTTCACTGCCGCTGTCGCTACTTTGGAGAGATGGGGAGATGGGTGGATATGATGATAGTAATGTCTCTTGCATGATACGGACGGCCTCGCGACCGTCGTACGCTTCGTATACATCGCGATATCCTAGTTTTCGTAACATGTTTACTAGGATTTTGCGGTTGATTTGGTTGTCCTCTGCAACCAAAAATGTTAGCGGGTGCGTCTTCCCGAGACCTGCACCCTGAAGAGCACCTGGTGGGCCGGCCACTGCTGGCGCTTCGGCGTTGGTCAAAGGAGGAATAACAGGGCTGTCCATAGCGGACAGCTGCTCTGCCGTTGGAAGGATTTCCATACTATGGGGTGGTATTATACTGGCAGGAGGAACATCGACTGCATGACGTGCGGAAATGGCCAAGTCAGGCAACGGTGGTGTAGCTAGCGGTGCCGCAGACGCATTTTGTGGAGTGTTTGGTCGGCTGAGAACACCAGTAGGGTTGACAGGGATTCGAATCTCGAATTCAGATCCTCGGTCGGGTCCCGACGTAGATGAATGTACACATAGCAAATCACCGCCCATCTTCCTCGCTAGGCCTTTGGCAACCAACAGACCTAGGCCAAGTCCATCTCTCGTGCGAGTCGTAGAGTCATCCTCTCGTGCAAAAGGTTTGAACAAGCTGGGGAAGAACTCCTCTGGAATCCCCATCCCTGTGTCGCGAATATTGATACGTATATACTGGGCGGTCCTGTTGGATGACGTCGCCAAAACTGTGATTTGTCCGCTTTCTGTAAATTTGACGGCATTTAAGAAAACACACGAAATCAGCTTGGCTAGATCGCGTTCATCGACATATAAGGTGTCCGGAACCGTCGCATCTACAGACCATTCTATGCTTTTGATGCAGGTCTCGCCGTTTGATGCTAGTGCATGAACGTCTATGCGTTCGCCTAGTAGAGTCCTTTGACTCAGCGTCGACTCTGGCCTCTTGCCCACATGCAATGATTCGTTGATGACTAGGTGCAAAAGATCCCGAATTTTGGTGTTGCGTACAGCAGAAGGGGGTACGCCTTCGACAATCATCTGCGGGGCCATCCGGCGCGCAGCTAATGACGGTCTTTGAGCAACTGCATTGACAACCACCTCTTCGATATGACCTTTCTCCGGGTCGTAGACAATCTTGTCACTTTCCTGAATTGCATTCTTCACTTCACTGCGTGGAGAGAGATCTCCCTGTGAGACATTTCGCCGCGAAGCGCGCTTTGGCGGCCGTCCATGCCCTGTCCAATCAATGGATATGCTACGACGGCGCTTATATGGATTGACGGGAAAGTTGGTTTCCTTGAAAGCAACCTTTTCTGTCGAGGGGGCTGCAACACACGATGGGACATCTCCCATAATATCGGCATAGACTTCTTTCTGTGGGGTTTCTGGAACCTCCATATTAAGGTCATATGCGTGGACGACGTTATCTGCCGCCTCAACAGCACGCCGAGCACTATCCTGGACCAACTCGATACTTTCTTTCAGATCCTGCAAAAGACGGAATCCTTTGGCAGTGGATGATTTAGCGGCGGCGATTTTGGCGTCGATTGCCTCCTCCACGTTTGCATGCATGACATCCAACATGCCAACAACGCCTTGCATTGGCGTTCGCAGCTCGTGCGACAAGCTGGGGGCGAAAGGCTTCAAAGGATGCGCAAAGATTGGTGATGGCGGAGACGACACAACCTCATTTGCACTGCTAGGCAGTGGATCAGCAGGCGGCGAAAATCCTGATCTATTCACCTGCGGGGGTAACATGATTTCCTCCGAAATACGTTGAGTAACCACATCCTCTAAAGAGTGCAGGATCATCTCTATATATGGCCATGAGAACGGTCGTTGCTGCAGGCCTTGGCTTGTCCAAATCATTCCGAAATGACCAATGTTGCGGGTTCCCGACCAAAGAGGCACAGCGATGAGAGCCTCGGCGGCGAATGGCAAATCATTGGATTGCAATGCTTCAGGAATAAGCAGCACCTTGCCGTGTTTCATATGCTCGCAAGCCCGACTCAGAGTAGAAGTGCCGTGCTCTGTGAGCACGCTCTTCTTGCCACAGCCATCGTTGTAGTAGCACGTTGTAAGCAGGTTTTGGGAGGCGTCCTTCTCGTTCGTTCCGTCTACCCGATAGCTAATAAATCCACATTGAGCATAACTGAGCGCTGCCAGTTCTTCCAAAAAGCCATGCCAAGGTAGCTTCGTATCGGGTGCCTTCAAAGTGGTTTTGAGCGAGACTAAGCGTTCTGCGGTGTCGGTTTCGCGGTCATTAAAATGCCTGTTGAGAAGCGTGGAGAAGCCGGCGTCGCCATGATGCACTGAATCGCCGGACACGTCGCTCGCCAGGCACAGCGACAGTCGAGGGAGCAGCTTGGGGCTGTCTGGAGCGTCCATGGTGTATGTTGTCGACGGTGGTTTATAAGCGTAAGGGAACGAGAGACGACGGGAAAACCATCAGAGCCGGACAGCTCGGCGGAGAGCCGAAACGAGCTTTATTCTGTGACTATTAGAGACACTGCACATCTATAATTCGATTTCATTCCTCCCAGGCAGACTCACGGTTCTGGAAAGGCACCATAGAGAGCAGGTTAGTTAGAAGTACCAGCAACGGGCGGAAAAGCACAGGCTTTTCCGTATGCAGTAAGCAGTCTCTCCCAGTCGAAGGGAAACACGATGTGTACAGAGAATTGAAGCGCGATCGCTGGGATACAGGAGAGGGAGCAGATGCGAGCGAGGAGGCAGAGCAGACGAGGAGAAGAGAACAACGTCAGAAGAAAGCGAGGGAAGCGCTGCCTCAGGCTTGCCTCGAGTCTTCGCGGGTCGAGATTCCCGACGGCTCAGGCCCAGACCTGCCGGCGGATACCACGCCAATACGCGCATTACGATCTCCGACAGAGTACTTGTTGGCCAGCAATGCAATGCCTGGCCAGTCCCACCACTTGGCCGTCTCTGGAGTATTATCCCGTCTAGCTACGAAACAACAAGAGACCGCTCGCCTTGTCTCTGTAGACAGCGCTCATTGAGATTGCCCGTGTTCGACGATGTTGTTTATACAGTGGTACCATCGTGTATTGTATCGATACACAGGTGGGGCACTGATCGCCCATCTGGCCCCGGCTGACGAGCAGCTCGCCAATCACAGCCGCTGAGTGGCAGCGGTGGGACAGAGCCAGGCAGTCCAGACCGCCGGTGCGGCCAATCAGCGGCGAGTCGTCGGCCAAGGGCATACGAGGCTGGTAACGCCAATACCGCCAATACGCCAATACGGCCTGACTCGCCTTGCATGTCTTGTATTGCTGCAAGTTGGCCATGATCCCACAGCGCATCTACACTTAACAGCAAGTACTACTATGTAAAACTGCAAGAAACGGCTTGTGCGCTACGTAACTGCCATAGTACGTTGTAGTACGTAGTACATCGGAAATCCAGTCTGCTCTAGTCCTGGGGTGGGGTGCATCATCTGCCCTGACACTTTTGGCTCCCACTACGCCGTATGAAACATGCTGCTGCCGGACCCCGCTCCCTATACTCGCACTGGTAATGGCAGGGATATCTCATTAACATGCAACGGCATTCTCTTACCGTTGTTTGCCATTCGCGATCGTGGAGACGATGCAGAAGTCCATCTTGATGTTTAATTTTAAAAATCGGGCCCGTGGGCTCCAGCTCCCCCCACGCGCCTCGATTGGGATCCGTGGTTCTGGCAATATGCGCGCGACACAAATGCCCGACACAGCGATCATAAGTGAGGCACAATTCGCTTAGTAAGTTAACGGTGGCAAATGCGGTTTTGTGCTAGAGACGCCTCTGACGGTAGTGTATGTACAACTAACTGGCTAGGGGATAGGGAATTCTCCTTTCTAGACTCGTGCAGTCTCGTGCGTGTCATGTGGGTGATACAAAAAGACGAAGAAGCTAAAATCAGTCGAAATGTGTCCCAAGATTCTCGGCACTCCCACCCGCTAGGTACTTAATTTTTCAGGATATTGGAAACCCGCCGAGTGCATTTTCCGAAACCGACTATAACAAGACCTACATGCTTGATTAATATGTACGTGATATACATTGTAAAAGTTGTTTATACTATGGTCCTTTTACTGGCGATTCATTCTAAGGCCTCTGTAAATATGATATCTCTATATCATCTTTCCATTGATAAATGGTAAGACACTATCTATCCAAGTTCTGAGATTCGGTTCCTGGTCCAATAAAATATTCAATTAAGCTTTAGGGCTTCCAAGGAAGTGAATATCGCTACATTAAACAAATGTCTAATGCACTTCTGCTGCAAGACATCAGCCTATCCCGTTTCCAATCTGCAGTCTCCTATCAACACACGATGTCTTCAAGTGATCCGCGAGTAATTCAGCGACGGTCCGACCTAGCCAGAGCCGTAGTAGAGCGGAAACACGCCTTCTTCGCCGCCCCCTGCTGCCAGACCCTAGACGGGCGTGGCTCATTTTTCGTAGACAAATATTGCGGATGGCTCGGAAACATCAACGAGCAGATATATAAGAAATCGGAATCATAATGACAAATATTCTAGGCCTAAATACTCGTCGAATGAGTATGAGCATACAACTAAGCCATCGAAGTAAGCCATCGAAGCAAACGTGGCCTCGAATGATTCAGGGGGCTGGCTAGGTACTAACTATACATTTACTGCAGCCCGCAGCCTCACCCATCATAAAGGCAGTATCACAAGTAATCCCGTTGGCGGCGCGAGATTAAATGCCACAAACCTTGGAAATTTGCAGCACTGATCTTCCGGGAGGATCAACCACTGCCGGAGATGTTTAATTTATTTAAGGGTTACTAAATATGTGTCAAGGCATGGATTCGGATGTTTACATATTATATAAACTATGGACGTTATCATGACCGAGTGTTGCACAATAAATAAATTGAAGATAGCCGAAAAAAACCTCGAAAAGATATTAAATATGGATACGCTTAGTTATGCAAAATAGTGCACGACGTACGTAATCATGTAGCTTGTTCTTTGTTGATTGCTGATAAGACTTATATTGTCTGCTTAGATTTAGTGCTTGTTTCTTTGTTTTCCGCAGCACACTAATCTGTCTTTTAATATATACTGATCTTTTGGCGCCATGATGGCGCGTATCTGCGTAAATCGAACCCCTCTTCTCAACTCTCTACTACTGTGTACGTACCTAGGTGCCTTAGCTCCAAATTTTGGACAAGGGAGTGCAGCTCATTTAGAACAAGTACTCTCTAGGCTCTTTAGTAAAACCTCAATGTTGTGCGCGTAATCAATTATAGATAACAAGACGTTACACTGCAAATGTCTTCCCTCCCAGCCTGCCTGTCGACTTCCTCGCGGCACCATGTATGGGGAAGAATCTCTTTGTTCACCATTATCGCGTCGAGATATACTTGACGCGGGCCACGGCAGTGACTGGAGTACACAAGTCAGGACTTTGCTGCTCCTCAGCCCACCAGTTGTTTTTCTCCTTTGCGCGCCATGGGCGTATCTCCAATTGCGCAAAGAGAACATCAAGGTCCGTCGAAATTATCGAGGTATCTTGAAATTAGTATGCACCTTTATCATCTGCCGGAAATAGTGGAACGACTATAATGCTAATTCGAGAGGTCTCTAGTCAACCTCCTTGATTTTTTTCTCGTTGCAGTTATCCAGCCTTGTCCTTGAACTTGTAACGAATCAGCGTTTTACTGTTCGTTATGTCTCCGCGGCGGCGCTTGCCTTTGCGTGCTCCTTGGCCATTCCGTACCTCTCCTTCTTCAACCACAGCCGATCTATTAGCCCCTTTGACCTGCTGAACGTGTATTTGGCAGTCTCAATCGGCATAGACATTGCCAAAGCAGTGCTCTTATCCGTTACAATCTCCAATGAGTGCTATGTTTCAATGCTTAGTGCCGCCCTTATTGCAGTCAAAATAGTGTTGTTGGGATTAGAAGTGCAGAGCAAACGATCCATTCTACGCGACCCATGGAGCAGCCAGAATCTGTCCTTCGAAGAGACAGACAGCATCTTCAGCAGAATATTTTTTTGGCGGGTCAACTCGTTGCTGCAGAAAGGTTGCAAACAGCTACTGAGCGTGGATGATTTACCCACTTTGCATAGCGAGTTGTCTTCGTGCCTGCTGAGGGAGCGGATGAGGGCTTGTTGGGAACGTCGATGTAAGCCAGCCGCGGACAGAGTGATGCTCAAAACTAACAGACATCCAGCGAAACCAGAGAGCAGATATACTCTTGTACTTGCGACGTTTAAATGCACCTTCTGGCAGAACATGCGTGTTGCTCCTTATCTGGCTGTGCAGGTCCTACTTCGCTACGCACAGCCGCTTTTGATAACTCGCATGATCACGTTCGTCAGTGATCCTCCTCCAGCCGGTGATGCATACCGCCTCGAATCATTCAAACTTGTTTTGTCTGTGATGGTGATATACGTTGGATTGGCCGTAAGTGATTGCGCGAAAGAATCCCGCCTTCTTCCTGCACCTGACAATATACAGATCGTCGATGGCTTGCGATCCATTGCAACTCGCAAAGTGCGTATTGCAGTCAAGGCATCCTTAATTGGCATTCTCCACGATAAGACCTTGAACAGCATTACCGGCACGTCCGATGAATCATCTGCGATAACTCTTAGTAGCAGTGATGTCGAGGATGTCCAGTGGTCGATCGGCTACATCCACACTCTTTGGTCGTCTGTTCTTTCCCTCTGCCTGGGAATGTATATGCTAGCATCAAGAATCGGTTGGGCAAGTATTATTCCCATAGCTCTTGTACTATGTGAGTTATTATTCCTGTGTATCTGCCATAGCCGCCTCTCTCATGCGTGCCAATGTCTATAGTTACTTCTCGAGGAGGAAAATACGTCTCGAAATCGTTCGCTGGCAAGCATCGCAATTGGAACGATGCCACCCAAGCTCGAATAGGCATCACCAAGACGGTTCTGGAGCAAATGAAAAGCATCAAGATGAGTGGTTTTTCCCATTCCATGGAAGCCAAGATCCGAGATGCCCGCGAGAAGGAAATAAAGACCGGTCTTCTTACATACTGGCTAGATACTATTCTGATTGCCTGTGGTGAGTGCCCCTTTTTCTAACCCTATAATGTATTGTCTCTTATCTAAAGTATGTTCAAGTCACCTTCCTAAATGTCGTCGGCCCAGCGGTCACACTTGCAATCTACGCCGTCCATTCCAAACTCACCAGCGGGGCTCCTCTCGACACAAACACGGCGTTTACTTCGTTTGCTATTATTCAAATGGTTACTATGCCTGCGAACTCAATCATAATGAGCGTGCCGGAGTATGTCGCTGCCCTTGCCGGATTCGACAGGTTACAAAAATACCTTCTTGAGCCTTTGCACGAAGATATCCGAGAAATACTGGCCGGCCCAGATACCGATGCTCTGAATGAGATAGACAGCGCCGTGACGACTGCATCCGTTGATTCCCAGGGGGGAGTCCATAACGACTACTCCATCACAATCAGGAACGCCACCATACGGCCATCGCCAGCAGCCCAAGAACCTGTCCTGAAGGGTCTCAATGTTCAGGTTAGAAAGGGATGGCTCGTCATATGCGGCGGCCCAACAGGGTCCGGCAAGACTACACTAGCCAGAGCCCTTCTTGGTGACTTGCGGCCCGACAGCGGTAGCATTTCCGTTTCGTCCAAGAATATTGCCTACTGTGCACAGTCCTCGTGGCTGACAAACGGAACAATCAAGGACATTATTGCCGGACCGCCGGGGTCGAAGGTAACCGATGTGAAATGGTACCAACGAGTCATCCATGCGTGCGGTCTAGAGGAGGATCTCCACCAATTGCCTCAGGGTGATCAGACGCTGGCTGGCACGATTTCGGGAGGTCAGAAGCAACGAGTTGTATGTAGATCCTTACACCATGGAGCATGCTCCTGGAATTGACGCTGACGATGACAGGCTCTCGCTCGTGCGGTCTACTCACGACTAGACATTCTCATTCTCGACGATATATTCAGTGCACTAGATGTTCGCACGGAACGGATCGTCGTTCAGCGACTCCTTGGACAGGATGGTCTGCTTCGAGAACTCGAAAAAACTGTATTCGTTATCACACACGCGAGTAAGCTAGTTGGTTATCTTCCATGTTGAAAATACATTGACTCTTGTCAGCTCATTTACTACCTCTTTCCGACCTGATCATTATCCTTGGAAAGGATGGCTTCGTATCTAAACAAGGCACCTGGGATGAACTTGGACGTCAAGCTGAATCTCTCAACACGATTATCGACACGGAACAAGAACAAGAACAAGAAACAGACCCTTTAATAAGTGAATCCGATGCTAGAACTCAAAAAGCAGCAGTGTCCCCTTTACAACAATCCCGGGCCACCAAAGTCGAACGATCGATAGAATTAGTCAGAAAAACTGGCGACAGCGCCATCTACAAACACTATATCAACGCTGTAGGCAAGCCACAGATGCTAGCCACCATTCTCGTCATGGCATCGTCGGCGGGTTTTAGCATGTTGATTCAGAACTGGCTGCGATGGTGGACTGCCGATGACCGAGCAGACCAACGCACCTGGTTCTATGTCTCTGGCTACCTCCTCCTGGCTATCGCCCACTGGCTGTCGCTGGCGGGGATCAACGCAACACTGCTGATCATTGTACCCAGCTCAGGCCGCACACTACACGGCCAGCTGCTCTCCACCGTGATGAAAGCCCCATTGTCCTTTTTCACGTCTTCATCGGAAGGTGCTGGCGCCACCCTTTCCAGATTCAGCCAAGATATCAAACAATTAGACCGGCGGTTGCCCACGCAGGTAGCGCGAATGGGCGGCCAGGCTTTCAAACTCCTGGCGCAATTCCTCTTGCTGTACACGGCCGCACAGTCTTACTTGCTCGTCACATTTCCTATCCTCCTGATTGTTGTATATGTGGTCCAGAGAGTCTACCTTTTCACAAGCCGTCAGCTCCGCTGGCTTGACTTGGAAACCAACTCTCTCACCAGCACCAGCTTTCTTGATACCGTGAACGGACTAGTCACAATCCGCGCATTTGGCTGGGAAGCGGCCTACATATCGGACAATAGCAGACGCTTGGATACCTCGCAAATACCGTCATACTCCCTTCTTGGCATAGAACAATGGCTGCAGCTTGTTCTTGACCTGATCATCGCAGCCGTGGCGCTAGTTAATGTTTGTTTGGTCGTATTCTACGGAGCATCCGGGGGTGAGGTTGGCATTACTATGAACGTCATACTTTCGGTGAACATCACCCTCTTAGTTACTATCCACTACTGGACTAGCTTCGACGCGTCGCTGGAGGTCGTCTCGAGGATCAAGAGTTTCGCAAGCGAGGTTCGGCCGGAGTCTCAGCCGGGAGAGGATCGAGAGCCACCGGATCAGTGGCCTGCAAAAGGAGGTGTGGATATGCAAGAAGTGGTGGCTGGATATGGCAGCAACAGTGCTACTGCTGGAGATGGCATGATTACGACCGCCCTCAACAGCATAAACTTGAAAATCCCACCTTCCTCCAGAATTGGCATCTGCGGCCGCACCGGCAGCGGCAAATCTTCTCTCATCCTCAGCATTCTCCGTCTCCTTGATTTCTCCAGCGGCACAACTTGTATTGACGGCGTCGATCTGTCCAATCTACAGCGGGAGACAATCAGGCGCCGAATCATCACGATTCCGCAAGATCCGTTCTTGATTCCGAGTGGCTCGCTTCGCGAGAATCTGGATATAGGTAGCGGCGGAACTGTTCCAGATAAGCAGATGCTAGATGCGTTGGATAAGGTGCATCTTCTGTCTGTTTTGGAGGGGCGAGCTGCTTCATCTGACACCTCCACTCCCACAACGTCATCCATTCTCGACATCCTGATGAAAGATTGCCCCCTGTCAACTGGCGAAATACAGCTGCTCTCTCTCGCACGCGCCATCCTTTTGCGACCATCGCGCGGCAAGCTTCTGCTGCTCGACGAAGCGACGAGCAATATCGACCGTGCGACTGACGCCATCATCCAGAGGGTAGTTCGCGAAGAGTTTCAGGGGTATACGGTTGTGGCGATTGCGCATCGGTTGGAAACAATTGAGGATGCGGATAGTGTGGTTGTTATGGAGGGAGGGAAGGTGTTGACGGTGGGTAAAATGGGGGTAGAGGAGTTGAGGGGGATGTTCTCATAGGCAACAAAGACGTCACTGAGAGCGAGAGATTTATTCTTTATTTTATGTATTCATATAGATTTAAAATGGGAATTGAGAAAGACTCTTGATAGTCAGACATAAGGAACTAGATATATTACGTTAGCCACCAAGTTCTCTGATTCCCCCCCCCCCCTATTATTCGAGTCCTTGATTTCTCGAACGCTCGACATCTTTTTCTCGTCATTCCTGATGTTACAATTTGATGCCGCAAACACGGGAATCGTCGATATCGTCCATTTTATGTTCCATCGTCGGAATAAACTGAATACAAGCATCCAGCTAGTATTTTCATCTGATTTATTTATCGCCTTTCCTTCCACGTCCGATCAAAAACCGCAAGTGAGCGTTGCGCTGATCAAACGGTTAGAACTCCAGACCCGGCACCAAGGTTGCATTACCACATACCTGAAGGAACAACATCTAGTGCCTTGATTGAAATATTCAGCGGCTGCTGGAGCATGAAAATTGCCGCCTGAGCGACATCTGGAGCTATTAACGGTCTGAAATTATACGCATCAGTAAAAGCCTGGAAATCGCTATCTTAGCATAATGAAGGATGCCCTACTCAAACCCCTCAAAAAACTCGTTATACATCTTTTGGTCGTGACCAACGCGCTGCGAATGAAAGTTGGTCGCAACACACCCCGGTCGAAGAGCGAGTACCCGGATATCAGTCCCACTCAGCTCGTTGCGTAGTGCATTTGTAAAAGCTTCTTGACAAGCCTTGTTGGCATGGTAGACTGATTCTCCAGGAAACGGCGGGACCTCTAGGCCAGTAGTAGAGGTGATGTTCAGAATCGTTCCGGTCTTGGTCTTGAGCATAGCGTGATTCAGAACTGCATGGGTCATGAACATGTATCCATTAATGTTTGTGTTATTCATAGTCAAAATCTGGGATAGAGCTAGGTCGGGAAATGCATTTGGAGCACCAAGGGCGAGACCGGCCTACTGGGCGTTAGCAGCAGCGATCTTATTTCTGTTGAAAGTGTCCAAATACATTGTTGATGAGTATATCGATGCTGCCCATCTCTTGGGCAGATGAGAGCACGGCCTTATCGACACTCTCAAAGTCACCAACATCGACGGCTCGGTACGAGACTTTGACATCAGCACTGGCGGAGAGCTTTTCTTTAAGTTGTAGCAACTTGTCCTTTTGGCATGTCAGAAGGCTTCCGCTCAAGCAGAATTAGGAAGACTTGCCTCAGAACGCGAGAAGAGCATGACTTTGGCCCCAAATGCAACTAAGGATCCTGCAATGGCTTCTCCGATTCCCATCGATGCTCCTGTCTAATAATGGGTTAGGGTCCTCATGCTTCGTCCGGGAGACAGGTGACATTTACGTACTAGGAGGACATTTTTGCCGTGAAGCGCCATGACTGAGATGCCGGCGACTTGGTTTCTAGATATATAAATCAGTTGAAAACAATCTTGCTCAAGCGATGCATTTTAAACCCTAAGCCGGTGACGTCATCTCGAGCCGAATCTCTCATCGAAATTCGCGTAAATCAATCTGAAGTACTGTTTCTCCTGTTTCATCTTAATTTCTCCACTATCTGTTAACTTCCTAAAAGCTATGCAAAGATGTAATCGCTAAGGCTATTCGTACTGATAGTAGAGAACGACGGCGTCTGCAACGCGCTCTCAATGGATATTAGAAAGACAAGCATGCGGGAAACGATAAAGCTGCACAGCGATGTTATTTCCTGCAGGACTCAAAAAGAAAGCCTGAAGAAATGCGTCAGTTGCGGTAGTCCGGCGCCTAGTCTGTCACTTGGGGAAAAACGTTCCATATGCGTTGGTATTCCAGTTCTGCCAAAGGCAATCTGCGTGAGCGACCAACAGTATCTACAACTGTCAATCACCCTGGGAGAGTTTTTGCTACCTTTACACAAGGTACAGAGACCCAAGCCAAACTAAACAGTAAAAATCATATCCTACTTGCTTTGCTCACTCACTGCATTGCTTAAGGACTCAATGAAGTCGAACTGTTCTCGGTAATCACGTCTCAGGAATGCCTTCCCCTCACTCCATGAGGAATACCGTTGAGCAAGTTTTGTACCAGAGAGTTTCGCTTTCTTGAAAGGAAGGAATGACTTGCTTTTGTCTCCCAATATTCTGCGAACTATGCTTTTATAGCCGCCCTCTGCATAAAGCATATAGAGAGATGCTTCCTGCTCTGTGTAACCGATCCTGAGCAGTTCCATGAGCACGTTAGTGAATTGTCATTCCTCTAAATCTCGGCTTTTGTCTTCTTGGGGTAATTGCAGAGTCTGGTCTCGAAGTTCCCGAATCCAGTTTTGTAAACGATATTTCTCTTTGCTTGTCACAAAGCGGTATGGCAATGGCAAGTTGTATCTGTGGCCGATATTATCATTGACATCATGCTTGATCGTGTGATAGATGAGATCGCCCTGTAACAGATCGTCGATCATTACTGAAACCCCTATATTATCTCTGAGCTCATGCATCTTCCCCAGCGCAAATACACAGGAATCGAAGGTATGACTCTGTTTATGGACATTATATTGTAGTGAGACAACCAAGATTGCGTTGTAGTCCGACAATACAGGCTGATGTCTCGTGTCTAGAAAACCATGAGCGAAGGGCGATATGTTGCTCTCGGGGCTCAGTGCGCATCTGCCACAACGAGACCGAACATGCAACTCCTCTTCGAGAATATGAGTACGCTTATGCGATATGCGTTTCCATGACGTATCCGTGTGCTTGGGCGGGCGTTCATTCATCACGTCGAAAATTTCCTGACTTGGATACCCCTTTTCCGAAAGTCTTAGCATTTCGGTAGCTGAGACAGCCATGTGTTTCTTCGGCTTCCACAGATCCAGTCTCAAGTACTTCATAATAAACCTCCTTACTCGATCATATTGCGTATATCCAAGGCCAAGGACATCAACGGGAGGCGAAAAGTCTCCTCTCCTTCGAGCAGGAAGAGGGTATATTGTCACCAAAGTGCACGAGATAGCTGCCAGAATAATTTGCCACGGTGAACCAGATCGGATGCAGCCAACGATTTGGCGAATAACACTGCTAGTGCAATGCCGCTCGTACTTTGGAAGATTGTCGATGTCCATTTGTCGCAACCCGAAGCTTGCATACGTCTTTAGAATATTGAAAGCCGACTTAGTGACTGCCAAGCAAGAGACTTCTCTAGTAATTTCCCAAGAAGTATCGAGATACCAGCCCGCTTCCATAACAACATAGAAGTCATCAATTTCTTCATTAGGACTGTTTGGCATAACTGCCTCAGTCCAAAGAGTCTCAAACAAATCCAGATCTGCTTTAGTCATCACTAGAATCTCGTCAAATCCAGTAATGAAGTCGATTATATTTCGCGCAGCTTTCTCTGTGTCATATTGGTTATCCCAACGTCCTCCAACTACTTGCAAGAAACTTGGAATAAGCCTCTCTGTGAGATAAAGACAGACAAAACGAAAATTCGAACAGTATGCTGGCCGAAACGATCCTAGTTTTGTATTCGGGATCGGAATATCAAGCAATGCTTGGTCTGACAACGCCATCAACGGAAGAGAGTCTTCATCATTCACAACATGACTCGGTTCTGCAAACCCATGGAACACAGTGCTAGGTGGCGCAGGAATCCAATTGGAAATATCCCTTCGCATTGAAAATATATCGCTATCTGCAAGACTGACCTGATCAATTGGTTGGCCCGTGACTAATGATTTAAGCTGTCTCATGATCGCAATGCGATAGTTATCCCTGGCCCAGTCCATGATATAGTCGACTATCAGCACCAATTGCAGGGCACTGTCCTTGTGCAGCAGAGAACCAGACCACAATAAAGTTATATCCTTGACGCCGCAGTATTAGCACAGCTTCGAAGAACTACCTCTCCCAAGATTAAGGTCACATCTATCAAATCGGATGGGTCTACTTACGTATTTCGTGGGCTCCCCATTCCCTCCCTTCGAAACATAGCTACCATAGACTTTCCACGCATCCCCGCGGGATGCAAGAAACCATACCAAAGGATCAAAGGCGCATTCCCCTTCAGAGACATGTGACCTCAGGTCATCTTGCATCTTCAAAAGAGCTCGTATTGGGAAGGATGATTGGACCTGTACCGCGTCAAAGCCACTAGAACTGGTTTCAGATTTGGCTTCAAGAACTAGAAAAGGGAATAAAAGAGGATCTGCCTGTGATTTAAACGGCGTCGTCTTGAAGATGTCCGCAATAGTATCCTCCGGTGTTCTTGCTAGATCAGTTCTGACAGGGCTAGATAGCAACGTATCAAAGCTTCTCGTATTTTGCAGTCCAAAAACGCGGTCTGGACCTTGCTTGGGGAGTTGCGACTTGAGCAAATCCTCATAGATAACAAACTCTTGTGCTCGATCATCAAACAGAGTATTCGTCCCGATCTCGTAGCTGTGACTGACTGTCAGAATCCTCGGCAGGATGTCGAGAAGCACAGGTACCATGACTCACAAGTCTTTAGGACGTTCATCGGGTGGACAGTGACATGGCCTTCGATGTCTTCTGCGCTCCTCAAGCTGTTGCGCATAATCATCGTTTTCGTTACTCCATGTGGCTTGGATCTCCGACTGCCAGACCCTGGCACGGCACTTCGGACTTGAGCATCAATGTCAGTCGAATTCTCCAGCGCTCATGCATGATATTGATCCACTATATATGAAAGAAGGCACATGGGGAACTTTGAACTATCGAAAGTCTACTCACCAAGCAACTTCGACCGTAAATCTTCGCAGGACATCGTTTTCAAGTCCAAAGCGCCAACCGGCTTCATTACGCTCTTGGCCAAACAAACGCTCTGCACGATTTGCTAGCCATTGCGCGCGAATTTGCGTCTGTTGCCTCCAAGGTTCCTCGTCGGACAAAACCCTGACACTGTGGGAATATGTGTCGAACTTGTACTCTCCTAGAGCTTTGATATTCCGGAATGTTTTCACATGAGCTTCGGGCCACTCATCCCCAGGCAGCCGGGAGCGGATATGATATCTTTTTGCCAGCCGCCGGAGTGATTGTAGAGACTCGTCGCCCATTGCAAAAATAGGGAGTAGCTAATACATGTAACCTGCAAAATGAGAGATGATTCAACAGGCTGTGGGGCAAGCGAGTAACGAATATTGAAAGAACTTAAAGAAGAAGGCTGGTTTTGTTGGCGCTGGGACCGGGCTGTCACATTATCACTACTATCCAGTAGCTAAGTACCAGGGCGGCCACCAGCGTATTCTCATAGGCTCGAGAATGTGGCGCAGTCATTACATACTGATGCACTGCTATCACAAGATCGGTCAAGCCCCAAATGCCCCGTGGTAGGATGGGTGTTGATGAAGGCGCGGCCATCAGGTGGCACACGATGACCAGAGAGTTGCTACTTGTCATCACGCGAGACTTGAGTGAATACAAAAGCGGCCTGGGTTTGGATTCGAAAACATGGCAAAGATAGCTACAGGCCCCTTATGCATGATAGTGTTAATCAACTAGAGACATGGTCTGTTAGATCATACAAACTTTCTCACCAATCAGAGCACTCTATGTATATAGCGCGGCCGATGCCTACTCATTGACGTACGTGTTTGAATCAAATATCAGAGAGACTTCTAGCAAACGGCCCCCACTGAAGGCTTTTGGGAAAGGCTGCCTATTTTGAAACGTTGTCCGTAACATCGCCTTCCTATTCAGGACATAAGGGAGCTATTTGCAGGATACGTTCGGAGCGCTTTGTTGGTGAGAAGAGTGAGAAGACAGAGGATGTGCTGAGATCTTCTGCATACATGGGAGATTAATTGTCTTATCGCACATATCAGCGAAGAATGGACGCGGTGGCTACTGGAAGAGGTACCTGCTTTACAAATGGCGACAGCCATCTAGCCCTAAACAGGGAGCTCCTTCTGCTGTATTGTTGTGCGCTCAGCAATATAGCACGCCCCCTATGAAGCCTGATAGTAAAAAAAAAAAAAAACATATCTTTATCACCTTGATCTGTTAGGCGTAAGATATCACTTCGACCTTCGTTCCTCTGGGATATCATGTACTACTAAATTAGCACTCTCTTCACATCGTTCAGAAGAATTCGACCACTTGGAAGAAGTGTTTACTTAGGTTTCGGCTTGTGACGCCATCTCCATGGTGGATAAGCTGGAGATGATAAATAAGAGTCGGTCTAAAAGGTGGGGGCCATGATGGACCCCGATCCTCTTATAATTTGAGGCAATATTACCATGGTCATGCTTGGTATGATCACTAAACTTAAGCATCTCGGAGTGCTTAATGAGTGGTGCCGGGGCTTCCATTCAGGGTGCTCCCTAAGCCCCCATTATCCCCCCCGGAGCTTGTGAGTCTTGCTCATTGAACAAACAATGAGCCGGGCTGAGCATAAAGCAGCATTGGTCCATGGTGAGCGATTTAGCGTCGCACATATCGCATATGTAGGTACGATTCAGTATAGACCTGGGTATGGAAAGACAGGTTGGTTTGATATTTAGTCACCGCACTTAGAGCAAGCTAGTTAGCAGAATACCTACTCCATATTCAGTTCGAGCAAAAGCGGCAAGGGGCGAGTTCAAGCACGGAGATCGACAGGAATATGGTGCCGAGGTAACTCATTAGTATATAGAAAACCGCCAAAGCATTTATTATGATTCATATATCCTATTTCGCTGATGAAAAAGGCATTTTCATCCTAATAATTTAGCTGTCCGGGATTTATACATATATACATATATTCTAAATATAAGCTCGATCATGCAGACAGATACAATCAGACCATTCAAAATCGCCATCGCAGACTCCCAGATAGCATCCCTTCAGCAGAAGCTGTCACTCGCCTCGTTTCCAGATGAGCTGCACCTTGAACAAACCCAAGCCTGGGACATGGGCGCTCCCCTAGACGACATCAAGCGACTAACTGCATACTGGAAAGATGCATTTGACTGGCGCAAGGCCGAGCGAGATCTGAACGAAACTCTGCCGCAGTATACGACGACTGTATCTGTTGCTGGCTTCGAGGATATCGACATACATTTCGTATATCAACCAAGTCAAAGTAAGCGCCCAGGAACGGAGAGAAATGCTATTCCGTTGCTGTTTCTGCATGGATGTAGGTGCTCCTCCCACCAGAAGTATACAGGGCATATAACCCTAAATTCGCACACGTTGAATGTGTCTAGGGCCTGGCAGTTTCATCGAAGTGAAAAAGATATTGCCTCTTCTAATCCAGGCAAACGACGACCAGCCAACTTTCGATGTTGTCGCACCGTCGTTGCCCAACTTTGGATTCTCCGGTGGAGTATCAAAGGTATCTATTACCTTCGTCATCTCCAAATAACATTCTATAAATGCTAACATCCAGCGTAGAAAGGGTTCGGACTAGCCCAATACGCCGAATCAATGCACGCAGTCATGACACGACTGGGATATGCTGACTACGGTTTGCTCGGCCCCTCCTTCTCACTCTAACAAACAAACACCACATACTGAACAACACAACGCAGTCATCCAAGGCGGCGATTGGGGCTCCTTCATCGCCCGCACTATGGCCATTCAGTACCCACAACACGTCAAAGCTGTGCATCTGAACTTCCTGCCCACGCCACCGCCCTACCCCTGGAAACACCCCATACTGTGCCTCCAAGCCATCCTATCCTACTTCATCCCGCCGTTCAGCACCGCAAACAAACGGAAATTAGCAGCTACTAGGAACTATCTAACGCAGGGCAATGGGTATATGAAGCAACAAGACACGTTCCCGCAGACATTGGGGTATGCACTGCATGATAGTCCGGTGGGGTTGTTGGCATGGGTGTACGACAAACTACATCTTTGGACGGACGGGTATCCCTGGACGGACGAGGAGGTGCTGACCTGGGTGTCGATATATGCCTTTTCGAGGGCGGGACCGGCTGCCTCGTTGCGGATATACCATGAGTCGGTCTGTCCTAGGGATTCCGGGAATGAGAAGCAAAAGGACAAAGACACTGTACCCGGCGGTTTTACGTGGATATCCCGTGACACTCTCGTATCAACCCGTATGCCAGACGAGGTCAAGGTAGCTGTAGCCCATTTCCCTGAAGAGATCATTCAGATGCCGAGCTCGTGGTTACAGGCGAGCGGGAATATCGTGCAGGAGAGTGAGTTTGGCGTGGGAGGCCACTTTGCGGCGTGGGAAGTGCCAGAGCTATTAGTCCAAGATTTGAGAGCTTTCATGGGAAGGGAAGGGGCTGGTCATGGTGTTGTTTCTAGCAAAAAAGGCCTCTAAATGGCATGTCTGTTTACTGAATATGGCAGAATTCTTTCATAAAGTGTGACGTCGGATTGCTAGAATGAGATTAAGTGTTTAAGACGACTCCCCGAGAAAACAAAATACAACATGCATGTCTAATCTTGTCGTCCCTTCAATAACCGTTTTGTGACCTTGTCCTTCTCTATAATATAGACATTGGCACCCCAGCCAGATAGCGCATCCCTGTCCACGGCATTCAAGAGGGCCTGCGAGATGGTCTCGAAGAGATCGTCGGGGCTCTATTTATCGATTAGTACCTATAAAGCAACCAACATACGAAGATGGATAATACCAGATCAGGCTCCCACAGTCCCTCGCAAGTACCAAACAGCTGGTCGCTCGCCGTCCCGCTGACGATGAAATCCTTTGCAAAGTCGATACAACCGATGCTATCAAATCCACAAATAAAAGGCTTGCCCGTAGTATGATTGATGCCGGCAATCACCGGCGAGACAAAGTACGGGCCGAATCGTCGCTCGTACAGACTCGAGCTGACCAGGTTCGCCAGCGTCTGCGGTGAGATGTGTCGTTCTTCGCGGAGGCGGTACATGTTGACCTTGTAGCGGAACAGGTCAGAGACGGTGGTGACGTCGGTAGCGAGACCGGTCAGGCCGAGGTAGGTCGATGGAGCGTAGTTGAAGATCTTGGGGAAGTTGTTGGAGACTGTCAGGGCTTGCATGCCGAGGCGGAGATCGCAGGCGATTGCGACGCAGTCCTTGCCCACCATTGCCACGCAGGCGCCGCCATCTACAAAATTAGTATGGTGAAAAGCACGGTTTGGATTGAATTCACGGGAAAGGTAACGAGGAAGGGTGCGGCATACTGATGTCGAAGGGCGAGCTCTAGAAGAAGCCAGTCAGTTGCTGTCAGTTATACGAACTCCCGGGCTGGAGGGTGAGACGTACCATGATGACAATAATGTTCTATCCGGTTAATCTAAGATGATGGCGGGAAAGAGGGAAACAGTGGTAACGAGAGAAGCACAGGACGCAGCAGCTGAAGCAGAGGCAAGAGATGTGCTGATGAACGAAGCTGGCTGGACTTAGTAAGAGTCGACACGCGATGGGCTGGGAGCTCGGGCCAGGCGGTAACTCTTTCTGCTTCCCGATGACGAAGAACAAGGTAGAAACCTCCACGACCACAGGCAGCCACTCTTTCTACTTACTTTATTTATTATTATCTACCTGTCTCCTCCTCCTTCTTTCGGCTTCATTTGGATATCTCCTGTTTATACTGCACTCCTGCCTGTCCTCCTGTCCGCCACAGCACCCGGCATAGCTGCCCCGCTTGCTCCCCCCGGAAAGTTGAGTGACCATGAGCGCGCATGTCGTCGTGATCGATTCCACCGCTAGACGCGCTGTCATCAAGACAAATCCGTCGAAACCGCTAGCAGACGTGCTGCAAGAAGCGTGCAGTAAGCTGGGCGTCAACGCGAGCCAGTATGGACTGAAGTAAGCCAGCCCTTGTTGATCAGACACAACTTCCGTCGCTGACAACTCTCCAGACACCAGAGCAAACAACTCGATCTTTCCCTCATATTCCGTCTGTCGGGCCTCAGCTCCGGCGCGAAGCTCGAGCTTGTGCAGCTATCCAAATCTCCCTCTGTCGTGACCGTCGCCCTGCAACTACCCGAATCCGAAGCGCAGGGTGCCCCCAACGGACGGCTCCTCGACAAGTTCCCTAGTACCACGACGCTCTGGTTCGTGTTGAGAAAGTTCGAAGCCGGTGTGGCCGGGAATGGATCACCGAGGAATCTGACAGCTCGAGCTGCGCCGGCGACAGATAGCGGCACGGATAATGGCACGGGGAGATTATACTACCAGACACCAGTGATTCAGGTTATGGGCCGGGAACTGGCCGAATTCTCTGATCTTCAAAAAACATTAGCGCAGTTAGGGTTCAATAGTGGCAATGTGCTTTTCCGGCTATCATTCCGAACAACGCAGCAGCCTTTTGAGGATGCGGTGGCAATGATTACAAAGTATTTTGAGGGGTCCGAAGAGCAGGATGCGACAGAGGCAGCAGCGACACCAGCCCCAGTGCAAAGCGCACAGCCTGCCATAATGGACAAAGATTCCACTGACATAGCCGCGCCGGACACTTCATCACCACCAGCAGCTGCAGAGGAACTACCATCTGAGACCGCCGCCGCCGCCGCCGCCGCTGCCCAGCCAACAGAAGGAGGCACCTCTTTGTCAGTGTCCGAACGACCAGTTACAGTATACAAACCACCTACAAACACAACTCCACAATCTGCACTAGCATCATACAACGAGGAAGACTACGTCCCCAGCGTCGAACACGCCAAGTCGCACCAAGAACGACTCAACCAGCTATCACAAAACGTCCGCCTCCCGAGTGACAAAGAAATCGCCTCCAAGGCGGCAGCAGAGCAAGAGAGGATCGCGAGTATCACTGAAATCGAAGTCAAAATCCGCTTCCCCGACCAGAGCCAGGTCGTCTCAAAATTCAAGCAGAATGATACAGGCTCGTCTCTTTACTCGTTTGTGCGCGGTTGCTTGAACTCATCATACGTGAATGAGAAATTCTCGCTGGTCTTATTTGGAGCCACAGCGAAACAGCGGGCTGCTGCTGCTGGGCCCAGCGGATCAATACAAGTTATCCCAGACTCGGACCAGCAATACTTGATTAGAGACTTGGGACTGAGGGGGAGAGTGCTTGTCAATTTTGCGTGGAGCGAGAGCAGCAAAGCATCTGCTACGAATATATTGAAACCAGAGCTGCGCACTCAAGCGCAAGACATCCAGATTCCTAGTGTACCGGGGATTGTCGAAGAGGCTGATAAAGGCAAACAGTCTGCTCTGGATAAATTAGGCTTGGGCCTGAAGAAACCTGATGGTGATAGTGGAGGTAGTCGTAAGGGCGGAGTGCCGAAATGGCTCAAGCTTCCTGGGAAGAAGTGAGCTGTTGATAAGATATATAGATTAGGAGCATATCTAGTTTGCTCCGAAGATTATAATGACATTCATGACGAATTCAATACTCATTGTCCGTACTATTCATGTGTTTACATTGGCCGAATCCCAAAAGAAATCAGTTGGTTACAGAGTTGTTTGTTTTATGTTTATTAATTTTTTTTAATTCATTCTTATCCACAACATCTGTTCATTCTTTCATCTAATGATTTGATTCTCCTCCCTCCGCCCCGTCCTTTTCGCCCGTCGTTCACCTGTCGTAACATAGTCGAATTATAAAAGATAAAAAAGAGGTCGGAAACGAATAACACCCCTTTAATTTTAATCACCATAACTTGTTGTGTTGCGGCTATTTTGCTTTTGATTTCTCGTTTATCGAAGGAGCATTCCGAGAGAGATGAGGATCAAGTGGTTCCATTTTTTTTGAGGTGAGGTCGGAGAGAAGGAACAAAGAAAGTTGGGGAATTCAATTCGACTTGGCGCCATGCGAAGACACGAAAAGTGGGTGGTTGTGAGATATGGAGAATCGGAAGCACGTAAAATGTAGATATTGTAGCAGTGGGGATGATGACATGACAACCAAACACAAAAGAAAGAGAAAAAACACGTTTCTTTTTGTTTAGTGACCGGCACGTCTGGCTTCAGCGATAACCTTTTGCATCTCGTCGACCTTGGCCTTGGCGCGGCCGATGGTACCAAGCTGGTGAGCGGAAAAACGTTAGCATGTGTGTCGACTTGAGCAACAAGAATGGTTTTCAACGTACTCTCTTCTTGGCGAGCTTCCTGGCACGCTTGTCCTGCGAGTTCCTCAGCAGTTCGACAACGCGGCGCTCGTAGGGAGCGAGACCGGCAACCTCCTTGACGATTTCACGGACGAAGGCAGTGCGGCGCGAGAGACGGCCTTTGCTGCGGCTGATGCGGGCCTTGCTCTCAATGGGGGTGGTTTTCTGTATGAATAGTAAGCATGAATTATTTCCGTCATTTGCTGTACAATGGATGTTCTGTTCTGCGTGGTGGTTTGATAATCTGGGAGAGTTTTTCTGGTGTTCTTTTCGGTCGTTCGATCGGTCGATGCACGTCGCTGATATAATCGTATATAGACCTATGTGAATGACCCCGATTCGATCGATTCCAACTGAACGAAGCTCTATCCGCAGATTGCAAACCTCACGATTGTGTAGTCTGACAAGCCTGCTGTTTCACACGAGTGATGGATGGCCTCCAGCTCATATCCCAAGAATAGCTCCCAATCCTCCCAAGTGACACCATGCGGGTTGTCCCTCTTCTCCGTGCTGGGAAAACTGTAATATCGTCGATAGCAACCTGATTTTGACCGCGAGACCGAATCGAGCGAGAGAACATCGTTGACACCGAGCAGAAAAAGTCTCCCCATTCCCAAACCACCATGCCAAACCCCATCATCCAGACGAGAGAAACCTGGGGAGAAAAAAGCACAAAGGAATGGATAAAACACATACGTGACCCTTGTTCAAGCCCACCACGATACCGGAACGTTCCTTCGCCATTTTGTGTGATGATTCAGGTGGTGACGAGAAACTGTCGTGGTTGTCGGTTGTCGGATTGTCGTGTCGTTGTCGAATCGAAGAATCTTCGTTTGCCGTTCTTCAATTGGGAATGGAATTTCAGCGGGACTGACCCCGAAAATGGGTTAGCGGGCGGCCTCCCCGTGTTAGTGCTGCGTAGGCGAGTCTGTAGGGCTTAGGGCTTAGGGCTGCGGGTGGGGGCTGGGCTCTGGGCAGGTCACGTGACCATAATTCTGCGATTTATTAAAAAATGGTTTAAACGATGGAACTTCGGTCTTCAGCTGGTTAAGTAGATAGGATTTGGTAATTTTTAACCTGTCGGGTATTTCTATATATGCAGGTTTAAACTTTTACTTGATAACCGCCGCCACATCGCGCATCTCATTTGACTGAAAGTACCCCCCCAAGTCCCTCCTCCCAGCTTTCCATGAGTTCGCCGCAGAGAATCTCAACAGCGCTCGAATCCAGAGTGTGTTCCAACTCGGTGCCGAGCTCGCTGCTCGCTGGATCGTCACCTGGTTGGCTCTGGTTGAAAATTAAGTCAGTCAACGCACCTAGTACGCCCGATCCCATAACATTCGAGCGTAAAGTCCGTGTATTCTGTTTGACCGCGTCGTGAAGCTTGTTAACGAGCCCCTTGAGACTCTGGATGGCTTCCTTGGACGGCTTCGCGCCCATCTTTGGCAGTCTTTTGGCAGCTGTTTCTGCCACCGAGATTGTCGCTGAGAGTGCTTTCACCGTCTCCAGAAGTGAAAAACTGTTGTGGAGGTAAAGCCAGGATGGCACTGATCGCTTGCTTGAAGACTGCAAAGGAATAGCAGCTTGTTCTAGTATTTTACTACTGTCAGAGACAGATTCCAACGTGGACGAGACCCATTGTTCCATCTGCTTGAACAGCTCGTTGACGTCTTGATCGGGTATAGCGCTGGAGTCGGACAATAAGAAAATTGCTTTGAGGAGAATGCGGTGAACTTCAGAATTCGCCTTCTCGGACTGTGTCATGTCAATGTCTTTTTCAGACAAGATCAAGTTCTCAAGCTCGGGCCACGTATTATCTATCTTGATCGGCTTCTGTAACAGAAGTTGGTGGTTAGACACCCATATCCGGTCAATTAAAGCAGTAGCTTTTATCCATGCTGCCTATGTAACGATTAGCTTGCGGACCTAGAAAATAAGACCGACGCTGTGTTATTTACCTTTGGCAAGGGCCCAGGTCGCAATCTTTCCTCGAACGATGGCGCTCCCAACGGCTCGCAATCTAGGAAAGCGTCAAAGGTGCGCTTGTCGACCAACTTGGACTCATCCGAGACTGTTCATTTGAAAGATAAGTCAATCATTTTCTTCATACTTGAAAGAGAAAGGATAAATTACCAATATGAGCGTATCTATCGGTTCGATCCTTCCCTTGTAGTCTGTCGATGCGCCGTGCCTCAAGAGCCCACATACGCTTGCAGATGCTGTTTTTCAAATTGTTTTGCAACTCAATAGTGTCTTCGACATTGACGTAGCTTCCAAGCTTCAGTCCCGTGGTGCGCTGCCTTGTTGTTGTTCGGTCAGCACTTTCATAGAAGCTGATTGCCTGGGCTAGAGCAGCTTCAGGAATGAAATCTTTATATTCGGCCTCGATGGGTGGTGCTCCGTGTGGGTGGATCGTGGCGAGACGGGTATATAAGTTGTGCGCTACCGTTTCGTTCTGGATTTGTTTCACGGAAAGCTTGCCAAATGTCTTCATGGCAATCGAGCCTGCGCCGAGAAGAAGATATACTCTAACGAGAAGAAGCAGGAGTTGGTAATTATGTTGCGAGGCCTGGCAGAAATGCTCTAATAAAGCTGCGGAACGAATCAATTCGGACGATGGGGGTCCTTGGTCACTTGCTTGCTGATTAAGCCGAATAAGACTCATAACAGCAAGTAATCCAAGGTCGTCCCTTGGTTGATTCTCTATGGTAGTTTCAGTGGAATTGTCCTTTCTCATGTCACGATACATCTTGAGGCAGCGCGACACAAAGCTCGTTACTCTCTCGGTTGAGTTGTCAGCAAAGACTCTAAAGCAGTATTCAAGCTTAAAACTGTTGATGATTGTAACCTGTTGGGAAGTCTCAGACACCTAAAGCCTGTTAGCTGTGACGGAAAGAGTTTGACCGAAGAATTCGATGCTTACATCCTTTTGACCAGCCGTTTTGTCAATGACATAATCAACTAGCTCTGCCACCTGAGACTTGTTGAGATATGAGGCGTGTTTCCGTAAATCATTAAAGCAGTACAGTTTGCTGCAGTTGAGATCGTAGTATTTTCGGCAAGCATCGAGATGATCGGCTTTCGTAAGCTCACCACACTCAACTCTCCATGCTGATACCTCTAAGCCGGCGAGGTGAGCATTGCGAGACTTTGGAAAACGCTTTGAAAATGACTCAACGAACGATATAATTTGCCCAGTGATCCTGATGTTCTCGTCAGTGATTATGACTAACGTGAAATTTGAGGATATAAGACTCACTCTTTATTCCCAAGCTTTTTCGCCGAGCTCAGCAAAAGACTCCAGACTCCCCAGTCATCCCTTTCCTGCAAGAGCTTCTTTGCCGCTTCGTCATCGTCTGGCAGAGACAAGAGCTCTTTTGCGTACTGAAGACCGTCTTCCCAGTTCTCTGCCCTTTCCAGGCAAAGCAACTTCTCCCTGATAAAGAACCAATCGTTCTGGACTATTCGAGATTTTAAACCGAGATTGTCGCTGTCTAGGATTTTCAAGATTTCGTCGTTTCGACCTTGCGATTGGAAGATTTTGACGAGCAGAAGCAACTCCTCGCCATTTTGAATGGCTCTAGGAGGGCTCAACAGCTCTTTCTGCATTTATACCAGTAAGTCAACATATTTTCAGCATTATATTGGATGACTGTCTCCTCCGCAGTGGTCGCACATACAGGATCAGCCGGTACCAATTCTGCGGCTTTGGAGACCATGCGATACGCCAAAGTACCGAATAGCTTGCGCTCAGAATCCGACGAAGACGAATCGGCGGCGAGAAGGTGGCACATGAATATCGCCCAGAGGTAGTACTGGCGTTGCTTGGGGAAGTTGACATGGAGACTCATGGCGGCCTGTAGACATAAATATATGAGTCAGAAGCCACTTTTCTCATGCTTTCTCCTTGAAATATCGCACACCTTCTGCGCAGACTTCCAGTCTCCTCCTTCGAACGACCGTGTAAACCATTGAGACTGGATCTCGTGGTCCTGGGGCTTCGCCTTTGCTGCCTTTTCCCAGAGGCTCCTTGCGGTGTCGTCATGGCCTTTGATAAGCTTCAACGTCGCATTCAGTAATTCTAGGGTGTCTAAATCTGTCGTCGGAGGTTCGAGCTTGCATAGCTCCAGCGTAGCCGCAATGCCTTGTTGAGAGTGCGTCTGGTCGGGGTGTAGATATAAAACATGCGCTTTCCATGCCTGAAGTAAATATGAAGACGTTAGTTCATAGTCGATTGATAGGATTAAGATTTGTATAATTCTATGTAACAAACGACAAAACAAATTTCCGCTACTAGACAGTTCCCGCTGTGATAGTCCTGGTATATACACGCACACACAAGTCAACTCACTCTCAAAAACCGCGTATCTTCGCCCTTCTTGATCCTCTTATCAATCAGCTGCAGAGCCTGCTTCAGATTCCGCGAATCAATGGCATCCTGTATTTGCTTGTTGCGTCGGTGGAACACCGGGTCTGCAGTAGCGGACATGTTCAGCTCCCCGCACCACGGCCTCGTCGTTCGCTTTGGCTGTGTCGGATGGGGATTGTCTTACGGGCTGCCTGTAAAACGAAATTATGCAATTTTCAAGCTCAGACTGAGCTGGTCAGGAATTTCAGAAGAAAGCAGCCAAAAGAGCAACGCAATGCAGTGCAAGTATGGGAAGGCGGTTGTTTGTTCGGTGTCTTTTTCTGCCGGGGCGGGGATCGCACCCTTTCTTACCGTCCAGTAGATTTGGCCAATGGTAGCTCCTTGTCGCTGCCATCATGTGACCTCTAAAGCAGTCTTGATCAGGCTAGCTTCAGGCCTGAAATAGGAATGCGCGGGTAGGGCGTGTCTGTGATTGGATGTGGTATGCAACGCTTGCTGACAGCGCTAAGTCGCGGCTAGCTGACGACGACGATGATTCCTCAATTCCGTGGAAGTCCGCGGACTGGCATGAAGCCGCGGCGAAATCAATAAGGGGAACATACTCAGGCCATCCTCAAGTCAAGATGTTGGCATAGCCTACGCAAAAGAGACACACCGGCTGTTGAACTGCGCCTCGCAAGATACTCCCAATGCGGAAGGCAGCTCGCGGTCGCGGTATTAGGGTTACAGCTTACGAACCGATGGCCAGCCAACACCCTGATTGCCATATTTGGTAACCGCCACACCAGTGTCCCACCGCCAGGCTCTGACACTGACTGGTTGGTGAGATCTACCTTGCTGAGGGCAGAAAAACAGAAGACTCCACTATGCGAGACCTGCCCAAATAGGGTAGGTAGTGCGTAGCCTCGATCATGCAGAAGTTTGCTGTGTCTTGAACCGCGTGCTTCCTGGCTAGGGACAGTGCTCGGGTTCTCTCAAGCTTTGCCTGCAAAGGCCATTGGAAGCTCTAGGGCTGTGTTGGGGGGGGCGATGGATGGGAGATTAGGTGCATATTACATATGCGCATACCAAGGAGCGATGGTCTATCTAGGTATGGATGATACTAGTGAGAAACATGAAATACTGGATTTTTGTGCTTTAGTACGTGGAATCCTCTACTTCCTATTCCTTTTCCCCTTCTTCTATATTCTGTCTTGGGTTTTTTAAATATACGTTCAACGAAGCTCCCTACAACTACTGATGCGAAATCACCCTTGCACCGTCCGTTCATGATGCAGCCCACACCCTTGGTTGCAGTGGAAAACTCGTCGCATGAGACGTGGGACTATCTGGCTTTTGACCAATATACAGCACGGCGACTGGAATTAGGTCTTGCCCCGATACCGTATCATCCACTATGTGAGGATACATTTTCACCACTATCTCGTGTCTGGAACAAGCAGGGCAAATTACCGCAAATCCAGTGGGGACATGTTTACAAGATAAAAGCAATAAGAAAGCCATGTGCTATTCCTCGTGCGTATGTTCTGCTTCTAGAAACAGATAGTTACTAATACCGTTTCCTGCAGAAGTGGGAAGTATGTTTGGCCAGTCACAACCAACCCCATTCGTCCGGGCATACGCCCCTGATCTGGAAGCAGCATACGGTCTCAAGCCAAAGAAGCTGTTGTCTTTCATTGACGGACTCAACGAGGCTCTTGCGTTCAGCTGTGATGCGCAGATCCCCAGTCAGGTTGCGGCTGCAATCTCCCGCACGAAGAGGTACATGAAGAAAGCAAACGAGAGTATTTTTCTGCCTAGGGGTCTGCATGCGCAGCTTTGCAGGTCAGAGTCAATCATAGGACAGATCGGCATGCCAAGCGACAGTGAGGACAGTCTTCTCCTGCAAAATAACCCTGTGCATGCTGGTTGGGAAGATGTCTCGCTAGACGACCCAGCTGCCAACCCCATCGCGGAGCGCATGCGCTGTCTCGGGGATAGGGTCATGAAACTATCGTATGAACATGCAGGCGGGCCAAATTCAAGCACACTGAGACATAAATCTCGACAATCGACAAGGCAAAGACTTGAGATGAGCATGCAATATAAAGATATCCCATCAGATGTGGGGATGAATAATGAAATCTCGCGAGCAGTATACGAGGTCGAGGAGAGAATTTCAGTGCTCATCCGGTCTCTGGACGTGCTTGCTCTGCGAATACAGAGTCTTGACGATCAGCAGCCTGACTATCACAGGAGCCACAAGGAGCTTAGCGTTGAATATAAGGACTTACAGAGCCAGCTAAAAGAAACTGCGAGCAAATGGACCATGGTGTATGATAGGATGAACATGCAAGACTATGACGCACAGAAGCGCGAGCACAAGGCGGCTAGTAAGGTCTTGTGGCTTGTTATAGCCCCCAAAGGTGCAGCGGCCGGAGGAGATGATGATTGGAATTTGAATTGAGGAAAGTTGCCTTGTGGAAAATAGATAGCGGCATGTAGCTCTTTACGAGTATGCCTGCACATAGCTCGCTGAAGGCATCTCCAATACTTTGTGTTAACGATCCATGCCATACATATCATTGCCCGCTTGTATCAAAGGAGAATTTTGTTGATGGCATAGTGCCAATCGCTGCAACCGTCTCTAGCAATTGTAGAGACTGCTTGATGTTGAGACAGAGATCATACTGGGAGGTAACAATTTCTCCTATTCGAATAACATAACACTACTTGCAGGCCATACATAGGACTACGCTGTTGGATCTCTACCAGCTCAATGGAATCACTCCCGAATTCGGAACATGTACCCATGGCGTACGATATGTGCTCGCAAAAAGTAGTGAACAGAAAGAAATCAACGACCTTGCAATTTTTTTTAAGGCCTTTGTGTTAATTATCCCCTACATACACAAGGAAGACAACAGCCCTCCTGCACCCTGCTCATCTCTCTCATCAACAGTCATGGCGTAGACAGACTATCAAGGAGTCAATAAAAAATTTTCGATTTTTTCATTTATCGTAATGCACCCTATTTCAAGCACACATGGTAATGGTATTTCCTGATCGCATCATCGTGAGATCTGATCTGGTATTTTCTGATTGTGAATTTTTCGAAAATTCTTTTATTCTTTTTCAAAAAAACTCCCGCGCCCGATTTAAAAAAACCCCAGATTTAAGAAAAGACCGGTTTTTCTTATTGTTCTTTCCTTTAAGCAGACTTGCTCTTCGCAGCCTCACGACCCTTGCCGATCCGTTCGAGGATCTGCTCACGATCCTTATCGAGCTTGAGCTTGGTGATGACGACGTTGGACGCGGAGATGGGGATGGGGACGCTCTGGCCGTTGCTCTTCTCGCGGACGATACGCTCAACATGGATAACCCACTTCAGACGGTAGACGCTGGTGACACGACCTTCCCGACCCTTCTGGCCACCTCTGAACACGACGACTTCGTCTCCGTTGCGGATGGGGATTGAGCGGACCTGCAGGTACAATGCATTAGATTTTTTTTTGTTTCTCTCCTTATTTTCATTTGGGAAGATCGCTGTTTTTAATTCGTATAGCGAGTGGGCTGCCGAGTTGTGCTTAAAATCCAATTCGGGTTGTTCGGACGTACATTGTATTTCTGTGCGAGCTCTGTGCTGAGATGAGCAGACATGATAACGCGGCGCTCGCTGGAGGGAGCGCTGAAGTGCGCCTTGCGCGACTTCCGGCGCGAAGAGGCGATACCTAGAGATCGGACAGGCTCGTCAGTATGGCTCACTCGAGCAGATTGGAACTGGAGCGGAGCTGCGTTCTGAATCTGCAGAAACATGGGAAAATCCATACCGGCGTTCTGGACAGTCATTTTCGTAGAGCCTCCTTGGAAGGGTCGTGAACGGGCTCTGGGGGAATGGGTTGTCGTTGAAGTCGTCGGGAAAGCCTTCAAGTCTGAACGCAAAAGATTCTTTGGCGGGAGAATAATTGTGTTGTGCGTCACATGACCGTGGACGGCCCGCTTAGGCTAGGGCTATGGGCGGCGGTGTGATTGGCTGCTGTGTGGTACCCGCCGGACGCTGCGGCGGCGATTGGTCGATCGATCCTCAACGCCATGTCTACATTTGTCATTTGGTCATTTTCAGCGGTATACAATTGCGAGGTGCAGTTTAGATCATGATTTATTGTGAGGATGGACTGTTAGTAATTATTAGCTGCATCTTACCCGCATAAAGATACCGAATTACTGGTCTAGGCGCAATGACGAAAACGATATACTACTCGTACAACTATTTGCTAGGTATAGATACATTGGCTCGTCCATAAAAGTACATAGAAACACCCCAACGCCATCTGCTGAATAAGCAATGCGAAACGCATTTCCAGGAGTGACTCGATGATTGTGGTGTCTGGTAGATAGAAAAATAGCGCCGCATAGAACACTAGTCGTCCCGGCAAGTTCCTGATAGCACATGTTTGCTAAATCGGGAATGAAAATCCCCGAATCAGCATTGAGATGACGACGATCCAATCCGATGAGACCGGAAGGAGCTTGTTTTTATGGCCGAATTCCCAGACGGACATGAACACGGAGGCAGATTGACTGGTTGACTCAGAGAAACCATGCAGGCAGGGAGACAGGGTGGAAGCTGGTTTCATTGCAACGACCCAGCTTTACAGCCCTTAGAGCTGGAAGCTGAAGCATACCATCATTGAGTAGAAGCCTTGGCTTTGGCCAACTTTCTTTGGTTCATCTAAATATGATCGGCAGGTTAGATTGTTTCTATGATAAGGCGGGAATGAGGCACAGAATCGACGGCCACGGAATAGTGGCAATATGGAATAAAATGGCAGTCACGACTTACCCACTCTTTCTTGCAGTCACGATATGCCCTGGTTCAGGATTTCCGTGTCAGCCATATCATCAACCATATAACTAGCAGGACCACATCACGACAGAGATGGCTTTGCCTTGTGTTTTCTGATATAGCTTTTGCCATCTTTTCCTGACATAGCCATAGGCAAAAGCACAATCTTCTTGTGAATATGAAACTAGATATGCGGAGAAGCGCAAGAAAAAAGACTCGACGACAACGTCAACTACTCACTGAAAATAGTCACTGCACATGTCCCGGTCGCCGGCGTTGCGGCGCATGCACTTGATACTCCGGTCTGCAAAGTCCTGGCACGGGTCGTAGTATTCACTTGCGCTTTTGCTGCAACAACAGACGGTGAGTCAGTAGCGAGTCCATCAAGCATGTGATCAACGTAGCGTCCGACATCGTGGGATGCATGCAACATGGCAAACAATTTCATAAAGACAACAAGAAGGGAAAAATTTTCAATTCCCCCCTTTTTCCTCTCTTTTTCTCTCTTTTTTGTCTTTCTCTTTCGAACTGCATTGACCAATACTGCCGTGTTCACTGGGGATTGGACGCCTCCTCGGACCGGCAGATTGATAGTGTGTTCCTGGAAGGGCGGCAATTGAAGGACAAGCCTCACCAACCGAAGGGGCATGCCTATTCAGCCATTCCGAGGCAGACGATATAGCTCCTTGGGTATTTACACGGTACGGTATGGAACTGCGGAAAGGGAGAGACGGTGCCTGGCATTGCGGCGGGGAAAATCACTCACTTTCCGAACTTCTTCTCAGCCTTTGACCACGTAGACTCGCCAGCGTCGTTTGCGGGTGTTGCGGACATGCTGTCTCTGTCCAGTGGCTGGCGGGTTATGATCAATAGCTCAGTTAAACCACAGATGTATTGGATTGAAACACACACGAACTGTCGCAGCTGGAGTGGGCCGTGGCCGGCACTAGCAGCCTTCACGTGACGCTAAGCGCCCAACGTCGGCCGAAGTATAACCTACCTTGGGCGCTGATTGGCGGGGGGCTGCATTGAGGCCCTCCAGGATTGTACTTTGTTTTATTTTATTTTTATTTTCCCTCCATCAAGAGAACATGTTCCATCTCGATGGAGGAATTATCCATCCGTCTCGTGATCTCACGCACATGATGAACAAGCGGAGTGTATTACGTACAGCGTTTTGCGCTCTGGGATCTAGATCGCAAAGGCCATGCTGGGCGGTTATTCTTAGGGCCATGTACCAGTGTTGTAAATACAGCGTCTAGAATCGTCGATCTAGCGCAGTTAGGGTGTATCGAACAGGTATAAGCAGTAGAGCGTCCATAAATCATACATTGTTTCTTTTCCTGTTCCGGACCTGTGTTAATTTTTAGAACTGTAGCGTCTCCAGACTTGGGATGGCGGTTTGGAAGCGGGCTGGCAACCCCGCCCCGCCTCTTCCAGCATATCCCCTCGTTATTTCGTATGTACTGTACTGTCTTGCTCGTTACTATGCAGCACGTGCACCAGAAGGTGCTTTTTTCCCTTCGTTCTTTTAGGCAGCGCTCTATAGTTACCGAAATTTTCCTAGCACAATCCCATGCATGCAGTCGGCAACGCTTAAGTAGCATTTGTTCTGCATCTCGCTGCGGGAAATCAAATGCCGGAAGTAACATACGGCGTTTTCTAATTCTCCGACCAACTGTTTTTACAGGGAAAGAGACGTACGTGAAAGTCCTAGGAAGCAGGGCCCATACTGTCATCGTCATTATGATGGTAGGTACCAGATCCGTTCACTCATTCATGGCAGGGTAAGCAAAGATATATAAACGGGAAAACAGGGACATTGATAGGAGCAAACCCGAATATGCCGATAACGGATGATAGACAAGACAGTAGTTGCCCTACAGACCGACAAGCTAGCAACTTAGTCTCGAGCTGTTTCTTGGGTTAGCTAGCTACTAGTCACTGATAATGGACATCCGCCCGCTTTGACGATCCAGATCACAGATATCCCAAAACGAGTCAAAAAGTCCATTCCAAAAACCCACTAAGCACAGCCGTTGATTGCTCTGCCCCTCCACACCTTGCGTGGATCTAGCTGATTTTCCTTCCGTCCCTTTACCTGTAAATTGTAAAATTGCAAATCCTTGATGCCAATCCAAGTCTATCATGAGTTCATGATTTGTCCTCTTCATTTTTCCCCTTTACCCTGGACTAGTTCATTAGTCTTGCCCAAAGATAAGTTTTCTCTCGGTCTTCCATTCCGTTTCACCAACTACCCGAGTAAAATCACTCTGAACCAATTGGAGTATACACCCCGGCCGAAAACCATAAAATCACAAATCATAATACCACGTAGTATCATTGTGATTCAATCGGTCCCCACCGTCAGACCGGGCAAACCTTCGCGTCGAGAGTGGTACCAAACCAAACATAGGAACAATTTCCATGTCAACAAGAAGTGGGCTCGCCACAAGTGCCGCTTGACTCTCAATGTGTCATTACGCCCATGACTCGGGGCACGGGCACAGGTTGCTGTTTTTCATTTTTTTTTGTGTCAATCGATAGACTGGTCTCTCCGCGCCACGGAATGCAGAGACCGTCGGGTCGTCGGAACGAACACGGTTTAGTGTAGGATGTAGGATGGCGGTCTGGATTACCGCCAGCCAGCGGTACAGTAGTCGGTCGTCACGATGGGTCAGGTTGTTTCACGAGAGCGCTCGTCAGATGGGCTGCTTGTGAGTCGCTCATGCCCAAGACATATCCGGGGAGGCCGTGTGCGGGTATAAGTAGAGGCAAGACATCTGATGAATCCTGTGCGATAATATTTTCTCAAACTCGTTGTCAATTTCAAGCTTATCTTTGTCAAGCACATCTTTTCCTGGTAGAGCGTAGCTGCGACCAGCGGGCTGATATCAGATAGTTATCTCTGCTGCTGCGTCTGTTGCCAGAAGTGGAAATCGGTTGACCGGTAGGCAGCCTGCTTTGTTTCATTTCCATACTTCAGTCTGTTGACTGCTCTTCGACAATAATTGTCACATATCCTTGCACTTGTATACTTACTGATATCCGCCAGCATCATGGCTGCCACAAACATCATGAGTGCTCCTCTCCTTCCAGAAGCTCCCCTGATGACTGAGTTTCTTGGTGAACCTCACCACTACATCCAAGACACCATTCAAAAAACCCCTCATCAAGAGTCTGTAGAGATGTTTGAAGCGCCTCAAGAAAGACCTGTCGAGGCTGTTCCGGAGACTGTTCCGAAGACCCTTCAAGAAACGCCAGAGATCGCTCAAGAAGTGCCTCTTGAGCAGAATACCGTCCAGCCCTCTTCCTTAGAAAACATCGAACAGGAGCAGCCATCACAAGATACCAACGGGCCAACTATGACTCCCACTAGCGAGCCGCCAGCTTCATCTGAGAAGATCTCCTTCGATCCAGCCAAGCATATCCAGTTCGAGCCACCTTCGAAAGTGTGGACCATGCAAGAGCTCGACTATCCCTCAGGCCAAGGAATATCTCCCATCGGTGTCTCAGAGCCCTTCCCCCTGTTCAGCCAGGAAGCAGTCCAGCAGATGCGTGCAGAGCTATTCGGCGAGCAAGTCTGGAACAAGTACAAGTACTCCAGCAACTTGTCCAACTGCCAGTTGCGCGGGTTTGCTCCAGAGTATGTCAAATCTCGTATTATAACATCATGTCGTCATACTGCACTTATTGACTTTTATTTTTTGTGCCTTCCAGATGTGCCCCCTTCACATATGATGCCTGGAGAAGCCCCGAGGTGCTAGGCATCGTCTCCAAGATCGCAGGCATTGATCTGGTGCCGATCATGGATTGGGAGATTGCACACATCAACATTTCTATGAAGGGTGAAGACGCGAAGCGCAAAGAGCTTGAAATCGCCCAGCGCGACGCCGACGAGGGCGTTTCCGGGTGCCCGCTGGAAGACGACAAGCCGGTTGTTGACTGGCACACTGACAGCTATCCATTTGTCTGCGTCCTTATGCTGTCTGACTGCACAGGCATGATCGGCGGCGAGACGATGCTGCGCAAAGGCAATGGCGGCACCGTCAAAGTGCGCGGGCCGCAAATGGTAAGATTCATTCGTCTTTCCAAAAGAGGAGTCTGATGATAGATGCTGTCCCAGAAAAAAAAACATGCTAACCACCGCCACAGGGCTCTGCTGTCATTCTTCAAGGCCGTTATATAGAGCACAAAGCCCTTCATGCCTTGGGAGCAGCCGAGCGCATCACCGCAGTGACCTCCTTCCGCCCGCGCTCGGCGGCTGTCAAGGACGAGACGGTGCTCACTACCGTCCGTGGCATCTCGAACCTCTCAGAACTATACCATCAATACTCCGAATACCGCTTTGACATCCTGCAAGACCGCCTGCGGGACATGGACCGGAAAATGCGAGTCCGCAAGCGCGCATGCCGGCCGTTTGACACCAGGGGCGCCAAGGCGTTTATTCGGGAGCAGATTGAGTTCTTGGAGGCTATGGATCGAGAGATGGTTAGTGATGAATACGTGCAGATGGGATACATTGGCGATGGCCACTTGCTCTCGGACGAGACCAAGGAGAACTCCAGGAAGAGGGGGGTTTACGTGGAGAGTGCTGTTGCGTAGGAGAGACGTTTGACGAGCTCTTTTTTGATTCTCTCATTAATGATGTGATACGATCTGATGCAGTTGCAAGGTTGCGGAATATTGGCATTCGTTTCGGATATGTTTTATTTGCTTTGGTTCAGGTCGCTTGGGGGTGTAGTGCTCTGGGCTGGCTGGTCGTATCTCTTGCTTATTGGAGCGTTTGATTTTTGATTTTTGTTTGCGTTTATATATAATCTCTCATTTTAGCGCTTTGGGTATGTTGCAAGGGCGAGCGTCTGAAAGATACAGTCGACAGATGCTGAGAAGTGCCAGTGGCAGATTGTGGATTTGTTGGGATTGACCAAGATTGAACGTAGATAGTATATAGTAATTCTTCTTTTATATTTTGTCTGCAGAATGGGCACTGGCATTCACCAGTGCAGGAAGCGGAAACACATGGGGTCTGATAATAACAACATTGTAGTATGCTTACCTGGGCGGCTTTTGCGGAGTGGCAGTTGAAGCAGCTGGAGTCGTGGATAAATGCGCGGGCTGGATGGAGACGACAAGATGTTATGGGGAGGCTGCGTATTTAAGACTTCTGACAATACTGTATCGTACGGAGAAATACACGGGATGCTGCCAAGTTTTGGCCATGCACCTCGCTGCATGGTTGCTTTTCTTGTCATCTTCGTACGGACTGCTCGGTACCGACCTCGGACTGTGCTTCGGCCTGACGTGGTCTGGCAGGGAGTGATGCCGAAGACATGTAATCTCTCGTTATGGCAGAATATCGATACGTTACTATGGTTGTATGTTACAGTCCGTCTATCGCAGCGACGTTGTAGATGTATCTATCGATGTATATCCGGCGCCATTCTTCCCCCACAGCGCGAAGCCCATCGATTCACCACCAGACCTAGCACCTTCTAGTCTTAACTACCTGAGTGACAGCCAAGTGAGCCCATGGTCAGGTCATCGGTGAGAAGAAAGAATAGATCCGGACAGCCTTGCAGGAGAGCTAGTGGACGCGCGCTCACGTGACGCCTAAACAGGCAAAACCGGGCGGTCAAGATACAGCATGCAACAGTCGGACCTCATCCCATCAGCGCCGCCGCCGCCGTTCCCTCCCTTGTCGCCCTTGTTCCTGCACTGCATCCCCTCTGCATGCGCTGGGAAGGGGTGGAATAAAAAAAGAAACAAGAATAACATACCAGGCCACAACCATGTGCTGACCTGAGCAACCCGCTTTTCTTTTTCTGCTCTCTTCTCTGCCTTCCGACCGATTTTATGTACCCGGCCCGCTAGCCCAACTCCAAGCAAGACTTATCGCGCGACTCCCCGGAGTCTACAGACGTTGCGACTTGCTGCCCTCCCAGCCGACTCAATATTGCTACCATCATTCATCATCACTTTGTCAGTGGGATATTTTCAGACTACGACCAGCCACTCAATACCGCAGCCGCCCACATGACGACAGGCCGTTCGAAGGATTTCTTATCGAGTTATGATCTTATGAGCGCCCTGTGGCCGAACATCGACCAGCGAGTAGCCAAAATGGGTGCTTCGACAACAGCGGTTTCCACAGCAGCCAGCAAACCGCCTGCTAAAGAAGCCTCTAAACCCCAAAATACAAAGGGAGAGAAGTCAGAAGTGGCCGATGCATCTGGCGTGGGTTGTCCCTCTGTTCGTTGTTGATTTTTTCTCTTTTTGCTAACCACTGAACGAAAAGCTTCTGCAAACCCTTCAAGGACACGTCGAGGACATTCGCGCGCTTTTACAATGCGGCATCTGCGTTCGCCCGCTCTACGAGCCGTATACGCTTGCATGCGGCCATACTTTCTGTTATGGGGTGAGATACTCTTTCTATCTGACAAAATGTAGAGTTCTCACTGACTGGGCGAAGTGCCTTACCTCGTGGTTTAGTAGCGGCAGATCGCATAAGACCTGTCCAGATTGCAGAGCCCAGGTGAAAGTCCAGCCGGCTCCTGCCTACCTAGTAAGTGTTTTTGCATCTGCAGAATGGATTATTTTCTTACCTCTTCCCATAGGTCAGGACGATAGTTCAGCTATTCACCGGCCATGCCGAGCTTTTGGAAAAGGACGAGACGACTGCAGAACATCTAAAGAGCCAGCGCGAGGAAGCAGAGAGGCTCGAAAAAGACAAGTCAAATGTCGACCCGAGAACGGGCGGCCTGTTTCAAGGCTTCTTCAAGCCTAAGCTTCATCCTGGTGGGCCGATTTATGACGCAGAAGACGGAGTCGCGAGATGTCCGAATTGTGCCTGGGAGCTGGAAGAGGACTCCTGTCTGAACTGTGGATATCATGTTGAGGACGGCACGGTCAGTTCGGTCAGCGACTACTCTGACGACTTCTCGGATATGACAGACGACGATGGCGAGGACGATGAAGAAGACATGGGAGATGCCGATGGATTTGCAGATTACGACGGCGCATGGGTTGACGAATACCCACATCCTCTGCCGTTTACTTTCCAGCAAATTTATGGCGCTGCGCAACGTATCGGCCCTCAACACAATCACCACAACCACAACCACAACCACCACCATCACTACAACCACAATACCTTTCCTTATAATCAATTCCTATCGCATCCGATTTTCCGGCGGCCTCTTCCTAATCCTACTTTTCATGACGAGCCGACTTCTTCAATAACTCATTCAAGCGAGAACGAATCAGAAGAAGAAGAGGACGAAGACGAGGATATGGACTCTTTCATCGACGACAGTGAACCGCAGATCTATGGCAGTGACTCGGGATCAAACACCGACCATTCGACTGTTGTCGGCGACCACGACTATATGCAAGATGATGAAGATGGCGGCGACGACTCTGTAACAATCACATCAGTAGGTACGCCATTCTATAATCCATTAAATGTTGGAAGGAGTCGGGAAGTCGAGTCCCTCGGCGACGGGACTTCCGTAGGTTATTGGACCACCGACGACGACCACGACGAAGAAAATTATGACGATGACGACGAAGACGGCGAGGAGGACGATAACAACGATAATGATGATGACGACGAGGACGACGAAGACGAACCAATTAGATCATTCGGTGCCATCCGGCATCGAAGAACAGGCCAGCAAACTCCATATTCCCAACCCAGTCGATCGGCAACCCGCGGGCCAGGCGCCCCATCGTTGGGTTCTGCGACCAGCTCTGCCGCCGGAGCATCAGCAAGCAATGCTATCAACATCGACGACGACTCGGAAGATGAAATGCCCGTGCCGGCAGTATCAAGGAGATCCAGACTTAGCAGGCGTTGAGAGAGGGCTGTCAGTGTCAGGCATCTACTATATCTTCTCTCACTATCTAATCAACGGATATTTGTCATGTATCCAATTGATGAGAGTAATTTTATTACTATATCCCACGCAAGTCACGACCTAGAGCAACGGATGGGTACTCGCACTCCAATCGCGATAGAACCATAATAGCATTAGCCAGGACTCATGCATCATCAGCCGCGCCGAAAAGGGAAACGGCTTTCATTGGTATTATCATATTTTGGCTTTGCTTTGAACTTCTTTCTTCTCATAGCACTCAGTACTTGCTTTAGTACCAACTTACGATTCCCCGTCCTCATTCATGAGGAGTCATATTATCATTAATCGACTTCCTCTGTTGCTGTCTCCTATCTGTCCATCTAAAAGATCACGCTGTCACGACATACTCGGTCTTCAACTCTTCTTTTTTTTGCATGTTGTATTTGTGCTACAGTTGGGATCGGGTACCGCATCGTTTCATCATCGTTAGCTAGTCGATCAAGCCTGCTTGTGTTGGTTGGGTTAGAATAAATCTATTGATACCTTTTCACTTGTCTAGTTTTCCCGCTCCTTTATAACACTTTTCTTAATAAGAAAAAGAAATAGGGACTGGTGGGCTGTAAGCAACGTAGAACATCTAGCGGAACACCCAGTCTAATGAGGATACTTAGCTCCATCCAAAACAGAACTTTTTAAATTTTACCAAGCCTTCAACGCCGCTTGATGAGTAGTACTATACTATATACAAGTATGAGAATGAACAAATGCAGATGCAATATGCGCATACATGCCGATTGATGTCCAAAACACCAATTTCATTGACAGTTTCTTCCATATGAAAAAGGAAAAGAGACAATAAAATACATCACTGTTAAGATTTAGAGCCTGTCAAGCCTGTTAAAACCCCAGCCATCTAGGCAGAGGTAGTATCAACCACCGCTTCAGACTCTATCCGCTCATGATCAACATTCTCGAAAAATGGCACCTCAAACACTACAGCGCCGTTCCGGCCTTGCGCGCTGGGACCTGAGAAGTGGCTATTCGCGAAGCATTTCAACCGGTTGAGCCGGTGCTCTTTGCCTAGTGCGGCGACGATGCAGAGGCCACGGGCTGTTTCGGGCGGGTTCTTTGATTTGTTTTGTGCTGCGCCTTTTTGTTTTGAGAGGTTTGTTCTGCTGGTACTGCTGGTCTCGGGCCGTCGTTCAAAGACTGCTATGCTGTTCACGACGCCTCTGAGGAGTGGTTCGGGTTCGGGTTCTGACTCAATGTTGGCATTGTTGGTGGTGGTCGTCTGCTGCTCGATTTGCATGCTTTCCGAGTCGCCGTTGGCGGTAAAGAAGGTGTGTCTGCGCTGCGATGATGACGGTCGTACAGTGCCCACTGGTCCAAGCGGGATGAGTATCTTTTTATCGTCTGATACACGCCATGCGCGTATCCAGCCATCCCAGCTTCCGCTAAGAACCACATCGGTGCCAGGCACGGTCGTCAATGCGGTGATCCACCGCGGCATTGGCCGCATAAACCGCGCATTGTGCGCTGCCGTTTGAGTGTCTATCTCGGACGAGGAAACGTCAGGCGGCGGGATCGGGTCTAAGCCGTGCGCGAGCTGGATGGTATGCAGAGGCTTTTTCTTGTGAATCGACCATAGGCATAGAGACCCGGAATCAGAGCCGGTCACGAAATGGGTCGGAGGGATCACGGCTACGCAGTCGATGTTGTTGTTTTGGTACTGTTCTTTCTTAGACGATTCGCCGCGGAATACGAGTTGGGTTTCGTCAAGGACTTTCCACATGCGTGCGGTGCGGTCACGGGCGCCGACACTGACGCATTCGTCTGTTGTCATGGATGCCAGGGAGACGACGTTGTCTTGGTGTCCAAATAGAGTCTCCACGTAGGCGTGGCCGCCGGTGCTGAGGGACCAGGTTTTGATGGTGCGGTCAAAGGATCCGGAGAATAGTTGTTCGCCTGAACTGAAGGAAGAGATGTGTCGGGTAAAAGACAGGCCGCTGACGGCGTCTCGATGTTGGGTGAATGTCTTCATGGGCGTCAGCGTTTCGGCATCCCAGATGATTAATTTTTTATCTTCTCCGCCTGTAGCTAGAAATTTCCCCGATGGTGATACCGCGACTGTTAATATATTTCCAGTGTGTCCTTGGAGATCTTTGCTGCCACGGACTTTTCGGAGCCCCTTTACAAATTTTAGGCTCTTCGGTTTTTTCCTTCCTGGGTGGTCTGGCCGTTTCTGCTCGGCTGATTGGGTAGTCTTCGTCGTTGTCGGTGAGACCAATTCCCATTTGATGAGTGTGCGGTCTTTTGAGACGGTATAGGCGAATGGAGGGTGTATGGCTACGGAGGTGGTTGTCTGGGTATCAGCCCGGAAAAAAGAATGCGACGCCCTTGAAAAATTTAGTTGCGATGCTATTTTCCGGAAAATGCGGCCTTTTGCTTCGTCCTGTAGAGTAGAATGGATTATCAGATTGAAGTTTTTATCACACTAAGAAGTTGGCCCACATACCACATCCTCTTTCAATCGCTCAGCAATCAAATCACGGTCAATCTCGGCGGCATCAAACCCCGCCTCGTCGACTTCTTCCCGGATGTTTTCCAAGTATCTCTCCGCAAGTTTCAATCTCCGCTCTGCTGCCGTTTCGCCTTCATCCGAGTCCGAGGTCGCCGCATCGTCCGAGAGCTCTTGCTCCGAGGCATCTTCGTCGTCTTCCAACTCGCTTCCTGATATGGACTCGTCTCTGTCTCTGGTCCGGCGTGACGAAGACTCGCGAGTCTCTCCATTTGCTGCAATCCCGCGTTTCTTCGATCCAGGCGCGGCCACGCGATCATCTCTCTTCCGCTTGCGCTGAGACGCTGGAACCGTGAAAAAGGACGACATGGCGCCTTTTCCGCGCAGCACAGAAACGGCTGCCTCAGCTCGAGACAGATGATTTCCTAGCAGATCAAGTGAATGTGAACTAGAAACGCAGTTTGTTGTCGACTTGCAGCGTGGACTCTGTATAATTTTTTGTCTTCAAATATTTTTTTTTGGTCCGTGCCGGAGTCTTGGCGGGCCGGACCCCGGACAAACAGTAACGCCTAAATCAGCTGCTCCGGCCAGCCTGAGGCAGCCAGGCAGGCAAGCTCCTGCTCAAGCCTCACACGCGGCGTCCCGTTCTGGTGCTGTCTTCATCCTCCTTCCCTCCATCGCTGACACCATCGTGCGCATCTCATCACGTTCCTCTCCTCACGGGCGAATTATATTATTTGGCATTAGTGTTCCCCCGAAAATCAGACATCCCCGACCAACCTCCACCCTACTGAGAGCTGCCACTACGTCAAGAGCTCGTTTCCCATCACAATGTAAGTAGCAGCATCATTCTCTCCGATGACTACTCCGGCCCTAACTTATGGCTTCTCTTTTCAGGGAGGTCTTACTCGGAATCACCGGAAAGGACTTCGTCATCATAGCGGCTTCAAAGGCTGCCATGAGAGGCCCTACCGTCCTCAAGGCTACAGACGACAAAACCCGGAATCTCAACGACCATACTTTGATGGCCTTCTCCGGCGAGCCTGGCGACGGAGGTGCGTTAGCTCGGCCGACTTAATCATATGCCACTGCTAGGAGCAAGCTAATCGACCTATGCAGTGCAATTTGCCGAATACATCCAAGCGAACGTACAGCTATATTCGATGCGCAACGACACGGAACTCAGCCCAGCTGCCGTAGGCAATTTCGTCCGAGGAGAGCTCGCAAAGGCCCTGCGGTCCAGGAACCCATACACCGTCAACTTGCTGCTTGGTGGCGTGGATGCCATTACCAACACCCCTAGTCTCTACTGGGTGGACTATTTAGCATCTCTCGCCCAGGTCCCATATGCTGCTCACGGATACGCACAGTATGTCAAGCTTAGACTCCGAGAGTTGCTTTTCTACGCGAAATATGGGGATTGCTTGGACGTGACTAATCCTGAAATTCGCCAGATATTATTGCTTGTCGATTCTTGATAAACACCACCATCCAGATATCGAGTTGGAGCAAGGCTTGAAGCTCCTGAACCTCTGCACAGACGAATTGAAACGACGATTACCTATTGACTTCAAAGGAGTATGTGCTTGTTACTGATTGGGATAACACCATGCGAGCTATAACTAACAATCATTAGGTGCTAGTGAAGGTCGTTACGAAAGACGGTATCCGAGAGATCGATTACGATAACGAGCGGAAAGTGATGATTGCATGATGGTCCTCAATCCTGCCTGGTGCGGCGTTGTATCATAGCATTACAATGTTGTTAGGAAACAATGGTTTTTAGAGAAGAAAGCTAATCTTGACTGCTGTTACGATTTTTTCGATTTGTTTTGATGTCTTTCGTGATGTTCCCTGTTCATCACGTTGAAATTTATCTCTCCGTAGGCGCTTTTGTAGCTCGATTTACACATCCAAGGTGATGTAGCGGCTGACCGCTCGCTTTGTTTTCGTAGAAACTGCACAAAAGGGACTATGGCTCTAATGCGGCTCATAGACTGATGCATTCGCAAGACTAGTTGGTAGGAGAAGAGCGCCCATGTTTGAAGCTGGTGTACAGTGTCTCGCGTGCTCAAGCTGCACCTGCGCAACATTAAATCATAAGATGTAAAGGCTCGTTTATCTTGATATTTTTACTTGAAGTCAATTTCCCAATATAGCATCCATAGTTATATACAACAAATGAAAGAGAAGACAATGCCAGGATGCGCCTTGGATATGGAGAAAGAGCATGTTTGGACTGTTTGCACTAGCGGGAGCTGTTTAGCTGACTTTTTATCTCCACCAATTTTGTGTCGCGATTCACCCGCTGCTAGTAAGCTACTGATCTCGCGACATAGACGCAATGGCCAAACGACAAGCCGATGCTGAACTCGACGAAGGGCTGAAAAGCTCCCCTGCCTCGAAGAAGCCTCGCGTTGACGATGCCGCTGCTGAATCCCGCCATCATATCTGGAATGGTCGCGAATGGGAGGAAGACGAGCGCAACCAGCAAGACATCCTTGCCGCTGCCGATTTGGAAGCAGCGGAACTCCAAGAAGCTGTAGCAGACTGGCCAGACTCCGGAGACGATGATGAAGAAGCGCGCCCGACCGCCCCGAGACGTCAGGCACAACCGATGGAAGGCTATGGCGATCTGTATCTCGATACAATCAATCGCGCAGTGCTGGATTTTGATTTCGAGAAGCTCTGTTCGATATCGCTATCTAATATAAATGTTTATGCATGTTTGGTGTGCGGCAAGTATTTTCAAGGTCGAGGCAACAAGTCGCACGCATACTTCCACGCCCTGGAGATCGGACATCATGTATTCGTGAACATGGAGACAAAAAAGGTATATGTACTGCCTGAAGGATACGAGGTGAAGAGCAAGAGCTTGGACGATATCAAATATGTGGTGGACCCGACTTTTACCAAGAACGACGTCGTGAAGCTCGATAAAGAGGTGCGTGATGCGTGGGACTTGCTAGGGAAAAAGTACCGACCAGGTAGGCGTTTACACTTTGTAAGGCAATCTTCATCGACTGACGTGATTGTTTTCAGGCTACGTCGGAATGAACAATATCAAAGCAAATGACTATCTGAACGTTGTGGTCCAAGTCCTTGCGCACGTAACGCCAATTCGCAATTTCTTCCTGCTTCATAATTTCCCTATTCCTGGATCCCCTCAACTATCCGTCCGATTCAGTACTCTAGTGCGAAAGCTATGGAACCCCAAAGCATTCAAATCTCACGTATCGCCGCATGAACTGCTGCAAGAAATTGCCTTGCGTTCATCCAAACGATTCACACTCACTCAGCAGTCGGACCCTGTTGAGTTCCTCTCCTGGTTTTTGAACAACCTCCATCTAAGTCTTGGGGGATCAAAGAAGCCCTCAAAGCAGCCTACAAGCGTTATCCAGCAGGCATTCCAAGGCCATCTCCGCATCGAAAGCCAAGCGATCACAGCGCATTCCGATACCACCAACTCTCGACTCGTTTTCACCGAATCGAGCCAAACAAACACCCAAACATCCCCTTTTCTAATCCTGACCCTCGACCTTCCACCCACACCACTATTCCAATCTGCGAACAGAGAATCTATCATTCCGCAGGTCCCGTTGACGACGCTCCTCAACAAGTACAATGGCATAACAGCGTCCGAGAAACTCGACCACCGAGTCCGCCATCGACTCTTACACCCTCTCCCTCCATACCTGCTCTTCCACATCAAACGCTTCAGCAAGAATAAATTCGTTGCTGAACGCAACCCTACCATCGTCACATTCCCTTCACCACGCTCCCTAGACATGTCGCCGTACGTCGAGCCGAACCCTGAAATATACCCCCCTGGCGAACCAATCATCTACGATCTCGTGTCAAATATTATCCTAGACGCGAATGCGCCAGCGCCAGGGGCCGGCGAAGAATCCGCAGCAGCAGATAAAGGCCTTGTCGCAGCCGGTGGAGCGGCGGGCCCAAACGCTTCTGCTGCGGCAACAGGCGCTGGAGCTGGTAGCGAGAAAGTCTCCTGGCTGGTGCAGCTACACGACAAAGCGATGGCAGCTGAAAACGCGAAGCAACAGACACAAACGCAGCAACAGCGCGGGCCGGAGTGGCTTGAGATTCAAGATCTGTACGTGCAGCGTACGGAGAGTGAGACTCTGTTTACGAGAGAGTCGTACTTGATGGTTTGGGAAAGGAGGAAAACTCCCGGGATGCAAAAGGGTAAAGCATAATTAGAAAGGAAGGGAAATATTTGATGAGAATGGATCTTTCATGGTGAGAGTTCCAATTCCTCGGGAATGTTAACTATCTAAAATACCTATCAAAAATATTATGTGTGACACAATCGCCCAGTGAGCACTGAGCAGGTGTTTGAATTGATTCTATCCAAATCAATAGCATTACGAAAGTAGACTCATTGCGTTTTAGTGCAATAGCTGTATGGTAAGAATTTAGAGACCTGTGACGTGACAGCCAATCATCGTGATGTATTCTCATCACTGCTTTCTTTTTAGAACACTGTAGCAAGGCTAGCACGAAGGAAAGCGTTTATACAGTATTACTTAATGAAATTCAGCTCAATTTGGGATATGGAAATGATTGTACAGATATTGTATGTACCTAATTATATTCTTTGCTATCATGTTATTTCGTGCAACCGTACTCATTGCCCACCCGTGACACGCGGAATAACAACCTTTTCAAAGTATTGCTCCTCAATCATCTTGACTGCAACGGCGGTGCTCTCAATGAGGTTCTCTTCCGGCAAGCCCAGAACTGCATTATGACTACGTGGCTGTAGACCCGGTCCATCACTGAAAAACGTGCGGGAGTATAGCATCAGACCAAAGCCCGATCGATCTCCAGACCGAAGCTTTGCCTGCGCAGCCTCGAAACGGTCCTTGCTGGGCTCATGGGTGATCTTCCAGTCCTTCTTGGCTGTACCAGTAACCTTCAAGACGGCTTCAAACATGTCCTGCTGGCTGAGTTTGAATGACGAGATGTAGACAAAGTTGTTCTTGAACTGTGACAAAGTCACATCTTTATCGTTCTCATCTTCTGGGAGCACTTTGAGCGCGAGAAGACTTGCTACGCCGCGACCCACCTGTTGGAAGGTGCTCGTGTTTAGCTGCTGGGTGCCGTCATCATAGAATGTCACAGCGCGATTCTTGATATCAAATCCAAATGACCACGGTCCGGCCGACAGACTGTACTCGTACCAGAACCCGGTGGCTACACCAATCCACGAGCTGACTCCTAACTCCTCAATGTGTCCTCGGAGTTTGGCCTTCCCAAGTCCCAGCATTATATCCCGATTGTATTCAGGATTACCCTCGCCACCTCCAAACTCATTCGGCAAGATCCATTTCACGCCAGCTTCGGCCGCAGCCTTATGGAGTGTTTCGGCTTCATCGTTGGTTGTTCTCACAGCAAGAGTGTACAGTAGCACATCTTGGCCCTTTAGGGCCTCTACAATGGTGCTGAGATTGCTGTAATCAATCTTCTTGGTGCTGTGTACTCCCGCGGGAATGGGACTCTTGCTTCCTTCACGCGTGAGGGCGGTTATTTTGTGTTTACCATTTGCCAGCAATGCCCGGCAGATGAAGGCGCCAATTTGGCCACCAGCCTGCAATCAACGTCAGCATGTCTGCGTGTATAAAAAATCCTGTATTGGATCTTAACTTACTCCGACAATGGCAATGTTTTCAACGTGGTTCTTAAAGCCCGCTGGCTGATCTTTGGCATATTCTGTAGCCATTTGCAGAAATTTTCCGAGTTGTTTTGATCACTTTGTGGTTTGTGAGATTATTCTGCAGTTGCTCAGAGCTAGGATTCCTGTGCATGGGTAGGAATGCTAGCTCTTTATATCGAGGCAATTGGCTTATGTGTGAAGAAATCCGCGGCCGAATTCCGTTCAAGAGATCCCACAAAAGATGCTTACTCAAGTTTAAAGGACATCATTTGTTACTCTAGTATCTGCATCATTGGCCAACAAGCATCTAGTTTCCACGTCGGCGGCTTATTTGGCTCATTACATGATGCCGGACATTGGGCGGAGATAAATGGTGAAATGCGGATCTCGGGATTTCGAGTGGTAAAAAAGCATCGTATTTCCGTGCGGCCACTGCCTACAGACGTTAACAAGAAGGTTCCAGAAGGGGATCAGTCGGAATTCGGTACTGGAATCCGTACGAGTTTGCATTTCAACTGTATTGGAACGAGGCAATCTGACTGACCTCTTGAGAACTGGAAATCCGCGAACATCTCGTCCACTTGACTAGGGAAACGGTGCTTATTAGCCCTAACCTGGTACCTACGACGAAACGTATACATACCCTGCCACTTCCTCCTTATATAAGATTTTTATGTAAACTATGCCTTTTCGTTTCTGCCACACACTAAAAGTCAAGTGATATATCCCTTTGAAATCATATTTTGGGTTTTCTGGATTTGCACCATTTTTCGGCGACAGATTCCAAGACCTTCACGACAATGGCCAAATCCTAAAGTTTTTCAATGGCCCGGTGGGCAAAGACGCATCGGGAGGACTAGATAGGAGTGATACCGAAGTCAGAGCAATTCGCGTAGGGAACGCTGAAAGTTTCCTTTACTAGGATCGACTTACGCAGATGGAAACCGCAGTCGAATGGCTTGCTCAACAATTTGTGACTGCTTCCGGCTATCGTATTAGCCAAATGGATGTTTCTGATCAAAATGGCACAAATGACATGACAGCCGCATTTGCTCGTAGACGAACCTGGGATGGAGAATCCCGTCCAACCGTTCTGGCCAACTCTGAGAAGTTCAGATAGTATAGACCGAGTATGGTTCTAGATGTCCGTGGCTGCAATATTGGATGAAATATGCACAGGAAGCCATTCGTCTAAAGCCCTGACCACGTAGTCTCCCAGTCGCGCAGCAGGCGTTGTGCCTCCAGTCAGAACCCAAATACTTTGATGAGTAGGAAGTGAATGAAATGGTCGGGGCAATATCCAGGACCAGATGTTGGTTTGTATGGCCCTGCCCTAGGCCATTTAGGCCATTAGATGAAAGATGTACCGGCAGAGACTGCATAGCGTGGACAAGAGCACTCTTTGCATGTAGCAGACCGCGGCAGCGAGCATTGTCAATAAGACTCAGTAAAGGTTCATTCAACATAGAGTTGAGGAGTTTTGCTTATTTTGCCTGTTGTTCAAATCTTCCTGGTTTCACTGTTTTGTGGTGCCATGTGTCTAATTTGGACCTCACGAGGATTAAACTGGAATATTCTTGCGACAACTAAACTCAGCATCCACAAAATGCGAATTAGTAATGGCAAATTACGATTGATACTCTTGAATCCATAATCCTGAGCAGTACGTTGGTACTCCAATCCAGAAAGCGGTTTGAATTTTCGTTTCCTGAGGTTTCTTTGGACAGCAGTCCAGCTGACCCGACTGGCCGTAGATAAGCCTGTCATACTAAAGCAACGGCCCTCGTCAATGGGAACGAAAACGAAGCAGGCCATAATTAATATAAACGATGGTATGCAGACGCACCTAATTCAGCATTCCTTGGCCACATCAACGAGATTTTGTCCTTCTTTTTTTTTCTTTCATCTCACATTATTTATATGTTTATATATGGTTCACACACATTTTGGCTATTCATCAATAACTGCAATAATTAATAAAACACATCATGCAACACCAAAAGCCAGTCGCTACTGCGACAAACACTTATGATGATCATGATCCGCAACTAGATGAAATCATGCTCTTTGCTCTATTCCGCGAGAAGCCCGCCGAGGATGCATCTCCTCCTCCTCCCCCAGACGGTGGCCTGCAGGCTTGGACTCAGGTAGTAATGGGGTTTCTGGTTCTGTTCTGTACCTGGGGTTTCATCAATTCATTTGGGTTTTTTCAAGCCTATTATGAGGAAACAATGGGTGTTGACGCTTCTCAAATTTCGTGGGTTGCCTCTATTCAAGTGTTTCTTCTTAGCTTCATAGGAAGCTTCTCCGGTCGTTTGATGGATGCAGGTTACTATTACTATTGCCTAATTGGCGGTTTCACCTTCCAGATTATAGGCATTTTCATGGTCTCCATATGCAAGCATTACTGGCAGGTTTTCCTTGCCCAAGGCATTTGTTGTGGTATTGGCGATGGATTCCTCTTTTGTCCTACCACAGCTCTGATTGCAACCTACTTTGTCAAAAAACGGTCTCTTGCGCTGGGAATCGTGCTGTGTGGATCGAGTGCTGGTGGCTTGATCTTCCCCGTGATAGTGCAGCAGCTTCTGCCCGAGATCGGCTTCGCTTGGACAGTCCGCTGTATCGGATTTGTTGTGCTCTTCTGCTTCATTATATGCGTTAGCATTGCAAGAGTCAGACTGCCCAAACGCACCAGTGGTCCACTGATTGAGCCCAGTGCCTTTCGTGAATGGCCGTATTCGCTGTTCGTGGTAGGGATTTTTCTCAGCCTATGGGCCGTTTACTTTAGCTACTTTTACGTGAGTCGATTCACTTTTAATCTCAATTGTAACTGTTTTTGTGGGTATTGTCAACGGGCTAATACAGTACAACGCCTTCGCTAGATTATTTCTTATGCCCTGGATGTGATCGGAACTTCCCAATCCGACTCACTCAGCATGCTGTATATACTCAACGGACTAGGTATCCCTGGGCGTATTATTCCTGCCCTGCTGGCAGGTCGCTTCGGCATACTCAATACCTACGTCGTACTCGGGATTGTTGCAGGGATCCTGCTGTACTGTTGGATTGCCGTCAAGACGTACGGAGGCATGATTGCATTCGTCGTCTGCTACGGATTTATAGGGGGTGGTGTGCAGGGGACTGCATTATCTTCGTTGCCTACTTTGACAACTGACCTCAGCAAAATGGGCGTCCGCAGTGGTATGGTTCTCTCTATTGTGGCATTTGCCTGTTTGACAGGACCACCATTGGCTGGTGCCCTAATTCAGCGCGGCAATGGCTCGTACACCTACGCCTGTGCTTGGGGAGGGACGTCGTTGATCTTGGGATCATTATTTGCAACAGCTGCTCACTTTGTGATGGTACGCCAGGCACGATCACACTCGCTACTTAGATAGCTTGATTATGCCGCACCTCTTCATTATGTTGTGGGTGGATAGCGATCGGCTCAGTATCCAGTAATCTTTGGATAGTCACAGTCAATCCACTCAGGAAGCAGTTCGTCAATCAAGTCTTTCATGTTACCAAATCTGTCATCGGTCCGTGGCCTTCTCGAGACCATAATAGCACGGATGCTGCATAATTCTGCCAGCGAACACGATTGCTGATAAAGGTACTACTCCAGTAATTTTGGCCTACGAATGAGTACTTATCTTAGATAGCACTTCTTAAGAGGCAGCAAATGGCTTGCTTTGGGAAATCTATACGCTGAGCAAGACCGGAGTTGTCTCGAGGCCAAAGGAGGACTTTTGGGGTTACATAGCCCCTCTAGATTATAAGAACACACCATTCCTGCCAGCAGTTCTCACATGCACAATTATATAACTAATGCAGCTTCTTCTCAATTGTAACTAATCCCAAACAAGTAAAAACACCAATTCCAGCTAAAACTACAAACACGATTTCCAAACCCGTATATCCCGCCCAGCCCTCTGCAAAAGTAAGGAAAAAAGGGGTCACCACGATGCTAAGGCCCATTATACTCGAGATGATACCATAGCCAATGATTACTAGATTATTTCCAGCATCTTTATCTTTCACTACGGACTGGTCCGAGTTCAGCACTAGCAGACGATCTGAATCAAGGTTTCTCTCTTCATCCAACTCTGTCTCCGGAATGAATTCCATTGGAATTGACTGAGTTCCCTCTGCTAAATTTTGATGTTGGAGAATACTCACAGAGACACTTCCCCATATAGCCGCTGAGAAAAGAGCGTTCCCAAGAGCAACTAGGGTCAATGGGAGTATTGGTTCACTCCAGTTGACTAAGAAGAGAACATGCGCAGCGAGCATCAATATCTGGGAGTAGAGAAGAGCAAGTGAGTAGTTCCTCAGAGCCGGAATCTGGAGCAGCATGCCCAAGAAAATAGGCATGACGCCTCCGACGAAATGCACTATGCTATGTACGGTATCAGCAGCGGTTCCATGACAGTAGAAATAGATTACATACCTAACAGCTAGGCCTGCAATCGTTTGATTATCGGCATAGAATCTAGACGCAATGAACCGCTGTGCCGAGTTGAAGAAAGGAAGCAGACAAGCGTAACCCGTCAGACAGATAGAAGCAATATACCAATAGCTTCGTGGAAGTCGATGGATAGAATCAATGAACCTTTCTTCCTCTTCATTCTCTGTGGACTCTTCATTTACATCGGCCGTCACCACATACACAGTACTAAGCGCGACAAGTCCGAGAGCCAGCACGCTCGAGAACCAGGTAGCTGTCAGAGTACCATAGGCATCCGTCAACCGCGAGGTGAGGTTTGAATTTGCAACGCTGCCTAGAGAAGAAATACTCTCATAAGTAGCCATTGCAAGGCCTATCTTATCTGGCCTAAGAGGGGGGGAAAGAAAATCAATCAATTACAGACCAGCAATAACCACGGCACGCGAATGACTTACGGAAACCATCTGGTAACGATTTCAGCACCCAGTACACCGAGAACCTCGCCTCCCATTCCCAGCAGTACGCGGGTAATAACCAGTCCTGCAGTCGACTTGACCTGTACACCAGCACAGAATCCCAGCTGACTGCCAAACACTGCTGCTACACAGCAGAACAATAGTGGTCTGGCGCCATACTTCTGGATGGCCAAGCCAGCGAAGAAAGGCAACACAATGCTTGGTACAGCAAAGGCTATATACAGTGCAGAGAGAAGACGCGTGTATTGAGAATTCGTTAGACTAAGGTAGGCCTGTAGCTGGGTAGAGAGGGCCGAAGGTAGGTCGTAGACTAAAGTGTGTTATTTAGAACGTGTCATAGTGTTTAAGGGGAGAATTACACACTCCAATAGACACCCAAGCACAAGCAAGAAACAGCCACGAGGATACAGTAGCGTATTATCACGGATGTCGTGGAATTCTTGCTCAAGGATTCCATAAGTAGCAGCTTGCGATGTGTGCTTCGGGCACGACAACCAGACCGAGCCACGGGGAGAGGAAGCGCACTGAGCTCAGTTCCAGTACGATGGAGGTTTAAAAGACAGGTTCGCGCTAGCTATTTGCTCAAATATAGTGGATGGAATCATATTGATCTAAGCTGGCTTGTTGGTGCGTGTGTGCTCACGCACTAAACGCCCCCCCAACATCCACATGCGGCATTTTCAGGAGCCTAACAATCCAGCCACGGCGAGATTGTGGTAAGCCAGTACGGATTCAAAATCTAGGACGGTTTATGTTTGCAATTTTTTAGCACTTACGTAGCGCATATATAGTGGGACATTTCTGTTTACGATTTGTGTTACGCAAGACTCTATGAAAACTACGCGCGGAAAAGCTTTGGCGTTGTGGGTTGTGTGGGCTGAAGCGGGTACATTCAGGGGTTGACAACGGAGCAGCCTAGAAGCATAGAAGGTGCTTACAAGTTGTAGCCTCTCAACCAAGTGGGAGCATTATATGGCTAGGTTCAGATGATCATATTTACCATGTTTGACCTCGAACACTTATAAAGATCCGTCTACATGAGCGCCCAGATACACTTACATGAGGTCGGTGAGCATCCAAATATCTATATGACTGCAGAGTCAAAGAGATGGCTTTGCATATAGTGTCGATTTGACAAGCAGACTCCTTGAAATCTGTTGCTAGGCTCAATCATTTGGAGATTTCTTTTCTCAACAAAACGAAAAATAAACGAAGAAAGAAAACGATCAATCACCCAATTTTGAAACTCTGAGTATATATGACGACGCAATGAGTCGATTGCAGCACATGATATGAACAAGATATACAGCCATTTTGAATGCAATTACCGCAATTACACAAACCTGTATTTATCTATACACATAAAACTCCCCTGAAATCAGACAACGCCAAGCGCACTTTTTTATTTTCATGCTTCGAGCATAACAACATCTTCTTCGTGTCCGCCAGAAACGTCGTCCTTATTATTAGATAGGCCTGAAACTAACCCCATGCCGCCTTCCATTTCATCAAGAATCCATTCAACAAGATAACTTTCGTCAACTAGCTCTTCAACACGTCGATAATGGCGATCAGTGTATGACGAAAGAGCATTGAATACATCTTTCAAAGAAATACTGCTGGCGTCTTTGGGGCCTCGCCTCTTGCCCTGCGTAGCTGCAGCGGGAGGAGGCCGGTTGGCTAGCTCAATAAATGTCGACGCTGGGTATGACCGGACTAACGTGTATAAGATACGTTGAGCAATTTTGGCTGTACGTGCATTCGTGTTCCAGTCGCGGAGACGGAGGAGTAGCATGTACAGGTTGTCTTGATCGAGAGATTGCAGAACGCTGTCTACTGAACTATTTCCGGTCAAGGTTGAGCTGCTGTCATCGTCACCATCCCTTTCAGTCTTGCCGTCAACCTCGTCGATGGCGGCTGTGAATAGTGAAAGTAATCGAGCTGGATGATTGAGTTGAAGGGCGAGTGTGATGGCTTCTCTGTAAGCGCCGGTACGGATATAGTTCTGGAGTTGCTGGTCTTGCTCAATGCGAGCAGAGTTAGCTGATACTGCAGCAGTAAGCGTGGCCGACGTGGTGTCCGTCCAGAAAGTGACAGTCGAGTCAGCAGCTCCTGAAATGAGGGCAAATGGCGAGATGGATGGTGACTTGACGTCTGACCGCGACCCTGAAGGCGTGGGGGAAGCGAGCGCCCAAACTCGATCTGTGTGGTTATCTAGGGTAGCCTCAGATTCGCCGCTGTAAGGAGACCAGATCTTGACTAGTCCATCCGCGGCAGAGGAGGCGAGGAGTGGACGGGTTGCAGTGCGTTCCTGGGATTTGACATCGGCGTCTTCTGCCTCATTATCAGACGACAGTTGTGAAGGTGGTAGCCAAATGACTTTCAGAACACTGTTTGTGTGGCCCTCGAACGTAAGTAGGCAGCTAAAGTCCGCCAAGTTCCAGATTTTGACTGTCTTGTCACCCGAACCCGTTGCAACCAGACCACGACTGGTACTGGTACCAGCAGTTGAATTTATAATGGGCATATCGCGAGGCGAAAACCTCACAGACCATACACCTCGTTTGTGGCCACGAAGAATACCAACTACGGATCCATCTTCCGCAGACCAGATCTTCACCGTGCGATCCTGAGAAGCCGAAGCAAACAGTGTCGCCGTATGGTTCACATCCAAGGAGTTGATATCTTTCTCGTGGGCCTTTCTGGTGTATGCTGCTTTGACAGAGGATGATTGCGAAGAGCCCAGTTTACTGGTGTCCCACTTCTTGATTGTTCGATCTTGAGAACCCGTGAAGAGGAACGCTGGAGGATGATTCAATGGGTCGCTGTGTGCCTTTGAACCGGCTGGAGGAGGCGCCCGCGGAAGAGCAATAGCTCCAAGTGATTCAGCGTGACCTGTTAGAACAGCTGCACAGGTATACGACGAGGTTTCAGGATCAAGACGCCAAAGACGAGCCGTGTTATCCTTTGCGCCAGTTGCCAGCCAATAACCGGACCAGTCAACATCGAGACAGATGATGATATCATCGTGTCCCTCCAAATAGGTAACGTCCGCACCAAAATAATTATCCCCCTCTCCGTCATTCTGACTTCCCTGCTCGGGAGCGGATATAGAAACGACACGAATGCTTTCAGTGTTTGTGGCCATTGCTAGCAGTGATCGCTCTGGACCGACATATGCTAAATCGATGATTTCGTCATCATTTCCCGACACTCGCCTTATAACAGGAAGAGGTTCCAAGGGGGATCCTGGCTTGTAATCTGCCAGAGTCTCAACAGAGTGCAGTCGTAGTGTTTGGTCAGCATGGACCGTGACCACGAAAGATAACCCCGGGGAATATTGTGTCGCAATGATAGCGTCTGTCTCTGACCCCTCTTCTTGTTCTTTAGTAATCTCGCCTCCCCTATTAGTATCCCAGATGCGCAACACACCCCTCTCCCCAGCAGTGAAACAGAAACTGGTATCGGAAATAATTCCAGCAGACTCAATGCTTTCCAAGACCGGGATAATCCGTCGGGTCTTCCACGTGCGAGAATCCCAGATGATAACAGTTTTGTCGCGGGAGGCCGAAAGAAGGGCATTTTCGGCAGGAGAGTAGGACAAACTCCGGACTACTGAAACGTGTGATTCTAACGACGCGATTGATTTCTTCTTGTGCAGATCCCAGATCCGTACTTTGCCTTCTTCATCACCAGATGCCAGGCGAATGGTCCTGGAGGTTTCCGAGTCTTGCGCTTCTTGATCTTGCTTCTTATTTTTCCGTGTTGTGTCGATTTTCGTTGTGATCGAATCAAAGAAACAAAGTGCAGATATGACACCTCCATGCCCATGGAATGTATGCGTTATGTATCCACCCCTTATATCCCAAATTTTGATAGAACCATCGGCGCCGCCAGTAGCCAAGAGCGTCCCGGTAGGATCGACAGCTGTGGTGACCACGGGCGATGTGTGTGCCTTGACGCTCCTTGTGAATGTAACGTCAATATTTTTGTTTTCATGAACATTGACCGGCGCCAACGAGTAAAAGCGCATAGACATGGATCGCGAGCAAACGACGACGTGGGAGGCCGAAGGCGTGACTAGAGGTGACACGGTAATTAGCCATCAAAGTACAATCATTCGGAAAAGTCATCTTACTCGCTAAGCTCGTAATAAGCTCTCCATCCTAAATCAGAATTGTCAGCCACAATGTCATTGCCATACATGGGAGAACTAAGCAATCTTACGCCTTCGATGCTGGCCAATTGATCACCTGTAGCGAGATCCACAATGAGCGCATCTTCTCCCACACATGTCGCAAGAACACGGCCGCTTGCGTCTAGTGACGTGCTTCCTCCGGTGTATATAGGGCGTAGTGTGCGCGTCGCCTCGAATGTGGTTTTGGCACTGATTCTTGACATCTTGACAAGACTTGGGTCGGCTCTCGGACAAGTCGATTAATTTCGCATTGTCGATTTCTTCCAGAAAATTGAGTAGGCTAACATAGAATAGAAACCAGCTGGTAAAAAGCCTAGGAATCAACTCTGTTGGCGAACGTGAAGTTCTGGGTACTGCTGTCTTGTTCTGTTCGCGCCTGCCGCCGATAACTTTTTTTTTGAAGAAAGTTTGCATTGTTTGCAATGTTTGTCATGTTTGCTCATGCGGGGGCCAAATTAAGGTGTGGACCGTGCACGGCTCCTGCTTCTCTTGGGAAAGCGCGATGGGACGACGCTTTCTTGTCGCTTCCTCTGGCAACACTACAACAGCCCGGAATCTTCGTCTTTTGCCTGCCCTCATCGTGGCGCTCTTACGTGTGTATATTCTCAAGGAGCTGATGGAGCGTCAGCACTCATATGTTCAACCTGCCCATGCTTCGACCAGTCCAGACACACCACGCAGACGATGGGACGGCAACCGTATCTAACACGGCTAGCTTTGGTATGGTTATCCGATGATAGCGTTTCAGCATACAACTCCGATGAAGAAATGTTAACAGGCTCTAGGGCCGCTCTCCCTATGAACGACCGGAAACTTCAAGTGTCCCGCAAAGCAACACTTCCTCGGGCCGCAGCCAGCCTCACTCCACAGATGGCTATGTCCAGCAGTATGATGAACGAGGCCATCCTATCTTCCCTGAGTCCAAGGCCCTAGCTCGCGATCTGCGACGGGCGAAGAACGATGTGCTGTCCACTATGGGAGTGGTGGTCAGTGGCGAGGCCGGCCGCTCAGGTGCCCTCAAAGACAAGAAAAGCGTCCGAGCTATCACGGCCGAGAATGACTATGGCCTGGTCATAGTAGCTTTCGATCATGTTCTACAATTTTTTGGATCCTGGTGGATTGGATCACTATGCCGCCGTATTCAAGTAAGTCATATTTTGTCGACGACAGGCCCTCACCCGATGTTTTTGTTAATCATGTCAACAGACATTCAAAAATTACACCTATACTCCCCTCATTCGGCTGCTCCGGTCTGAGTCCCAAAGGATTGGGTGGTCTGCTGAGCTTTTTGCCGGTATGCCTCTCTGGGCAGCCAGGGTGACATTGCCTATATGTCGAACTCAGATTCTTGAGCCTCTCTATGGCTACATTCAGAACAAGCTGATGGCGTGGCTCGACAATTCCTACTCGCAGATCATTCAGACAGGCATGTTTGTGATTCGCCTCGCGTAAGTAATTTCCATCTTTCATTATTACTCCAGCTGACGAGTGTAGAACACGGGTTGTCTCGTTTGTGGTTCTTGAGCAGATTCACATGTTCTGCATTCTCCAAACTCTCCACCTCATCCCCCACTCTGCCTTTCCCAGGCAGCTATCAATACTACCGTTCACCACCTCCTCTCTTATTAAAGGCCCGTCGCTTCCGTCTGACATATCACTCGTATCGCTTGGGCGTTTTGTGTCAGAGTTTGCAGCTGCCCCGTTTTCATTTGCGTTCGCCTATGTTCTCATTCGCCCAATCATTGAAGACAGAGTTTACCGAATTATCCGAAGGCATTTACCCAAACAAGAAAGACCTGATGACGTCTCCATCCAAGTAGCTGTGGATAACGATCTTTTGGAATGGACGTTGCCTACAGCAGGGCGACGTACAGAAGACGAGCTCCGTCGAAGCAACCTGACTTTGTCTGAAGATATCAAAGAAGAGTTTCGAGCTTTGCGAAAGTGGGTATTGTATTGGCTTGGCATAAAAAGTGAAGATGCCCCAAATGACAAAACGAGCGACTGCCTAGACAATGTTCGCGAAAATATAGTCCAGGACACTGCAATTCCAGCCTCCACGGATGAGCCGTCTGCTGTACTTGCTAATTTTGCTTCTAGCCCTCACCTAGGGGCTTCTATCATTCCGAGACAAGATTTAACAAATGGACGGTTCACTCATTCCCCAAGCGAGATTACACCAAATTCCTTAGACGACTCTCATGCAATGGAACGCGCACAAACCGAGGCACTAGCACCGTCTGAAGTTCTAGGAGACGCCTGGCTTCCATTTCAAGATTATGACCAAGACTCACGCCCAGATACCCTGTTCTCACGGCCTGCGAGCCCTGAATCCCCACCCACTTCACCCCGCATTCGTGCATCTCTAACCCATCAAAACTCATTCACAACCACCATGGAACTGTCACTTCAAAGCAGTCGAAACCCAAACACACGGGAAGTCCTTGATACTTTACCCGAAAACGATCCTGCCAATGGGCCTTTAACTGACTGGCCAATTCCACTCGATCGGCCGGAATTCAACTCTTCTGAACTAGACCTCACTCAAACGGACCAGAATATCGCCGACGACATCTTAGGTCATCCTACCGTTTCTAGCGACTTTAGACAATCAAACTTGATGAACCAACAAGAGAATGACCTGCTATGGGAAGTGCTCAATGGGAATACCGTGTTAGCCGACATGAATCAGCCAGCAGTCCAGCCCCATGTCGTGGAAGAACCAATGCATAGTCCAACGAATCAAGCTGGCATGGACCAAATATCAGAAATTGGCACTGAACAGTCTACTCGAAGACATTCACAGCTACTACCTTGGCGATCGCGTCGCCAAAACCGCTCTGATTCACACAAGCAGCGGGTGACGGTTCTCTCTTCATACCCAGCCGATGCGCTTGCACATCATTTAGCGTCTTTGATCAGCGGCTGTCTTTTCATTCCTTTCGAATCATTCTTCTACCGTTCTCTAGCGAGATCATTTGTTTCTTCACAGACCGCCGTATTACAGGGTGGAACTAATCTTGTCTTGCCATCGGATATTCGTGAATTGACTTCCTTTGCAGGCGGCGGAAGTAGACAAGATATGGTTGCCTATGTGGGTAAACTCGCCATGATAATCGGTATTCAGACTGGTGTCAGCGGAGCTATCCTCGGTGTGTGCTCTGCTACTGCTATTGGAATTGGAAAGAGGTTGTTTGACTGGGGTAAACTGTAATATTAGTATTGTATGTACAACATGCTATATTTCTTAGTTTTTCAAAGTGCACATGATCAGGTTGGTTTTTTCTTTTTCTTTGTGATTCCTAGATAAACAAAAGCCGAAATGCTACAATCCAGCACCACGCCGATATGCGCTCGGTATATTCCAGTCACACACAAAATTCCGCGATGTCTTAACCCTTGCCTACACCAACACCCCAAAGTTTCCGAGTACGCATAATGCTTCATATACTGAGATTCCCCAGGCAGGGATTAGGTCCTGGTTTGTCTCGACCTCAAGGAAGCTCATTATACGACCGGTTCCCTGTGGAGCATCTCAGTCGATCTGAGAAAATCGAGTAATTTCTAAAAACAGTAAGAGAGTGCTTTAATCTTTGTTTGACGAAAGTGGCCAACCTTCCATCGCACTTCTGACGCTTGCGAATTCTGCTCAGATGTGGAAAGAGATTCCTTGATCATGCGTAATTTGTGATTCTGAACCCACCGGACATACTATTACCAGAATAAAACACACGATTGTCAATAGCTGGCCATAGATAGACTGGCGTGGGAGATCACATACCTCTTCAATTGATTCATCAACGATATATCTTACAACCTCAACATCGTGTTTCTGGCCGATACGATGCACGCGATCAACAGCCTGAGATTCAGCCATGGGGTTCCAATGGGGCTCCACAATGTGAACCGAGGTGGCAGCAGTAAAATCAATACTTAGTAGTCAGTGCTGATTAGCAGGGGGGTTGCCAAAAGGAACTCAATTGACGAAAGTGTGAAGAAGTACGTACCCTTCACCAGCTGCTCCAATGCTCGCCAACATAATGTTACATCGCGAGTCGGTGCTAAATTTTTCTAGAGCTTCCTTGCGCCGGGGCAAGGATAGCTGACCGTCAATACGCTGGAATGCCAGTTGTCTTTCATCAAGGGCGATTCCTATCAGATCAAGCATTTTCGTCCAGTAGCTAAATATAACCCTAACAGTAGTCAGAATAAAGACTGCAACAAGTAAACTGTATGAAAGGGGTACTTACATTTTGCGGGGCGCTTCGTCCATCCTATTTGGCTTCTGCCACTCTGAGATATTGCGCAGAATCGCCTTCAGCTTGGCAGACGGTGGCCATCGCTGCAATGTTGGTTTTTCTAGCGACAGCTGCTCTATCATAGGTGATGATTGCAACTGCGGCTGATCTGCATGACAGTGTCGACAAGAAACCTGGCTGCTGGTGTTCTGCAATCCTGTTACGCAGATGTCGCATAAAATATGTCCACAGTCAAGTTCCTCGATAACAAGCTCTCCCACAGTTTCTCCTTCTACATCACCATTGCAGATAATACACCTTTTGACATTTGCTTCTAGTACTGTCCTAGTAATTAATTTCTCATCACGCTCTTGCCACGCCTTGCGCGCTGCATCTGTAAGCAACGCTTCCCCGTGATCACAGATGAGGCGAAGTATAGCAATCAGAATCAGAATATCGGTGGTGGTCTTCCTTTGACTCTTTTTTTTCCCTACCATCATATAGGAGAACCGTTTGAAAAACTCATACAGTTCTCTATCATCAGGATCCATTCTCACCAGTTCTTCACGCTCTATCTTCTGTGGCAATTTGAGTTCCGCCGAGTGAGACTCTTTGGTTCGACGTAAACAAGTAGCTGCCACCACTCTTCGGAGCATGTCCATACTGGAATCTTGCCGTTCCTTGATCGGCCTGGTGATGTAGTTGCTAAATAAATCCCTAGTTTGGAGAGAAGGTGTTCGAATAAACTCGAGGAGTGCTCCAAAGTCATCCAGGCTGTTCTGAATTGGGGTCCCGGTTAGACACCATCGGCGTTGGCTATTCAGAGAGCGAACAGCTTTAAATATCAAGGAATTGCGATTTCGGATTCTGTGGGCTATCATTGTATCCAACGTGTTAGGAAAGGGAAAGCATATGAGATGTCTATGAAAGGGTGAGAGGGGTAGCAATACCTTCGTCCAAGATGACTCTGGCCCATACATTCGCAAAGAACGGACCTTCCTTGGCCACCTCAGACCTGAGCGTGTCATATGTGGTTAAAACGATATCGTACAAACTAATTTCGGATGCATTTTCTCGGCGGTTAGGTCCGTAGTATGTGATCCATCGGATTTTGTCTGGGTGAATGTGGCTGTGATCGAAATGTCAGTGCCACGTGTCATAAAACGAAGAAAAAGAAACAAATCTCGGGATATAATACGCATACTTCCTTATTTGTTGCTCCCATCCGTAGATAGCTATTGAGATTAGCAAAATTATCATAAAAAAACATTGAATAAAGCGGATGTTATATGGGTGCTCTATCATACTTGACTTAGGGGTCACGACAAGAGTAGTCCTCGGAGAATTCTTTCTCGGAGGCTGATCTTGGTCGATCCGATCTAGGTAATGACAAACGATTGACAGGCTTGACAATGTCTTGCCTAGCCCCATTTCCTAGAGACAATCAGCGGAGTTGAGCGTCAAGCGAGAAGAGATGCTAAGTTACATCTGCCAATATGCCTCCTCCAACGGGTGGAGGAGGGGACATAGCATACACTTCAGTTACAATGTTCTGATAGCTAAATATCGACGAGTCCTGGTCAACAAGTCTCTGTATTGTGACGGTGATTGTGGGCATTTATGGCTCCTTGCTTACTGAAGCTGCTCATTTGGGCCTCTGGACACCTTCCATATTGTTGGGAAGTATGGTTTCTCATATACGCCTTCCTCTTTCTCGACCATCATGACCAAAGCCGATAATTGATGCCTATGAACGAACGGTTAGTCCGTGATTATCTACCTTCATAATGAGGAGAAAAGCTTGCCTCTTGAGCTGTGTTACCAATCTTGAGCTCGGCTTAATCGTCGGGACCAATTCATTCAATGACGTAGATGTATCGAATATCTTCTGAACTTGGTTGAATTGGTTTTCGTTGAGGATGTCACGGACTTGCTCCGATCGATGCCCGTGAGGTGCACAACATGTTGACACCGAGAGTTCCTCGATGGGAGGCAATTCTTGACCCGGCCCCAGCAAGTACTGCGGATTAATATACCTCACACCACGGTTGAATTCTGTTTCTCCGGGATGCTGCAAAAACAAACCCCCATCTGCTAAAATACTCGCAATCGCATCCTTTTGCTGCGAGAATCCATACACAATAATCCTAACAGAAAAAAACTTCAGGCGTGCACTGAATGGGTCTGTTTGCTTTCTGCTATCATATTTGGCCTTTTGTTTCTTGCCGCACAGGGTCGCATCCAAGGTCACAGCGAACGCGCGAACCAAGTGTGACAGCGTCTCGGACACCAAAATCGCAATGGTATCCTCTGCGGTATGTAAGGAAATAAACACGGCCTTTCCCTCGAATCTCAAACGAGCAGGGGTACATTCAGATGGTCCTTTGCTTCCCGCGGAGGCTGCTTGCATACAGAGCTATAAGGCAGGTTAATTCTAATGCATTAGAGGCAGCGAGTGGCGGGGTGTGAAATACCAATCCAAAACATGTGTCATACACTGCATCCTCTTCGGCAGACTGACTCTGGCTGGTTGCAGGAAGTAAATGCAAGGAAAAGTCGCCCGTGAGATCAATATAATCCTCATCAGGGCGGATTTTCTTGCTGGGGGGTTGCTCATCCCGGGGTAGTGGGATCCCGCGCTTCTCAGGGCTCGTCATCGTGGTCCAGTAAAGTTTTCAGATATATTTACACTTTCAAGCGAAATTCGTCGATCTGCCGGATAACTTCTGTATTTATCTACTTATCTTCATTTCCTCAAGGCCGGCTAATGAAAGTCAGCCTGATCAGTGATGCGCTAAAATGTGGCACAGTTATCGTTTGGTGGCTATGCAACGCAGCGGCCAGAGTAGTCTAGCGTCATACTGGCACCTTGCACCTTGCCAGGGGGTGATCCTGACCAGGCTGTCTCTATTTATGGTTTGGGTTACCCGTCAGTCAAACGTACAGACTGACACTACGTTCGTCAATCTACCATGGCATCCTTTGACCCTGTTCAGCAAGCTTTCGCCGACGCGCAACGTTCATTCCGAACAAAACTCAAGGACCCAGGCATCTATAGCCAGATATTGGCGACTAAGAATATTAAGGATGTCTACGATACGACGAAGAAGTTACAGGAGCTGGCACATGGAAAAAGTCGTCATTTGATGAAGATAAAGCCGTTCCTCGACGGTCTCGAAAGATATGCCGGGGTGATTGAGACCTTTGTGAATGTTAAGCCGGAGATCATAGCTTTGATTTGGGGCCCATTAAAACTTCTCTTGTTGTGGTCGAGTGAATTGATTACCGCTCAGGATAAATTCACGGACACCTTGGTCGAGCTAGGACACGCCATGCCGCAAATAGATCTGATGGGTAGCCTGTCTATGTCAAATGAGGCTATCAAAACCGCAATGGCCTTGCTATTTGAAGATATCCTGGAGTTTTACCGTATTAGTTTCGATTTCTTTCGCAAACCGTGTAGGTGCTCTCGATATACCGCCAGAAGGAGGCGTGCTAACAGGCCATTTGGTTTGCCAAGATTGGAAAAAAATGATAGATGCGTTATGGGACAGTCATCTCAAGAGGTTCAACGCGGTGGCTACCAACCTCAAGCAACATTCGGAGCTTCTCAGAGGAGGTGTGACCCTTGCAGAAATCAGAGAAGCCCGTGACCACCGTATTCGGTCTCTTGATCTTCTTGATACAACAAACAAATCTTTGGAGCGGCAGAAATTTTCCAGCTTGCAGGATCGGCTGTGCGTCAATTTATACGATGAACGGCTGGACTGGATTCGCAACAGGTCTGTTTTGGGCTGTGATCGATGGCTTTTGGAGGATGCTACATTTTATAGCTGGCAAGATTTTTCTACAAAGGGGAATCATATTTCCGCATGGCTTTGGCTCCAGGGCATCCCTGGGGCCGGAAAGACCTACATTTGCAGCGCAGCAATCGACTACCTCAGGCAACAAACGCAAAACAAAACTCTTTTTGCATTCATCAACTACTCCAACAATACCGACCAAACTGCCCGCGTTATTCTGCAATCATTTCTATTCCAGGCCGCCGATGACGACTTAGATTTGCAATCTGTTTTGGTTGATGCTAAGGAGCGCGAACTTCGTGGAAACACTGGCTATGTTGTGGAGTTGCTCAAGAGTTGGCTCCAGACAGCCGGACCTACGTACATTGTAATTGACGGTCTTGATGAGATGGAACGCTCCGAAAGGCAAATACTACTGCTCAGGTTGGAGGAGCTCTCGAAAGGATGCGATGAGCTGCGGTATCTTGTCGGCAGTCGAAAGGAAGCAGACATTTGCAAGGCATTGGAAGGGAAGTCGACCAATATCTCGGTTCACGATAGGAATTCTGGCAGCATTCAAACATTTATTGATAGCAGGTTCGAGGATTGGATGAGGAAACGTAAATTCGATGTTAATATCGAGCTTGAGCTGCGTGAACTACTGTCCCCTTTATCAGCGAAGGCGAAAGGTCAGTCATACACTCTTTACCTATGAACTTGATACTGTGCTGATCAACGTTCAGGAATGTTTCTCTTTGCGCGAATTATCATCGATAGTGTGGAAGAAATTAGCAGCATGGACGAAATTCGCAGTGAGCTTAAAGCTCTGCCGAATGATTTGGATGACGCGTGAGTCTTGAATACAAAGATTTTTTTCTTCCGAATGCCATGTCAATGAGCTGAACTGTAATGCAGTTATAAACGAATTTTCCAGAGAATTAACATACTGTCTCACGCAAAGGAGCGCAGAAGAATCTTAGGCTGGATTGGATGTGCACCTATACCAATGACAACCTTCGAAATGGAACAAGTACAGTCAATCAGACGTAAGCATGATTTCACTTCGTTCAATCCCACAATTTCCCAGTACGACTTTGTGGACAAATGTGGTCCTTTAATTGAGATCGTAAATGATAAATTACAATTTGTCCATTTCACCGTCCAAGAGTACGTTCACATCCAATTCCTGCTTCATCAATCGGCGTTTGGTGAAAGTATTGCATGGTTAACATTATCATTAGATACATTTTCAGCAGACATATCCCGGACTATATCAACGAGAAAGAAGCCACGGAAGACCTAGCTACAGCATTCTTGGCCTATCTTGATTCAGATGTACTGGAACCCGATGCAGATGATGAAGAAATTTCCAAAAATATAGAGCGCGGTAAATATCGGCTGCTCCAGTATGCACATTTCTACTTGCCTGCATTACTCCAACGTATGAACAGTCTCAACCCGGTATCAGACACAGTTGGCAAGCTGTTGGAAATTTTGGCTCTGCAACGTAAGAACTATGAGACTCAGCCGATGGTAAACGGCCGAGAACCACCGTATGCAAATGATTATTATGAAAGGCACTGGCACAATGGATATGAATGTGCTCGTCAAATATTCAAGTTCCACCTAGCAGAGAAGCGATGGAGCTGGAATCTGAGCCGTAGTAAGTATTCTCCCTTCGTAAAGAAGCAGACATGGCTAACAATGAAACCGTCATAGGTGAAGCATGGGTCGACCTTGATCCTCTCATCACTTCAAAAATGTTGGTTCGGGTTCACAAGCTCTACGAAGAGCTCGTACACAATAACAAAAAATATGAGAGTATTAAAAAGTATTACGGCGCACGTCTATTTAAATGCACATACCTCTATTGCCCGTATAGTCGTGAGGGATTTGACACAAGACACGACAGAGATGTTCATGTTACGCACCACGAGCGACCCTATAAATGCCCGGCGCCGTCTTGCATATACTATACGCTGGGGTTCAATACGCAAAGGCGATGTGACGAACACAACGCTAAATCCCACACTCCGAAATTTAGTGCAGATGAATTTCAAAATTTGAGGACCGTGGATATCCATCCTTTCCTATTTTGCTTACTTATGGAAGGTGACATTGATGATAAACTCGAAGATATACGCCTCCTAGTTGCTTCACCAGGAGGCAAAAAGCTCAATCCGGAAGTACTTGCTTCGGCTCGACTCATTGGTGCACAACGGGGCTCACTAACTATCACGAAACTTCTGGCCCCTCCGGAAGAGACAATTGTGCCACTGAAAATCAGCAAAGCAGCCATGAGAAGCCAGAATGTCGAATGTGCCGAGTGGGCTATCACCAGGGCTAACATGGATGACTGTGCCGAATTGATGAAGGCTGCGCTTGGTGTCAAGTCAGAGAAGATTTATAGGATTTGGGAACAATATATCGTTGACAAAATAAAAAGCAGGGCCCGTCAACATGCACAACGATATTTAAACATCGAATTTGCAGAATCAGAGACTGGGATATTCCGACGGCAGGTACTCAATGACATCAAGGGTAGTATTTTGAAGGAGACCAGATTGCAACACACTTTGCAGAGGCTCAGATATGACCTTGATCAAAATACGCTTGGGAGCATTCTGGTGGAGATAGCCAGGTCAAGTTGCACTCTCTCCCTCGCTGAACAGCTTTTGTCCTATGGCGCACCGATTGATTACCCAAGGGTCTCAGTTTTACGGTCTGGCGAGATTGTACAACGTGCGGGAGGAATGACGGCGCTTCATCATGCAGCAAGAAAAACCAGTAAGGACGCTGCTTTGCTGCTCAAACACCTTGTGCTACTTGGTGCAGATACGTTTGATGTGCGTATGGAAGATGAGCCTGGCTGTAAAGCGATCGGGGAATTGCTACCCGGCATGAAGTGGAGTGATCTTGTTACCCAGGGGAAAATACTGAAATACACGAGAGAGACCCTCAGAGATCCATAAAGACCTACCTTTGGAGAATTCAGTAACACTTCATTCAGTCATGTTAGCTGAACAATGGAGCATATTCAATTTAATCTTCTGTTCATGTTTTTTTCTTTTAAAAAATTCTATAACAAGAACGATTTTGTTGTGCAGGTAATTCACTACATTACGGTACGATAGAAAGATTTTGGGATTTCGTGTCTTTCCTAGGGGATAAGGAGTAGTTTCACGAGTTTTGGTAAGTTCCTTAAGAACATGTATCACAGAATGGAAATGGGCGAGATATTTTACGTCGCGCGGCTACAGCCAGCATGCTTCCATGAGCTATGGCGTCGTAGAAATAGACTGGCTGCTTGGTCTAAGCTAGTAAAAGAAGACACTGATTTGAGTCCACCCGACTTATGACTCAATGCGACTCGCTGGCTGCGCCATTTCCCAACTAGGTCATTTTCTGGTCCATGCAGATGATACAGTGGTCAATATAGTGTCACTCTGGCCGTATATTGGCACAATATGCTCTTGACTGTCACTCCGTTGATTCTCCACCTGAGTAGTGACTTCGCTGGTCTTCATAATACCTCGACCATGCCATTTGCTAGTGCCACTTCTGAGGTTTTTGTTGTGGATGCTACCCAATTCGTATTGCCCTGTCGAGCTTTTAGCTTCGTTGTATTGATCTTGTGAGCTGAAAATAGATTTGATATTCAATAACTTTCGGATTGACGACAGCGAGCCAGCAAGGAGACCAAGATTAAATTCGACTTCCATCCAAATGAGGGAGGTAGCGGCAGAGTCTTATGATCAAAACCAGTTAGTCGTTTTTCAAGAGACTGCAGCAAAAACAAGCTGAAAGGAAACAGTAAAGGAAGAACATAACCACGGAAAGATAAGGAAAAGTTTTCGCCTTACAAGTAGCATCTGTGGTGTCTTTGGTATAGACTAGCGTACTAAACCTAACAAGGGCTGCAACACAAGCGACAACCCCTGAGAAAATATACCGTTAGTTTTCAGTCAACATTGGGGACTTTTTTCTCAAGAGAAGTTTATTTTTTCTTACCAAAACTGAACATGAAAGCCAGCAATAGCCTTTTTCGCAAGGGCATTTGCAGCTTCCAGATCGCGTGCATTGGCAAGAAAAGAATAATTACGTCCATGACAAACATCAGTACTCCTTGGTACATGGTTATTCCGAACAGAGTGTCTGCTGAAAGGCACTTTGCGTTCACTATGGTCTTGTCGAAAAAGGCCCTCGCAGGCTTGCATTGAAATATCAACACGAATTCCCCAGAGATGGAAAATGCTATGATGAAAGCGATAAGACCGCGCCCAGCATTCTGAATATATCGTTGCGGAAAAATGCGCATGATGAAAATGCACAGGCTTATCTTTATGGTGCTGGCGACCACTAAGTAGGTACAAAGTGCTACGTAGTAGATCTGTTTGCTCTCACATAAGTCAACTTACAGTCTCTGGCTGAAGTGGAAAGATAGGACGTCGGAATATGCACTGACCTTCAAGAAAATAACAAGGTCTTCTGTGGAAACTGTATCTTGGTGTCTTCCAAGGCCATAGTATGTGATTGTGACTGCAAGTGCCGAAAAGCCGTTGACCATAAGCTGTAATAGATTAGGCGAAATTCTGTACCTGTTTGGAGGAAATGGTGGATATTCTTCCGCCTACCAAAGCCAGGACGACCATGATATCGTCGAGCTGAAAGCTTTGCACAACGAATGCGCGCGTATACAACTGTATCCCCGTAGTCAGCATCAACTTATGCTGGGTTATTATGGATTTGTCCTCGGAAAAGACATACTCTGGCACAACAAACGACAGTACATAGGGAAGCCAATGTCAAAGCCACTGCCCTCACAGTAGCGACCATAGAAGGTGTTGTGGTCGCCGGCTGGTCCATTGTGCCTCAATACTCAATAGACTCCTTAAATCCAGGGCGATATGGGTTGAAATAGAGGCGGCGGCACGCATTCAGGTACCCCTATGTCAAGCCGCATAGATATTTCTCAGTGATCAGGCTGGAGGATGTTGACCAAGGCTGTGGAACCTACTGAGCACATGTAGTAATTAGGAATGGAGAACTCCGCCAATACGAGTATCCGGGGAAGTGTCGAGCTGATCAGCAAGTCAACTCCACTTCCGTATACCTCGGTCATTAGCGTTGTCATAGTTTCCGGTCTAAGAACTTGACGTTTGAGCCAAGTAAATGTACGCTCATTCTTGGGCTGTATACAATGACCTTAAAGTCAAAGTCATACAAATATCAAAACTTGCGGCAATTAACATTTACGTTAATATTTATGAAGCCATACCACCGTCTACTATAAGAATATTGGTAACTAACTCCATGTACAGTATCTCGAGATGCTGGGCAGGTTCTTGCTTGCTTAAATACAACTTACAAAAGGAGGCTGGCCTCGTGCGGAACGTTCGGAACCCCAAGGCTGTAGCTAGTCCTTAGTGTTCTCATAGTTTCGGAATGAAGAGTCTTTGACTTTGACGTTTGCCATGCTTTGGCTGTATCCAATAACCCTAAAGTCGATTAATTTCAGGAACTGCCGCAATTGAAATTTATGCTCATATCTATACGGCCAAAGCATCTTCCATTATGGAGATATCAGTACTCTGATGTATTGACTCTAGAGATACTGCCTAACTAATATGTGGTGAAGCTTGCTAATGTCTTAGCAACTTGCTATATAAGGTCCTCAGTACACGTTTACTTTGCATAGATAATCTATTAAGGGGGGTGGCGCCGCGCGGGATGTTTGAGACCTTGGCTTTAGTAGCTAGCTGCATGTGCACGAGCTGTTAGAAGCGACAACTAAAGGGAATTTAATCTAGCTAGGGTGACTTTGGCTTGGGCAAGCAATTGTCGAACGTCGGACCTCGGGTACCAGCGGGCCGGATTCCTTCCTATATTTCTGTGTCAATTGAGAACGTACGTCCCATTTTCTCTTTCCGGCTATCGTAGTCTAGAAATCGTGTGTTACTATTATGCCCGTGTGCTCATAATATACCAATCATGTCTCCGTGGTCTAACGCCGTCGAATTGCTCGACTTCCTGAGTCTGGACGCCCATGACCGTGATGAAGCTGGATTGATTCTGTCCCGATTCTCTGCACTCTCTCAAAGTGAAAAAGCAACTGCCCAGGGAAGTGTGGCAGAAAAGATCTTCGGCCTTGTCTTTAAAGAAGCAGCCTTTACGCAGAGCTCCTCCGAGTTCCGTGTCCAGCACCAGGTTCCATGGTATGTGACTAGATCCAAATAGACCTAAACACGAAACTGGCAAAGTAACTTGTATTATTGAATCCGAACAGGTCCACCAATTGCTGGCTATCACCCAAAGTAATAATCACACCGAAAACGTCCCAGGAGGTGGCAAAGGCTCTTGCCTTGTGCCGTTTCCTTGGGATCAAGTTTTCCGTCCGCGGTGGTGGCCACTTGCAGATTCCTGGCTTTACAAGCAACGAAGGTGGAGTTGTTATTGCGCTGACTAAATTCTCCCAAGTCAATGTCTCGGACGACTTGAAAACTGCCGATATAGGAGTTGGACTGCGATGGCTTGACGTATACAAAGCACTTGAAGACCACAATGTCGCAGTCGCCGGAGGGCGAATGCCACCCGTCGGTGTGCCCGGGTTGTTGCTAGGAGGTGGGCTTTCATTTCAGAATAGTGAATATGGAATAGGGTGCATGAGTGTTGTCAACTACGAGGTATGCTCTTCAGTTTGCTCTGGAATTCGGACAAATTCGTGGAAAAGGTAAAGCGCTCATTATACCGCTTTATACAGGTTGTATTGGCGGATGCTTCAATCGTCAACGTGAATGCGAAAGAAAATCGCAGCTTATATTGGGCCCTCAAAGGAGGTGGTCCAAACTTTGGTCAGTTTTCTGGCTGAAATTTTACTTCAAGACGTTAATCGGACGGTATCATAGGAATTGTGACTAAAATTGAAATGTCTACTGTGCCGAACCAAATTTGGTCTGAAGCTCGAGTCTACCCACCAACGGTAACAGGTCAACTATTCGAAGCATTGATGAAATACCACCAAAATATTGAGCACGATAGCAAGGCTACTTTGGTTTGGCTATCCACAAGCCAAGCAACTCTACTGGTATTTGTATACTGCGCCCCGGTTGAGAACCCCGATGCGTTCAAACCGTTCGACGATATTGCGCACCTAGCTCACGTTGTGCCACCAGCCTGTCGCACCATTTACCAAATGGTGCAGGCAGTTGCTAATGTATTGGCGGTTAAGCAGCAATAGTAAGTTTTCGCTTTTAGGAGGAGTTGACTTTTCCAAGACACATTATCATTCTAACATGGACAAAAGTCATGAGATGAGAACAATGTCCAGTCTACCATCACTGGAAGTATACCAGGCTGCCGATCGAGTACGATTGGAGCAGGAAGACTTACTCAAAGACGTTGAAGGAATCAATATTCAAATGACTATCCAGCCTATGTCCTCCACCACAATCAAGGCAAGTGATGCTCGAGGAGGTAACCCGCTCGGCTTAAAGGCGCAGGGACACCAATGTGAGTTAACTGATTTATACACTGAATATATAACGAGAATAATCTAATATCATTGCTCGCACAATCTAGGGTTCCTCATTCTCGCTGACTGGACGAACCCGGAGGATGAGCTCCGCGTCCGTGAAGGTGTACGGAAAATTGTCGATGCTGCAGAGGACATGGCAAAGAAGAATGGGACGTACTTACCGTTTAAGTACTCGAACTATTCTGCACCAGATCAGGATCCACTCGCTAGCTATGGAACAGAAAATGTGCAGAAGTTGAAAGAAGTCGCGAGCAAGTATGATCCAGAGGGTGTTTTCCAGACGCTCCAGAATGGGGGATGGCTGCTTTCCCAGGTCGGGCTATAGGCAGTGTAAATACACCAATTTTGCGAATTGTTTTGACAACAATATCTTCAACTTTTGATGAAACATGGTTTAAGATTTGGCAATTAAATCAGTTATTCCTCTTTATAAACTAGCGTGGCTCTATTTCGAAAGACTTCAAGATACGAATGCATCGCGACTAGATTCTGCAGGGTAGCAGTTCCCTCAGCTACTCAAAGTCCTCAAGTTCAAGGCATTATACCTCGTAGCACCACAAGTGAACCGCGAAACTGGCGCAGGGAAGGACTGTGGAAATTGACTTCGATACGAGTTTCCTAACATTGGGCTTTATTGAATTGCCCTTTACAACTTTCGTGCATGGCCAAACTCGGAGCCTAATGCTAGAATACGTTTTCTGTCCAACATTTTCAGACAAAATCCATCATACGATTGGCATGAGGACTGTGTGATTACACACTTGTCGAGTCCGACAAAGGCGGCAGGAATGCTCCCATTGATAACTGAATTCTGCCTCTATCCGAAAGGATCAGTAAGGCTTTGTTCAATCTAGGGTGCCCTATGAAGTATCGTGGGCTGCGCCAGGTCCAAAAGTGATGGCCAGTAACATAATTAGCATCAATATTACGAAAGACGGATTACGAACTGTCGAATATAATTGAACTGGAATTGTAGCTTCTATAATCTATTTAGATATCTAATTACTCCTTAACTACCGATCATCGGGGGACGCATAACCGCCATCACCACTTTCCTTTCGCTTCTCGATGGTAGGTCATTTTATGACCGAGTATTACTAAGATGAATGATTACCGTCTTTGGCTGGCTGATACAGTAGGTCAATAGAGCCATAACCCGCTACCAGCTATAACTTGGTAGCGATGTTAGTTTCATAATTGGAAACAGAATATCAGTCAGAAGAACCCTCGGCATAATGCTGATTCAGGAAGCACTACAGTCTATTTTCGACGAATACTGTTATGTCCTCGACACAGCCATGACATCAGATTCCATAAGAGGACCAACCATATAGTCCTCCAACCACTCTTAATAGCCCCTAAAATCATTTTGATAGAGATATGCACGTATGTTTCCCCGCTGGACACGGGAATGGTGAACAAGGGTGTATATTTGGACACAGAAGCGTCATGGTAGATGAACAGCGGGGCATTTTTGTCATTGGCCGTGACGTCGATGGTGTAAGGGAAAGAGAGAGTCGTTGTCAGCTGAAATTCAAATTGCGCACCCCGTATGGTGAGCCAAGGCGTTTCAATGTTGGTTTTTTGGAGCATGCATCGCAACACAGCCTAGACTCTTTCAATCAGCTAGCTATTTCCTGGCATTACTAGTGTAAAAACAGCAGTATCATCAACTTATCCTCCGGGTTTCCTCTGAGTGCTCGCTTCACTAGAGGAACTAAAATCTGGTAGTCCACGACGATTCCCCACTGCACATCGCAGGGTTGTATTCCTCCAAAGCCACCCAACTATAAGGCGGCAGACGTGTGCTTTAAGTACGGCTGGCAAGTGGCAAGAAAGCCTGAAGAAAGCCTGAAGAAAGATAAGACGGGGAAATTAGGGTTCGTTGTACTCTCCCCAAACGGGTAGGTGAATGCCTGGAATTTCCGGCCCCGCTTGCCGTGCCGCATATAATCGAACTAAGATATCTAGTACTGTATTCTATAAATATTAAAATAATCTTCATTAAGCAACTATTTAAGATCTTAGGTTACAAGCCACATTTCACACATCCTCCTGCACGGGGTGCCCTCCCCCGCCGTGACATCAGAGGGGCTATCCATATCCGCCGCGTGTATCACTAAAGACCGAATATAAGGGACCAAAACGCTACAGCAAGATGGAACGGGGAAAAACTGTATATTAAAATATGTCATAAATCTGATCGAACATGCCTGCATGCGATAGCACGTCTCTCAACAGCATCGCCGTCATTGGAGGCGGTTGGTACGGCTGCCATATTGCACTTACGCTCCGCGACCTAGGCTTCAAAGTTAAGCTTTTCGAGCAAAATGACCGACTTCTTGAAGCTGCGTCTGGGAACAACCAGTGCCGTTTACACATGGGGTACCACTATCCTCGCCATAGCGAGACTCGGGCTCAGTCTCGCGACGGTTTCAAACGCTTCATTGAACAATATCCGCACCTGAGTCGGCCGGTTCCTTATAATATATATGCAGTACCTTCCAAAGAATCATTGATAGACTATAAGACTTATTGTATCATAATGTCATCCAACGACATTCGCTTTTCCGAAGGCGCGCCGCGCGACATTGTAGCGCTGACCAACGTCGAGGGAGCAATTTGTACAATGGAGCGCGTTATTCTGCAAGATAGAGCCCGAGAATATTTCGAATTGGAGCTGGGTGATGTGCTTGAGCTAGGCAAGCGGATTATGGAGATTCAGGATACAGGTGACGGCGGTGTCTTTGTTGACGGCGTTCGGTTTGACTACGTTGTCGATGCAACTTGGGGACATTACAGCCGTCCAAGTGTCGAGGTCATCTACGAGCCGACCTTGCTCCTATACTACCAAGGGCCGGTCGATTTTCCTGCAGTCACGCTCGTCGACGGCCCATTATGCTCCTTGTACCCGACGGAGGTTCCGGGTTTGTATACATTATCAAGTGTTCCACACACGCCGCTTGCCCGGTGTTATACTTCAGCCGAAGCATGTGCGGTTCGCGATTCTGTGGATGCAGAGACTATCGTTGAGAAGCGCGCTCTGATGGAGGAGCAAGTTACGCATTATCTTCCTCATTTCCGAGAACTATTCCGCTATGCTGGTCCGCAGTTTGCAATCAAGACGAAACTTGTGGGAGCGACTGATGATCGAAGCTGCCACGTGTCTCGCAATGGCCGGGTCTTCTCAGTCATGTCTGGTAAAATCGATACCATTTTCTCTGCCACTGAGCGTATCTTGGGCCTCTTGGATCTCAATCACGCGCAGAGAGCGGATGACCTCTTGTCAGTCCCACACTTATAGTACAGACTTGTATACAGTTTCGGAGGGACATGAGGGGTTTGAATAATTAATATAATGGCCATGTATTGATTACTATCTTGAGTTACTTGTTTCTTTCTCTATAGTCCTTCAGTTCGGTTTAATTCGTCAGCAACTGCGTGTCCGAGAATGCAGTAACGTCGTTGGTCTCGCTGACGAATGGTCTCACTCATATGCTGACACTGTGGGAGATACAGATCGAGTCCCCGCGGTGGGTCTAGCGGTAAACCTAAGCCCCAGTCTTGGCAGCGCCAGAGCTAGCCTCGCTAGCCTAGCCTATGGCCTAGCCTATGGCCTAGCTTATAGCCTAGCCTCTAGCCTGGCTTCTAGGCACTATTTAGGCACTAAGCACTAGGCATTATGCCCCCACGGAGCTCCACACTCATTGCGCATCTATATTTTAGAGTTGTATACGGGTTGACCCCACTGCGGTTGACTATTCGATTCTCTGCATCATGTTGGTGTGTCTATTGCTCTACGTCACGCCCTCCCCAGCTATACGCCGTCATTGTGAACGCTGCCCAAAGATTGATGATCCCGTGCGCATAACTGAAAAGAATCATTGCGGGAATGAATCTGATATCCGAGGGATATCTCGCGAAATGCGGCCAGATCTTGACAGTTTTCTGGACCAGTGTCCAAACAACAAAGAGCCCTAAAGCTTTGCGCCGTAGAGTGCTCGATTCCGCTTGTAGAGCACAGCTCAGAACGTAATATAGACCGCCGTCAATCAATATGGCCGGCGTCATCAGGCTGCCAAGATAGATAGCATATGCAGACCAGCAATGACGACGCCACCAATATGACTGCTGCATGACAACAGCCGCGTTTCCTTGCCAATGCGCTCGAGCCCACCGAAGACACTGCCCCAGGAAGCGCGAATCGTCTGCCACTTCTGTGTAGAGCACAGCTTCCTCTGTATACACAAGCTGGATTCTCCAGCCCTTGGCATAAAATCGCATTGTGTATCTCTTGTCGTCTCCGATTATGATGCGCTTTCCCAAAAAGTCATCATTGATCAGAAAATTTGCAAAGTCGGGAGCTTGCACAATCTCCGTTCGACAAGCAAAACTTCTACCAGAAAGCGTCGAAACAGCACCGTCAATATAGTTCGTTGTCAGGGTATTGAAATTTCTCCGTTCCAAATAGCACGTGCCTAGAAAGCTCCAGACTGTATGACGGGGATTTCTGATAGCGCGCTGATTAGTCCCAGCAGCTCCCACACGCGCATCTTCAAATGGCGCGAGAAGATATGAGAGGAACTTCGGATGCCACCGCACGTCATCGTCACATAAGACGCATATTGGAGTTTGAGTCTTCGCGATCCCTGCAATCTGCTGTAGCCTTCGACCCAGCTTGGGAACGGTTCCAATCAGGAGGCCATCATATCCCATGATTTCTTTGATTTTTTGTGCTTTTGCCAGGTCATTTTCATGAACAAGGAGAATAATCTGATAGGGCTTATTTGCAATAATAGATTGCAGTGCTTCAGTGATGTCAACGTCGAGAATGGTGGGCAGTAAAACAGTAACATCCGCAGACGTATATGATGGTTTAGCAACAGGTTTGGCGGACTTGATTCTGAAGAAAAAAACCCATGCGTGCACGGCTGTACGCAAATAGCGAACAGCAAAGAGAATAAGGAATAATATTCCGGATCTTGAAAAGCACCAAAGCATTTTGAGTAAAGGCAGAAGGGAAGAAAAGGAAAATGAAGACGCTTGTTGAGAAGGTTGGGGTACGTGTTCTCCGAGGATTTACATCCTTTTATTCACCAATAAGCCCGGTCCTAGTAGCATTAGTTCAATCACTACGGTCTTCGTGTCGTCGCAGCTGTCCCACCGCGGAAGCCGTGCTATGCTCCGGGGCGACGCTAAAGCATATATCAAGATGCAAGTCGGCAGCCTATGGGAATCGAGCCGCGGAAAGATTCATGGTTGGTTCATCTTGGTCCAGGCCGAGGATCTTTCCAGTTTCTCATAGAACACTAGTTTGCAATCCAGCGCTATCTCAAGCCACAAGCTTGTATAAATAAAAGCGGGTTACATCGTGTGATAATCTGAAGAATCAGCATTTTAATTTGCGCATCCCGCTCTAACTAACATACAAAGCCAAATTGTGGCTTGCTATTCGTTAGTTGAAGCAGAGAACTAAACTGTAACCAGTAAGAATATGCATGTTATTTACTAGTTACATTTACCAGGGACTATCGTATCCGCAACTTCTGTGGTCCTATAGTTAGTTGGACTAGATTACGATATCATTTCATGCATATCACATCGCACTAACAAAGTTGATGTTGGTTAAGCCGTCCTGTAACCACCCCGTTCACTCTGTACATCACTCCAGTTTTGAGTACAATCTCATTGATCTACGCGTAATCTCTGTGTTCCTCGCAAAAGATACGAGCTGAGTTGGTATGCGTCTGCGTCATCATCATTGCAATGTGTCCCGCTATATTCGAAAATCCCTGGCAAGAGGGCTTTAGATTAAACAATCTAACATAGTCTCCGATGGATATTGCCAACTTACTAGCTCTCTTGCTAAAATTGGTCTTGTGCATAACCAGTGTTGGACACATTCTCCGGACGATAAGCGTCATTCGTGATTGTGTCTGGGTATCGAACCCCTCCCTCAATCAATATACTCTCCATGATCTCCACAGCAAGGGCGCTCTCGTCAAGAGGCAGCGTCTGGCTCTCCAGCCTGCCGTTCCGTATACACCTAGCGCATTCATCTGCCTCCCAATACAGTCCGTGGCCCCAATTGTCCCTGGCCCCGTCCTTGGGAATGGCGAATTCTTCCGTTTCAATTCGACCATTGGCGTCTTTCCTAATGACGCAATATTTGTTGGGCTTGAAAGCCGGGCCAAAAACCTGGATCTCCCCGGCTGATCCTTGAATTCTAATCGGTGGGCCAGCGGTAAAGTCGTAGTCTACACCAGAGGCTATTCGCAGTGAGGTCATGCCAACACCCATGGCTTTGTGGCGTGGGAACTGAATAATGAAACTAGCCATTTCGTCAACGCCAGTCGAGTGTCTGTTGACCGCGGATACAACGCGGGGCATTTCCTTGTCCTTCTCTCGTTGAAGATGGTACAGGATTTGCATCACCCATGTCAGAGAATAGATACCGAGATCAAGCATGGCGCCGCCACCAACGTCAAGTTTGAGCAAGCGATGACTCTCGTCGAGCACACCGCTTCCTTCTGGCGATTCAAGATTGAGAGAGGTGTCCGCTACGGCCAAAAGATTAGCAAACCTAAAATCGTGTTTGCAAGGTGGAACCCTACTTGCCTATCACTCGATACACAGTGCCAATAACACCAGACGCCACCAGGCTCCGGACTTTGGCACACAGCGGGAAAAAGCGAGTCCATACAGCTTCCAGTAGGAAGACTTCCCTCGCTCTGGCAGCAGCTATAAGCGCTCGGGCTTGCGAGGCTGTGACCGTCAGGGCTTTCTCGCACAAGACGGCTTTGCCTGCTTCGATGGCCATCATTGCATGCTGAAAGTGATGACTGACAGGTGTAGCGATATACACTATGTCTATATTTGGATCGACCACCAGCTCCGCGTATGACGCGTATAATTTTACATCGTGCGGCGCTTTGACTTGAGCGCAGAAGTCGGCTGCTTTCTGCAGCGAGCTTGATGATGCAATGGCAGAGACTTGGTGGCGTACATCGTGGACGTCTCGAGCAGAGGGGTTGGTGAGTAGATCTCTGACGAAGCCTGTAAATGGTTACGCTCGAATCCTTAGCAAAGGGGACGGGAATGGGCCCATACGTCCAGCAACGTGGCCGGTTGCCATGACGCCCCAACGAAGCGTAAAAGGCGTAGGATCTGTCATGATAGTGACTGCTGATGAAGTAATAACAGGTGGACAGGATATTCAAGATGCACTGCGGAACGAAATATCTTTATACTTTTAAGAGTGGAGTTGTTTGAGCGGGGCACGTACATTCGAAAAGCCATTGTGGATCTCCAAAGTAAAGCGTTTTGATAACTAAAATGAATGATGCGCTGACTGACTGCTTCCTTCGTAAAACGTCCAAACATCGTGTACTATTACAAGCTATTTCCATCCACGCCAGAAGTATGGCATACAGTTGAAAAATAAGTTGAAACCTTTAAGACTCTTCCAGTAGCTTTGTAATTGCACGGTAATCTATCTTACCAAATGGAGATACCGGCATGGCTTCGACGAAGCGGATCACTTTTGGAACACTCTGCGGTGGCAGCACAGCTTCTGCTGCTGCTTTGACCTTCTCTTCGCTCAGATTGTGCCCATCCGATATTGCGCAAGCTAGCGCATCCCCAACCACGACAACAGCAACGCGGACCTTTGGCGAAATGGCGTTGTCTAGCCTTGCTTGTACGTCGTTGAGATCAACACGAAACCCAAGAAGCTTTACCTGCCTGTCCATTCGGCCTATGAACGCCACTTGGCCATCCAGTGTCCAGTAGCCCCAATCACCAGTTCTGTACATGTTTCCGTTATCAGTTGGCCAAATAGTGTCCGGGATGAAACGCTGCTTTGTCTCCGCTTCAAGACCGATATAGCCCTGGGACACTTGTACCCCTGCAATGTGTATTTCGCCGGCGACGAGTGGCGGTGATAATTCCCCTTGCTTATCAAGTATGTAGATACGGGTTGACGAGAACGGTGTCCCAATGGTGACAAATTGTCCGGGCTTAAGCTTTTGAGCAGAAGCCACCATGTGACATTCCGTTGGGCCGTACATGTTGTACGTGTTGGCCGGTCCAGCAGACCATCTGTCCGCAGTGTGTTGCGGCAGGACTTCGGCAGATAGGTATACATTTTTGAGGTTGGGGTAGTCCTCTGGATTCAATTCCGCTGCGAGCGAGGGAGTAATGTCTACTGAGTCTGCCACTCGCAAATGTTCAAAAGGCTCCGTAGGGTTCTTTAAAATCAACGTGCCACCATAGCAGAGAGCGGAAAACACCTCTTGTAAAGCACCGTCGAAAGCGGGAGCGAGCATTTGAGCTACTCGGACGCCTGGCCCAACGTGTAGACGAGCAACCGGGTCACTCAGGACACTAACGACACCTGAATGAGTGCATTTTATAGCCTTTGGTTTCCCAGTCGATCCAGACGAGAAACATATGTAGGCTGGCGACAGCGGCTTGGGCTGTCTTATAGCCGGCTCGTAGTACCCATTTTGCTGTCGCTCCTTGGCCTCTCGTAGGATGGTTTCAACGCACAACTTCAACTTGCAGCCATCGGGCGTTAAGGGATCCGCGTCTTCTTGAGGAACTAAAAATGCTTGCGCCTCAACTACAGCGTAGTGATGCGATCGAAGCTGATGAGACAAGGTAGCGCCCTGGGGCGAGAAGATGCAATTTGCGTAGAGTACCGCAAACATGGCAATGACCCAGTTGATAGATCCATCTGCATGAATCAGAACAACGCTCATAGGTTCCAACAGCTCCCGTAGTCGTCGTGCTACGACATGAACCATTTCTTTCATACTATCATAACTGACTTTCTGGTCGGCAAATTGTAAAGCTATTTCATCCCCTCTTTCCAGAGACTGTTTCTGGAACAATGTCGTAATGTCGTCATCTATGCTTTCAAACGTTGTTTGCGTCGACAAGCAATTTCCCCAATTGAAAATACTTGTTTTTTGAGAATTGGGAAGCATTCTTCTCAGACAGTCTCCTACGCGTAATTTTCCCGACGCAAGGCTGACCAATGTGTTCTTGAAAAGATCTGTCATGACACGCATTTCAGACGGGGAACGCCATTCGCTGTTGAAGCTAAATCGTAGTCTACCGGTTGGTGATACATATAGAGTTGGTAGTGTCTCCTTGGGGGCCATGACTTCTGTCTGGTGTCCACCAGCGTACCAAGGGCAGTGTAGTTGGATATCACTGGAAACCACGACAAGTCCACCCAAAGAAAAGCCGTCTGAAGGATCAGAGTAGGACATTTCGTCCAATTCAAGCACCTTTTCGAACACTTGCTCCAAGAAGTCATGAGCAGTATCATTTTCATTAATGTCCATGGTAAGGATCATGGATGTTGCAATAGAGCCGATTGCGTGTTCGATCCCTTTGATTGGTAGTGACCTTCGAGAACTGACTGACATGATAGATACTGTGGACGTGCTTTGAAGTTTGGAGAGGACAAGCCCTAGCGCCGCTCGGACGAGAATCTCAAAGGTGAAGCCCGTCCGCGATGAAAACACTTTCAGGTCTTCCGGATAAAAGACGTCGATAGACTTCATTCTCACCCGGGATGATGATCTATCCCCCAATGTCTGCAGTAGTGGATGGTTTCTTGCTCCTCTATGTACTTCCCGCGTTGCCCAAAATGCCCTGGCGGCAGCTTCGCGTGGCTGGTGATAATCTTTTAAGCCCCGTACAACGTCGAAAATAGAGTCGTCAACTTCCACAGATAAAGACGGGTTGCTCATATACGCGTCCACTTGCTGGAGCAATATATCCATTGATCTGCCATCCAATAAAGAGTGATGATAGAACCAGTGCACGACACTCAGCTTGCGTTCGCCCACTGTCTTCCGTGGTGTCATCACTCGAAATACAGGCTCGGTGGATGCCTCTACACTCCACGAACGAAATGACTCCTCAAGGTCTAGCTCTTCCAAAGACTCAACTTGTACTTCTGCCCAGTTTAACTGGAATGTGTCCTTGAGCGTTGCTGTGACCAGCAATGGGCTCGTCTCCACCGCATACTTGAGCCGGAAAACCCTCCATTGCGACATTGCTTTTGCAAAAGCGTTCTTGAGCTGGGACAGGGCATCTGTATAGCAGTATTGGGTTACATGCTGAACCGCAGCGCCGGGAACATGATGCGTGTAGACCGCAACTCCCGCCTGAATAAAGGTGAGCGGGAGGCCGGCGGTTGGGATCACCGTTGGTATGCGCGCAATAGGATCCAGCCTTTTGTCATCGGGCTGAGTCTGGTTTGCGGCGATTACTGGCACCGTATCACTTGGGGATGGCTTGAACGAAAGCTCAGTAGCCAGCTTTCGCAGCTGCGTTTTGTCCAGAAGGCTGCAGAGATTCTTTGCGCGCAGAATAGTGCCAGCGCCCACGCGAACATGCTCTGCAGCCTGGATCAGGTTGCTGAATTTGATAGCCAGCAAGGAGTCGCCGCCATTGCGAATGAAGGTCTCGTCTAGCTTGATGTGCGCCGGTTTCAGATGCAGCAACGAGCACAGGCGCTCCAGCAGACGCTCGTCTATGTCCGGCTGTTGTTCCATCGTGACACTGCTTGGTTGTAGGACAATAAAAGAAGAAAGAAAGAAAATAGGGCACGTCGCAAAACTAGCTTTAGTAGTCGACCAACATCTCTTATCATGTGGAGAGATCGCTCCCCCTGTCCCACCCGCCGGGAGCCTTCCGTGAGGCTGGCCACACTTCCGCCACAAAGGTTGTCGACTGGTCGTTCTCGCAGGGGGGTTTTCCTGTTGACCGCATTTTTGTTGTCCACGTCATGCAATTCTATTTGCCAGCGCCATGGGGCTAGCCTGGGGATAGTCGGGATGCTCGATGCGTGGATAAATGCATGCATTATTCTTCGCCCATGACGTCGGGTGGACAGGGCAGGGCCACGCGAGAGACGTCCCGGCGATGCGGCCAGGATGTATATTGCCCGCAGTGCACCTTGCCAGCCTGCCAACTTTAGTTATGCGCCGAGGAGCCTTGCCAACCGTTCGTTTGGGTTCCAATCTGGCTAACTAAGATTAGTTTCTATTCCTTTTTTTCACTTATTCTCGACATACGCGTCGCTCCGCGTTTGTCTCCAGGCGATCCTTCTGCCCCATCCCAGACACACTTGTACGCTATATCAACCGCATGTCATGGACGGCGCTGGCCGCGAGAAACCATCATGCGACGATGGCAGCACTCAGGTTGCCACGGAGCCGAAAACTGGCGCTTCTGATCAATCTCCGACAGACGCGGAGCTGGCGTTCTTGCAAGACCAGTTGCGCATAGACGATGTCAATTTGTCCTTCTTGGGCATCTACAGCTACGCCAGTCGGCTCGAGCTAGTGGTTGTAGCCATTTGCGCCGTGTGCGCCATGATAGCCGGCTCCTTGTCTCCTATTTGTGCCGTACGTAGTTGCCAATTCCCTTTGTGCAATGCTGAACATCTCTCTAAGCCTTGGGTCTATAGGTCATTGGCGCACGAATCATCCTCGCGTTTTCTATGGCCGAGTCGCACGAGAACGACGTGAGCTCGCTTCTATACCACTATGTCTTTTACTACGTTTACATCCTCGTAGCTGCCCTGGTGTCGTGGTTCGTTTCGACGGCCGGCTTTACCTACACTGCAGCCAGGATAACACGCACCATCAAGCTGCGCTACTTTGCGGCTGTCTTGAAGCAAAATCTAGCTTTATTCGATGACAACGGGAGCAGTAACATTCTCTCTCAGCTGACAGACGACACCAATGCTGTGGAAATGGCCATTTCCTTCAAACTGTCACAAACATTTAGTGCCCTGGGCAAGCTTGTAGCGGTCATTGCGGTGTGCTTTGCTCTAGATTGGGTCCTGATGTTAGAGCTGATTTGGTCGCTGGCATTTGGTTTCATTGTTTTATACTTTGGCGAGAAGCTAACCGTCCGGTATAGCAGACGCAGTATCGCGGCGTCTTCCGCTGGCTCGGCCGTCGTAGAGGAAGCATTGAGCTCTATCAAGGCAACGACGTCGCTAGGAATGCAGCCGTATGTTCACAACAAGTATATGAACTTTGTCCACGAGGCATCCAAGAATGCTTCTGTTCTCTCGTCTTTTAATTCGACCCTAATTGCCGTTTGCGTAGCAAGTGGCTACTTCAACGTTGCCCTGGCCTTCTGGCAAGGATCGAGACGCTTCAGCCATCACGAGACGTCCTTTACGTCTGTTGTGGCTATTGCAAATGTCACCAAATCGGCTGCTTTTTGTGTTCTGGGCGTCGGGGCGAATCTGGAAGCCTTTGCGGCAGCCGTAGCAGGAATCAGGCGGCTGTCCAGCATGATACGGCGGACCTCACTCATCGATTCATCATCTGGCGAAGGGCACACTCCGCATGAGTTCAATAGCACAATAGAGCTGCAGAGCGTTAAGCATGTTTATCCATGCCGGCCGAATTCCATCGCCTTGGACAACGTCACTATAAAATTTCCCATGGGCCAGACGATTGCTATAGTGGGCCCTTCGGGCTCAGGCAAGAGCTCTATTTCAAGCCTGCTGTTGCGGTTCTATGATCCTCTAGCGGGTCGAATCTTCTTAGACGGCAAGGATATTTCCACTTATCAGCTTCACTGGCTTCGACAACAGATGGCTATTGTTAAACAAGAATCGTTCATGTTTAATCGGTCTGTATATGAGAACATTGAACTTGGTTTCACAAATGCCAAATGGAACAATGTGCCTAAGAGTGAGCGCCGAAACCTTGTTTACAGGGCTGCCGAAATGGCTCAAGCGAGTGAGTTCATCAATCGGCTTGCTCAAGGCTATGACACTATCGTGGGAACACGTGGGTCCAGACTTTCTGGCGGGCAACTACAACGAATAGCCATCGCAAGGGCTCTTGTCGGCGATCCGCGCATTCTCATACTTGACGAGGCAACTTCCGCTCTGGATACCGAGACAGAAACCAGGTTACTGTCGTCCATGGCAGAACAAGGCAGACAACGAACTACTATTGTGATTGCTCATCGCCTCTCTACTATTCGTCATGCAGACAATATTGTTGTTTTGGCTAAAGGGCGCGTTGTTGAGAGCGGTGTGCACGATGATTTAATGGCTGCCAAATCCCACTACTACGAGCTCGTCAAGGCCCAGAACATAGACTACGAGGACGAATTTGATAAATCTGAAGACCGAGAGGTAGAGTTACACGCCAAGTTACTGGATGATGAGCCTGATAGTGCAAACCTGGTCCAAAAGGACCAGTATTCTTCTGCAGTTATTGTATCTACTGCCGTTGCGGAAGTCACAGGTGCCAGATCACCATCTTCTCTTTTCTCAACATTTGTGTTCTTATTCAAACTCAACAGAGGAAAAATGTTTTGGCCGTTGGTCGGGTTCGTCTGCTGTGTCATTGCTGGAGGCGAGGAGCCCGCATCAGCCTTGCTTTTTGCTAAAACAATTACGGCACTCGCAGGTCCTCAAGACGAGATGCCCAAGATCCGTTCCGAGACGGCCTTTTATTCTTGGATGTTCTTTATGCTTGCCTCCGTGATGCTCATCAGCTGCACTGTGCAAGGCGTAGCTTTCTCCTTTAGCTCTAAAAACCTTACCAACCGAATCCGCAGCCTCGCCCTACAACAGTACCTGAAAATGGAGGTAGCATTCTTTGATAAGAAAGGAAACTCTGCGGCAGCTCTCTCTGGATTTCTCTCCAACTCCACCAATGATCTTGCTGGTTTGAACGGTAGTGCGTTGGGTATTATCCTGATTTGTTTTTCCACGCTTGGCTCTGGCATCGTTGTTGCGCTTGCTCTCGGATGGCAACTAGCACTTGTGTGTTTTTCTGTCGTACCCTTGGTGGTGGGTGGTGGATATTTTAGTATCTGGCTCGTGGCTGCCGCGGAGGAGGAGAAGGAGAGACTTGCAAACAATGCAGCCGAGTTTGCGGGCGAGGCGCTATCTGGCATCCAGACGATTGCAGCGCTGACCAGGGAGAAAACAGCTCTTGAAGAATTTGAGGCCATACTTGACGACAGTAAGACGGAGGCTTTCAAGGCAAACGTCAAGACCTCTCTCATGTATGCCTTATCACAGTCAGCTTACAATGCCTGCATGGCTCTGGGCTTCTGGTACGGCGGTCGGCTCATCGTCCGTGGTGAATATACTCTCTTCCAGGCTGTTGCCGTCCAGACTGCTATGCTTTTGAGCGCAAACTCTGCCGGTGTAGTATTTTCTTACACGCCAAACCTTGCCAAAGCGAAGCAGGCCGCGATGTCTCTGCAGCGCCTCCTGGCCTACAAGTCTGCTATTGATCCATCCTCATCAGATGGCATCGACCCTGTTACTATTAAGGGCGAAGTTGAATTCGACTCAGTTAGCTTCGCGTACTCATCAAGTCCAGATCATCTGGCTCTAAATAATCTTAGCTTGCGCATTCCAGATGGTGCCAATGTTGCTCTTGTTGGTGCCTCTGGCTCTGGCAAAAGCACTATTCTCTCATTGATCGAACGCTTTTACGACCCGACTGGTGGACAGATTCTCGTTGATTCCAAGCCAATAAAAACCCTGCGACTTGCAGCCTATCGAAGGTGCATAGCGCTTGTCAGCCAGGAACCGCATCTCTATCGCGGAACCGTGAGAATGAATCTAACCCTAGGACTTGATGAGCAAGACTCCTCCGTAGACTTTAGCGATGAAGAAATCAAGAAGGCCTGTCAAGACGCTAATATATATGACTTTATCATGAGTCTTCCGTGAGTCTCCTTCTTGCCACATGAGATGTCGTTTGTTCTAATCCTCCATCAGGGACGGCTTCAACACCGAAGTAGGAAGTAGAGGCTGCCAATTTAGTGTCGGACAAAAGCAACGCATAGTTCTAGCGAGGGCGCTCCTCCGAAACGCCAAGATCCTCCTGCTTGATGAGGCTACATCCGCACTTGACTCGCAATCAGAGGCTGCCATCCAGCAGGCATTGGAAATAGCTAAGAAGGGTCGCACGACTATCACGGTGGCCCATAGGCTAAGCACGATTGCTAGAGCGGACAAGATCTATGTCATAGACGAGGGTCGTGTCGTCGAAGCAGGGACGCACACTGAGCTAATACAAGCAAGGGGCAATTACTTTAGGCTATATACGGCGAGCAAGAGCGGTCAGATATTGTGATGAGTCAAGAAGATTAGTTTCAAACAGAAATGAACATGATGTCTTTGCTTAATTCTAAATCCTATACATATATCTAAGGTACCAAAGTAGCAATACAGCCTTGGATTGATGTATGCGATATCAGTGGCCCGCCAGCCATAACCTACTTTACCACATAACTCCAATTGCCCGACTATAATTTACGACTATCACCATATTTTTCTTATCACACGTTGAACTAAATAGAGAAGAGCATCAAAATGATGACTCATAATGGACTTGTACAGGCGGACAACAAGGCCGAAGTGTCGGGAACAGTCTGGATGATCAATGGAAAACTACACCTGAATGGTTTAGGGGATTATGGATGTGGAACATATGCTTTATATATCGTGAGAATAGGGGAATGTTGCCACATTTTCGAGTCATGGTACGGGCTGATAACAATCGCAGCGAAGAACTGGAGCAAGGAAGCTCTGGTCTGGAGCGCAATCAGAAGCACTCAAGTCATCGCAGTTGGAAACAGGGACAAGAAATATAGAAAAAGGACAAAGATCTGGGGAATGTTGTAAAAAGGCAGTCCCTGGCTAATGCTGCTGCTTAGGGCTTGTAAGGTAGTTAGGGCTCGCAGGCCGAATTGACATCATCCTGCCAGGTCTCGTGACTTCCGATAAGATAAGCCAAGTTTTTGACGTTCAACTCTCTGCGAACGACTCTTTTAATTTCTCAAGCGCGAACAAAAACCATCTGATAGCTATAGGCATACCACGGAATAACTCAACAACTGGTAACAGTTCAAAGAGTCCCGTCTCCTCGTGAAGACCGCGGAATTTTTTTGCCACCGAATCGATATTTTTCCGCTTTCCATCAAGTACAGGCACCCTTCTCTACGACTTCGCCCTAACTCAAAGTACATGTACCGCTTTAACTATACAAACACAAGCACGCATTTTCTGAATTAACGACATGGTCCCGCAAAAGAATGGGACCGAACCGCCAGGAAAGGCGAAGCCATTCGCCGTGTCGTTTTCCGCCGCTCCCAAGAAGGCCTTCAATATCCCGCAAAACCCAAGGCCTCAAACCGGGTTACCGGCGCGCCAAAAACATCGAAACTTAGCCCACGATGACTCGGACGAAGAAGAAGACACACTCCCGGTCCACGAAGAAGTGACCGGATTCGACACCAGCACAGGCGGCGCGATCAGCAAGAATGCAGCCAAAGCGAAAGAACCTCTTGTCATAAAAATGGAAAGCACAAACAATTGGCGTGATCGGCCGGGCGTCAACCGCAGGGGAAAGAAAAACCTTCTTCCGCAAGAAGTGCAAGCTGCTGGAAGAGAAGGAGCGGCAGGTGGCGTGGTTGAGACTGACACACCGAGTATGGCCTATGGACTTAGTCTGGGACAGTCGAAGAAGGACGATATTACCGATGATACTAGCCCCGGAAAAGATGCGGACGTTGCTATGGCCGATGTTGCTGCCGCTGATGCTGCTACTGCTCCAGAGCCCAAACCTCGGGAACCTCTGTCGCAAGATGAGCTTGCGTTACAAGCACTTATTCGTGAAAGTGAAGGCGGAGAGGAAAAGACCCGACGGTCCGATCTGGTCATCGAATCAGTCAACCAGCAACGCTACGATGAAACGACCTCCTACCGCGCCGATGTCGCAACACGGCCTGATCAAGCGAGCTTGGAAGCATATGATGCAGTTCCAGTTGAAGAATTCGGTGCTGCATTACTGCGAGGCATGGGATGGAAAGAAGGCCAAGCGATTGGCCGAAGGAACTATGGTGGAGGTACCACAAACGCTGCGGTACAAGTGCGTATACCTGAGCGTCGCCCGGGGTTTCTGGGGATTGGCGCCAAGGACGTTTCCGGTGGGAAAGGTGCAGAAATTGAACTAGGCGCATGGGGGAAAGCTGCTATGCGCAAAGGGTCGAAGAGAAGCGGTGATGGGAGCGGCAGCACGGAGGGCGTTTACATGCCTGTTGTCATGAAAAGCAAGACGACGGGCGAGTATTTAACGGAAGAGGAGTTTAAACTTCGTCAAAAGGAGGCCACTACTAGCCAGGGACGGAAAACTGAGAAGCGAGATGATGATCGCTATCATTCTTCAGGCAATGGACGAGACCGAGATCGTTCGCGTCGTTATGATGATTATGGTGATGGTGACGACAATGATCGAAGCAGAAGGTATGGAAAGTCGTCTTCGCGAAGAGATCGGAGTCGATCCTCTGGAGCCTATGATAGTCGAAGTCGCCGAAATGACGATGACGGGACAAGATCGTCACGGGATAGCCGTCGCTACCGGGATAGAGATGATAGCGATTATAAAAGCAGGCCACGCTCCAGGGATCGAAGCCATGCCCATTCGAGGCGAGATAAGGACTATCATAGGACTCGCGACAGAGATCGGGACACTGAGCGTGCACGATCCGATAGAAATCGGTACAAAGATTCTCATAAATAACAGACTCACTGATAGCCATGAGTTTGGATAGCGAAAAGTGCCTTTTATTCCCTCCAAGAGATATGTGATACAACCAACACTCGAAAAGTACATGTATCCACACGAGATAGATAGTGATAGATACCCATTCCCCGTTAATTAGATGCAATCAAGTTATATAGACAATTATTCAGGGAGGACTTTCTAATTCATTGAAAGGATCAATCCTGACAACAAAGGCTCTGCCCAGCTACCAATCTAATAATCGAATATTAAGTTTTTAAACTGAGCAAGTCCACTCAACCGACTCTGAATTGTATCGCTTGTGCTAGAGAAAAACATGCATATCGACACAACTAATCATACAAAATTAAAGTAAAGCCTCCCATGTGAGCCCAAATACAAAGTGTTGTGTAAAAAAAAAATTCCGATATTTGGACCAGGCCAGGCCAACCCAGGAAATACCGCCCCGTTAAGAGGACTTAAAAAGAACAGAGTGAAAACAGAAAATCAACGCCAAATCCATGGTCAAGAGACCAACCATAATCTAGCCTGACGCACGAAGCACGTGGCACAATGAGGGTTCAAGGCAGAGGGAGATATAGAAGGGAAAAGGGAAAGAGAAGAGGGATTGAATCTTGGCAAAGGACAACAAGAGACTCCCGATTAAGGAATAATCATCACTATTCGTAGGTGACATAAATCGTGCAACAGGAAAAAGGAGAATCCAATGTGGGGAGTTGATCATGTAAGAAAAAATACATGACTCACCACCGTGGATTGAAATTGATGTGAAGAGAGGAGGGAGAAAAGGACTTAATTGCTACTAGTTATTTGTGCTGCAGGAGGATGAGGACTTTTGTTTGTGCCTGGAACAGGTGCTGCAGCTGCAGCTGTTTGGACACTTCCACTACGCTGCGTCTGAGGTGTGGCACTTCGGCTTTGTTGTGGTGGGAGGACACTTCCATTCATGGATGGTGAACTTCCAACAGGTACACGATTCGGTTGCTGATTAGGTTGAGCAACCCTCATCATAGGCGAGAACTGCGTTTGTTGCGGGGTTTGCATTCCCACGTGCCCATTGGTGGCCTGCGGGGAACCTTGGAAGTTGGGATCCTGTGAAATCTGGAAATTGGATTGTACAGCGCCAGCATTGCTGACGGCGGCTAATGCAGCTTGCGTCATGCGTTGTTGCTGTTGTTGATATACATGAAGGCGTTCGGTGGCAAGTTTGGCAACCTGTTCAGGAGACAGATTCGGGTGAGTCCTTTGAATCTGGTTCTGAATGTTTGTGATGGTTGGAACAACACCGCTCGAGAGGTGATTCGGTTGAGCCATGCGTGGAGAAGCGGACGGTACGCCTTGCACATTGTTATTATGGAACGACGGGCTAGTCATACCATTCGCAGCTTGCATGGCTGCAAGAATGGCGGCATTGCTTGCGCCACTCGCGTTTCCATTCAATCCTTGAACGTTGACGTTCGGTGAGTGAGCTCCTTGTTGACCGAACTGCTGTGGACTATGAAATTGTTGTTGGCCAGCCTGTTGCACCTGTTGGCCTTGTTGCTGTCGGGACTGCAGCATGCGTTGTTGTTCCTGAAGTCGGTTGGCCTCGCGCATCACTCTAGCATTGTCGGGAGATCCTTGGATGGGTATCCCTGGCCGACCTGCCATTTGTTGTTGTTGCTGCATGCCCTGCTGTGGAACCATCTTCACACCCATTGCGTTTGGCGGCAAGGGGCTGCCCATAGGCCTCCCGTTCGGCATGCCTTGGATAGGCATAACATTGCCGTGATTCATATTTGCGTTGGGAGGTATGCCGTTGGCTACAATGTTCTGCGCGGAGCCAGGAACTGGTTGAGCGCCGTTAGGTTGAACACCATTCGGCGTTCGCGCTGCGACGCCAGCCAAAGCGGCAGCTTGTTGGTTCGGGAGGCCACGTTGCGCGGCGAGAGTAGCCTGGTAGGGAAATTAATGAGAGTCTCATAATAAATCATGATTGATATCTTACTCTTTGCTGTGCAATCATCTGTTGGCGGTATTGTTCCTGTCTTTCCTGCAGCTTTTGCTCGCGTTCGTATTTCAGCTTGCTGAAATCGGCTGGATTTGTAATTGGGGGCTTCGGTTGGTTTGCCTCGTTTACTTTGCGTAAAGAGGCAAGATGAGTCGCTAAAACCATGTTAGTTCTGAGTCCGTTGCAATATAATTTCTAAATCTTACCTTGCTGTTGCTTTTGCAGCATTGTCTCCCTCTTCTTAGCAAGTTTACGCATAGCATCCAACAGCGCAAGGTGGCGGGAAGCCCGTCGGCGGTCAACGCGAACAGGTTGCGTCGTCCTCCGACGAACCAAAGGTTGGACAGGGATCGGATTACCTCCTTGTGCCTGTTGTTGCTGTTGCTGTTGTTGTTGCTGCTGCTGAGCGGCTGCTTGTTGAGCAAGAACGGTGCGCTGAGCAGCTTCCAACCGCTGATGGTAGGCACGGAAATATTGAGTCTTCGACATGTCTGCAGGCAAGCCCTCAAGACCAATCCACCGTTCAAAGCATTCCCATGGGGTCCTACGCTCAGCACCAGATGAAAACATAGACGGAGATGAGAGGCAGTTGGAGATAAGTGACCAGTTATAAGAATAGTCTCTCACGAGACGGCGGAGTTCATCATCCTCAGCGAGCGTCCATTGCGAAGACTGTCTAGACTCGAAGAATCCAACAGATGGCATAGGATACTCCGTCGGGGGTCGGAAAGAATGGCCGGGGTGGATCCGATCTCGAATATGCTTATTCTCTGGCCGGAAAAGAGCAACGTCTGTTTGTTCAGGGTTAAGATCAATAGTAGGAATCTCTAATTGGTCGTCGTGGATGGTGTAGTCATATCTAGCCTTCTTTCTAGCTGGCTCATTGTCATGGAAACTGATTCGACCGGCCGAGTACTTTGAGACATGAACAAGGTCGGTTTTCCAATCCGCATCAGGCTGGTCTTTGAAGACAGGCATGTGTGTGTCCGGAGATATGCCAATAGGGGTATAAATAGGCAGCTCTCTCAGCAACTTTTCAGAGACCGGTGTGAAATCAATTGAAAAGTTAAACTCTTCAGAACCTAGTGAGAAAATGGCAGCTGGAGCGACGGCGTCTCTCAAGTCAGGCCGCGGCTCTTCTACAAAGCCCTCACTGACAGATTCCTCTTCTGCGGAAGGTACCAAGTCTGGAGTCGATTGAGAAACAGGACCCATATCATCAACAGCATTGTCGACGATCATCGGCTCACTCAAAACCACATCTGCCATAAGACTGTCAGCAACCTTGGGTTGCGGGATTCTGGTATGCACGCGAAGCTGAGTCCGATGCGCAGGTTCGCTCTGAACATATTCAACGCACCACTCGGCACAACTTTTCGCAGCGGCGATCTTCCATTTACGCTCTTCTCTGAAGTCCGTGCGCATCCATTTCATATGATCCAGCAGAACGTCCCAGTGAGTTCCTTGGCGAATCGGCTCCGCGGATCGTTCCATCTGGCGTAGTGGCCATCTATTAGCATTTTGTAAAGCATAGATGCGGCGAAGAGTCCGGCAATCCATTTGTTCTTGATATTCAAGAAGATGGTTAGATGTGCTGAGCGTCTTGTGAGCAGTGGCCAGGAGAGTAGAAATGTTTGAACTGCGAGGAGGCGAATAGGCCTTGTTTTGAAATAATGTGAACAGATAGTCTTGTTGGTCATTTAACCCAGCCACTATATCGCCGGCTTTCTGACGGACCAAGCCAAAGCCATCGTTCTTCTCCAATTGCTTCCTAGGAAAGACTACAGTAGAAAGCTTCGTGCGCTCCTTCTCCCGGTCTTTTCTTTGTTTGAGTTGTGATGCGGAATCCGGGGTTCCTTGGGAAACAGGAGATTTCAAAGCAGAAGAGTCGCGAGATATAGTTGTTGGCTGCTTCTCCGCTGGATGAGCGGGGACTTTAGGGGTTTCTCCCAGTATCTCAGAAACCGATTTGTGTCGGATAGCACCCGATGAGACTCGAGTTGTCATTCTCTCAGGAGCCTGTTGGACTGAGACATTACTTGGAGGCGAGGGGCGCTTGGCCATAGGCACAGTTTCGATTCTCGTCGATTCTACTTTTGAGTCCAGAGGAGCAGGCACTGATGCAGTGCCAAGGCTTATATGGCTCTCGGTGCTACCGGAAGGTGCAGGTAAGACTTTTGTTTCCTGCACGGTTTCCGGGGCCTGACTATCCGCAGTCTCTTGATGTTGGTTTGGTAACGGTCCTGGTTCCACGTCCTCTTTGACGACTTGATTCGGAAGTGGACTGATCGCGGAATCGATGTGATCTCTAGTGGGTTTAGCAGCGGCGACAAGTTGCTCATTTTGCCTAAGAGATTGCGCCTCTTCCAGCCGTAGCTGCTCATCTGGCGTAGATGTTATGGTTGGTGGTAGTTTATCCTGCGCTTGTGTTGGTGTAGAATCCCGCGCATCGACGATCGGCTTGACTGATAGGGTATCACTAATCTCAGCTTCCCCGGATTCGTCTGGGCTCGTATCCGAAGAGGCAGCTGGAGGTGCAGGGGTGTTGGTAGAAAACGGTTCAATGGAAGATGCAGGAGAGAGCGGTTGGTCCAAATGAGCAGTCGTTCCTAATGCGACGGATGATTTGACGTCTTGTTTGCGCCCAGTGTTGACATCTGACTTTTGTGATATTGCGGTAACAGGGGGCTCTGCCACGATTGGTTCGACGACTTTGTCTCTGGGGCTCGGACGAGTATGAGAAGGTGAGGTGGAGCTGCCTGAAACATGTTCATGCGTGCTGACGGGCGTCCCAGGCTCTGTCAATTGGGGTTTTGTACCAACACTCGAAGCAACTTCCGCTACATCAGTCCGCGTTACGGGGGACGTTTGCACGGTGTTCGTTTCAATGACTGGGGGGTTGATGGCTGGCTGTGTAGACGAAACAGCACGATCCAGCTGTATCTTATTTTCAATCTCCGGAACGTCTCGACCTTGGCTAGCTGGGCGCGGCTTTTCTAAAGACGAAGCCGCCAATGCGCGAGGTTGCTCCTTGCTTAATATGTCTAAGGCAGGAGCCTCGCTGGGGGTAGGCCGAGCGTGCACTTGTAGCTGTGCGACGATGTCGGCATAATCAGGAAAGGAGGGCAGAGTCGCTTCGTTGAAAAGCCGTCCTCTGCTTTTTGCATCAGCCGTGTTCAATTTAAATGTAGTGCGAAACACATAAATGACAATTGCTATGTATCAATCGCTTACAAAGTCGAACTTACTTGGAGAGGTCGTTGGCATCGAGGAAAGCCTGTTTCTTCTGCTCATAGAGCGTATCCGCGGCCGCCCCGTCGGTCGCGCCTAGGCATCCGACCGTCGCGAAATATAGCTCACTCAATTTTCGCTTTCGTGACTGCAAACATCGTCTAAAATTCACGGTAAGCGATGAACGAATGTCGCATAGACAGTTGTTTTTAGATAAATCGCTCAGAAAAATTTTTAACTTACGTTATCTCGTCGTTCTTGGAGCGCAGCAGCTCGTCGCGGAGCATCGGGTCTATCTCGACCACGCGTCATCCGATTAACGCGTGGTAAAAAAACAGAGTGCAAAGAGCGATGTCATTCAGACTGAAAAAATCGCTCGAAATTGATAAAACCGATGGTTTTGGGAGGGTGTGTGGATGGTGAGGTTGACAGACGCGAGAATTTCGCCTGGCGGAAGCGGTTGCGTTGCGGTGCGGTGCGGTGCGGTTGCTGTGCTGGGGGGGCAAGCAGATTGGCAGGCCTGCTTTTGCTCGCTGGTTTTAGGGGGTGGCCGCCAAGCGCGCTGCGTCGCTGAATGCAGAGACTGATGCCTCGGGAGCCAGGCATCAAGGCATCCAGGCACTAAGGCTGCAAGGCATGAGAAGAATCTGGCGGAACGCGTGTTTCTCCGTGTCCCGGCGGTGTATGCCGGCAGTACGAAAATAATGAAGAAAAAAGTCATGTTTACGGCAGGAGCGTCGCTGATGCGCCGATATCCTACACACTACCTGCCAGAGCTGCGATCATGGCCAAGCGGAAGAGAGCAGACAACGCGTCCAATGGCCACACCGGCCAGGAACAACCGCGCAAAGCTGTCAAGGCCGATACAACCTCGGAATTGCCCGAGAATGATCCCCATGCTGTAACAATCCAGATCGTCACCGGATCGTACGAGAGAGTTCTCCATGGCTTCACTGCCACTCTGCCTCCCAACCCTCCCAGCAATCAATCAGCTCGAGATGCGCAACCAGCTCCATCCTCTACCCTCCGCTTTGCAGACACGTTCCTCTTCCAGGCGCATACCTCCGCAATTCGATCACTGGCCTTGTCCCCGCCTACCAATCCCGATTCTTCGCAGCCACAGACAGTCATCCTGGCGAGTGGTGGCTCAGACGAGCGTATAAATCTCTACTCTCTATCTATGTCTCCGCCTTTTGTGAGCGAGCGGTTTCCGTCCGTTTCTACGCTGGCCGGCAACAAGATCCTGGAAAACCCATCGAATCGAGAACTGGGAACCCTTCTTCATCATAACTCCAGTATTACGAGTCTTTACTTCCCCTCTAAATCCAAGCTGCTGTCGGCGAGTGAAGATAATACTATATCAGTCACCCGAATCCGCGATTGGAATGTAGTCTCGACAGTCAAGGCCCCGCAGCCCAAAATACAGGGCCGGCCCAGCGGTGACACAGCTCCTCCCGGAAGTGTGCCATGCGGAATCAACGACTTTGCAGTCCATCCCAGTATGAAGCTGATGATCAGTGTTGGCCGCGGAGAGAGGTGTATGAGACTTTGGAACCTGATGACAGGCAAAAAGGCGGGTGTATTGGGTTTCGACAGGGAAGTTATGCAAGCGGTGAAGGAGAACAAGAGGTCTACTGGCGAAGGGCGTGGAATTGTTTGGGACTTTAAGGGAGAGGAATTTGCCATTGCTTTCGAATGGGGAGTCGTGGTGTTTGGAGTTGTAAGAACACCTATTACATGTTACCGCCAGTTGGCGACACTAACTTTTCACGTCAGGATTCAACGCCCAAGTGCAAATTCCTGCCCTCTCCTTCAACCAAAATTCAGAGACTAAAGTACTTTGACTTCAGTCAGAAGAAAGATGGCTCCAAGGAACTGCTGGTGGTATCTACCGACGACGGTAGGGTACTTTTCTATTCTACCGGGGAGACGTCCTCGCCTAGTGGTCCAGACTCGTCCTCAATTCCCGATGCTAAAGTCGTTGGCCAATTGGGCAGCAAGGCCAATGGACGTATCAAAGACTTTGAGGTCCTCGACCTGGCTAATGTCGATAAATGGAAAGACCAATTCTTGCTTGTGACCGCTGCGAGCGATGGAGCAGTCCGCATCTGGTCATTAAAAATACAAGCATCTACTAATAATGAAAGTGCGTGTGAGGGGGTGTCCTTTCAGCTGTTGAACTCATACGAGACCGGCAACCGGATTACTTGTATGGTGGCGTTTGTCATGCAAAAGCCACGGGAGTTCGAAGCCATCAATGATTCTGGCCTCGACTCGGATAGCCAAGGCGAGGAGGAATCGGACAGTGATAGCGATCAGGGTTGATCTTGAACAGTAGAAAATACAAGCTGCGATGAACATAGAAGCTATGATTCACGATTCGACCTCTAAACTCAACTTTTAATGTTGAGACTCGTCATTTTTGCCATTTAGAGAGCTGGCCGGACAGAAGAAGCTGTCATGAGTGTCCATGCTATGCCCTTGAGTGATCAAAACATAAAGTAAAGCAGTCCCAGCAGATTCCCATGGATTGTATGCATCATGGGTAAAAACACGCTTCATACTACGCAGTTGACACTACGTAGTAGTTGATAGTTGATATATTGCACTATGCCGGATCAGGAATAGGCCGTCGCCGCTTTATGAGTCGAGATAATTTGGGCCCTTCCCCACTACACAATTTTATCATAGTGAATTGCCGCTGTTGTTCACCACGCCAAACCCATAAAACCCATACACTCGACCTGGACACGCTTCACACTATATTTCCTGATCAGAAATTCGAATCTTCTCCCCCTTGCGATACTACCACGGCTTTTGCCATACGCAATATGGCTACCAACGGCGACTTCTCCGACGAGGATTCCCAGCCGGGCTCGCCCCTCATGGACGCCCACGACCATGAAGACGACATTGACGAGCAGGAACCTCTCGACCAAGACGACGAGAAGCCCTTGAAGTCGGCTTTGAAAAATAGAGATGCTGCCCCGCTACCGCCGCAGATCAAGCGCCCAGAACTGCCTGAGCAGCCCGATCCAAGCACGGTTGACTTTAGCAAGCTCTCACCACTCTCCCCCGAGATTATCGCACGCCAGGCCACGATCAATATTGGTACCATCGGTCACGTCGCTCACGGCAAGTCGACGGTGGTCAAGGCCATCTCAGAGGTTCACACAATTCGTTTCAAGAACGAGCAGGAGCGAAACATTACCATCAAGTTGGGTTACGCCAACGCAAAGATTTACAAATGTGACAACCCGGAATGCCCAAGGCCGACGTGCTTCAAGAGCTTTAAGAGTGAGAAAGAGGTTGACCCGCCGTGTGAGAGAGATGGTTGCGAAGGTACCTACCGCTTGTTGCGGCACGTTTCGTAAGTTCTCGGATATAGTCGAGGTTGTACTCGCAAGACTAATGCAAAGGAAAAAAAAAACAGCTTTGTTGACTGCCCCGGTCACGACATTCTGATGAGTACTATGTTATCTGGTGCCGCCGTCATGGATGCAGCTCTTCTCCTCATTGCCGGAAACGAAACATGCCCTCAGCCCCAAACCTCGGAGCATTTGGCAGCCATCGAAATCATGAAACTGAGCCACATCATTATCTTACAAAACAAGGTTGATTTGATGCGTGAGGATGGTGCTCTGTCACACTACCAGTCAATTCTGAAGTTCATTCGAGGCACAGTCGCTGACGGCTCGCCCATCATTCCCATCTCGGCGCAGCTGAAATACAACATTGATGCTGTCAACGAGCATCTTGTGTCTCACATTCCTGTCCCTATTCGTGACTTCACTGCCGCGCCTCACATGATTATCATTCGTTCGTTTGATGTCAACAAGCCCGGAGCTGGCATCGATGAGCTCAAGGGTGGTGTTGCTGGTGGTTCTATCTTGACTGGTGTGCTTAAGCTGAACGACGAGATTGAGATTAGGCCCGGTATCGTCACCAAGGACGAGAACGGCAAGGTGCAATGCCGCCCTATTTTCTCAAGAATCGTCTCTCTCTTCGCCGAACATAACGACCTTAAATTTGCCGTGCCCGGTGGTCTGATTGGTGTTGGTACCCGCGTCGACCCTACGCTTTGCCGTGCCGATCGTCTGCTCGGTTTCGTCTTGGGTCTGCGCGGTCAGCTGCCTGCTATCTACACTGAGCTTGAAGTCAACTACTTCTTGCTCCGTCGTTTGCTTGGTGTCAAGTCAGCCGACGGCAAGCAAGCAAAGGTTGCCAAGCTCTCGAAGAACGAAGTCCTCATGGTCAACATCGGTTCTACCGCTACAGGTGCCAAGGTTGTGGGCGTTAAGGCAGATGCTGCCAAGCTTGTTCTGACACACCCTGCTTGTACCGAGATTGGCGAGAAGATTGCCATCAGTCGCCGTATCGAGAAGCATTGGCGGTTGATTGGTTGGGCCAATATTGTTGCGTAAGTATTCTTCTTGTTCCTTTTATTATCACTACTTGTGGTCTGAATTGATTGCATATGCTAATTGATTACTAGTGGAAACGTTCTGGAGCCAGTCCAGGACTAAACAGCATGCCTTTTGACATCTCAAATTGGGCCTATTCTCGCGCAACCCAACATGTATCCGTCAGTCAAGTGTGGGAAGTCCTGGATGTTCGTTAACGAAGATAACAAATAAACGAGCAACAGATCAGAACATTTTACTAACCGGCTGAACTACACCTTGCATTATCAATTATGAAGAGACTTGAAGTTACTCGGTAGTTGGATCGGAGAAGATTTACTGGCCGTGTGTTTATCTCTTTCTGATATCCTGTAGCATTTTTCCTTTGTCTTCTTTTTCCTCCTTCTTTCTCATATCTTTTTTATCCGTCTGAAAAAAATGCTTGGCAGGCTAGGAAAGGTACTTCCTTCTTGCTGGTTTGCATTGGTATAGAAGCATGGGTTAAACGAACTTGAAACTTTTTTTCTCTCCCATCTGGGTTTGATTCGTTATGATGTTTGTGGATGCTAGAGATGATGATGACAATGATACAATATTTAAAAGTTCTTTCAAAAGAATATTTTGCGAAGTCTGCTGCATTTAACAGTATTCACGAATCGTGGATGGTGCAGCCACTACTTTTCACTATGTAGTACGTACTAGCGAGCACTGTTATGCTCGAAGGGTATTGATATGATACATCTTGATATTGAAAGCTGATTATATCCCTGAAATGCCAAACCCGTTTTCTATGAACAATTTGACTGTCCAAAAGTGTCTCCTAAAAGCAGCGAGGGAAAAGAAAAAAAGGAGATGGCAATACTTCAAATATCCATGTATTCAGTTGGTCACTTAATATAATACAAATAATCAACACAATCCCCATATGTCATCCATTTCCCCCGCTTTTATATCTCCTAACTGAATCGAATAGAATTCTACCAGCTCAAATCCTTCCGGCCCTTGAGCCGCCGTCTCTTCAAAATCAGCCGTCCCGTGCGACTCTTTAGTCGGGCGAGGAACCCATGTCGACGCTTCTGAACGCGTCGCGAAGGGTTGTATGTAGCGCGTTTTCCGGCGAGAGAGGCAGTGCTGGAGAAGGAGCGGGTTTGATTTCTGAGGTTGCTGTTGGTGGTGGTGGTATTGATGGATGATGAGCTGATGAAGGAGATGGGCCGTGTTGTCGGCATTGAGGTGAAAAGAGATCTATATTGTGGAAAAGAGAACAAAGGTGAAGAGGTGATGTAGGTTCGACGAAGAGATAGTGCTGGTAACGTCTGTTGTTGTCTGGTAGACTGAATCTGAATCCATGATGATGCTGTGCGTATTTGTGGTCTGGTTTTGATCATAAGCGTTAGTCCGTGGTCTCGCTCGACAGCCTCAGGATTCAATTCAATTCCTTGCGGTTATATCTTGGGAGTTATTCAGAGCAGCAATGAGTGCTTACCGCAGAGCTTGCGCTGTTCGTGAAGTCGAAGTTGGCACAGCCATCTTCCAGGACTGAAGGGCCTGCATGATGGCCGGCAGTTCTGGTCTAAGTGACTAGGTCGTGGTAAATTAGACAATCGATTAAAAGCAAGGGGTAGACTCAGGTCCCGACATACAGTAGGAAAAAACAGTCGGCGTCGCAATTTGACAATCGTCAAGCGTTTGGAGACAGAATTATGTTCTCACTTCAGAAATCATTTGATTGGCGAGGACTGGCGGCGTCGAGTCGGGCCTCCGTCGCCGCCCGCGGCAGAAAAAAAAAGGTTCGAGATTGGGACGACTGTCTAATTCTTGAAGGAACCAGACAATACCCAGTTGATACCTGGACTAATTACTGCCTTAATGCTCTTATTATTGATCTAGTTTAATAATTTGGGTTTTTTCTAATCTCTACGTGCCGCCTCTCGCATACAAGCAAGACCATCCAAGCCTACATCAATCTACCCACCTCTTATCTGAAGACAACGAAGAGGTCAACGCCTTTCTATTATTCTCAGAAATCAGGATAGAAGGAAAAGGAAACAATGGCGCACTCCGGCCCCAACCCCCTCCCACCAACACAAATCCTCTCATCACGCTCAATCCCTCAATCCGCCGCTCTCGACTTCCTCAAAGCCTACCTGGACCGCGCCGTCAACGACCCTTCTCTCCAACCAAGCGCCATGATCACCGAGCACGGCCCCGTCTCACGCACAACATCTGCTGCGCCCAACCTTACGCTACACAATCTCAAGCGCGTGCAAGCAGGTCTTGCAGGAGAGATACTCGGTCGGGATTTGTCGCTGAACACAACGGCCAGTACGACAACGGCACAGTCTTCTCGTGCGAAAACAGACGGAGACGCAACTGAGGAAGCGCAATGGGAAGATCGCGAGAAATGGGAAATGGAACAGGCGGGCGTCGTTGGCCCTGATGGTACGGAGGAATTGCCTGAGACCGCAGAAATTGAGGTTGATGAGAACGGGATGCCGATTTCGGGAGTGATTGATAAAGAGGAGCGCAAGAGGAGGAAGAAAGAGAGAAGACAGGCTGAGAAGAAGGCCAGGAAAGAACGTGCGAGAGAGGCAGATGAGGAAGAGATGGAGATGAGTGAATAAAAAAAAGTTTGGTTGGTTTTTGATCTTCGCATGGCATTGGCTTGAACTGGCGTTGGGCGGATTCTTTTCTTAAGCATTCTGTCAAATATGTATTTTATAAACTTATAAGCTGAATCGACAGCATTACTCAAATGAAAACACATCAAGTCCATCTTGTTGTTACACCCCTTCGAAAACAAAAGACAACGTAATCCATCTATAGTTACAGTTCCCTGTCGGCAGCTTTGACAGGCTTCTCGCTGTCCTCCGACTTCTCAGCTCCCTGTCCCTTCCATCCCAGAGCGGCCAGGCGTTCTGTGAGGATAGGATGAGAGTAGTGGTAGCTGGCATACATCCAATCCGCATCCATTGTGCTGAGGTTCTGAATCTGAAGCTTGAGCAGTGATTGCGCAAGGAGCTTCGACTGGCCGAGGTCGGCTGCGAAGGCATCTATATGATAAGTTAGTATTAATTGTATGAAATGATTGCGACTTTGACGAACCCGCTTCAAATTCAAACTTCCGGCTAAGGATGTTCATCAACAACTTCATGACAGCGTCCAGTGGTGCCAATGCATCTGAAAAGAGCAAGAATCCGATCATGATTGGCTGCTCCTTGTAGAAACCAAACGATTCAAACAGTGATCTGTTGTTTACGAATGCCGTGAACAATGCAAAGATGTACAGCATGTGAGCCTGACAGGTATCAGCTATATGATTCCCACGGATGTAAGAGTATGACCTACCTGAGCAATTCCAAACAACTTAGTGGTATGACCAAGCTTCCAGTGGCCCAGTTCATGGCTCAGAACAGCAACCACTTCTTCAGGCTCGCTTTTCTCAATTAGAGTGTCATAAATAACAATGTGCTTCTTCCATGGAAATCCAAAGAAGTAGGCATTGCTATGGGCGCTTCGTTTGCTGCCATCAATCGAGTAAATGTCATGCAGAGGGAATTTCAATTTCTGTGCAAGCTCTTCAACTCCAGTCTTGATAGGGCCTGGTTCCAAGGGAGACAGCTTGTTGAACATAGGCAGGATGACGATTGGGTAGATGGTGATGGCAAAGACCTGAACCAGGATGCTGAAGAGCCAGAGATAGTAGAAGAACTGATTGCCGGTCTTCTGGATGATTTTGAGGAACGCCGCCATAAGTGGACCACCCAGAGCAATACCCAGAGCCTGACCCTTGAGCATATCCGTGATCCACAATCCCAGTGTCTGCTTGTTGAAACCAAACTTTTCTTCGAGAACAAAAGTATTGTAGTACGAGATAGGGAGCGACAAAACGGTGGTTAGGAGGTTGAATGCGAAGAAGAAGAGAAGTGTGTGTCCAATTTCACCCTGTGACCATGCTGGGAAGTAGCTGGCGAGCCACACGCCGGTTAGACCCCATATTTTCGGCAAGAAGTCGTAATAGATAAACCCGAGATTCTGTAGTTGACCATAGAGAGCGGTAACGAAACCAAACTTTGCCTTTGCACGACCGTATGTCTATAATGAGAGCAGGACTTGTTAGTAAATAGAGGTGGTCGGGGGTGTAAGACGACCTACCTGACTGTCATCAAAGACCTTTTGCGTGACCTCTCCTTCCAAGACCTTTGGCGGCTTAGTCTGCTGGAGCACGCGGTATTGTCGGAACGAAAGGAAACCCTCTAGAACGTACTGGCCCAGAGAGAAGCCAACCAGCACCGTCTTCCATGGGAAGAGCGGGCGGTCGAGGAACCGCGCTAAAGCCTAAGGCTTGTCAGTAAACAATGCTTGGTATTTCAGGATGGCATACTAAAGCGCGCATACCTGGAGGAGGTTGTTGATCATGATTTAGCAGCCCCGAAGCAATCAGTAGTCCGTGGCTTGATGCTTGTTGTCTTTGGAAGAGCCTCGTGTCAAGATGCGGGCTGCCAATACTGCCGCCGAGCTCCGCCTGGCGATGCAAACAATGCAAAATGGCAGTCCTAGTGCTCTTTGTGTATGATGTGTACTGTGGAGAAAGTTGCGGTTTACAGGACATCCAGCAAGAAATTTATATTTCGAGGCCTTCTTTACTGAATCTCTATATCGGGACATGGCCAATCTCTCATTTTGCCAATCGGCCATGGTGGTGGTCGTCGACAGCGGTTCAGTGGCCAGTGCGGAGAGCATTGAGTGGAACGCACCATTATTCTAGAATAAAACCAACATTTTAAGCTCGATATAACTAGAGCATACGATACTGATTACAGTAAGTAGGGCTGTACATACCAAAATCTATATACTGATAGCGTAGGTATACTATGTACTACTATGTAGTCGGAGCCCGGCACCACATTCCTGATCAGGCAAGCAGCGGCCCACCGTCTCCGCGCCGGCTTATCAGATCGATCTAATCAGACGGCGTCTCGCCGTGTAAACTACATAGTGTAAAGTACTCCCATCAACAAGTACTGTACACCAACCATGAGACTCTCACGCTACCGAGAGACTGCAAAGGCTATATAGTCCGGCCTGGCGCTGGTCGCCTCTCCCTTGTAGACATCTTCCCATCACCATCCAACGCCAGCGGCAACTACAACTACGTACAACTCCAATTACAACTAACCATGGCAGAGTACCGCTATCTCGCAGTTGGACATCCACAGTGGGTAGACGTAAAGCTGTCCCTGAGCCACATGATAGCTTGACCATCAATTAATCAATACCATACAGTTCCCCAACAATCTGCCCCCAAACATCCGGCGCGTGCCCATGACCCGAGAGCGTCTCCCTATCACACGGCAAGAGGGGTTGGAGATCCACGAATTCGACATTCCTGCGCGCGATGCTCATCCGCTCAGGATCCGCGCGTATCGACAATCCAGCTTAGTGCAGACCAAACTGCCAGTGCCAATCTATCTCCATGGCGGCGGCTTTGTCACCGGTGGCCTGGAGACAGATGACCGGCTTTGTCGAGAAGCAGCAGCTCAGACGGATGTCTTGGTGTTGAATGTTGAGTATCGGCTGGCACCTGAGTACAAGTTCCCGGTGGGGTTTGAGGATAGTTTTGATGTCGTTAAATGGGTATCTTTCTTTCCCTCTTGTCTCGCAAGAAAAATCTAGAATGCTTGCTCATTGCTAATTCACATTTAGGTTGCCGAACCAGCAAACCAAGACCAGCTTCATGCTGATCTAACTAAGGGCTTTATCCTTGGTGGCACATCAGCTGGTGCCAATTTCACCGCTGGCATTGCCCATCTCGCCCGAGACAGCGGTCTGCGGCCGCCATTGACTGGGCTTCTGTTCCTAGCTGCCAGTTTCTGTCATCCAGATGCCCGGCCGGAGGAGTATCGGGACCGCATTCTTAGTGTAGATGAAATCAACGATGCGCCGGGTCTGACTAGAAAATCTATTGATTATTTTGCTGGTAAGTCTATCCTCGTCTAAACAACTATCATGCCTTGGAACTTAAGAGTCAAAAATAATAGCAAAATACGGTGCTCGCCCGGAAGACCGCCGTCTTTCACCTCTGCTATTCGAGTCGCATGCCCACCTCGCGAAAAAGGCTACCTTCTATATCTGTGGCTGGGACCCGAGACGCGACGAGGCCTTTTTGTTTGAAGAGATTCTCGCAAAAAATGGCATGGATACACGGAAGTATATCTATCCTGGGTTGCCGCATGGTTTCTGGACCACCTGCCCCGATCTATTGGTATCGAAGAAGTGGGAGAAGGACTTAGTAGAGGGTGTAAAATTCTTGCTGTCTTCGGAACCTCTAATTGCCGCCAGCTGAAATGCCCAGAGGATTTAACGAGTAGACATTCACAAATTGCAGTGAAATCGAATATGTGTCAAACAAGACTATGTGATCAGGCTCTTAATATTCTTGTTAGGATATGATATAACATACATAAAATCAAGTCTAATTCAAACCTTTTCCATTTTTAGCCCCTCTATTTTTATTTTGTAATCCTGTCTCAAGGATACTAACTAAGACTCCCCAAAGGCAAGAGACTGTTTGTAATTTTCCCCAAGGGAAATTTTATAGACCTGCAGAGATCTCTAGAAGACCTTTCCTTTGCTGACACACAAAGAAATGGCAGATTGACTAGCCTAACTATAAGGATCCTTTCTAACCTTTCATTTATCGCCTTCATCGTCATCTTTCTCCTCATCATCAGAATCGTCATCTTCATCTTCGTCGTCGTCATCATCATCATTCTCATCATCATCACCAGTACTAAGACCATAGTCATCCTCGAATTCTTTCAAGAGCTGCACGGTGGGTTTGTAGCCTGAGGATACAAACCCATTCTTGATTGGCTATAATAGAGCAAAACGGCATTAGCAATTCAGCATTTTCAAATGGATAGAGCTGCAAACGTACCTCCTCCAACACTGGTGCACATGTCACCACAAGATTGGAGGAATCAGGGCTGAACAACGGTAGGATAATCTCCTTCAGTGCCAGCTTGACATCATCCACGGTAATCTCTCTCACTTTCTTTAAAATCTTTTCCTTGTAATCACTCGGCAAAAGTCGGACTACCTGACGGATAAAACTTCCCTGCGCAGCACTCGCCATAGTTGCCTGTTCATTCGCAAAACTCACCACGATACTGCTGATAGACCCTTCGAGCATCAACGGGTCAAATTCAACGGTGCCGGCGAGGTGGTCTTCGACGATCTTCTTACTAGAGCTAAACGCTTTGTGTGCGTTGGGGGAACGGTAGACATCAAAGTTGACAGTGCCCAGGTCGATATTGTATCCAAAGTTGGTGCCATAGGCAAGCCCGGTCCCGCGGACGGCGACCCAGAGAGGACCCTCGACGGCATTCATGTAGGCAATGGCGACTAACAGGGATGCTAGCTTCGGGTGGTCGTATGAGTCTAGTCCCTTGGCAGTAGCAAAGGCAAACGAGGAGTCGATCGTTGACATGGGAACAACGTAGGACAGTCCACCGATATTCTTTCCAGCTTCACTTAGCAGCGCACGTCTGCTTGTAATTGGCCGTAGTTCTTCCTTTGAGTCAAGACCGTCGATGAAGAGCTTCCACGACGATACCGGTGCATGGAGTTTGTTCAGGTCGGCGATAACAAGGACTCGGAAGTTGGCAAATTGGAACATGCATTTGCAAATTTCTTCCATTTGAGATATGACGGTCTCCGGTTGAGTTGCCAGAAGCTTTTTGATGCGTTTCAAATAGCGAGCTTTTACCAGCGTGCTGCGTGCTCGAACAATGGATTCTGGGGCATAATGAGCCATAACAAACACTGCTGCTAACATATCATCGCCGCTACGTTTAGAGTCTGGAACATCTGCAAGTAGCCTCGTCGTGATAGCTTTGAGTCTTTCGACGTCAAACACGGAGTTCCATGTAAGCTCTTTGATCCACTCAATAGCAGTGGCGTATTTTTCAACCTCGACTTGGAACACAACTCGAAGCATCTCTGAGTTGCCCAGATCGCGCGCGCCTTCCATCGAATACCCAACTGTATCTCTTTCAAGCTCGACAATGACCTGCTCGAAAGAAATTGTCTCACCGTTTCTCTGAATAGGGCTGTTAAAGTAGGCTTCAGTGTACACTGCCAACAGAGGACGGAGCTGGACTGGCACCTGTTCTGCGGAGATCAGGAGAGACAACTGAACAAAGTTGCTTTCAATGTGTTCAAAATGGATAAAAAGAGGGGCATCCAGTTTGTCAGCGTCGATCAGGGATTGTAACTGATTATCTGGTCTGCCAGACTTTAGCGCAGCCCCAGACTTTGCTGTCGTCGTTGTAACGAAGTGGATTGAGTCTGTTGCTGGGACTTTGAACTGTTTCAGCAGTTCTGATGGAATAGGTTTGTCATTCTCTGCCATGGCAGCCTCCAGCTTTTCTTGTAGAGTTTTCAGACCCTTTTCGCCCAGCTCCTCGCGTCGTGCTGCTACTCGCGCTTCTTCATCTGCTTTCAGCTTTTTGGAGAGTTTGTCTGATGGGACACCAAGAATGGAGATGTGATGAGCATCGGCTATCCATTTCTTGATAAAACTCTTCCATTGTTCTTCAGTCCATTTTTCCAGGGCATCATACTCCTTCAAAGTGGCGATATCGAGCAGAGTTGACCCATCCTTTTTGCCGTACAAGAAGTCAGAAATGACATATTCCGCGAAAGACACCGCAGATCCTTCTGTGGAGAATTTCCAGCTTCGTTTCTGACGCTGAATGCATTCAGATATGTAGTTCATGTCCAACGGCTGCTCCATCGTTTCGTGCAAGATCTCGAAAAACCTCTTCTCGACTTGTTCCAGTTTCTCGGTAGCGACGCTGGTTAGAGTAAAACGGATCTCAATGTCTGGCCTATCATCGGTAGCAAAATATACTGCACTTGCAACTTGTTCCTTCTCGACTAGTGTGTTCTCCAAGACAGTAGCCGATGAACCAGCCAAATATAGGAGCACTACATTTAATGCGCCACCTGAAAAAAATAAGTAAAGAATTCATGACCGGGTTCGCAGTGGTGTTTACCTTGGATTGAGTCTGTGCAATCTGGACCCAAAAATCTAATCTCTATCTCTCCAGATGATTCGTCCTCCTCTGGAAACTCTATCTTTTGCACAATAGACTCTTTAAGTGGCGGTGTCCGTTGTGACTCGACCCATGGACGCTTGAACGGAGCGTCTGGGCTAGGTATGATATCAAGGATTGTACTCTCAAAAGCATCTAGCTTTTCAAGTAAATCCTCGTGATCTACTTCGCCTGTAATGATCAGACAGAGATTCTTTGGTTGGTACATCTCCCGATGGAATGCCCGTATCCTCTCTGCTGTGAGTGACCGAAGTTGTTTCATCATACCACCGGTCTCGTATCGGAAACCAACTCCTTCCGGGTAGAGCAAACGCCGCGCTTTGAGGTCAATCAATTCCGCCTGGCTATTCTGCAAGCCTTGCATTTCAGAATACACGACGCCTGCATCATTTCCTGTACCATCAATATGATGCACTTCTGTATAGCAACCGGAATCGGTCAACGTCGGCGCAATGACGTGCTCGAGATAGATTGGGAGAATCTGCGAAAAGCCAGCCCATCCAGCCGTATCCAGTGTATACGCGGTGTGGTCAGTAGCAGTCCAGGCATTAGTATGCGAGTAGAATCTTGTGGCAAGTTTGTCGAGGAATCCCTTGTAGCGATAATTCCGAGAGCCCATGAAGCACAGGTGCTCTAGTGTGTGTGGAGCGCCTGAATCGTCGTGGATTTCGGTTGCAAGAACGAAATAACCCGCTACTTTAGGTCCTTTGTGGTCTACGACCACAACTCTCATGCCGGTTCTTTGAGATTCATATTGGGTAAATTCGTTGATGGAGTACTCAGGCTTAAACTTTTGAAGCTGGCGAAAATAGCCCTTTTGCCCGGACGCCGCCATATTGAAGTAAGATTGCCAAGGGAGTTGTATAATTTGCAAGTAGCTCCAGAACAGTAAAAGCTTTGAATTCAACCTTCTGCAAACTCAGTCAGTGAAAATATTTTGCTTGATAGTGACTCGTACATCAAGTATGATTCAACGCATCTGAAATGGGCCTTGAGACTCGATTTAGCACTATGTCTAAACAAGATTCAGAACTCTGCAGATAGGCAGACAGTTTTCAGGCGAGAAGTACTTAGAAACAATGCAAGTGGAATGATGTGCGTCTAGATTTTCGGCGCATAAATGCTTTGGGACGTGGAGGGGTAGACTGCTCAACGCAGGGCCATGGACTTACCGAGAAAGCGGGTGATATGGCTGATGAATGTTGCTAGAAGCTGAATAGCCAAATGTTCTTCTCGGTCGAGCAGAATATGCGGTGTGTTGGGTAATGTATGCGAAGGTTATACAGCAGTTCAGTAAAGTCTAGGTTGCGGCTGGCGGTGACTGCCAGCATTAAAATATATTGCTATACTAGAACGCCTGCTGCAGCCCCGCGGAGTGAGTGTCAGCGAGAATCGCACTGCACACAAATCCAATGCGGTAGCAAATATGCGAATATCAAGTACTCTGCAATTTCAGCCAGAACGAACGTGCTGTGCTGGCGGAGCGAGACTGTGACTTCAGGGCTTGTCGAGATTGATTGTGGGGAGCCGACCCAGCAGACGCCAAGTCACATGGCAGACCCGCAGGTATTTCATGAGCTTGTGGCAGTATGCTGTCATCTTCCACCTTGGAATGCGACGCAGCTCACACACAGCTCCAATTGCTTTGGATCTCCCATTGTGTCCACGCAAACTGCACAATTCGACTATGTTCATGTGATTGTCTGGATAATACCACTGGATTTCGATGCTGGTGTCATCATACCTCCGAAGCTCTACCGCCGTAAACAATGCCCTCCGCAGTGGACAAGGACGACGTTAGCAGGGCCCTGCTTACGTTCGTGGCCGACGGCAAGTATCCGGATTCTGAGGATGTTGTATCTGCAGATCTGCATGCCTCTTTCCTTCCAAAAGGACTGCAGGATATTTCTCAGGCGCGGTCCCAGTTAGAGGTGAGTTGCGACGCCACTCCGTCTTGAGTGCTGATTCATGGCTGATGGGAATGGCACCTAGGACGAAATAAACTCTTTAAGTCGAGACACAGCTTCGAACGTCGATGGATGGATGTCGCAAGCTCGCCAGCTACGCGCAGATATTGAGCGGTCCCGAGAAACCGCACGAGATATTGTCGCCCAACATGAACGGACCCAACCGCTGCAAGCCAAAGTCGAGGACGCCTCGGCCAAAGTGCAGCTTATAACAACCGAACTTGCTTTCAACGAGGCAGTTACAGTTATACTCGAAGAAGTCCAAAGGTTCTCTTCCCATATAGCGGAGGGTCAAAAAGCCGTTGAAGAGAGACAAATCAACAATTCCATCACATCCCTCGAAACTGCCGAAGGATTCTTGGAAAGCCCGAACCTAATGAAATATAGTAATATAATACACATTCTGCAGGAAAGGATTTCTTCTCTACGAAGTTCTATTACCGATTTACTACTCTCTTGCTGGGCTCGTCAAGTACGACTGAGTCAGAGCGAACTGGAGGTTTGTATCGATGATGGATCCGGTAAGCAACTCGTGCACCTCGAAAAAATTTCATCCGACTCATTCCGCTGGCAGAACAATCCAGATTATCGACTTTGATCGCATCATTGGCTCGCCTCGACATACTTGAGTCGGTGAATTGTTCATTCCAGCAAGACATCTTCGATAACATCATCCAACCAATCCTCATGCCGCGAATTTTCGGACAGAGCTGTGAAGTCTCAGTCGGAGATCGTGGTATCCGCGTAGGAAAGCCCTTACCTTCATCAATACCGGAAGTTCTCTCCCGCCTTCTTTCTGTTCTTCGTTACCTACACGAGAAATTACCCGCTTCGGTGTCCAAGTCAGCATCAGAGGCCATATTACCCAAAATATCGACTATGTTTAGCGAGTCATGGCTGAACCCATCTATACCGCTCGATCTGGAAGGTATTCAAGATTTCGAGGCCACCTTGGTTCAAGTGAACGAATTTTCTGAGAAATTAGGAACCTGCGGATGGCATGGCCAAGAACAGCTCGTTTCTTGGGTTAATCACTTCCCTCGGCTGTGGCTTACCCGTCGCAGAGTAAACTCTTTGGATCAAGTCCGTAGAATACTCGTTCAGAGCAATGGAACTACGAAAGAAGTTGAGAGGGTTGAAAAAGAGGTTGTCACAAACAAAGACGATGTACTATTAGACACCGGCATAACAGAAGACTGGGACGCCAACTGGGGTAATGAAAGTGAGGAAGAAGAACCCACACATACTGATGCCCCTGAAAAAGCTAAAGCAGATGACAATGATGACGACGTTGATGCTTGGGGGCTTGGAGATGAGACAGAGGATGCACCAAAGGCAGAGCAAGATGAGAATGAGGATGATGCTTGGGGTTGGGGCGACGAAGCCGATGACGAGCATACTGCTGACCAGCCGGAACCATCTGGCGAAGTCAAAACGAAGAAAAACGAGCGCCCAGCAGAGAAGACCTCGGCACCAAAGGAGATTGTATTGACGGAGCGCTATACAATCACAGACATTCCGGATTCAGTCATCGCGCTGCTTTCACAGCAGATTTCGGATTCCGAGGCTCTATCAAACCCAGAGTACGTCATTATATTATCTTCAGAATTTGCGCAATGACTAACCTTTCTCAAAGATTCTCTGCTAGTCGCGTTGCCGCCTCAGGAAACGGCCTGTTAGCGCTTCCGACCTTAATCATAGCCATGTTCAAAGCAATCGCCCCATCATTCTATTCTTTGAAGCTGAATGCCGGACACATCTACTTATACAACGACAGCTTGTACCTAGCCGAGAAAGTCCGCAATCTCGTGGAGGATCATCAACTCACCCGACTTACAGCCGACGTTGAAGGCCTGGAGCGATTCGGGAAATTATCTTATAGCAAAGAAATGCAGACGCAGCGGACGATAGTAACAGACTTGCTTGATGGCAGCCAAGGATTTGCGCATTGCTCCGAACAGCCGTTTTTACGAGAATGCGAGAACGCCGTGGACGCCACAGTTGACAGGATTCGGAGCGTCTTGAAAGACTGGCAGCCGATTTTGTCGCATTCCGCGCTCCTTCAGGCAATGGGGTCCCTCTTATCTTCAGTCATCGACAAAGTAATTGTTGACATTGAAGATCTCTCAGATATCTCAGAGGCCGAGTCTCAAACATTGATTGCGCTTTGCAATAAGCTCTCAACGCTGGAAGATATATTCATTCCCGAGCCGGGCGTTGGCGCGGCTTCAATAGCGGCAGTTTATGTCCGGAATTGGCTGAAATTCCAGTATCTGATAAACATTCTGGAGAGCTCGCTAGCTGACATCAAGTTCTTGTGGACAGAAGGTGAATTAGGCTTGGAATTCTCTCCTGAGGAAGTGATAGAGCTGATCACGGCTCTTTTCGCCGAGTCTGATCATCGACGCAAGACGATTGCAGAAATTAGGCGAACACGCCATTAACTGTATTATACAATAGCCAAAAACGATGGTCAATGGAGCTATATTTAAACAAAAATAAACAATAATCAAAAAATCGTACTATGCAATTCTCATACCCTAATATGCTTAAGCAGAAACAACGAATTAATTGATTAGGGCAAATGTGGGGCCGGCGCAAAGTGCCCTTTGGCCTGCCGTAATTTTTTTGATTCCTGCTTCAAGCTTGATGCAAGTTCAGTCTCCGCCAGCCTTGACGCCCAGTGCTTGGAACTTTTGCAGAAAATGGATGTAGAAGCTGCTTCATTGTCGCAGGCAAGCCAGCGACAGGTGCGCTTGCACCTTACCACTAGAGATGGCGACATTGCTCTGCCTGAGAGCACTGGGCCGATTCTCGTTCCTACCGGTAGGTTCTGATTTGGGATTTTGCTTTTGTTAGAAAAGCTTGTTTACTTCTTTTCTCTGCTAACTTTTTTCTCACTGTAGGCCTGCGAAGATACGCATTGTCCACTCTAGTGAATAATCTACTTGGCAACGACAAGCCGGTTCCTCTCGAGTTCTTGGTGAACGGGACATATCTACGAACCTCGATTGATGAATACTTGACTGCAAACGGTATATCCGCGGAAACGACACTGGAAGTTGAATATGTGCGAGCCCTGATACCACCACTACATATCGCATCCTTCTTGCATGATGACTGGGTCAGCTCGGTTGACGTTATGTCGGCAACCTCTGTTACCGGCGGAGAGAGCGTCGCGGTGGGACAGCAAAGGATTTTGTCCGGCAGCTACGACGGCTTGTTGAGGATGTGGAACATGTCCTCGCAGACCATTGCTGTCTCACCTGATGCCTCCGAAGGAGGACATACAGCTTCTATCAAAGCAGCAAAAATAGTATCCCCAACGCAGATTGTCTCGGCGGGGCTCGATAGAACAGTGCGACTATGGAAGTACTCTGAAGACGAGGACAAATCTGCAGGCCGCATCACCCCACAACTCGAACTATACGGACATAAATCTGGCGTGAATGCGCTTTCCGTACACACCCCTTCCAATCGCATCCTCTCTGCCTCTGCAGATCACACCGTCGGATTCTGGTCGACACGGAAATCGGATGCACCCTCTGCCCCGGCCGAACTACTGGCTTCTAGCAATGCGTCTCGGAGCTCAAAACGCCGCAAACTCAATTCCTCCGTGTCCACTGCCCAACGCGGCCCTCTGGCGCTGTTGGCCTCTCATACCGGCCCCGTTTCCTCCGCCATATTCGACGCAAAGGACTCCACGGTTGGCTACTCTGCTTCCTGGGATCATTCCCTCCGTACCTGGGACCTTGTCACGTCCGCTCTTGTCGACACTCGCACCACGTCGCACCCACTTTTGTCGCTGGAGCACTTGCCCGAATTGCACCTATTGGCTGCTGGCACGTCTGCGCGACACATCACTCTTATAGACCCGCGCGCATCGGCGACATCCGTTTCAGTTATGACTCTGCGCGGTCACTCCAACGCCGTTGTGACGCTGGCTCGGGATCCGCATAGCACTTTTGGGCTTATTAGCGGCAGCCACGATGGCACGTGTCGCATCTGGGACGTCAGGTCTACAAAGACGGACACAGAGGGGATTGTGGGCAGGGATATTTATTCCATCCCCCGCAAGAGTCTGGAGGAGACTGGCAGAGAAGGCTCGAAGCGAATAGGCGGGGATGGAATTAAGGTGTTTGGGGTATGTTGGGATCGTTCTGTGGGTATCGTGAGTGCTGGCGAAGACAAGAGGATACAAATCAATCGTGGAGAGGGCGTCTTACAGACCGATGCGTCGAAGAATCTGTAGGATGGGTGGGTGGGGTTGGAAGGGTTTGCACATATATTAGATATAGAAAATAAAAGTTATGGATTATCATGAGACGTGTAATAAATCATTTTCCCTTCCGAATAGGTACTTTAAAATACATGACTACTGTACAAATTTGAAGTCACAAAAACGCCCATTTCTCGTGCTTTAATTTTAAAAATGCATTCGAGGATCGCCAACGTAAAGAAATGGAGAGGCGAGTAGGATAGAAAAACAGAATATCACAGTCTCCTTTCAGCCGAGTTCAGTTTGTATGCCGTTTTAATCTAGCGGGACGTGAATTAGTAAATTTATACAACATTAAAAAGAGGGAGTTTGCATACTTGGTTGCGGGTATTCTGCCCTCGCACCGGCAGTCCTAGAGCATGCCTCCTTCCACGATATGTGCCTGTATCCCTCAGCCGCTTGATATCGTCAAGGACCTGGCGACGCAAATCATTCTCGATTTTCATCTCGGACAGTGCAGCTGTGACTTCGAGGACCTGCTGGTTTGCCAAGTCGCCGATTTTGGCTGTCGGATGGATATGGTATCGGGCAAGGAGGCGGGAGGAGACATTGGGGCCGATGCCGAAGAAGGTCTCGAGGGATTTCTGGAGAGGGATTTCTCGTTAGTGTATTCGTTCATACGACTGAGAGTCCGTGAGGAGTATCGTTGTTGGCTAACCTTGACGAGATTCCGCTCGGGGAAGTTGACGCCTAGGATGAACACCTGTTTTCAATTAGTCAAGCAAAGAGGAATTGATTATCAGGTTGTTTGATAGAAGTATGGGAGTAGCTCACCATCTTGCGAGAGTGTGGCGGACACTTTCTGTTCCCTGGCTGTCTGAACTGGCTGTCTGCTCGCCAACAAAGATCGCATATCAATCTGCGTCGCGCGGGAACAAAATATTTCCGGCGCCCTCTTGGCACGATGTGCCAATCACAGCAAGCAAATTGCGGATCGGCGGGTCTCCGCATGTAAGCTGGCCTTTTGAAACGCTGCCCTCCTGGCTATCTCCAACCACTGCACATCTGTATTATAGAACTTGCTGTACATTTCAACACCAAATTCTCTGAAAGATGCAGTTCAAGAGTCTTCTTTTCTCTTTTCTTTTGGTCTTGACCCTCGGGTTCTGCCTCCTCACACAGGCCGAGGATACCCCCCGCGGGCCCAAGATTACGCACAAGGTAGGTGTCTCGACCAATGCTACTCAGAACGAGGCTGACGAAGCCCAATGGCAATAGGTCTACTTTGATATTGAGCAGGATGGAGAGTCTCTGGGTAGGATTGTCTTTGGTTTGTACGGAAAGACTGTCCCCAAGGTAAATCCAATCCGCCTGTTTCCGCTGCCTGCATTGTTCCATGCTAATCAACCTGCCGCTCTAGACCGCTGAGAATTTCCGGTATGTGCAATCTTGAAAAAGATAGCTTGCGGCATTTGTCTGATGAAAATGTGACTACTAGCGCTCTCGCTACAGGCGAGGAGGGGTTCGGTTATGAGGGCTCAAGCTTCCACCGTGTCATCAAGAACTTTATGATCCAGGGTGGTGACTTTACTAACCACGACGGTAAGCCTGAGATGGATCATTTGTTTTATTTACTTTGTTTTCAATGTGACACTCATTTCTTTAGGCACTGGTGGCAAGTCCATCTACGGTCAACGGTTCCCCGACGAAAACTTCAAGCTTCGCCACACCAAGAAGGGTCTCCTGAGTAAGCTGAAGTTCTTTAATCCTTTCATATGTCTTATAGAAGCTCATTGATCATCAGGCATGGCCAACGCCGGAAAGGACACCAACGGATCTCAGTTCTTCATTACTACTGTCGTCACAAGGTTCGGCTATCCTTTCTCACAAAACCAGTGTCCACAGACTAATAGGATACTCTCCGCGCAGCTGGCTTGACGGCAAACATGTCGTCTTCGGCGAAGTCTTGGAGGGCTACGAGGTTGTGGAGAAGATCGAGAACACTCCCACCCAAAAAGGCCGAGACCGCCCTCTATCGGAAGTCCGCATCGCCAAGAGTGGAGAGCTGCCGATGGAAGCTGCTGAAGGTAGCCACGAAGAGCTTTAAAAAAAACTCCCAGTTTTAAAACTCTTGTTAAACCCCTTTGCTTCGCTGAGCTTGCTGCGCTGGGAATGGCTGATTGCTTGCTTGCCTTTTATAAAGACCTTAGCGATACTCCGGCCGTCGAAGATGATGATGCCACCAGCAATTCGCCATCATCACCATCATTGTCTACATCGCTGAAATCAACCGATGGGAAATCGCCACTGACACCGCAGCAGCTTCTTATCCAGGGAGTGGGCAAGGTTTCGTCCTTTGCGTGGGTTTTGATTATGGTTGTGGTTGTACTTTTTATCTTCTACATGTCCCGTCGGAGGCAGCCATCTGGCCGTTTCGATGAGAAACATGAGGCGTAGATTAGTCGGTCGCGGAAACAATCCATTTTTCATACATGTTGACTACGGTTTTGGATATTAGATTACCGGAGGTCTGTGACCTGCCTTGTCGCGACTCCCTTGCGGGGTGGGCTGTAGTCTGTAGATCGATCGGATCATTGGATCGCGTGACAACCCTCACCCTAGTGGCCAGTCTGCGACTGGATGGTCTGAGGTTCTCAGAAGATCGAGTGCCTTCAGTAGGAAGTATCAGCGCGCACCTCTAACTAGTAGTAGTTATCCGCATGGGTAGTTGGCTGAGTGTGTGCTACTGGCAGGATCCCCCATCCATATACCTGCAGTCTTTCGGCAGTATATACCAAGTCAAGAATCTATGGGTCTCCCCTTTCATGTTCCCCTTCTGCGCGTTTTTATTATCTTCTACGGTCCATAATAACAGCATGACTGTATGGCCGGAAGCAGATGACCTGGCCGCTTACCTCAGCAGGCTAGCAGCCCTGCCCCTGGCGCCAGCCAATCCCGTCGCGGCGCTCCCCAGTGCCTGCCCTCTTTTTTTTTTTTTTCTCCCGCCAGCCAACCAAGGCAGGCTCGTCTCTCGCCACTCCTTTTCGATCTCGCCTTCTCCTCTCCGCCTCAACCTGTTCTGTGGAAAAATAATACTAAAAAAAAATTATCCCCCCATTCAACTCTCCCCTCAAAACTCTTCTTGTTTTGACATACTTTAATTCCATTTTCCTCTCTCTTCTCTTTTCTTGTTTCCTTGTTTCTCCAGCATAGACTTTAGACCTCCGCTTTCGCACTGAGAGATTTTCACTTGCATTTTCTCTCCAGGGTCTTTTCTGTGTCTTATCCCGACCGGACACTCCTCTTGCTTCACCACGAGAGCAGCATTTCTGTGCAAACTGACTGTCGCTCCCTTTGAACTTCAAGAGTCCCTCAGCATTTACAATCTTTCCTTCGCTTGTTGTAGTTCGCAGAGACTATTGACAAGCCGTGCTTAAAGAGCATCGAGAAACAGACTGCCAGAAACTTCATCCAATCTTCCCTCTGATCGTATGTTCATCGAACGAGCGAACCCTTTTGAATGATTTGGATTCGAACTCATCACAACTTTGTCTCTAGCCACGCTTCATCGACCGAACATTTCGAAAATGGCCGACAGCTTGAAAATTCAGAATCTCTCCCTTAGCGAGTCCCAGCACGCCCCTAATGGCCCTCCTGCGGCAAATGGACGCGCTGCCTACATCCCGCCACATCTTCGCCAGCGCACCGTGAATGCTGGTCCTGGCCCCAGTCCTATGGATGGTGCTGGCCCCGCTGGTCCCGCTGGCCCTACTCCTGCTGGTGCTTGGGGAAATGCGTAAGTATTATCACCGTGTCTCATTTTAATGCAACCCACTCACATACATAGTCCTAGAGCTGCTGGCCCTCCCCGTGGCGGTAACTGGAACAACACCAACAACTATCGTGAGAACAATGCCAATGGTAATACAGGCTGGACCCAGGACGTTAAACGCCCAGAATTTAACCCTAATGCTTACGGTAACCCAGGACATGGACCCTCGGCAAGTTACGGCGGCGCCAGCGGCGGCGGTGGCGGAGGTCATGCTCGCGGTTCTGGCGATGGACAATGGCGCGATGGCAAACACGTCCCTGGACCTGCTAATGCCCGCGTGGAACGTGAATTGTTCGGTGTCCCCAACGACCCTTCCAAGCAGCACACTGGAATCAACTTCGCCAATTACGACGACATCCCTGTCGAGGCCTCTGGTCAAAATGTGCCTGAGCCTGTGAACGCATTCACCAACCCCCCGTTGGACGACCACCTCATCTCGAACATTACCTTGGCCCGATACACCACGCCCACCCCCGTCCAGAAATACTCGATCCCTATTGTCATGAACGGTCGTGATCTCATGGCCTGTGCCCAGACTGGTTCTGGTAAAACTGGTGGTTTCCTCTTCCCCATCCTTTCCCAAGCATTCCAAAACGGACCTTCGGCTGCTCCAGCCCCAGCATCTGGTGGCAACTTCTACGGCCGTCAGCGCAAAGCTTACCCAACCTCTTTGATCTTGGCTCCTACCCGTGAGTTGGTTTCTCAGATCTACGATGAAGCTCGCAAATTTGCCTACCGCTCTTGGGTCCGGCCCTGCGTGGTTTACGGAGGTGCTGACATTGGCTCGCAACTCCGCCAAATCGAACGTGGCTGCGATTTGCTCGTTGCCACCCCTGGTCGTCTCGTGGATTTGATTGAGCGTGGCCGCATCTCCCTTGTCAACATCAAGTACTTGGTTCTTGACGAGGCTGATCGCATGTTGGACATGGGTTTCGAACCCCAGATTCGCCGAATTGTCGAAGGTGAAGATATGCCACAAGTCAACGACCGCCAAACTCTGATGTTTTCTGCCACTTTTCCCCGAGATATCCAGATGCTCGCTCGCGACTTCTTGAAGGACTACGTTTTCCTTTCTGTTGGTCGTGTCGGTTCCACTTCCGAAAACATTACCCAGCGTATTGAGTACGTTGAGGACCACGACAAGCGCTCTGTACTTTTGGATATCCTCCACACTCATGGAACTACTGGTCTGACCCTCATCTTCGTCGAGACCAAGCGCATGGCGGATTCTCTGTGCGACTTCCTAATCAACCAGAGCTTCCCTGCGACTGCCATCCACGGTGATCGTACTCAGCGTGAGCGTGAGCGTGCTCTGGAGTTCTTCCGCAACGGCCGATGCCCCATTCTTGTTGCCACTGCTGTTGCAGCTCGTGGTCTTGATATTCCTAACGTCACCCACGTTGTCAACTATGACTTGCCTACTGACATTGACGACTATGTTCACCGTATCGGTCGTACCGGTCGTGCTGGTAACACCGGTATTGCTACTGCTTTCTTCAACCGCGGCAACCGTGGAGTTGTTCGTGATCTCATCGATCTTTTGAAGGAGGCTCACCAAGATGTACCTTCCTTCCTTGAGAACATTGCTCGTGAAGGTAGCGGATACGGCGGTCGTGGCGGCCGTGGTGGTCGCGGTCGCGGTTCCAATGCCACTCGCGATATGCGTCGCATGGGCGGCGGCATGGGTGGTCCACCATCTTACGGTGGCAGTGGTGGTGGATTCGGTGGAAGCACTGGCTACTCAGGCGGTGGTGCCAACTGGGGTGGAAGCGGTGGTGGTAAGTTTAGCACCATACTTATATAATACATAAAATGCTGATGAGAATTTAGGCAACTTTGGCGGTGCTCCTTCCTATGGCGGCAGTGGCGGCGGCGGTGGTGGTTACAGTGGCGGCAGCTATGGTAACCCATCCGGCTCAACCGGCCCATCTTCCTGGTGGTAAATTTCGGTGGTCTCTAGACGAGGCCTTACGATCTGTTGTTTCCTTTCTTCGATTCGACGGATATCCTCAGATCATTCTCTCCTGAGTTTTTCTTTTTCACCTCGGGAGCGGCTTTGTCACGACTGCTACGAATTCATCGATAATCATTAACGTGTTTACAAGTTTACCGCTTTTCGTCGATTTCAACATGCGTTCGTATCTTTATTCGTCGTTTTACTTGAAGTGTACATGCAATGTGTGTCGATGTTCTTATGGGCTCTCGCAAACTGCTAGACGGCAGCGTGACTGCGTGTTAATAATGCCTCTCTTTTCCATCGGCATTGCATGGTCATCATAGACAGCGTTGTTTTTGTTTTCCATTTACTTTCCCGCTTTTCATCAGATACCCAGGATTGCTTGCCTTTTATTAAAGCAGGAGGCAAAGAGTGCGCGATGCGTTGAAAAAACAAAAGTGCTCTTTTACTATTCGACAGATCGTGCATTTCAAGATAGATTTCTTGAGTTCGGTATCTAACGGCGGGATTCACTGTATTGTGTTCTTTCTTTTTTTTTTTTTCTCTTTCCATTTTATCAAAGCTCTGCAACCCATTTATTGTTTCCTCCATATACGATCGAGTGGTATGTTTACTTTTAGGCTCCTTCTTGGATGTCTAGGAAGGGAAATTGTGCCATATATTTGGTCAATCGAAAACATCTTCGCTCTGCAGTGTGCGTGTGCCGATGGAGTTGCTAATAGACGGGGGTTTCTTTGCATTGCATATGGCGTTGACTGAGCCGCGTTGACGAGATCCCAAAAAATGACAGAAGAGTTCTTTGCAATGAGCCCTAAGAGGGGGGGTCAATATAAAGTTTGAACCTTTTTCTTTCTCTTCTTAATTTCCTCTGTTGACATATTTTCTTCTCTTATTCTACGGGCTTGTGGAAAATGGGCATCGGGCAAGCTTGGCTGGCGCTTATTTCTTTTCGCAGAAGTCATCATGAATGATCGAGCGGTCGATCCTGTTGTTTTTTTTTTCCTCTGGCGAAATTCCTCCTTGCAGGATTTGACGGGGAAGGCGATGCGAGACGACAGAGTGTATGGTACGGCAGAGCTTTTAAAATAGGGTTAAAAAGTCGTTTGCGTTATGTTTTTTCTATGCAACAGTAATCAGTACCTTGTAGCAAATAATGTTCAAGATAATAGACCGGAAAAATAAAGAATGTGCAGCTCGATTGAATTTAGACAAAAGATTAAATACTTATTAATACAATACTAACTGAGGAGGTTCAAATGGTTACAGTAACGGTATGATCCAGAGCCTGCGGCAATTTGCAGCAATCGCGGCGCGGGAAGAGCTGCGAGACGACTAAGCCAGTCAATCCTTCAAAGAACCTCCGCTCTGCTGCTGCTTTCACCCTGCACACCCCCGGCAGCTAGTCAATTCTTCCCTCTGTTCTATCATTTCTTCAATGCTTTAATGCCGATGAGGGTATAGGCCCATCATAACTCGTACTTCTAGCTTCATCTTCTGTCCTACCAGCCAATTCAATCGCTACGAAAAAAACAGCGACGACCGTTTGCCTGCCCCTGTCGGGTTCGAAGGGCATCGCTCATCGTTACTTGCAACAACCACCGACTAAGCAGTCCTCCAGCTGTTGATCAAATACATCCTTTCGTTTCCTCCCCCTACTAAAGACGACAATGGCGGACGTCGACTCAACCCCCATCGACAATTCCTTTGCCGCCTCTGAAGCCGGCGACGACCCGTCAGCACACAACACCGTCAGCGCGACCGTCGGCACTCGACGGCAGGCCAATGGAACAATCGGGTCTGTTTACTCGGGCAACAGAATCAAGCATCTCAAGAAAGATGACGGCATCCCACTGTGGCGCAAGGACATTCAGTATCAGTTCCTCAAACTGGTGTTTGAAGACAAATCGCCTGTCTTCACGCGGTACTCGGATGGGGCCAAGAATCTCGACTTTGCGGACGTCTACATCGACTGCATGGCCAGAAGTAGCAAGACAAGTAAGATCTTGAAGGACAAACTGCAGAGCGATAAGAAAGCGGCCATAAGCATGGCCATGGTCTGCCTGTTAGTTAACTTTGGGAGGATGAATACGACTCTGAACTGTACGTGGATTGAATTGTTTTCTCCTTTTGCGTTTTTCAAAAGAACAAAGTTATGTTTATACGAACATTACTAACTATGTGGACAGTCTTTCCCGAAATGCGTGCGCAGCTGAGAACATACCACTCGATTCCGTCCCTCCAAGCGAACCAAGATCCCAACGCTTACAAACAACTCCAAGACGCTCCACGTCTAAAGTCGATACTGAAAGGCGCTTCAGAAGACGTTAATCAACCCCCTACAATGGAGAAAGTCAGGGAGTCGCGCAAACCTCGGACTAACCCGGTGCATCTCATCTTTCTTCTCGCGCAATATGCACCTATGATATCCGAGCAGCATTTCCCTGCTCCATACGACTTTTTCGACCTGGTGATGCGAAGTACACTCAGTAGCAAGAGCAGAGCACGAGCTTTCCTCTGGTTGATGTGGTGGTATCTTGAAAGCGACTTTACGCGGGAAGATGCTTTGAATAATCCATTTGGTGCTGGGTTGGATGGAGAAGGCACTGGAGGCTTACCTATTAGGGTGCCGGCATTTGAGAGCTTGACAGAGGAACAGGCCGAAGAAGAAAACCGCGACACCCCCGAGGAAATCAAATACGGAGACGAGAAGCAGCGAGAACGCAGGCGCATTCTGGAAGAAGACGAGCCCCTTCCGCGAATCACAAAGCGGGTTAAGAAGCAGGATTTTGGCTACGACGATGACCAAATTGGCTCTACCAACTCCACCCCGCTCCATCCGTCTGTTCGTCGGATTGGGCTGAACGATGAGGAGGAAGACTGGTCGACACCAGGATCTTCAGCTCGCCCAAAAGCCAAAAGACCGGCTCGCGACTCGTCTGTAAACCGCTCATCAACTGCCCAGCGTCTCGTGCTGAAGACAAAAGGAGAACCCACCTCGGATGCAGCGTCGCCCGCGCCCCATCCTCTAGCAAACCACTCTCTCCTCAATATCATCAACCAATACGTTGCAGAGCCAGTATCTCTGCCGGGCCAAACCCACTCATCCCGTCGCCCGCGCCCATTGACACAACACCAGCTTGCTGTCGAGCAAAATCGCCGACATCGCATAGAATATCTCCTGGCCCAACGCAAAACTGCGGCATACAAGATCCTTCGCGCTCGTCGCGAAAGCGAATCTTCTCTCGTCCACTGGATGCGCGTTTTGCCTCATTTGCCAGAACCCAAGACCACGGCCGACGATCTCGACGTACACGCTGACATGCTGCTGCAATCGATGGGGTCGCTTAGCGGCAGTGACCAAGAAGACTTTGGAGAAACGGCGCACTACTATCTGTCAATGACCCGCAAAGCGCTTCGAAGATTGGACCGCTGGGACTGGGAAAAAGTCAACGGGCCTAGTAAAGACCGGAAAAAGGCTCGCGAAGAGCGCCAACGAGCGTATGCGGACGGGACTGCGCTTGCAGGACTTGGAGGCCGTGCTTCGATGTCATCGCGGACAGCAAGATCCCGACCACGACCTCCAAGGCGCAAGCCTGCTGCAAGCACTACCACGCCGTCAAAGGGGCAGAAGTCAGCGGCCGAATCATCGGGGCAAATCGCAGGTCCTGGAGGTGGGAAGTTGACCGGCGTAGATGCTGCAGAAGATAAAACCGGTGCCGGCAAAGCTGGTGTTGATGCCGGTGCTGCATCTAGTCGCGACAATGGGGCATCTTCTGTACCCCGTGATGAGGCAGGTTTTGACGGCGATGAAGCGTTTGACGATGTCGACAAAGACGGGCTTGGGGAAGGAAGCGGCCACGAAGACGACGAGTCTGAGCTCTCGTACGCGGAAGACGATGAGCATGACGAAGAAGGCGACGACGAGGAATTAGATGATGTCGAAGGCGAAGGCGATTATACCATGCTCGAGGCCGAAGGTCGCAATGGCTATGAAACCGACTCGGAGGCAGGTGGGGATGCAGAAGACGATGTCAACGGCGACATCGAGCAGGTGGCTGATGAGGATGAAGTTATGGAAGATCAATAGGTTGATTCTATTTTATTCTACATTATCGACTATGACTGTAATCACTACACACGATTAATATGCTGTTTCAACCCCATGTTTGCGCCTACGAATTTGTCCGGGATGTTTGTTTCTGTGCAGTGTTTGTTGTCTTTTTGCTGGAATATTATCGGCTGTCTACTCTTTAATGGACAGGTTTTGTACAACATTATGACTTCTTTCTCTCTTCCATGTCGTGTGTAGCTTCAATTCCGACCTCGGCGCGTCCAGATGCAGATCACGCTGTTCGCCGTACGAGGTCACACGGTACTTGCTTGTTACATATCATATGATCGAGCTTTCTTTTCGTGTTCTCGACTGTGTTCGGTTTCGATATAAACTAGTTCTGTGGCTGCTTCATGCACCCCTCGTCGCATCGCAGCTAGGAATGGACCAAATCGCATCCCATGTGATATGTTCAGTAACTTAAAAGACGCAGTAAAGTAGAGGACCCGGCGACTGTGCCAACTCCGGGTCCGGCTAGACTAGCTGTCGCAGCTCGTATTATGCAGCATATGCAGGGGTATCTGACTGGATGAGAATTGTTGGGGCGTGGGCTCAGGGTGGTTTACGGGGGGAAGCCCGCCGGAGTTGGCTTAGCTAAGTTCCGAAAGTTGTGAGGGATAACTAAAAAAAGAGCTGCATCTGCATGCTGTTGTTGAACTTGGACCTTTGAAACTCATTTGCATGTGAATCTGCTACAGAGCACTGCATGCATGGTTGATTAAGCATTAATTCCTAACACTGACGCATCCCCGCGTTCTCGATCTGACCCGATCAATCCAATCTTTTCACGGACGCCTTCGAGACTGTCATCCCACCGGCATCAGCCAACATCACCTCTCACTGCGCCTACGCTCACTTCTGCTTGATTCTCTCATTTTCCGCAGACTTCCGAAACATTAAATCCTGTATTGGGACGAGCTTGTCTGGACATCGGATCTTCCGCTGCATCGTTACTGCAGCGTCAGCTTACTCTGTCGAGGACAAAAAAAAAGCACCATCTAACTCGGAAGTGCAAAGCAATCTACCGTCACTCCCTACAAGACTTATATCAGTAGAATCGAGAATCGCACAATGAGCTCCTCTCCACAGATCCTCCGGCCAGTCGCCAGACGACCATTCGAGCTCCCCTCCGCCGATTCGTCGCACCCATCCACCCCGTCCGGCGAACCCCAACAAGGCAGCAACGAAGGCGGCATGGATTTCCTCGACGCAAAAAACATCAACAACGAGCTGGCCGCAAAGCGGTCCGGCTCACTAATGAATCTGACATCGTCGACATTACTAGGAATCTTCCAACCCACCGCGTTCGAGGATACGCGGCAAGACGATAGTCCCTGGGACACCCAAATACATACTCCGATTGACTCCCGTGGCGTTAGTGGTGGTGATGCTCTGGTAGCTCAGCTGCGAGAGGAACTATCAGCAGCGTCTGCGCGTGGAAAAGCCGCACCTTCGTCATTGTCACCTGCATCCAAGAAGCAAACACATAATCATCACCGAACTACGAAAAGTGCCTTCTATCTCCCGCTGGTGGTGAAGATTGGTCTGCTGTTCGCATGCGGCGTTGCCTATGGAACCATTATTGCGCATCTACATGAGAATAACTGGATTACACCTGTCAAGCTTGAATACATTGATCGCAACTCGTACAGATATTTGGTTGGCTGGGGGGTTGCCGGCGTGGCTTTTGCATTTGTCTTGCCTTGGCTAGATAATTTATTCGAGTCTGGCGCGCCGGGTGCGAGAGTTCTGCACAGGTCGGCTGAGAAGGAGCAGAGCAGTGACAGCTCGCGGGTGTCTCGCTGGACACTTGCCATTCGCAGCATTGGTGCCTTCGTGGGTATTGGGTTTGCCATGGTAAGTCTTCATTTTCTATATTTCTTCCTTTTCCTTGATGCAATAGTTTACTAACATGAAGGAATAGCGACGCGTTCCATGGGAATCAACAACCCAGGAATCCCTCACCCTTGCTCTCGTCAACCCTTTCCTTTGGTACCTCATCGACCGCACCAAGACGGGCTTCTGGCTCTCCACTGTCGTCGCGGTCACAGGCATGGGCTTAACGCTCGCTCTCCACCCTGAGATTATTCCCTCATCGTCGACCTCGGTTGGTTGGGGTCTTCGCAACGGGCGTCTCGAATACGGCGTCGAAGGGGGCTTGACGCAAGATGCCTCTGCTGTTGCGGTTTGGCTGGCAAGTGTGTTTTACAGCGCTTGCGTGTGCTTCGGGAATATAGGACGTCAACTTGCTCTGAATGGGGATGAGGGCAGTCGAGCAGAGAAGCAATGATTGGCACTACTACGGTAATTACGGTGCTTGCTTCTTGACATTTGTGAAATTGTTTCATTCTTCTTGGTCCGTGATTTATATTTATTCTTACGGCTTTTAATGGGGCCATTCATAGGGAAAAGTTATTTCGATTCATTATTTATTATTATTATTATCACGATTTTTACCAGGTCTGTCCAGATTACCAGGCGAGATAAAGCAGAGCAGAGAGTCATTTAGGGCTCCATATTCTTAATGATAGCATCCCCTTCTCTGGACTCGCACAGGCAGACGGGTCACCCGTTAACATCGTAGAGAAGCCGTTGAACAACTGCAGTCTACAAGAAAATCAAGCATATGCAGGCATAGTTAGTAAACATTTGTAGAATCGATCATTGCAATCCCTTCCACCAGTCTGGAAGACACTGCACCCAAGACCAACACTTTTTTTTTAAATCACTCTCCATTCCCATAGACGATTTCTATACTTCATGGTACACATACCCCTCTGGAGAGGAGTGTACTCGCAAGAATGCTTTTAAAGAGAATGTGAATTTTTTGCGTTGTTCATGAAGAAGAAAAAGAAGAAAAGAAGGAAAAGAAACGCCGACGGAGAAAGTTTTTATTTGGGCTCCGCGGAAGACGCTGTCACGTGAGATGCGAGATAGCTAGGCCGCTTTAGGCATGGGGCGGGGGAATGACTTTCTAAAGTTTCTCTCGAGGTGGGATGAAAAATATAGCTAGCAGCACAGAGATCAGCAGCTTGAACAGAGCAGAGACTCAGATAGGAAAGATGGCTCAGCAGAAATCAGGTAATTCTTTTGGTTGTCGAGCAATATGTCTGGCAATGGCAATTGCCTGCCATACAATTCTGCTTCTTACTGACCGTCGAAAGCAATTCTATCCGTCTATGACAAAACCGGTCTTCTAGACCTCGCAAAAGGCCTTTCTCAGCACAATGTCCGTCTCCTCGCCTCCGGTGGTACAGCCAAGCTGATTCGTGAAGCCGGATTCGCTGTTGAGTGAGTATTAATCCTCAGTCAATATAAAAAATATCAACTAACGACAGCAGAGATGTCTCCGCCATCACCAACGCCCCCGAGATGCTTGGTGGCCGCGTCAAGACCCTCCACCCAGCCGTCCATGGTGGCATTCTCGCCCGCAACCTCGAATCTGACGAGAAGGATCTCGCCGAGCAGAAAATCAACAAGGTCGACTACGTTGTCTGCAACCTGTACCCCTTCAAAGACACCGTAGCGAAGCCCAACGTGACCATCGCTGAGGCCGTTGAGGAAGTCGATATCGGCGGTGTGACCCTGTTGCGCGCTGCCGCTAAGAACCACGCCCGAGTCACCATCCTGTCCGACCCCAATGACTACCCGGAATTCATCAAGGAGCTCGAGGCCGGCGAGATCTCAGAGCAGACCCGAAAGATCTTCGCGCTCAAGGCCTTTGAGCATACCGCTGATTACGATACTGCCATTTCGGCGTACTTCCGCAAACAGTATGCCGGCGAAGGCGTTCAGCACTTGTCTCTTCGCTACGGCACCAACCCGCACCAGAAGCCTGCTGCTGCCTTTGTTACCCAGGGTAAATTGCCATTCAAGGTGCTTGGCGGTTCTCCCGGGTATGTCAATCTGCTCGACTCGTTGAACGCCTGGCCGCTTGTAAAGGAATTGAAGCAAGCCCTGGGTCTCCCCGCAGCCGCCAGCTTTAAGCACGTCTCTCCCGCTGGTGCAGCCATCGGCGTCCCCTTGAACGAAAAGGAACGTAAGGTCTACTTTGTCGATGACATTCCCGGCATCGAAACATCTGGTCTAGCACAAGCATACGCCCGCGCCCGAGGAGCAGACCGCATGTCAAGCTTCGGCGACATCATTGCACTCAGCGACAAAGTCGATGTGCCAACCGCCAAGATCATTTCAAGGGAAGTCTCCGACGGCGTGATTGCACCAAGGTATGAAGCCGAGGCGCTCGAGATTCTCAAGAAGAAGAAAGGCGGCAAATACCTTGTCTTGCAGATTGACGAAAGCTACACACCGCCCTCAGTCGAGACCCGTACTTTGTACGGCATCCAGCTCGAGCAAGGACGCAACGACTTCACCGTCGTCCCCAGCAAGACATTCAGCAGCATCATCACACCCAAGGACACAAAGTCGCTGCCAGAATCGGCCCTTCGGGACCTAGCCGTCGCCACCATCGCGCTCAAGTACACACAGTCCAACTCCGTCTGCTACGCGCTGAACGGGCAAGTCATCGGCCTCGGCGCTGGCCAGCAGAGCCGTATTCACTGCACACGCCTCGCCGGCGACAAGGCGGACAACTGGTGGATGCGCTTCCACTCGCGCACGCTCAACATCAAATGGAAAGCCGGCGTAAAGCGGGCCGACAAGAGCAACGCCATCGACATGCTCTGCTCGGGACAGGTGCCGCCTCGCAACGAGGTTGAGAAGGCCGAATACGAGCGGGTCTTTGAGGAAGTCCCCACGCCTTTTACCGCGGAGGAGAGAGAGGAATGGCTGCAGCAATTGACCGACGTTGCTGTTTCGTCGGATGCGTTCTTCCCTTTCATCGATAATGTGTTCCGAGCTGCGCGGTCCGGCGCCAAGTATATTGCTGCGCCGAGCGGAAGCCAGAATGATGGGCCGGTCTTTGAGACTGCGGAGAAGCTTGGGATCACTTTTGTTGAGCAGAGTACTCGCTTGTTCCATCATTAATCGTCTTTTGATTGTTTTGACCTTTTCAATTGGAATTAGATAAAAGGAACTAAATCAAAAAGAAGTATGCTTTAGGCTATGTTATAGTTATGAAAAATGCTTATAAATGAACAAATAATGTTTATAGTTTGGCAGAAGGTTTTCGAAAGAGTAGTCGAGAGAAATGTCATAGACTACAGTCACAAGTGGGATGATTTGATCGAACAAGGTTAATGGAAGAGCTCTGCAAACACAAACTCCTCATACATAGTATACCATTCCACCACCTCTTTTAGAATCATGACGCCAAAACTTGATTTCGTTGCACTAGCTCATCAGCACAGCCCATCAATTCTACAAATAGACAAAAAAAAAAAAAAGAAAGTACACACGTTTTTCAACCCCAGTACTTCCATTCCGCATCCCCATTAGGATGTCCAACGGTAGCGCACGCGTAGGGAACAACTAATGCGCCGTTGACGGTAATGTAGTCTCCAGACTCATCGGCAATGACAGAGTGGACATTGGTGTCGAATTTTCCGCTGGTGAGCGACGAACTGCCCGAGTCGATATGTCCGAGAGGACCGGTGCAGTCGTCGCCGGAGTACCAGGTCAAGGACCACGAGGCAACGAGCGGGGAGATCGCGAGGAGGAGGACTTGAAATTTCATGACTGTAGTTTGTGAAGGTTCCCAGGCTGTGTCGAGGAAGAGACGGGTCGAATTGGTTGATGTTATTGATATCAGGGTGGTGGGTTCAAGGACTTTTATATTCGTATTCCAGCATGCACGACATTCTCTCGGTACTACAATAGTTCTCAACTTGGAATAGACAATGGTGCTCATTCCCTCTGCTAAATTATTACATGCGTACTGTCCGCAACTAGTCGGTCAGGTGTTGGTTGTTGGTTGGGGGCTGGCAACGCATCTGCAACTCTATGACCCTATTTCAGATCTCGCAAACACATATCCGGACAACTTAAAGCTGTGGTTTGTATAGTTATATGTAGAAGTCGGGTTGCTTTATTGAAATTTTAGCTCTTCTGCCACTGCAAAAACTGTGCTTTGTCGTATTAGCATGCTCTTCTCTTTACATTGGAACCATGTTAGCATTACAATCAATAGTTTATATGTCGTTCATCGTGATTCTGACTCAAATAGGTAACGTAGTAGCCCATCCACATTCCCATTTAAGCTCAGCCATCAGGAGGCTGTTTCTCGTTTCGATCACCTCCACCCATGGAGTCGGCCAATCAGCTCGGAGTTTTCTGTACTATAAAGAGTGTACCTGGCTATGTTTCAGCCATCCACAGTTCACGCCATGTAACCATAAAAATGCTCACGGTCCGTGCTAACTTAAGCAACCAACGTCTTCGTATTATAATCAAGAAGAGTGGCTACAAATCCAGCAGGCATAGCTCCCAAACAGGATGTTGACTGGAGTAATAGAGGGTCCAGAAAATGCAACGAACCAGGTTGATCATTATTATGAAGTGGAGTGTTTACATTTGCTATTGATCTAATAAGTAGGGAAAGAGAAAGGGCCACAGTAAGAATGTGCAGGACTGAGTAGTGTTATGATAGGAATAAAGCGGTCCTCAGGTTCAAGACTACGCCTTTGATAAAATACCAAAAGTGATGGATATAGCAGAATGTAGTAACCAACTACCAAATATGTAACAATATATATGGCAGCTTGCACGGAAGTTATGGGTAATTTTGTAGTGAAAGCTCAAATACGTAGCTGTTATCCAATGTGGATATAAGCCGGGTATTCTCTGTGTAATGGCCTGATTACTCTTTGTAGTGATTGATTGAAGTGTCGCACGACTACTTGACAAGAACCAAGTGGCATGAAATTCTTATTCAAGTAATAATCTACATGAACAATGATCAAAGTACAGAATCGGAGCTCGAATCCGTCTCATCCCTTATTATCAGCATCAGTGATCTCCGCGTTACTGTCGCCACTACTCCCTCGTAACGAGAGCATACTCTTGCTAGCTGACTCGTCTGTTGTGGTACGCTCTGCTGCACGCCATTTGGTCACCGCTTTCTCCACATCATCGCACATTTCGCGTGTATCACGGGTAATGCCGCCCTCGTCAAGCTCCCAAGGATGGTGTGATCGAGGTCTGGATTCATTCGGCTTCCTCATCTCGAAGAATGGTCCAAACCCGCGTTCGCTGTCCGGTGCTGGATTGAACATGACGGCATTGGCGAACATTCGAATGAGCTCTTTCTCTAGTTGGGAGGAATTCACAATGGCTTTTGGTGGAATGAGTTCTGGCGTCTTTGCCAGCCAAGCTGTATTCTTCGATGGAGTGCCTGTTGCAGGATTGGGTGACTCGCCCTCAGGCACTGTGCTGACTGCCTCGGTTGCTGCCGCGACAGCCTTGTTCCCCTGACTGAGCGCCGATTTGATGGATTTGAGGTCCTGTGGTCGATATATCAGATCTCTGTACCCCGGTGCTTCCCTTTCGGTCAGCGGTTTCGCAAATATTGAAGCATGTTTATGTGCAGCAACGTCATTCATAATAGGCGCACCAGTTCGAGTGAAATTGCGAGTGCAGTAGACTAATTGGGATGACGTGGCGCGAGTGGGCGTTGGGTGAGGGATATCGGCTTCCAGAGCTTCACTGGCTCCACGTTTACGTTTGGGTCGGCCTTTTGTCTGCATTTCTTCGCCTAGAGTTGTCGCAGCAGCGGCTTTACGCCGTGTGCCAGCTCTGGTTTCCATCTCGACATCCTCCAATAGGTCAGCAGGCGTGGATGGAGCTTCACGTTTGATCTTGCGTTGGGTTGTTACCCCCGAGTCAGTTTCTGATTCTTCATCGCGCGAGACGACTGATCTTGCCCTGCTTCTAGTAGATGTTGTACTACCAGCTCGTCTCGGTCTTGTCGTGACTGATTTCTCACTCTTTGTAACAACGTTTTCGGTGCTAGGCGGTATAATTTGCTTTTTACTGCGGCGAGATTTCACAGGCTCAATTGGAGATGGTGCCGTATCACTGATCGGACTGATGTCTTCGGGTTTCGGCGGTGGCGGAGATCCTGGAGTTTCTGGGATATCAATGCGCAGATTGGGTGTCTGCTTCCACGGCGTAATTGATCCAACTGTGTCCATTGAAGGGCGAGGTGGTCGTGGTTTCACCGCGGGGATTGATGGTGTCCCTGTGAATGGTGTCCCTAGTGGCTGCATTTGCGCCTGCGGCGTTTGCGTGGCATTAGGAGGAGGAGCAGGAGTAATAGGGAATTGGCCTTGAAATGCACTAGGTGTTGGCTTTCCAGGAAGCTCGGGTTGCTGGACAAAATTGCCCTGCTTTGGCATCACAGGGCGCTGAAGCATCGGTTGGGCGCCATAGGGCGACGGCACATGTGGAGTTGCCGGAAGAGAAGCTGGCGGAGGAGGCTGGGCCGTCCAGTGTTGAAATGGCATCTGTGCCGGCGCCAATGGTGGAACTGCTTGAGAACCGGCAGCAACTGGGGTTCCTTTGGAGAGTAGAGTTTCAACGGGTTGAGCATGACGTGGACCGGTCGGCGTAGCAGGTAAGCTGGGTCCTTGTTGCGCCTGGAACACAATTGTTGACCCAGGAGGAAGAACGGGCTGATTCCGGTTGGGTGTGGTGCCAATGCGAGGCGCCGTCTGCGGTGGAAGTCGTTGTGGTTGCTGGGGAGGCGGTAATACTTTGACTTGAACCTTAGGTGATGGCTGTAAATCCCCTGGAGGTTGCGGGGCCAATGGAGTGCCTTTTCCGTTGACTGGTGCTTTTAAAGGCGCGGGAGATACAGGAGGCTGGGTTTGGAACGCAGGTGGTGCTTGGTGTTCCAGGATTTGATGTTGTTGCTGTGGTTGCTGCGGTTGGAGTTGCTGCTGCGGTGGGACCTCTACTGGGTTAGATATAGGCGGCACTTGTTGCTTATTCGCGTCTGAGTTTAAAGGACCTTGGCTCGGTCGTGGTGTGAGCACTGTCTCCGTTGAGATCAAAGGTTCTGTTGACTTGTGCGGTGGTGTTGGTTGAGCATGTGAGTCAACTAGATTGTCTGGAGCTTTGATCGTTGGAGCACCATCATTCACTATTCCAACATCCTGCTTGACATCGACATCCATTCTCGCATTAGTAGGCGGTGCAGAAGCACCTCCTAACAAGTCTCCCCGACCCTTTCCCTCTTGCGGTCCGGGCACCGGAGCAGCAGGCTCTTGAAGAGCATCCGTCTGGAGTTTCTTGATGTCTTCGCTGATTTCTCTGTATCTCTTCTCTTCATCTCGAATTTCCTTCGTCACTCGATCCTTGTACCGTGCGTAGAGCTGCGAGACCACCTCGGGGACGAGTGTAGAGTGTGATTGGCGAGCAGCCGCAACACTACCGCCAGTAATTTTGCGCTTTTTGGGATTTGGGCCGCCTCCATCCTGGATATGATCACTATTCTCCCCAGGTACTGAAGAAGCAGCGTCATCAACGCCTTCCTGTATCAGGTTCGTGTATAGCTCCTCAAGAGCCTGCGGACTTAGTCGATTGGTATCAAAGGCGGCATCTTCCTTGATGAATTGATTTTTGCGCAGGGTATCTGAAATGGCGGAGAAATTGGTCGGCTGGTTACTGAACGACGCCAGACATTGGAAGAAGAGAAGAGATTCAAATGGTGTGTAGGCCGACAGCGGCGGCATCCCCCATTGCAAGTCGGAGTAGCCACTCACGCGAGAGGCTTTATTGATAGGAGCCAGGATGGCGCGCTGTTGATATTCGATTTAGCAGACAATTTTTTTTTGTTATAATCAGCGATATCTATCGTGCAGCGGTCGATTCGGTCGCATTTGCTGGCGAAAGTAGAGTTGTTGCGGAGGAGCAAAAGGCCACCAGGGCACAAGCGCCGACCGTGGAAGCGCGCGCCTGTCACACGATCACGCGAATCACAGCCGGTTCGCGGCGGGAATTAAAATCAGAACAGAGCGGATCGAGCTCAATGTGTCCGGCAATGTTTCAAAACGAGTTGCCAGACGCGCCTGATGACGGTCGTGCTGTATCCGATGAGATTAGGAAGTGTGGTCGGGATGTAGAGAGCGAGACACGAGAAAAAATGCAGCGACGAATGGCGGCCGCGAGGGCACGTGACTGCCGCTTGCGTAGTATAAGAGAATGCGATTCTCATGCTTATTTACTAATCAATTACGGATTCTTTTTGTTTTTAAGAGTATATTGTCTTTCAATCATACAGGTTTAAACAGGGAACATGGATTTTCAAGCACATTAAAGCTAGTGGACTGCAAACTCCTGGCCTTTACTATGAGAACCAACCGAAAATCTGGCGATTGTTGTCCATTAAACTGGTAGACAATGTGTATAATAGACAGGTAATAATGGCTCGCAAGCCACATTATTTCTTAGTTACGAGACATGACAGACCATACATTTGGAAAAACACCGCGATTCCGATTGGGAGTTGCTGTGGTAGAGATTGCGCATGCTGTGAAACTCCTTTGATGTTGATACCGAAGGAGAATTTTACATTGTATGGCTATTGTACCACAGAATGTGGCTGCTGCACAAGGCATAAGGCATAACCATTGTCTATAAGCCGCATCCCTTGTTTGAGAAAATAGCGGGAGAAAAGGAAGGGGTCCTCAATACAAATAGAAAATGTGTGCAGTTGTTTCCATAGCTTTTCGGTCGTTGTGGTGGTTAATATAGAGTGTAATTGACATTCACGCAGAAGAAAACTTTCAATCTACAAATATAACTATGCTTCTTCATTCTAGTCACTTGCAAAGTCCTGCCTCCTAACACCAGTTGACCACTTGGCACCTGGCTAAAGAGTGCGACAGCTTCCTTAGCTTGCTCCTAGCAGGCGTTCGGACCAACAGGAATCATCTCAGAGTTCAAAGTTTGCTAAGGCCAATTCCCAATCGTCGGGCCGTGCGTGCCCACTCGTCCCACCCAGAGCTCTACAATTACAGCTTGTACGGATACCAAATACTTAGTTCGGACTACTATGTACCTCGACGCCTCTGCAGGGGGCGTCTGGAATTCAGAGTCTTGCTGAGTGACCGACCTTCGTGAATTGGGCCAGGAGTGTTCATGACGAAGCTTCCTCCGTAGTCTATAGAGGCAGACCATGAGAAAATACCGCCAAGTGCGACTTGCTGGCTTGGTGACAGTTGGCGTGCTTACTACGTACCTAGCTGTCGACGCTAGGAATATCCCATCCCCCCTTAAAGGAGGCAGCCGAGGACCCAGCACGAGCCCCTCCGCGGCGCCACAGGCGTCGATTGTCCGGCTCGCGATAGGAGTCGTTCATGTACAAGTCTCCGACTCATGCATGCCCTCAATACAATCCATCCATTGCAACCATCGGCTATGCCGTATTTCGTTCATAGGAGATCGTTTTTATTAGACGCACGCACTAGCGTTGCTGTTCTTGTTCGGATTAGCATCGTTATTATTAGCAGCTTCTTTCAATGTGGCTTAATTTGACCCCGGTCTTCTACATACGTAGCAGTTCTCAGGCATGAACCCCTCCCCCTTTTCAGCAGCATACTATGTACAGGTTACAGCGTGTATGTACCAGACCAGGTCCTCCGTGCAGCAGAGGCGGCGTACTGTCAATACACGTTCTGTACTGTACTGCCGGCAGCATATGGCAGCGTTACCTGCGTAATGCCCCATACCATACATACGCATACCGGTTTGCGGATCAGGTGTCAATCGCGGCTTCCTTCCTGGCGGACCTCCTGAACTGCCCCAGTTTAGAAACTAACCAACTCTGCTGCTTTTCTTCTTCTCTTCGCTTTTCTTGTCGTCGTCTTCCCTTCTTCTGTCTCTCTGCCCTCGCCGTATCTACGCATCCCTCGATCTATCGCCTCTTCGCCCTGACGCCACGCTAGAATCGCGCCTCTTTGCCCGCCGTTGTCAGCTGGCATCGTTACGCTATCATTTAAACGGTCTTATTCCGCCTCGAATAATTTATCATTTTCCTAGCTTAATCATAATCTTCACCTCCACATTCATACCGCTCAAAAGCTCGCCTGCTTACTGCATTCTCTCGGTGGTCTCAGCTGGCTCTGCTTTCGCAACCTGGAACCTGACGGAAGTTTAAACTGCCTGAGCTCAGCCTTATGCTCCAACACGCGGGGCTGTGATCATAATATAATTCGACAGACGCCCCAGGGAGCGCCAATATCTTTCGTCATATCGGGAGGAGCTGTGCATTTATTCCTCCTTTGGGCGACGATATACATACTATATACATTCCACGGATTTCTCGGGAAACACTTGAATCGCCGCCAAAATGTCGGACACTGAGCAGGAGTGGAAGCCCAATCCTCGCCGACCACAGTCGTATGTTATGCCTTATGTGCCCACGTTGTCCTTCTTTTTTTTCTCCCCCCAGTCAACACTGGCACTTAATTCATATTTGAAACAACTGCTGATCCTATATCTTTGTCCAGCACCATGGCCCAAGCTTTCTCTCTTGCCCTTGATAGCGCTTTTATGCTTGACAACGACGTCGACCAATTGACACAGTCTATTGAACAGAAGTAAGCCTGTCGACAATTTCCAAATCCCCAGACTGGGCCTGGCGATAGACTGTCCAACGAGCCCTCCAAGCTTCAAGGCGGCGACAAGCGCTAACTGGTGATTCCATTCTACAGGAAGCAGAGGATGACCATTCAAACACGAGAGCTCGAGGCCCTCCAAGCCAGGATCCGCGAAGCCGAGGAACGCCTGAAGGCAGAACAGGCAGAAAACCAAGCATTGGCTCAGAATAGCAACGACCAAGGCACTGCCTCAGCACATCAGGACGGCCGAGGTGAGAACGAGTTGGCTCGGGCCCTTTCTCCCACGTCATCGGCTCTTTCCGATGAGCATCAATCTGATGAGGTCGCTACAGATTCTGACACTTCGACAGCCACTTCTAACGACCTGGATGAGCGCGAGAGCGACGACAAGGACAAATCCCAGGCATCTTAGACAGCCAGCACAATAATAAAAAAGCAAGCCTCAGTGATCACACTCCTGTGTGACCGGGACTTCCCAGCATCGCATTTTGGTAGTTGCGAGTTCCCATCCTTTGATGTTGTTTTAGCAGTTCAACACGACCTGGCTAGTGCACGGCATTGCGAACCTCCTTGGGAGACCAATCCTGACTAACCACGGTGTTATATCGCCCGTTGAAATAGGAAAAGCATCGCCTTTCCCTCGATTATCCGTTCAGCCGCATACTATTCTTTTTGTCAAGGATATACTTACTGTTTCCTTCCCTACTTTTTTCTTTTCTTTCATTTTATCATTTTCATCATGGCGCAGGAGCTTATGGAGTCGGGCAGGCCCCCTCGTTATATTATTTGCATCATTGTCTTTCAGCAGGCTCAAGAGACACTCGCTTGATTCTCCTATGTTGTTACTAGTTAGTGACTATCGTTATATGTCCCACCCGTTGATACCAGATATTATAATAATACATGTCTAAAACACTCACAATGGCTTTCTTTTCCCTGTTCGGCAGGATTCCGACCTTGTGTCCACTCCCATGGTTGCACGGGTGTGACCACTAGCCCTGCCAGGATCTTCTAGCTTCAGGCTCTCGGCCAATTCCATGCGGGCAAGACGGGATGATGTCGGGTTTCTGTGTGCGTGACAGTGTGATTTATATGGGGCCGAGTACAGGGATTACGTCGGAAGAGTATTTTAGGCAATCCGGCCTGGCGGCATCATTGACGTGCGCGCTTGCATATACGTAGCTACTACATTCTATTCTATATAAGTACAGCTCCCGCGAGTCTGGAACGTACTTAGCGGTGGAAGCTGCTGGACAGACGGGGAGAGAAAACAGGGAAGTGCTTCGTGCTGCGGGTCTCTGCGTGCCTTTTATCGATAAGTCCAGGCCTTGCCCCCCAACGCCGCTGAATGCGGTGGCTGACCCGGAGTTGTGAAGCTTGCTCTATCTTAAATCAATTCTATTTTTTTTTCCCCTCGCTCTTCTGAACTACTCTTTGTTTTTCACTTTTACTTCTCTCTGAGCACTCAGCTTTCTCTTGCTCTTTGTCCGTCCGTCGCTGCTGGTGCTGGAGTGCGTTGCGGTAATTGCCTGCTGCTGGTCAACTACCGTCGTTCTTCCCCGCTACCGAAAACATGGTTGTCGTCAACGACGTCGAGTACCTTTGCGAGGAGGAGAAGAGATTGCAGGAGGATCGCACGCGAAAGCGATACTGGAAGAAATGGGGTCCCTACGTCGCGGAGAGACAATGGGCGACTGGTGTGTTTGTCCCTCCCGCTGCCAACCGGCGCTCCAATGATGCAATTGCCGCAATTGAGAGATCCCGGTCGCTAACCGAATGCTTTTGTGCCATTGTACAGTGCGCGAGGATTATTCGTAAGTTTCCATGTCTGGTAAGGAAATTTCTGAGTAGAATTAAGCTGACAAATTTTTGCGCTTAGTGAAAATGGGGATGCTTGGAGCCGTACGTTGAGACTTCACAGTCAGCCTGGTTGATACTGTACCCGCTGACTTTGTTGCCAGACTTCTCACACGATCATTCTCGTTCCAGAGCGTACCGCTGGGGAGAAGATGGCATAGCCGGAGTTTGCGACACGCACGGCCAGCTCAATATTGCATTTGCATTCTGGAACGAGAAGGAGTTAGTGCGCCAGAGCCTGTTTACAAATTGCTTGCGCTGACACCCTATGTAGTGACTTTTTGAAGGAACGACTGTTTGGCCTTTCTAACCCGCAAGGAAACCATGGCGAGAGCATCAAAGAATGCCACTTCCACCTTGACAATACCCCTTCGGTGCGTTGTTATGGCATTGATAGATCTAGACGAGTTTTCACTGGCTAATCGCCTCCCGATTCTACAGCATTCCTATATGAAGTATTTGTATAAATACCCCCAGAAAAAGTTCCCTTACCAGGATTTGCTGGACGAAAACGCGCGTCGCGGAAAGCAGGATCATGAATATCAGATTCTCGATACTGGCGTCTTCGACGAAAACAGATACTGGGATATTTTCATTGAGACGGCCAAGGAGGAAGATGACGAAGAGGAGCTTTCCTTTCGAGTCATTGCCTATAACAGAGGCCCTGAACCGGCACCACTACACATCATCCCCCATGTGTGGTTCCGGAACACGTGGACTTGGGGTTGGGAAGACAAAGAGAAGAAGCCCCTTATCAAGCAGACAGGCCCTCTCACCGTCAAATCATCGCATCACACGCTTGGAGATCGGCACGTTTCCCTGTCGCCGTCCCCTTCATTCAATGGAAACGAGGAGGACATCCAGCCGCGTCTACTCTTTACGGAGAACGACACCAACAACGAATTGTTGTATGGAACAGAGAATGACCAGCCTTATGTCAAGGATGCATTCCATCGTTTCATTGTTGACGAAGAGAAAGACGCTGTCAACCCCGAGAATGAAGGCACCAAATTCGCGGCCTGGTATGCCTTTGATGAAGGTGATGGTGTTCCGCCTGGCGAGTGCGCTGTTGTGCGGTTCCGGTTTTCCAGAAAGAGCGAAGACTACGTCAATGAGGAGGCGCTTGATAATGTGATTGAGAAGCGGAGAACAGAAGCGGATGACTTCTACTACCGTATCAACCCTCTTCCGATGGCTGAAGATCTCCGAAACATCCAACGACAGGCGCTTTCGGGAATGCTGTGGACGAAGCAGTACTACCACTTTATATGGGACCAATGGGCTAATGGCGATCCGGCCATGATTCCCCCTCCTCCTGGTCGGAAAAACGTACGAAACCAGCAGTGGAGGCATATGTATCTGGACGACATCCTCTCGATGCCCGATTCTTGGGAATATCCTTTCTTTGCGGCATGGGATACCGCCTTCCACTGCATCCCATTGGCCATGGTGGACCCGGACTTTGCAAAGAAACAGCTTGACCTGCTCACGAGGGAATGGTACATGCATCCCAACGGTCAACTTCCAGCCTATGAATGGAACTTTGGCGACGTGAATCCACCGGTGCATGCCTGGGCGGTTTTCAGGACGTTCAAAATCGAGCGTAAAATGTATGGCCGACAGGATCTTGACTTTCTGGAGCGTGTCTTCCAAAAGCTACTGCTGAACTTCACATGGTGGGTTAACCGTAAGGATGCCGATGGTAAGAATGTGTTTGAGGGAGGTTTCTTGGGTCTTGATAATATCGGCCTATTCAACCGATCTGAACCACTCCCAACTGGAGGTGTGTTAGAACAGGCTGATAGTACTGGCTGGATGGCCTTTTATTGCCTCAACATGTTGAATATTGCTCTCGAGCTTGCAAAGCATCGTCGAACATATGAAGATAGTATGTAATAAGATCGGTGTTGGTGAGAGTTTTGCTAACAAGGTTATAGTTGCGTCGAAATTCTTCGAGCATTTCATTCTCATCTCCGATGCCATGACCTTCAGGAACCAGGATGGAGAGACTTCTCTTTGGAATGAAGAAGATAGGTAAGCATTGTGAATTTCCTCGAATTGGTAGTTTTGTCTGGAACTAACTTCGATAAGCTTCTACTATGACGCTATCTCTTACGGAGGTCCTTGGTCGCAACAGCTTCCAGTCCGCTCGCTGGTCGGCTTGATACCATTGTATGCTGTTTCGACGCTTGAGCCGGAACTGATCAACTCCTTTCCCTCGTTCAAGCGACGTTTGGATTGGTTCATTGAAAACAAGAACGATGTCGCAGAACGAAACATTGCTAGCATGCGTCATCGCGGTAAAGGCGATCGTTTGCTGCTGGCTCTTGTAAGCAAAGATCGTCTGGAGAAGATCCTTCGACGCATGCTTGATGAGACAGAGTTTCTATCTGACCACGGTATCCGCTCGTTGTCCAAGTACCACGAGAAGCACCCATTCGCGATGAACGTGAATGGCCAGGAGTTCAAGGTTGGATATGTGCCGGGTGACTCGGACAGCGGACTGTTTGGCGGCAACAGCAACTGGCGCGGCCCAATCTGGATCTGTGTCAATTTCTTGCTCATCGAATCTCTCTTGCGGTTCTACATGTTCTACGGCGACTCGTTCAAAGTCGAGTGCCCAACTGGTTCTGGAGACTACATGCACCTGGGCCATGTGGCTGAAGAACTTCAACACCGATTGCAGCACTTGTACGGTAGAGACTACGATGGCCGTCGTGCTATCAACAATGGCCACGATTTACTCGACTTTGACGAGCACTGGAGGGATTATCTGTGGTTTTATGAATTTTTCGACGCTGACACCGGCCGCGGCTTGGGTGCAAGCCATCAATGCGGCTGGACTGGACTGCTCGCCAAGATCATTCACGACACTGGGTATGGTTTTACTTTTACTCTGCTTACTTACCTGACACACAAAACTAACAAATACCCAGTCTTAACTGCCGCCTTCCGCAAACACCCCGAACACCAACAAGCACAGCAGCCCACTTTTTCGACGATGTATTCTCACGCGCCTCAAAGCCAAGCCGGCCTAGACATCGCCTGCTGCGTCGATCTTCGACAAGCCGTTCAATCGGGAACCACAGTGACATGGAAGCGGTGATGAACGGGAATGGCGCCGAAAGCGAAGTTGAAGATGATGGCGTCCTGTCGTCCAGCGAGACAAACGCAAACGGAGGTCAACGCGAGGAAGCTTTCAACACTTATATCGCAGATCAACTTAGTCGTGTCCGAAATCGCGCATCACTTGCCGGCTATGAGGATGAGTTCCACACGCAGGTTGATGATCTGGCTAATAGAGACCATGGCCATTAACGTATTTAGAGTTGCAACTGCTTGAAGGAGAGGGTATAAACAGCAGATTGATCTAGAGAGACGGTGGGCTAGAGGATCCGAGCTAGGGAGCTGCTGTCGATAGAGTCTTGTTGTCTTTCATAATCCGTCTCTCTACTTTTGTTGCGAAAAATTTCATATATATATTCTGTATATTGCAGAGCGCGAATTAAGCATATAGCTCTTACCAGGCATTTATTTACAAGGTCGTTTGTTCAAAGAGTCAGGAAGGTAGAACGGACTCCGTGCAAAGTGGAGCATCTAAGCGGCGCGGCGAGTTTCGGGTTGGCCGGCCACGTGACTGGGCTGGTGAGAGAACTTCGGATGTTGTTCAACTTCAACTTCACCGGCTCGACTCTTCGTTCCAGCATCACGACGAGCCGCCATTGAATCTCCCTCCACGTCGGGTCTACCGCCTCACTCCACTTGCTCGCTTTTTTGCTCTCGGGGAGCAGATTCCAATCATAAATTAGCTCTACGATGCTCTCCTCCCGCGTTGCCCGCGCTGGCCTTCGTGCCTCTTCCAACCTCCGATCCGTTGCTGCCGGAGGCTATGGCGTGAGGACGTATGCTGCCGCCGCCGCCGCTTCTTCCTCCCAGGATGTCCGACCTCCTGTGGCCCTTTACGGCGTTGACGGTACCTATGCCAATGCTTTGGTATGTTCTCCCGGGCCCAGCTGCGTTTTTTTGAGCATGAAAATCACGGCACGCCATGGACAAGGATAGACCTTAACATGTATAAATCTAGTACACCGCCTCCGCCAAAACCTCGTCGCTAGACCAAATCGCCAAGTCCCTCTCACAGCTCGGCGACGTCTTCAAGAAGGACCCCAAGCTCACCACGGTCCTGAACGCCCCCACTCTGACAGTCAGCGACAAGAAACAGATCGTCCAGGAGCTGCAGAAGGTCGCTGGAGCCGACAAATCCGACATCATCAAGAACCTACTCGGCGCTCTCGCTGAGAACAACCGATTAGGTCTGTTGGAGGGTGTGATTGAGAAGTTCCAGGTTTTGATCAGCGCGCACAAGGGCGAGATTGAATTGAACATTACCAGTGCTCAGGTATGACCACTGCCAACAAAGAGGCCAAACAAAGACAAGACAAGTCTAACTTTTATTTAAGGAACTCGACACCAAGACCATCCAGCGCATTGAGAAGGCTGTCGCCAAGTCCGAATTCAGCCAAGGCAAGAAGCTCAAGGTTGTCACCAAGGTAAGCAACCATTCCTCCGCCAGCGTCTCTTCTCCCGTATAACAGTTACAAAAAATAACTAACCACCATATTCATCAGGTAAACGCTGACGTTATTGGCGGTCTCATTGTCGAAATCGGCGACCGCACCATCGATCTCAGCGTCTCGTCCAAGATCAACCGCCTCAACAAAGCTCTCACCGACGCTGTGTAAATTAATTACTACCTCATTGTTATGTTCCATCATCTAAAACTTTTTTCTTTGTAGTAGATTACTGCCTGAAATCAACCTTTGTATCACATTATCCCGCTCTTTTGTGCCGTTTCGTTTACTCTTTCTTTCAACCCCCGGGCTGAACAGTAGATATTAGATACTTATATCGATACTTATATCGTTACGGTCATCGGCAGCAATCAAGTTGAGTAATTGATAAACTTCTAAATCCTCGAGTAGATATGTCTAGTCATCTATATTCTTAACGAGTTCCCGATTCTTTAGGTCATACATGCGCGTAGTTTGGGAATATGAGTATTTGGTCAATTCATGTACCCAATACGTCATCTCACTTTCGAAGAAAGAGAAATCAGTTTATCAAAGTTTTCGACCGAGCAGGTATCTATTCCTCAGTACTATGGCACAATCAACAATACCATCCTAAGCTAGGGTAATAAAGACAAACGAGAAAATAATATGCTGTGAAAAGGATAACAAGAAAACAGGCCGCCTAGACGAGGCGATAAACAAAGCCCGCAAACGCCCATTGTCAGAAAAAAAGAAAAAGGAAAACTGAAAAACGAAGAAGAGAATATGAATCCATATGCGATGCAATGTAACTTAAAGGCCATCTCAGGCCTCCCTGCCCAATCCCTTCTAATGACCCAATAAAGCCCGCCTGACCAAATAGCCAATTGACAGAAACAAATTAATCACTCCGCAACATACTCTCTACCAAATCCCCTAATGGCCCCCAGAAGTCCTTCCCGCTCGAAAGGTTGTGTTCGTCAATGAACAACACGTAATGCTTAAAGCTGGTGTTGAGATGCGGCTCTAGACCGAGCTTCAGAATCACATGATAATGGTGGCAGTAGATATGAGCATAAACACGGTAGAGGCGCTTGAATATTTGGCGGATTTGGGAGGGGAAAGTCTTTGGGAATGGGACGCCTGGTGTTGGTGTAATTTTGTGATTAGCCGTATTATTCAGTAATCACACAGCAGCAAAATGGAAAATCACCTGTTCGGCTGGGGAACATTTGTTCATTGTCAATATTCCCCTGAACCCAAGCCATTAAATGTTCGATGTATTCCGGGGCAGACATTTTCGTCGGTCGTTTGTAGTTCTCCGAGTCCTGCCAGAGGTACTCGAATCTGTAATTGTTTTCATAACGAGTCAGCACTTGGTAGAATGATTGAGAGCACCAAATCAACTAACTCATCTGTAGCTTTCATTTCGGGGCATGACTGCGGCGAGCAGAATTCCGTGATAGAGCCATAGAGCAGGTTTATTTGATTATAGAAGTCAACAACTACAGAAAAGTCAGCGAATATAAGTCACCACATTCTCTCCTAGTTGTGGCCTACCATTCACCGCTAACCACTCGTTTATGTCTTCGCCTTCGGGTAGTTTGACGGCCTTTCGCAAACTTCCGCTTCCCAATGTCTCCTCTGCAAACTTGCGCAGTTGGTAGCTGCTTGTTCCTCTCGCCGAGCGAGGCTTGAACGGGCCCTTGGTTCGTGCATTGCTAGGTGGAGTCAGTATTGGCAGGCTGCCTTTGAGAGCGCGGACGGCAGATGATAGATAGGAAGGTGGCTCGATGGGCAAATAGTGATGGCGGGAATTAATAGTCTGGGTGGATTCTGAATGGGTGAGGCCGCCAGCAGATGCAGTGCCAGCGTGAGTCTGGCTGCTCAGGGTGGACATCGTGGGTAGAACGTATTGTGGATGGAAGTTGCTGAATGGGGTGCGATTGCAGGGAACGGGGTTACGCACATTGTATTCATGAAGGAAGCCATCTCTATTGACGGCTCTTTGTGCTGATCAGAAATTCAGCTATGCTCAGTATCGCTTATTTTCGGTTGGAATGTGTACCTGCGTCTGGGGAATGCGATGAAGCTGTTAGATATAGCTCGTGGTGGTGGCCTGGCAACAGGTCACCGACGCAAGGATTCCACTGACTAACAATCGGGTTTTAGATTTGATAGTGCGTCAGCAATTCGCCGTAAAGGAGTGAGCACACTCCAAAGCTGAATACTTCCGAAATAAAATTGATCCTGATCTATTAATCCAGATCTTAACGCAGGCAGCTAATCGTAAGATGAATGATTGCGGCTTCCCCGCCAGATCTCCGGGGACGAGACGTTGCCCTGGCGACAACCGGTCATGTGACCGACTATATACAACTTATGTCTTAAGGGAAGAACGAGTTCAGCCCAAATTGCTAGCCATATCTAATCAAACGCTCACTGATGCAGTTATACTGTAGTACAACAAGTTGATCAGGAGCTAATACATAAAAAAAGTGGTTTTCCCTCGGCCAACCGCACATAGCGCTCTCGCAACCAACCAACACGTCAAATCACATACCCTTCATTCTCCTCAACCAACGGCTCTCGAACCGTTTCGCCGTAGACAGTCAGAGGAATTGCAATCTCAAACGACTCGCTGGGCAGGTTCTCCAAAGCCGAATACACTGACCCTCGTTCGTCTTGGTCCATCATCTCCAAAAGTCTGCCACCGGAAAGGTGAACCTCTGCATCGTGTTTTGAATGGGTGGTGACAAACTCAAAGCGGAGGTCCCAGTCCAGCTTTATGCCTGTCGTTAATAACGTTGGGGTTGCAGAAACTGGGATAGCAGGGCTAAACACCACTCGCGTAGAGAACAAGGTGTTTTCGAAGTAGGAAGCATAAATCCTTCGCGTAACACGATGAATGCTTGTGCTAGATCGCAAAGCTAACGACGCATCAACTTTCTCGGATGTCTCCAAGGTTGCCCTCAACGAGAAGCATGGAAGCGTTGCGTCTGTAAAATCAATGGTAGCGAGAATCGTCTCCCCTAGTCGATGAGAGGGGCGGTTCAAGACCACCACGGCTATGCGGCGGCCGTTCCGCGCGATGTCAAACCGATTCGCGCTGCGGTTGGAAGTTGTAACCTGATTACTGCGAAGTATAGCAAGGTCAATGGCGTCTTTGCAGGAAGACGGATGCGAGCCAAATCCAACAGATGAATGTCTTTTTTCGAGAGGTGTCGTCACAGGGGGCATGGGGGTGCGCAGGTTCTGTGATTCGTGTTTTTCTAGGATTTCATCTACATATGACAGGAATTCCGGGGCAGTAGTCCAAGTTGGCCCACTGATGCTTTTGTCCTTTTGAGGTGGCCTTGGCCCATTGCCGACCTTTTGCACCCGTGCTTCGTCGCGCAGAAGAACATATGGTTGCATCAGGTCGTGACCAAGAACATCTCCGTGGTCTTCATCGCCTTGTTAGCTTTATACAGGTCAGCGGGTAGGCATAAAAACACTCACCATTGACGCCACTAAAGACTCTAAAAGGAATATTGATGCGATTGACTTGCTGGGACTCCTTGGGCCCACTTGGACGCTGCGTGCCAATCACAAGATTGTAGGATATTTTGATGGCCTTTCCCTTGTGGCTGGCAGGGAGACCTCTAGGCAAAGTAAACGAGAAGGTATATGATTTCTCCTCCCCAGAGCCAAGTCGAAGATCAACAAAGAGAAGGGACTGCGGTGTTGAGAGCAGCGGTATTGAATTCGACGAAGTGACTCCGCGCATATCCCGGAGACCTTCAAGGTCGCCATTCGATAGCAACCCGCTTATCGACTCTTCAATAGCGTCCCATCCAAATGCACCTAGGAGTCCACCACCCCGACGGGGTTTCTCCTGGCTACGGCCGCTAGTTTGCCCACCGACAACACCTTTGCGTTTGACCTCTTCGAACGCTGACTGATTGACGAGGGCGCCGTCAACCGTAAACGATGCGCTTACTTGGGCATAGCCCATCAGCAAAGTAAGAGCATCCTTTTTCCTCCCAGCGGGATCCACACTCGAGTAATGTCTTCGATGTTTGGCCAGGTTTGCCTTTGTTCGGTTTCCACCATAACTCGTGTACTCAGACTCCAGGGTATCCGTTGAATTATTGCTGCCCGCGTAAAACTCTCCACTACTTCTAGTACTTCCGTTGACACTTGAACTGGAAAGTATTCTTGTTGCCGGAGCCAAGTGCGCTTGTTGTGTCAGAGACGGAGGCTGCTTGGAAAGCTGTCGCGGGACCGATCCATTCTCGTTTGATCCCGCCGCGGGCGTACCGTTGGAAGGTGCATTGCTACCATCGACCTCAATCGCAGGATCCGGGCTCATGGGGAACTTGAATTCATTGAGTGGCGGCGGCGGTCTCACTCGAGGGGTTCGTAATTTTCCTGCATTACCTAGACCAGTTGGACTGGTCTTGGCCGTCTTTTCAGCTTCCAGGCGCGGACTCAAAGTCGATTCTGCCACGGAGTTCCCTCGAATCCCTAAAAGATGTCAGCGAGATCTGAGACAAATCAAAAGTAGTGAGCATACCCAAAGACAATGCTTCATCTAGTCCACCGGTCCGGTTAGGCGTAATTTGTAGACTAGCAGAGCGTCCATGACCCCAAGGTCGTGAGCGTGTCGATATCGGTGTTTTGTCCAACCCACTTCCACCATCACTCTCTATTGAGAGGATCGATACAGATCTTTTGTGTTGATGATTCGAGCCGTTATTCAAATGCGACGGCGTGTGAAGAGGAGGAAAGCTATGAGACCCGGTCAACGGGGAGCTTAGCGACGCAGAGACACGGTGGGATCCCAGCGTTGGCCGGCGGGGACTCGATGGAACGGAGCGCCGACTTCCATTGAAAAAGAACGTGGGCGAAGATTTGGCGCCGAAGTAGCCATCGTTGACAGCAGCTACGGCATTGAGAGGGCGAGACGCTCTGCGCTGATGTTGGGGGTGAGGTGTATTTGGCTCCGACTCGGCTATCTCTGCGACATTCTTAAACGTGATGGTGCACTCGACATCCTCTCCAGCAAAGACCGTCTGTTCTTTCCATTTCACGAACACTTGGAGGTCCGATGGCATGGCGACCATGGCAGCTTGGCCTACCGCATGGGTGGATAATGATTCGGCTTGCGCGCAGGAAAAGGAGTAGTGGGGTTAATTGAACACGGCGGCAAGGACCTTGGTTAGCATGCTGTTTGAGTCTGGCCGGGGGATTTTGGGGCAATCAATATCGACATTGATGAGACGATGACTAGATAGAAAGAAAAGGTACATGGAGTTGGGAAGAGGCATACGGAGGACAACACATGTCGAAGTAGCGGACCGCGGAGCTTACCGCCCGCCCGGCGATCCATCCACGGCCCACCGCATACATACGGTATATTTATTCTCGGATCGGACAGTTGGATATTGCCATAGCGAGTACAAACTGTGAGTGATGGCATTTGTATGCATCGACATGAGTTTCTTTTATTGGATCGTAATATACACTCTATATACTCATACTCCCCCTTCCCTCAGTCACGACCTGGGGCGACTAATTTGACTGTTGAGTGCAGTCTCGTAAAATTCCGTTCATTGCTACGACGAGGGCGCCGAATCTATGCCCAGCTTCCGAGCATCAGAGACTTTGCTGGTCTCCTCTCCTATATGCGGTCGCAGTCCTAGCTCTTCCATATGGCTCCATATCCTGTCATGTCGCTTGATCCAGCGCTCCTGACGTTTCTGTCTCTCCTCGGGCGATGCTTGCCAATTGCTTTTCAGGATTCGTCTGATGGCTTCCGGCGACACCTTGAACTGCTCTGCAAGCGCTGGCGTCGTCCACTCCTCGGGTTTCGTTGCATTGAGATGGCGGATTGTATCAAGGGTGTCGGGCGAAAGCTTTTTGCGTGGAAACCAGCCTTCCTCAAACTTCTTCTGCAAGGCACTCTTTTGTACCTGCCACATGTGTCTTTTCACCATTTTTGGTGGACCCGTAGATTTACCGTCGGATTTTTTCCTGTTGCCCGTTTCTATAAAGTTGATGTTGACCCTGTTGTGCTTCGACTTCGGCTTTGGCTTCGTGTTCAACTCCAACTTCGACTCCGACTTAGCAGTCTTCGTACCCGCGGGACTCGTTGAGCGTTCGGATTTGCTGTCGGCTTTTGCTTTTCCCGAAGTCAAATCAATCAACACACTATCTGACCTCTTCTTTGAACGAGACTTGTGTGAAGTACTGTAATGATCGATTGCATTGACTGCCGAGGTTGAAAACGACTTTTGCGAGACCCACGAGCTGGCCGGAAAGAAAGGTTGCTGCTGTTCGTAGCGATTGATGAATGCATGTCCTGAGGGTTGCTGCGCTACTTCGGCGCAATATATGCCCTTGATGGCATTCGAAAGCGTGAGCCGCCTGGATGCTGCACAAACAGTAATCATGACGCGGACAGTGATGTGGCGATGCGAAGTGATTTACTCAGTCAGGAGAAATTCAAAGAAAGCATGGTTGATTTTCTGTTCTGGAGAGAGCCTCCGCAGTGGGTCTCGCGCCAACCCAGCCCGGGCTAGCGTGTATCACCTTTTTTTTTTTTGTTTGGGGGATTACTCAAGGCTCAGAATTACCACAAGAGTCTACATTTCTGATATTCTCCTGAACTTGTATGTTTGATCCGCTGGCGCGGAAGTTGTCTAGTGCCGAGCGATATCCATGAACAAACGGACACGTATTCCAAAGGGATTCCGTGACTGGATTTACCATGCTATTCTGGTATAATGATTTATATACATCCAATGCGCTGGAATACGAGTACATTTGTCATGATTTCCTGCACGAACTCTAACCATTCAAGACATCGCGACAACTTCGTAATTATAATTACAGACTCCCGAAGTCTCAGCTACCACATGCTTTGTCCCTGTTGCCAAAAAAACGGTCGTAGTGCTACTAGAGCTTTCCACAACTTCGACACGCTGGCTGTTCGCACTGCCAGCAGCCAGTCCCAGAACCATTCCCCCATTCAGCCCGGGGACACCAGCGAACGACTCAATCATGGCATTATTACTATAAACATTGATCCGGTAATTATTAGCCGTCTTTGGCAAAATGACAGCATAATTAACAGCATCCTGTGCATTCTGCCAGTTCTCAGGTCTCCCAAGCGAATCATTCGAGCACGATGCCGATGTCAAAAGCGTGCGATACCACATCACTCCAGCCGGGTTAGTCGAAGCAACTTGTTCGACGCCCGTAGCACCGTTCTTGTAAGCAGAGATAAACGGAGAAATGACCTTTTGCCACCCAGAATGGTCAAATCCATCAATGTAGCTGCCAACGACGTTGCTGCTCTCGCCCAGCGATTCGGTCCAGAAATTCCCGATATAATGGCCCTCGCCCGCATCATTCCAGGTTATGATCTCCACGAGGTCCGGTCCCAGGGAGAGGATTTGATCCATCCGGTCGACTAGATTAGATTCTCCGACGCGGTACCAGTTCTGCGATGAGTCGATGTGCTTGAATTGGAAGGTGGATAGTGCTGGTGACCCAGTGCGTACTTAGAGTCCACGTATATTCTGGACAAGTTGGGGAAATAGGGAAAACACTTACGCATCATGTATATCTTCCCAGACGCGTGGGCCGCGGATATCATACTCGAGTCGACGCTGTCACTGACATGTGCCTTGCCGGCATTCGCATTTGGCCATGCAATTTCCCATGAGAAGGCCCCATCTGCAACGGTGAAAGTATCAAAGAATCCGTTGGGATAATCTGTGGCATCGTCAAAGCCGGGAACGAAGAACACGTCTATTCCGGAGCTGCTCAGGTTACTTTTGAAGTATTCCGCCCATCCCGAGTTGGGATCTGAGGCGCCAAATGTGAGAATGCCCCCGTGAAATGTGCTCACAAAGGGCTTGTTTTCATAGAGATAGTAATTCTCGTGATCCATATATCGTTGAAGGAGCGGAATGAATTGGGAGGGATTGGTGAAATGTGTCATGTCGAAACTGAAAAACAATTTGAAGTTTGTCCCCTCGGTGGCGTTGAAAAGGGCGCTGACGGCGCTGGTGGACCAGCTCTCTAGGCTCATTACATTGAGGGCAAAAGCATCAAGTCCGATGGCAATGGCGTCGTCAATGTCGGTTATTGCGTGGCCTTCGGTAATTTGTCCAACCTGAAGGTCAATATATTGTAGTTAGTCTGGTGATGTACCTGCGTATATACGTGTTCCCTGGAAAGAGAGAAGGCGAAGAAGAGGATGCAATGAAGAAGAAAAATTGTAAACCTACCAAGTAATGAGCAAAGACAGATCTTGCAGTTGCATACTGAATGAAAAATGCTGCGATTGAAAGTATGGCACCTGAAGCTTTCATTCCGTATGTTTATCTCGGTGCTGAAGATAATGGATTGTAAATCATGGATACAAGACTCAATTCATCAATCTAATGTACCAAGAATATTGGTGGGATGTTCCTACAACTTTGTTTTAGAGGTCCATCACTTTATAATTTCCGTGGAGGAACTAACAATATGGGGGCTAGGTACCGCTGGTTTCACGTAAGGCCATGACTTTTTCATAAGATCAGACTACGCAAAGCTTTCAAGTTATGTGGTGAGCTGAAATGGGAGTATGAGTACAAAGATACCCGATCTGGCAGTAGGAGCGGACCAAGGGCAGAACGAGACCGCCATTTGCCATGCAGACTATGAAGAATGCACCAAGTTTAAGATTGATTGGGAACGTGCACGAATAGAAACGGCTCTCGATTGGTCTTTGCGTAATCTAATGTAGCATACAGACACATCGTCTCTCCTCGAGGGTCAAGTCGAGTTACCTCCGAAATAGAAGCGTCGGGTAGTTAGGGCTGGCCCAGCTCCGCATCTGAATTGTGTGTAACTCTGGCAGCCCACGAAGACCAACTGATTGCCGGGGTATAGGCTTATCGATACGGACAGAACCTCCCCCGCATTGATGACTTTTGTAGAATCATGGGATTCATGATGTAATAGAGTGCTTGCTGGTTAGCTACGGTGCGCTTCTAGACTGCTGCGCCGGAGTAATTTGCGAGATCATTCCCGACGCAGACCGCAAGATGGTCAGCCATGGAACTTGCATTACAAATATAGTGAGCGCCTGTATGATTATGCCATAAACGGCTACTACAAATAGTTGCACAGAAGTGTCCCAAGCGAAGTACAGCCTCTGAATGCGTTGTCAGCTGTTCTCGAGCACACACTGTGATGCTCACAGGTAGATGCGTTTGCACCCAGGCAGATATAGTCAGATGATGGGGCTTTCTCACCCGTCTGCGGCCGATACGTCACTAACTAATGCAGGCTGCTAGCACAGAACTTTCTCTGTGAAGCTATTTCCTGCCAGGAGCCCGGAAATTCGTGACATTACTGTAACCTCCGACATTGGCCTTGGCGGATGATTAGGCATTGCGGCGAGGTAGTACGTATCAAGGGCAGCATGACTGTGGTTGCAATCCTTATACGTATATGGCGATGCGGCCTTATCGTACACACAAGACCGTACGCGGGATGGCCTGTAGGTGGTCGTTCCTTGCGGATGAAGACTCGGAAATTCCAAGTTGTATTTGCTAATTTCCCCCAAGCACGGCCAAGCTGCTGAATAATTAGACGGCCTCTTCGCAACTTTCCGCTTCCTTGACTGCCCTGCCGTGGACATAGTCTAATAATGAGCAGGATCAGTACGCAGTTAAAGTTATATTGCGATGTGACAATCCTTGCTGACAGAGAGAAGCATTGGCCAGTTCCCACATCCTTGGTTAGCAGGATCCACCGGCGACACTAACTCACGAGACGGACGAACACCGACGAGCTTGCTGGAGAGAGGGTTTCGACCGAGCACGAAGAAGAGCATCGAGTGAGCATTGGACCGGAGCAACGGTAGCAAATTATCAAGAGAAGATCGTCCAGCTCTTCTTGAGCAACAGCGGAGAGCAGAGAAGAAGAGAGAAAGAGAAGCAGGAGAGAAGAGCAGAGAGTAGATGCGCGGGATCTGCCGCTGCAGCCAATGGGAACACGCGGTGCGAGAGCTGTTTTGGTCACTTTGGTGCCAGATCCATCAGGCCGTCCACCGGCCTTACAGCCTCCCTGCGTTCTTTCTTGCTTCTCACATCGCTTTCTTGCTGCACTTCGCGCTTTCGCACACAGAGTCGGGCAGTTCCTGACTCTTTGACACACTCTCTCCATTTTTTATTCCCTTCTCGTCCTTCCTTCGCGTCTCCTCTTCGCTCTCCTGATACCATTGTCTGCCGCGCACTTTGGTTGGGGTGTTTACATCAGAGGCTTTTCCCCCCCACACAACAAAACAAACATCTCCTACCACAATCGTTTCGCCAATTTGCCTGCCAAACTACAAAAACGCAACAAAATATATCAAGGAAGGATACGAGGCAGAGTTTAAGTGGCCTTCACAACGACGCTGTAATGAACCAATGGTCTGACCAATGCCGCGATTTGAAAGTCTCGTGCTGCTCGACCTGTCCCGGCCATCAACGAACATAACAAAAGAGGCCCTCTCGTCGATGTGATGGCCAGTGCCTCGTGGAATGTGAAGAGCAAATTGCCTGCATCCGGAGCGTCTCTGAAGATTACGCCTGCCAATTCACCGGTCCTGAGACCCGCGACACGATCGCCTAACAAATCCTCATCGCATCAGTCCGTTTTATCCTTACAGACCGTCATTGGGACAACCACCGCCAGCCCCAATGGCTTCTCTTCACATGAGCCCAGCCGATCTTTCGCCCTTTGCGTGGGGTCTGCAGCGATATTGGCAGATGTTGACGCAGATGGGTCCGTGAATCAACGATTCTTCCGTGCACGGCCCACGGCATCACCAATCAACCCGGTAATCTCCTTTTACAACCAGCCTACGAGTCCTACGACGCCAGATAATCGTCTCCGATCTGTCTCAAACAGGGTCGGTGCGAGCGGTGGGGGTTCCCCTGCCGGCGATTGGGTGGATTCCAGTGGTGCTCGGACTTGGACATCTCGCGAAAGAATCAAGGCCGTCACTAGTGTTGCAATCAGTCCCAATGGACGTTTCTTAGCCGTTGGAGAGGTGAGTTGTTCTCTTACGAGGCTATCCGCATTTGATAGGGGTTGGCAATGAATCAGTACCTGACAACTGCAGACTGGCTACAACCCTCGCGTGTTGATCTTTTCCACAGCCGCCGACGCGCCTCGTGATATCCCTTTGACAGCCTTGACGGAACATTCATATGGCGTACGCAGCCTTGCTTTTAGTTTTAACTCACAGTATCTAGCCACGCTAGGAGATATGAACGATGGTTTTCTCTTCGTCTGGGCGGTCAACTTGCGGACTGGTGCCGCGAAACTACACTCGACCAACAAATGCACATCTTTCATTCGTGACATGTGCTGGATGGGCCAGACACTTATCACGTAATTATATCATTCAAAAGGAATACATATCACACTGTGCTGACTTTATCTGGTAGAGCCGGTGTACGCCATGTTAAAATCTGGAGACTGGATGCGCAGCCAGGGTCACCATCTAAATTGCGTCCCAACAGCGACAATTACATGAACTCATCCGCTAATCCAAGAGCATTATCCGGAAGAAATTGTCTTTTAGGTCCACTGGGTGAACACACCTTCACATGCATCGCCTGTGTGTCTGAATATGAGGCCATTCTCTGCACGGATGGTGGCGCCATATGTTTACTTGATGACAGTGAGGGCGTGCAGAAATTGACTGTTGTAAAGTATGTGTCTTTTGGGCTCACTTCCGTCACAGTCGCTCCTGAGACTGGCATTGTCTGGTTCGGCGGTCGCGGAAGAAGGACCTTCAAGCTCAATATGGAAGACATACGAGAGCAGGTAAAGGCTAGATCGCCAAGCCCTAGTTCTTCTTTTGAAAGCAATAGCGTGAAAAGCAGACTGCCAACTTTTATATCCATGGCCTACCTTTCAACCCACATTGTTACGGTGGACTCGACAAGAGCTATTCACGTTTGCCCTGCTGATATTTTTGGAGGCGGCGATGATGAAGAGGCCCTTAATGACAGCCTGGTACCTGCCCATCGAGACCCAGTTCTAGGTGTTAGGCCGTTGAAGCATCCAAACATATATGGGGCCGACTTTTTCACATGGTCATGCGAGGGTTCAGTGATTTTCTGGAACATACAGGGCAAGTGTCAAGCATCAAAGAAAGTCGAACTTGAGCAAATGGCTCTAGGGGACGACGAGGCGGTCAACGAACTCAAAGTTCTTCGGGTTGCAGAAGATGCATCGACATTTGTTTCTGGCGATCGCTATGGTGTGCTAAAGTAGGTATTCCGATACAAATGCAAAGAGGACGACGATATTAACGTAAACTAGAGTTCTGTCTGCGAATCCGTGGAAATGCGTGAATGAAGTGCGAGCTCACGGAGCCGAAGTCACCGACATCGCCATTCACTGCACAACTGGCTTGTGTCTGGTTGCCAGCTCTGGCCGGGATCGCATGGTACAGCTTTTCAAGAAGACGGACGACGCTTTCCAATTAATACAGACAATGGATGATCATGTTGGAGCAGTTGGACAGTTGCTTTTTATGAATGATGGAGAACGCTTACTATCTTGCTCTGCTGATCGCACAGTGATTGTCCGTGAAAAAGCTACTCGAGATACCGAGACGTCCACGGTGATGGCATTTCTTATGTCAAAGGTGATTACCCTGAAAGTTTCACCACTTTCGATGACTATCGCCCCCGATGACCCAGACATTCTTGTACTTTCAACAATCGACCGCCATGTCCAACGTTTTGATGTAGCATCTGGTCGACATATTCACTCATTCAAGGCTGTTGATTTTGAATCGAACGATGCTGTCGTGATGAGTTCCTTGACGGTAGCCAGCGAAATACCCGGACAGAGCCCCCGCATCTTGGTGGGCGTGTCAACTACCGATAAGTCTCTCAGAGTCTATGACTTTGAGCGAGATGGGTTACTGACCAAGGAATTCGGCCATTCAGAAGGCGTCAGCGATGTTTTGTTGATGGAGCGGTCAAAAGGTGAAATGAAAAATGAAATTAGCCGTGTTCTGGTTAGCACCGGCCTCGATGGGGTGGTGATGATCTGGGATCTCTCGATTCAGCAGCAACAGACCCAAGAGTTGTCGCAAGGTAACATCCGCGAAGAAGACGAGACTCCTTCAAAAGAGTTAGTCGCTGCAAAACCTCCTCTCCGACGGATACTCTCAAGATCAGAACTCGCCGGATTTCGCCAGGATGGCCTTGTGGCAACGCCTACCCCCGTTCGCGAACAATCACCTCCCCGCATACGCAAGAAAGTGTCTCGGTATACACTTGCTCCCTCGATACCTAAAAATATAGGATCTTCACGTGGCGACTCACCGCCGCCTCTACCTAATATTCGCCGGTCTCCCGTTCCTGTTCTTGATGCGAGGAGATCTCCTTCCCCGCCTAGTCCTAAGACCAAGCCTACAAGTGGCGTCGTCAATCGGCGGGCAAGCATAAACAGCCTTCGCCAATCATCATCCATTGACTTTCGATCTTCACGTAACAAGAGTACAGGACCAAGCGAGTTTGGTAGTCTCAACATGTCTACGGAGCAAGTCTGTCGGACGTTACGAGCATACCGAAAGAAACTTCACAGCTCAACTCAATACCCTCGATGCGCTAAAGAACTAGATCGAGAACTCCACCTAACTATTCACGCATTAGGTGAACGAGCGGCGAGGCATAGCTCTAGTCCAGACACAGAGATGGACAGCAGTGAGAAAGAGAACAAGGACAGTCATAGCAAGAAATCTATATCGACGAAGAACAATAACGCCAATAATAATGATGATTACAGCAACGACAAAACCAACAAAAACAAAGATACCGTCTCTGCTTTGGCACCGAGCGTTAAATTGACAAGGATTGCACGACGTGTACCGTCCACGCCGCTGCTGACGACAAAGTCGGGAACCAGACAAGTCTCGCGGAGTCGCTCTTTGGATGCTGATGGCGAGGGCTGACCTCATTTTCTAACTTGTGCTCTTTTATTCTTTTCGATCCTATTTGCGTGACATGTGGTAACCGGTCTTTTCTAATTCATGCGTTTAATTATTGCTTCTTTTTCTTTGCCATGAATCGTCGTATTGCTTGCATGGCTTCTCGGTTGACTTGAATTGTCTACCGCATCCCCTTTACTTCATTTTTTTACATGCATTACAACCATTTCCGGGCGTTTCATTCTCATTTTAATAATTGTCTTTTGTTTTCACATTCTTTTCATTTTTTTGTCTTCTTCACCATATACCCCCTCAACCGGGACTTTTCACCACTATTATCATTGTCTTTAAGATTAATTAGAAGATACCCAACCCTCAAAACTCTAGATGAAGTTATCGGGGGCAACTTTGACTTTCATTCCATACTTTCATTATCATAGCCACTCACTTATCAGCTTGTGAATTGACCCTATACCTCTCCGTAAGTAAGCCATTTGTCGTATTTGCCCTCCAACAACACAGTCAATCGACCGTAATCACCCCTTATCAACCGCGCCAGACTGATCGCCTTGCGTGCCCAGCGCTGTGCATCGTCAGTAACAGCAGCATTCTGGCTTTGTCTAGATAGGTACATGTCTACGGCGTGGTTGAACGCGGTTGTGCTCAGATATTCGAGTTCGTCGTCGGGGTAGTAGTGACAGTCTGAAACTCCTCCAGTTGCTGTGCCACTGGTGCACAGGTCCTGGGCTATGGTGTGGGCTTGGTCAAGCATTGTTTCGCATATACGTGTTGTGTCCCTGTGGGGGTGGGACTGGTTGATGCAGAGGTCGAAGAGACATCTGATAAAGGCGGCGAGTTTAGTAGTGTCGGTGCGTTGGATGGAGGTGAGTAGTATCTGTTAGGTAGTGAGTAGTAGGGTTATAGGGAAAATTGGTGTTGGAATACCTGCAAACTACGTATTATGTAGTCAGAGGGCATCTTGTCAGAAGTCAAGATGAGATCTACAAGTATGGCGTGGATATCGTCGTTGCATCCGTCATTGCCATCTCTCGTGATAGCTAGATCTCTGATGGATCCCTCAGCATCTGTCCAATTTTCAAGGTAAATGGCCGCCTCGAGGTTGAAACAGCTAATTTGATGGTATTGTTCGGGAGTGAGAATTGGATCTAATATGATAGTTCTTGTAGCACTTTGAGAATATTCGTTGACCACTTGAAGGTCCCGGTAGAGACTCGCAACACGAGTGTAGAGTGATTCCGGTAGAGTAGTCAGCGTTGTGAACCGTATATATGGACGTACAAGGGATGATCAATAAACTAACCTTCTTATTGCGGTCAGTCTCTTCTCGAGCTATGTTGGTACAAATCAGAATGCCGAGAGTATAACAAGAGAACCGACGGTGTTCCATATCAGATCTGACATGAGACCCAACATCTTTTGGGTACCTGTCAATGAGCTTCAATTTACGTGGTCAGCAGTAAGCTGTATGTTGTACCAATGCGGCGGTGATAACCGCTATCGCCCAGAGCTTACTTCGAGACAGGAATCCAGGAGCACAAGTACATGAGTTGCAACCCAGCTTCTTGAAGCTTCTAACAGGAGCTCATAAGTGGTACAAACAAACCACTCGTGATCGGTCAAGTCCGAAGGGTGGTTTTGAATTGCGCCAGTCACTGTCAATAGCACTCAGCATCTAGTCCGCTGCCTCAATTCGACGTAATGCACTCACCCCATTTCAAGACTTCACAAAGCTGTAATTTCAATGGCTGTAGCTCATTGTTTGACTCATCCTTATGACTATGCAATTCGCAGACGATAAGCCTGATCAGAGCTCTGTAATTTTCATTATTAGCGTCACTGTGGAACTGTATCCAACGGTCGACCTACTGGTGCAAATCCAGATTGATCGATTTACCTTTCAGCACTCTTGGAAATTTTTCAATGAGAATGTAAATACTTTGCAAGGCTTCTCGATTTAGTTGAGAGCTTGCTGCTGCCGCTACAGCAGCCAGGGCGTACCGGTGTTCTCCGTTCTCCAATTCAATAATCGATGCCAGGAAACTAGCAGCTAAAGTTTTGATACATTAACTCCGAGTAAGAAACTGTGAGTTCAGATGTCTCACCTGAAATAACATCTGAATTTCTGAGTGACGACTGATACATAATGTTTATTGTTGCCGGGTCTCTTTCTTCCTCAGACAGCAACTCCCAGGCCCGTTTGATTTGAGGAAAGTCACAGGTTTGGAACGAATAGTAAATAAGCCTCCTATCGGTCCTTTTGTTAGCAATTGGGATACCCATCGTATCCAGCAGTTCACCTTAATATGCTTGCTCTGTTCGAAGGACTGGCCCTCTGGAAGAGCTCGTGTTGACTAAAGCGACACCATTCCTGAGCTTCCAGATAGTTCCCCCTTAATGATGAAGATTCGATGTACTTCCACAAAATCTGCAAGATAATTAGTAAGTGATAAAGCTGTAGACTCATGATTCCAAGGCGCCAAACAATCAAAGATGCATTGCATGCCGCCATGCTCAGTAGATGAGGTAAAGTCTTTGTGATAATATTGGCGACATCATTGAGAAACTTCAGACATTCCGAATGATGCCATGGCGGTGAAGTAGTGAAACGCAATAAAGCGACGAAGTTATGCTGCAGCCAGTGCTCATCGTGAGAGAACAAATTGATTCCTCCGTAAAGAACCCTCAAGGCTATCATAGCCTTGGCAGGACTGGTCAATCAGCATGATTGGTTTATAGATTATCAGGCACTGATACTTACGCTTGGAATCGAAATCGGGATATATGTTGCAATGATCTTCTCTGGTTAGATTTGATCTCATAGGCTCATAGAGGTTACTTCTTACATCTTAAAGTTTCCAGTAGTAGTCTCCATGACATTGATGTGTTCCATCAAGGCTATCAAATTAGCCGTGTTTACAAGAAAGGAGTCAGGGAGCTTACTTCGATAAAACATGTCGGTATCAGGGCTCTCTTGTCTCGCCATCATTTCAAGCCATAGTATACGATCTATATGGCCCTCTGGGTTCTACGAAGCAATCAGAACGCACAATAATAATAATACCTGCAAGTTTGACGACTCTGTGCTAACCTGTTTAACTTTCTGAAGGAGCTTACGAGCCAGGCTGCCCGATGCTTCCGAAATGCCCTTGAAATTCGCGTCGACTTGGTTTTTTTTTTTAGTAAAATTCCAAGATCAGATATGGAAAGTTGCGCGTACCTAAGGTGTGGAATACCTCCGAAGTCAACTTTTGATAATCAACGAGATCGTGATGATGCTGGGAGATAACGTTAAGTGTTTGACATAGCTTTTGTATGGATGATTCTGCTAGCACTTTATAACCACCCTTGAGCGCTCGTTGAAATACGTAAAGATATATCCTGGCGTACTGTTCGCCAAGGAGTGGACGCATTCTTATAACATTGTCAGGAAATCTCGAGATATGCAAACTGACATCTTCGACATTATCCTTCTTCAATGCCTGTCTAGTTTAGAATTACCGTGGCTGAGAAGAAAAATCATCAAATTCTCACCATCCAAGCACACATCAAGTGATACTTTGCCAGATAATTCTGAGCATCGGGACCAGATACCTGCTCAAAGTCAATAGAGTTGATATGCACAGCAGCTCGTTGCAAAACATCTGTGACGTCGTCGATCATATTCGCCCCTGTACGAGCAGAATCAGTAACAATCGACTTCCTTTTCAAATGGTAAAATTACCCAAGCAAATTTCGGCACACTTGACCAACACCTGCAAGAGCTTCCAAGTGCCTGGAGACGAGTCATTAGTTGCATTTCCAGGAACTGTATATTCTCAAAGCTAATACCGGATACCACATTACCACAGCAGCTCTGTAACATTTGGCATATAAGCAAAGGAACTACGGAAAAGGGCAGTCGCATTAGTGGTCTTTTCCTCGTTCAGTTTATGGGTTTCTGCACACCATGAACAAGTGCCGAGTTGGCTTCAAACGCACTATCGCTCCGTTGTAACAGTCGACTGAATGCATTCCATAAGGTAGTAGCTGAGTTGTCGAGTAGCTCCAATGAAGAGGTTGACAATGCTGTGTATGGCAACGGGAGCAATTTCATGGCCTTTGGCAATGCTTCGTGCACTTGCTCCTCTCGTTGCACCCATGAGGAGAATGACGACGCGTCTTCCATCCGAGACATGACGTCGGCAACATATGCTGCGCAGTTATGGCAAAGCAGGTTAGCCATGCGCGACAGGTAGATTGAAAGAGTTTTTATTAGTGGAATGAAAAAACACAAACCACAGAGCGAGACGGCATTGTTGTCGTAGCTGCTCTCTTGGTCGGGATCCATTCTTAGAGAAAGAGTTGTCAAGATGGCTGTATTTCTCGAAGACTAAACATCTGAATGAAGTAGAGGTATTTGAAAAGCAAATTAAATTTTGGAAAATTGAAGATTTTGTGTTGGCCGACACGGAAAGTCCCTCCTTCCTCATGCGCGATTTCAGCCATGCCTGAAAATTCAGGAACATCTCATCTTATCAGAGAGTATCAATCCAACATAACTACTAAAAATAACACGAATTCAATGGTATCACAGTCCCCTGAGCGCCATAGCCATATACACAATATACATTTGGCGAAGCAAATATAACCCAACAAGAAAAAAGACGCTAAAAACTAATCGGCATCTCAATGACGTCTCTCAGAAGGAAGAAAATTCCCAACAATCAACGCCGGACTAAATGAAATCAAGCGATCGTTAGAAAACCGAGCAAAAATCAACTAGCGACAGGCGGGCTTACATGGCATTTGGATCGCGACGAATGGTAAACGAGAAGCAGCAAGGTATTCCCTTGGTCGAATCGTCGTCATCCGGACTCTTCAAGGTACAGCTGGTGAGCATCGCTTTTTGCGAGCCGTCAAAAGCAATTGCTCCAAATTTCTCCCAGTAACTGACAAGCTGATCCTCTGTGATAATTTGGTGCAGAGCTAGTTTTCCCTATATAGTCATCAACGAGATTAGTGATCCTGCCTTAAGAAAATCACAAAATTGAAAAGTCACGTACATCTCTCAAGTTCTCAATAGGCACATTAATCAATTCTGCCATTTCTTTATTGCCGCGGAAGATTTCCCCAGTTCGTCGCCAGCAGCAAGCCGGTATAGCCATACTGGCAAACACTCGGTCGTACTCCATCAGACTTCGCTCGAACCACATTTCAGAAAGCACAAGCTCAATATCAGTCAGGCTCTGCATTCGTTCGCGGAACTTTGGGCGGAATTTGTCGAGTTGGCGGAGGATCTTGTGCCGCAATGCTGGCTGCATGTGCTGCTCCATGTACTGATTCAATCTAGCGTACCCCTTAACGTAGTTGAATGGTCTCAACATGCCAGCTTCATACTTGGCTTTCAACAGCTTATTCATCCGTTCTTCTGGAGGATCTGACCCGGAAGGATCTGCCGCAGTCATATAGTAATTTTCTCGGGCCTTGTCTGTGGTCACGGCGGAGGTAGGACGTTGCATTGAAGTATTCTGTGCGTTTTGTGTCTGTTGCGGCGCCAACTGTGACAATTGCTGTTGCTGGGGCTGTTGCTGGGGCTGAGCGAAGCCAGTGGAACTGCCATTTATGTTGCTCGCCATATTGATCAGGGAAGAGTCTGAGAAGAGACCTTGAAGCTCGTCACTTCCGTACATTCCATTGTCATCCAGCAAACTGTTGCTCAGGAAGTCGCCAAGCAAGTTATATTCGTTAGTGACTTCTGGGGCATTGAACATATATGACGGGTGGTATGTATGCATGTCCTGGAACTGGCTTTGTCCGTTCATGCCCCAGTCGTTTCCTCCGGCGCCACTGCCATAACCAAACACTAGAAATTAAAAAAAAAGTAAGCTAAAATTAATGAAGGAATAAATCAACAGGATAAGCGTACACTGCTGATTATTTCTATCCAAACCTTGGCCAGGCACGGTTGGAAGCGCAGGAGACTGTACAGCTTGAGATGGGTCGATGACTGAAGGACGAATGCTTAGCGACGACGAATCTGGGACAATTGAGGGCCCACCAGAGTCAGGTAAGCCATGCGAATTTCCATAGTCACCGACTACAGCTCCGCCTTCTTCATGTTCGCCACGGTTCTTTTTGGCGGGCTCCCTTGGCTCATCGTGGCACAAATGGCCAATATTGCGTTTGATACATCGCGTGCACGGTCGTTCCTACCAGACGCACAAAGAATGAAAGAGTTAGCGAGTCATGTTTTCGTTCGTATGCGGTTGCTTTGGTGAGGTACGTACCGAATCACAAGTCATATGCTATAGAAATTCGATAGAATGGCAGCAGTTAGATTTTAAGATCCAGTTCCGAACAACATAAAGAAGGGGAAAAAAGCATTTCAAGTCTACGAAGTCGCACGACTCACCGAACGTCTGCAATACACGCAAGCTGTCATCGATCACAAGCCATCAGCACTACTTTCTTTCACAGAGTCAAATTCATTGTTACACGGGCACACTGCAACATACCATGATTGACCTTGCGACGTTTTTTCGGTGACGCATGCGCTTGGCCTGCACCTCCGTCAGCCTTGGCAGGAGGTGCGACAGGTTGTTGCTGCTGTTCAATGCCATTTGCTGTAGAATTCACATTTTGCTGCTGTTGCGAAGATGACCCGGTATTGTCCGAGCTCTGGAGGTTGCTGTTGGTGTCCTCCCCCAATGCGCCGGCCTTGCCATCTGGGGCATACGGTTCTATATTCGCGGGCATGGTCGCCAGGCTGTATCTGCCCAGTTCGTTTGTCGTCGGATGAGAAGCTCAAAAAGCCTCGGGGCAATGCGGGGAGTGGGCGCGCACCGAGTAAGAGGGCGTGCCGGCTATAGGAGAACTGCAAAGCGGTTGTTCGACGCGAAAGATGAATTTCGAAAAGAACCGGCAAACCTAGCTAGGACTGTGTAACTCGATAAAACTAGGAGACAGTATTGTATATGAGCAATAATGCGAATTGTGATCGAGAGGGTCACGCAGTCGGGATGAGGGGGGTAAATTTCCGATCGATCAAAGGAACCGGAAAATGTGGAGTTGGCCGTGGCATTTCATGGTCTGCCGCTCTCCACATACGAACCCCAATGAGTTATGAGAATACCTACTAGTTCCGCCCAATGGGTCGTAGCTGATTGTTAAGCATGCCACTACTTTGAGATATTGGGCGTTGACGTTGCAGTATTATTCATTGACTCAAGAAAACGTGTGATTCTCTACAATCTTCTATTTTTGAAGGCCATATTGACTTCAGCGCAATTCAATAAGACACGCACGATTACTTTAGTTGATGGCTTGGACATTTCAGTAGACCTTCATTACACCCTAAGTAGGTCGCATATATGATGCATATTCGGACACGGAATCGCATGCAAGTGCCGAGCTCTATATTGCGCCGTACTATAACAGCAAGCCACTTAAGGCAGCCTGTAAGCCCCGCTAGGCATATGAAGCTGCCGTGTCTTAGGTTGATGTTGACTAGGAAAGCGATATCTCATTCAGAGGGAAAGGGTGCCTCAGTCAGGTGGAAGAGGAACAAGGTCCAAAGCTACCTGAGCTTCTGTAATGGCCTCCTGTAGTTGGGCGAAAGGCGCAAAGTTGTTCTGCATCGAACTGAGATGCCCGTTCAGCTGCATGACGAGAGATTTAAACTCCACATCAGGCTCAATCTAACATATACCCTCGGTAAGCAATCACACCAAAACCAAAGCGCTGACCATGCATACCTCACAGAGCGCAGTCTGATCCTTTGAGCTATCAATGACAACAAATGGAGCCGGAGCTTCGTTCGCATTCGAAGAGTGGCTATCGATGTGTCTGAGGACGGGGTGTTCCTGGCAGTAATACGCATTAGCTTTTCGTTTGCAGGAGTGCTGGGAGGGAATTGAATACATTCTTCATCTGCCGCCGGCGTTCACTCTCCGCCTTTTTCGCGTTCTTCTCCATTTCCTCGACATAATTTAATTCCTCAGCGAGAAGAGCCTCCTCACGTTCAACCTCCACCTTCAGCAGGTCGATTGTGTTTCTCGTTGTAGACAATTGTGTCTCTAGGGCACGCTATAAACAAATTAGCCCAGAAAACGAAATATCGTCAGCACACGACAAAGAAGATAGAACGCACATGCTCATTCAACATAGACTCATAGTCAAAACCAGCATCTTTCGTAAGCGGTGGGAAGGGCATGCGAGGAAGTCGACGCTCAAGACTAAAAATGGCAGATAACAGATTAGACCCAATCCTCGCGGTAACATAAACGATCCAATCGTGGCACAAAAACCGTTTAAGATGAGAGCAACACACGTCTTAACAACAGTAGCCAACGCGGTTTGCGCTTCGATGCGCTTGCGCTCATCGCGCTGGCGGACAATAACGGGCCTCTCCAAGGACCGAAACAGGTCGCGCACCTTGTCCTGGAGTGGATCCGGAAGAGCAGACCATTTCGATTTGATGGTATGTTTTGAAATATTTTTGACACGCGGTTTAAGCCAGGCAAATCGCTTGGGCTCTGGCGCGGTGGTAGTCTCGTCGGAATCGGCAGACGTTGGTCGCTTTCTCTTCGAAGCCATTGCGATTTAGCACGCGCGTGCGTCGGGCAGGAGGGTAAACAAACGGGGTCGTCGCACGAAGAGTGACAGAATTTGGTCGCGGTTCTGTTTCAATAAATATGACGTGGAGGAGCTGTTATTTGCTGGTCACAAAAAGACTTCAAGTCGAGGATGATGTGTTGTCAGGTTAGTTGCTCGTGGTTGATTGATTAAGCTACTCAACGCAGGCGCGAATCCGCCCCACTGGCCGCCGCCTCAGTTGAGCGGGCCAGGGACGACATAGTACGGATTCCTGTTTGCGTATATCGGATTTTAATCGAAAGATAACAAATCGTGATATATTCATTATTTAAGTGAGATATTATTCACAGCATAACTAAATAACAATTTCACACAATGGAATTGCTCAAAGAGCAAAAAACGGCAAGTTTCCACCATTCTTCAATAATCCGCGCATATGACCAGTGTCCATCGTTGAAGAGAAAAAATAAATACATCTAAATTTCGGGTGCCGGGACTGCCGATAACTCCTGGAAGCTTTTGAGGGTATCGTAAAATGAAATAAAAAGAGGATGGAACGATCTGCCGGCGTCAAGTTCGTATTACACACTCGAAGCAATCCAATGGCAATCAATGTCAATGCAATGAGATGAAGGAAGACATAAAGAACGCGATTCTCAAATTGGACTAGCGAGGTATCATATACCCATTAACCGTTTTGAGTTGCGCCAGTTGTTGTCTCAGCACATTGTTGCCCTTCAACACTTCCTCAAGATAGTCCGCAGCCTGTAAAAGCATGGCACTTTTGCTGAAACCGCCGCCACGAAGTTCTGGAACAAGTGAACACAGTTCATCGAATCCTTGTTTGATAAGATTACGTCGTTTCTGTTCTGACAGGATGTGGTTTGTTCGCTTCTGCTCTTCAGTCAAATTCTCCCGGGAAGGTTTATTGTTTTGCTGAACTTTGGGCTTTTTCATTGCATGTTCACTTGAGCTGCGCTTCCCTTTCCCTCCATAAGAACTTCTCGGTCTTTTAAGCCTAGGGGGCGTGCTGTTGTCATCGAAATCTTCATCGTCTTCTCGTTTTGTTTTTGATCGCCTTCTCGCCGCTGCTAAGCCGCTGTCGGCATCATCACGGTGGACATCCTCCAAAGCATGAGAGGGATTATTTCCACCGTCGGTATTATTCCCGTCCCTGCCGCGCGAAATTTCAAATGACCTGACTGGCGTTGGTGCACGAGTATTGGTTGTGCTTGTTCGCGGTTCAAGCGCCGCCATTTTTTCGAGTAAGTTTCGAGTAGTTTCTTCTACACTTGCCATTTCTGGAGGTCGTTGATAACCCTGGTCAACAAAGCCTGCGTCTGAGCCCCATTGTAGTGTCTGGACTCCAATGCTTGTATTAGGATCCACGGGGACTGTTGGTTCTTCTGGATTAAAGACTGAAGTATGCTGGGGCTGTAGTGATAAATGACGAGACTCGGCATGATTTGTATTACCCATTGAGTGATGTGTTTGTTCTTGTTTGATGCGATGTTGGCCGCTGAGATGATTGGATGTTGCCATTTCCGACATAACGCCATTGGGAAAGAAATGCTGTGCTGGGAAATCAATTGTGTTGCCTCCGTTTCCATAAAGCATAGAAGCCGCTGCCAGTATGTCGGAATCCGGCCCAAGCCCATCGATGAAGCCGTTCGGGCCTTTTGCCGACCTCAGCGATAGTAACGGGGCTTGTGATAGAGACGTGGTTGAACCTTCAAGATTTGGTGGAAGTCCTTGTGCCCAGTCAAGCCCAAATGCACTTCCGGCCTTATCGTGGGCTATATCTTGAAACCAAGAATCACCAACGCCAAATTGACTGGAAGTTAACGTTGTGAAAAAACTATCGAGCATGTTGGATTCGCTGTCGTCCAGAAGCGACGGTCCCGGGGGAGGAGCCGGACCGGCATCGTAGGGAGGCTCATGAAAAGAATCTGCAAGCGATTACACATGTCTTGTTAGTTCCAAGACTTATTGAAAGCCAGTTAAACGAAGTACTCACATCCAAATGGACCTGGCGGTGGAGGCGACGCCTTCGGGCGCGACTGTCGAACTTCAGATCCCGCAGCATTCATCGTGAAGGAGCTGATTGTATGTATCCGTGTGCTTTTTGGAGATTGTGTCGAGCGAAGTTTATTGCAGTTGCGTTGCCTCTATTTTGACTGTTTCAAGCATGTTTCCTTGAAGACAAGGCGATTGCACGGTGCCGAGGTTGGATTGCTCAGGCTAGGTTGCGTGACGGTATGTGGCCGCCATAGACCATTGAGAGAATGACCAAGCAATGCGGCGGTTAGGTGAAGGAAGGAGGCATTCAGCAGACTTCTGAGAAGCGAGTTTTCCCGATGGTGCAGATCGGAAGGACTGGCGTTTGGGGTTGTCGCAAACTCGAGGAGTTTGAGACGACAGTGGGCGGGGGCAGATCCGGGGAAAACAGATTGCGGCGGCGTAAAACAAGGCTGTGTGTGTGGTGTGCGTGTATGTGGTCCGTGGTAGCGTCTGACAGGCAGAGACGTAATCAAGGAAGAAACTAGGTTAGCAGATGCTAACGAAATGCCAGATATGGAGAATAACGGGGGAGAGAGAGTTTCTGGGCTGGGGTGGAGTTGGCGGAGGAACGAGGAGGATAGGAAAGAAGAGGAGGATCACATGCAAAGTTTTGCGCTCGCGGTCGCGGTCGCGGAAGGAAGGAAGGCACCGACGCTAGCCCGGCCGCCAGGAAGGAGCCGTCGCGTGCGCCGGTGACGTCTTCGTATTCTCCGCGTTCATTCAGTATTCAGCGTAGTGTCTACTAACTAATACATCCATACGATCCAGTGCAATACTGCCAGATTCAATATCACTCCCTCGTAGCCTGGCCGCCACTGCTCTGGGCGGGCTGGCCGTGATAGCACAGAGCTGGTGAACCCTCGCCATAAACATCGTGTCAAGCCTAATATAAACGGCGCGCTTTCCAAGTGACTAACACGTATTCGTACCACTAGTTAGTTCGTAGGTTGATTATTATTTGCAAGTTACCCCTGAGTCCCTGACCCAGACGCCGTCTGGGGCAACTAGATTGCAATTGAGAGGATCCAGGACAAAGCCGAGGTGCATCGCAGTTCTTGGTTTTAGTGTGGGCCATTAGTCAGGACATCGTCAGTAAGTACCAAGATCGTTTCCCTCGTCTCCTGTGCGTCTACGCCCTGTACTGCGGTGGCTGCGCGCATAAGTTGCTCAAGAGCACTGAGCACTGAGCACTGACTGCGCTGTCTCACTGTAGCATGCAGAGGCCGCTCCGATCATTAGGACAAGCCCTACACTTGTATTGACGTATCAAAAACACGTTGCCGACGCGACGTCGCGCTAACTGATGATCCGCCGGCCTCTACCGTTGCAATCGTACCACCACTAGTCTAATCCATTTTCACATGAAAATCGACAACCCAAGATCCGTGGAAACAGGGATATTTTTTTTCTTCTTCTAACTATCTGTAGCGATTGTTGATATTTCGTGCAGTTATCGTCTGACAACATTGGACGGCGAACACAGGTCGACTGCATGAAGCACTGGATTTGTCTTTCTGATTATGCCTCAATGACCCCAAACCGGCCGAATGGCGCTTTCCAGGCATAGAGCTCTGGATGCTCACTTACTTCAGCCGTAAGCTCAAGCCTGTCCTCCACTCTGGACCTTATCTGACGTCTTTTAGAGTGCTTAGAGCTTATGGGTTGGGATACCTAGCCTTGACAGCCCCTAGATTGCTCGGCTATATCCCATCACTTTTGAGAAAAGACACGAATTGTCGCCTCAAACTCGAACGGGTAACTATGCCTGGCGCGGAATGTTGGAATTTCGTTGCTGATCCCCTTTACTTTCTAGTTATATCGTATTTTACTCAGTGGCTGGGGCTTAAACAAGTTCTCGACATGTTGTGCGGTGCTAGTCGGCGGAGCAACATGGCTGCCGTTTTTGTTCTTTCGAATCGCATCCCTATGTAAACAATATATCGCCCATTCCTCACTCCGCCCTTCGCCCAAATTCGTCCGCATTGTACGATTCGTCTCCGCATTTGTTTCGGCATGGACAGCGTTCAACCTTCTGAACAGCAGGCGTAATACCACGGACAAAGATACCGCAACAAATAACGACTCGAAACGGCAATACCAATTGAACGGGAATAAAGCAGAAATACATCGCCCAGAACTGTCAGGGAGATCATTAGATCTCACGCTCTTTTCATTAACAAGAGCTGCTAATGTGATAGCCTCTATTGCTTGGAACGGATGGGAAAAGCGACGGAAGAACAGAGGCAGATGGTCTCGGGCAGAAGCACTTGCTCCGAGAGTTGCCGATGCTGGGATATTTGCTGCGAGTTCTGCCGTGGTTATGTGGGCATGGTTTTATTGCCCGGAGAGACTACCGCGTTCCTATGAAAAGTGGATTGGCGAAGCGGCCAAGGTCGATAATCGCTTGATTGAAGCTTTACGGCGGGCTAGGAGAGGAACATTCATCTATGGCAGGGATACGGGACAAGCACCACTCTTGGAGTCTATGTGTAAAGAATACGGCTGGCCTATTAAATGGGGCGACCCGGCTATCACTGTGCCGATACCGTGTGAAATGGTGCATATGGGTTGCGGTCCCAGCTGCGAGTGGCATGCTATGTCTCGACTCCTGCGTTCATTTAAATTTGCCCTACTTGCCAACCTTCCACTACAGTTGCTTCTACGGGCACGACCCAAACAGCCAGCAGCTTCAATCAACCGAGCCATCAAAGATGCCGCACGCTCATCATCGTTTCTGGCACTGTTCATTAGTATGTTTTATTATTCCGTGTGTTTAGCTCGAACGAGACTTGGACCTAAGCTGCTGAGCTCTAAAACCGTGACACCTATGATGTGGGATTCCGGCCTTTGCGTCGGTGCCGGTTGTCTTATGTGTGGCTGGAGTATACTGGCAGAAAGTCCTTGGCGAAGAAAGGAAATTGCACTTTTTGTGGCACCTAGAGCTGCAGCAACACTGCTTCCCCGACGATACGATCGAAAGGTATGTGCTATTTCGCTTTGATTCCCCAGGCTGTACTTCTTCAGCGAGTCTCAACGTATGTGCATTCATGGTCTACTGACGCTTACACCAGTACTTGTTACGTGAACAAGCAACGTTCACTCTAAGTGCAGCTGTTATCATTACATGCGTCCAAGAGCGCCCTGATCTGATTCGGGGGGTTTTTGGAGGGCTTCTCTCAACGGTTTTCATGTAAAAGCCAGAGTCGCAGTATGTGACCCATGTGGAGATATCAAACCGATTGATACAGTCTCGTGTACGACCTCGGGTGTGTCACCCACAGTACCGACATTTCTATGATGTGTTCTGAATTTTTTGTTTCTTGAGTTGTATTTTTATGAATGGATTTTATGTGCGCCTGGATAGACACGAAAGTCGATGGCATAATAATTTCGGATAATAATGCGTTTTGTAAACATGTATAATATAACTATTTATATAACTATTTAAATAGCTCAAATGGATAGTGTGCATATAAAAGAGAAAGTACACCTTTATCATGGCACAAAGCTACGGTGACTGATCGACATACAGTTAGCCGGCGGAACTCAATTGAATTGAATGTCTTGGCAAAGTGTTCCGCCGACGATTGCCGCCTAGACGACATTCAAATTATTCACGCAGCCTCTGCGAAAGCAGTACAAAGCCCACAGAAGCATTTTGCATCCACCTATTTCCGACCACCGAGAGGAAATGGACATGCGCAGTTTACGATTGTTAAGCAGAAGTCATATGCGACCGCTGCCTCACCATGGCGCGATTAACGCAACCAGGCGATTTTCACAGCAATTGACTTTGCGACAACAACCGCTATCAAATGGTAATGCTGAATCAAGCAAAAAGAATATTTCAATATTGTTTGTCTCCTTGGATCAGTGACTATATTACTAGGTCGGTTGCTAAGGAAGACAGATATTATACCGCCAGCATCATTGTTGGCACGCTCGCGCTGGCCTACGGGTCGGTACCTTTGTATAAAATGGTGAGACCATTGCTTGCTTGCTTGTCTTTGAGAATGAGGGGAATAAAATCCATCTAACTTCTGTGAACTTTGAGATATGTCAACAAACTGGATGGAATGGCCAACCCGTCCAAGTCCACAAAGCCGGTGACGGAGATACTGCCTCACGGGTGAAGCCCGTCACCGACTCTCGCCGTCTTCGCATCACGTTCAACGGATCAGTGTCCGACGTTCTACCGTGGAAATTCACACCACAACAGCGAGAAGTCCGAGTCCTCCCCGGCGAAACCGCGTTGGCTTTCTACACTGCCACAAATAAGGGACCTACAGATATCATCGGTGTGGCGACGTACAGCGTGACCCCGGGCCAAGTCGCACCATATTTTAGCAAGATCCAGTGCTTTTGCTTTGAGGAACAGAAATTGAACGCTGGCGAATCAGTCGATATGCCCGTTTTCTTCTTTATTGACCCGGATTTCGCGAAGGATCCGACCATGCGGAATATAGATACGATCACTTTGTCGTACACATTTTTCAGTAAGTCTTCCATTTTATATCTTCCATCGGGGCTTTTTGGCTGGGACTTTGTACTGATCCAATTTCCACAGAGGCGCGGTACGACGATAATGGTGTTTTACGACCCACGGCGTAGTGCTTCCCTTTGAACAAAATCTTGCGAACTTCCAAATCATATACTAGTATCGGGAGGAACATTACTTTGGCTTCCTACACTACTCTACTCATTGTCGGCGTTATTTGTGCACTGGATGGATTGTAAAGTATTAGAAAGATGGAGTAGATATATGAATATTGCACATATGTACCTACGAATAGATAGACCTAAGAACATGATCTCATGGGGTAAAGCTGCAACTAAAGGTTCTGCCTAAGCTAGCTGCAATTATTTCATGTAACGAGCCTTGACTCAGTACTTCGTATACTACATGTCGAAAATCACAATATCTTTGATAAGGCAGCCAATAAATATATCCGGGGAAGGAAGCCGAGCTACTGTGCACGGACCATGCATTAAGTGCTACGCGTAAAGACGCGTTGCCGAAATTCAAGACAAGACGCAATGAACGACCGACGAACGGTACCAACGACAACAACTATAACGATATCAGCTTAGATCATCCGTGCCACGATTCGCGAATAAAGTCAAACATGGCCCTTCTTGTGGACAAGCTGCGTCCGCGATCGCTCGATTCTCTGTCATATCATCCCGAGCTCTCCGCAAGACTGAAGTCACTGGTGAGCTATGCACACCCCTCTCTCACTCTGTTAATCAACTCAACTAACAACCTCATCCAGGCACAAAGTGGTGACTTTCCCCATCTCCTCGTCTACGGCCCCTCTGGTGCTGGAAAGAAAACACGAATCATCGCTACCCTCAAAGAACTGTACGGTCCAGGAGTTGAAAAAATCAAAATCGATGCCCGCGTATTCCAAACAACTAGCAACCGGAAGTTAGAGTTCAACATCGTGGCTTCCGTGTACCACCTCGAGATCACGCCGTCGGATGTGGGCAATTATGACCGTGTGGTGGTACAGGAACTGCTGAAAGAGGTTGCGCAGACCCAGCAGGTGGACCAATCTGCCAAACAACGGTTTAAAGTGGTCGTCATCAACGAAGCAGATCATCTAACGCGAGACGCCCAAGCGGCGCTGCGTCGAACAATGGAGAAATACAGCCCCAACCTGCGCTTGATCTTACTGGCAAACAGTACATCCAACATCATTGCCCCAATTCGCTCGCGAACGCTCTTGGTGAGAGTGGCGGCGCCCACGGAAGAGCAGATATGCGATGTGCTGCGGGTGGCAGCTCAACGAGAGAATTGGACACAGTCAGATGCTTTGAATATGAAGATCGCGAAGGAGAGTGGGAGGAATTTACGCCGTGCTTTGCTTATGTTTGAGGCTATCTATGCTCAAAAGTTTGTCTCTACTGAATTTCTTGGCTGCCTGTACTGTGCTAATTCTTCTATTCCCTTTTTTTTAATAGTGAGAAAGTATCCGATAAAACCCCGATCCCCCCACCGGATTGGGAGGCACTCATCTCGGTTGTCGCGGACGAGATACTGGCAGAGCGATCTCCAGCACGCATATTGCAAGTCCGGGAAAGGCTTTACGATTTATTGACCCATTGTATCCCACCAACCACTGTGCTGAAGGTAATTGGATCGCTAAATTCTGAGCGCGGTTCGAGTCCAGCTAACCTTGAGGCCAGACTTTGACTTTTAAATTAATCCCCAAAGTCGACGACGCCTTGAAACCAGAAGTCATCAAATGGTCCGCCTATTATGAGCATAGGATCAAGCTGGGAAGTGTAAGTAACTGCCCAGCACCTAATTACGACTTCATATCTGACGACGTCTTGCAGAAAGTCATTTTCCATCTGGAGGCTTTTGTGGCCAAGTTTATGCGCATCTATGAGGGGTTAGTGAGATTTTTTCTATTGGAGTTTTGAAACACGCTGACCTTTTTTCTCTACGTACCAGATATTTGATGGGCATGGATTTCTAGTTGGAGAGACGGCTGGAAGGATAATTCGGCGTCGTCACCTAAGAGTATAACAGGGTCATTCAGCGATTTCGTTCATGTGTATGATAATACCAATAATGAGTAGTAGTCTCATGCAAGATATGACCATATTTTGTGTCTCCGTAGTGAAAAAAGCTCTTGATTATGTTACTCAGTGGATTGTATAGTTTTCGCAGAAGCAGGTAGGTTGATTGTACATTCTACATCCTTCTCGGTTACGTCATCGCCAGGTATGGTCTTCAACGACTCAACCAAGTTCAGGTCCAACAACACACTTAATATAGGATCATTTTCCATATACTCCAGCAACAATACAAAACTTCAAACAGAACGACCTATCGCAAATCCAAAATGGAACCTGGCGGTGAGAGCACACAGTACGTATCTATTCAAAGCTGTTCCAGCACACAAGCTTGACCGCCTCAAAGGTACGAATCTATTCGTACAGTCACAAAAACTCCTCCCAAACAAAAGGGCCAGCTTGGAGGTAGGTTCTTATCATCTCTTTTTCCTGCATATCGATGTAATACCCAGAAATAGCGTTGGAGACTAATCATGACATGCGAACCAAGCACACGAGAAAAACACCGTCAGCGAACTAAAGATCTCGTCCGATGACACACAAGAGCAACAAGATTCTACAACTTCGACGGATCCAAATCTGGAAGGACCGCAATCTGCTGGAATGACAAGCAATGTCTCGGGAGAGGCTGATCGAGGTAATTTTTGGTTTGATTCCTTTGTCTGGTTTATAACATACACGGATGGCGTCATGCGGTCCTGTTCCGCAAACGCTCTACAATTACAGCAAGGCTAATGCATTTATCTATGGTACAATATAGATTTGAAGCCGGATGTGCAAGGGATCGACGAGGAAGCGCGACGAACCAGGACGGCGCAGAAACTCGGGCCTGGAACCGGCATTGGTGCTTAGATCAGGTGATGGGAGGAGAAAGTAGAGGGAAAAGTGAAGACACCGCAGTGCCAAATCGAAAGATGGCGTTTTTATTGTGTAGGCGAAGTGCTTGTTGATGCTGTTTTGGGCGGATTGGGGCTATTGGCTGCGTCCAGCGGAACCTCTCGTCGTGGTCGTTTCAAACTCTCAAGCGTAACTCCATTGCCCAGTTTTGTGATCCCAACAACGGGTGGCTCGCCTTTCTTCACAAACTCCCAAAGCCCTAGATAATTTGTTTAGTTTGAGACATATGATGGAACATATTGAAAGGCGGATCTTATCATACCTGGTAATTTATGGGCAGCCAATCTGAATGCTTCCCGTGCAATCTTTTCGTGCAAATCTCCTTTTAGCTCAAATACAATCCGGCTCACAGGTATCCTCGCTGCCCAGTAGTCAAACTTTCCCTTTCCCTTTCCCATACGCATTTCGTTTCCGGATGTGTACACGCCGATATTCGCACTGACCCGTTTGTATAGAGTGTAGTTCATCCCTCGCAACCGTCGCCTGATGGTCTCTTCTCCTATTTTGAGCGACGCTGCTGAGACACGGCGGTCATGGTCTTTCATGCGCAGCCCATAATCACCATGGACAACCGTTGTGCCGCGGATGGAACCGCCTGTGTGCATTTTTGGACGTCCCTTGGGAGACTTGGATTTCTCGGCGAACTTCGGCGTGAGCCAATCCATTGCGGGAGACGTTGTCGAAAAGCATCGTGTGATCTGTGATTGTAATAGAAAGGAGGGTACATTATCTGCGATGCGAAGGTATTGTTAGCCGCCACGAAAACCGGATTGAAGACGAGACACTGGTAAAAAGTAACGATTTGAACATACGTGACCTTAATAGGCCGAATTGTGATTTAGCCAACATCCTGGATGTGTCCTCCGTTGGCTCGGGTATGCGCAATTCCTTGTCGTGCGGTTCAACGTCGACAGCAGATCTGCAGACTTGAATTGGCGGCAGCTTTCGATCGATGGAAAAGACGGCCCAAAAGGGCAAAAGTGATTTGGTCACGTGGCTACGAGGCAACGGAGCGGTGCACGGGCCCGCAACTGCGCGACGTCGCGTCTCCGCGTGCTTTCCCGCCCGTACCTCAGAAAGCCAGCCAGCTTCTGCTTCAGCCTTCTGCTGTCCCATCCCCCATCCCATCCTGATCCAGCTCTGCCGGCATGTTCTTTACAACCTGACGCCAACATGCCAGTGTCGGATATTCGGAATTTTTTTGGTGCCAAAGCTGGCCAGAGTGCTGCTGCGGCTGCCCCCAAGCCGCTTGTTAAGGAGGTAAGCGAGTGCTTTGCGTCATCGGGCGACCTTTTTCTGTGACAAGGCGATTCAACAAATGTCAATTATTTTCGTTGCGTGGCTTGGTTTGGCATTGTGCTTCTTGAAATATCATCTAGTCATACCCATTCAACATCAATTGGCTTGAACTACCTGCTTACGTTTTGCTTGAATAGGATCCATCTGCCGCTCGCAAGAAACGTGAGTCTCACGGCGTATTCTTCTGCAAAATGCAAACTGACTCTTTTTTTTGCAGGTAGCAGAAAAGTAGTCAGCGACAGTGAGGAGGAGGAATTTGAACCTCCAGCGCCCACGAAGACTAAAGCACCGAAAAAGTCGTATGTCTATTTGCTCTACTTGAATGCTGTCAAAGTCTAACCGGAATCACGTACAGAGTTCAAGACGAAAAGAAAGGCGAAGTAACAACAAGTTCGGAGTACTTTGCTTCTAGTAAGAAAAGAGGCCGACCTTCAAAGACAGCCCCAAACGATGGTACGGAAACACCCGTTAAAAATGGCGAAACCACTCCCAAAACCAAATCGACGAAAGGCGCTCCGCCATCAACGGGCAAGAACGGAAACGCACGTGCCCCGAAACCGGTGTCGAAAGTTCTAAATGATGACAATCTGGGAGGCGATGATATCTTTGCAACGGAGTACAACAAATCTAATAGACGTGCGGACGATTATGTCGAAGAAAATGATGCAAGTAGCGCTGAAGATATAGTTGTCAAACCTGCCACCTCTAGAAAGAGCAAACTGGACGACGACCCAGATGTAGAAATGGCTGATGCGTCACCGGCAAAGTCAAACGCATCGCCCGCTAAATCGAAACCCGGCAGAAAGCGCAAAACCGAGGCCGCATTTGACAGTGAAGAGGGCGAAAAGAAGGCCAAAAAGAGTGCAGGACCTGCGGTTAAAAAGCAAAAGCCTGCATCGAAGAAGGACGAATCTGAGGACAAAGAGATCCAGGATATTTTCGATACTATACCAACCATCAGACCACCAAGTCCTCCGCCTGATACCCCTGGCGAGAAGCCCAAATTTAATTTCGCGACAGCCAGATCTCGTACGCCCCCTGGTGGTGGATCGGCAGAGCTGCCGGTTGGAGCTGAGAATTGTCTCGCTGGGTTGGCTTTTGTATTCACAGGTGTCTTGGATACTCTCGGTCGAGAAGAAGGCCAAAACCTCGTCAAACGATATGGTGGCAAAGTCACCGGTGCGCCTAGCTCAAAAACGAACTATGTTGTTCTCGGAAGCGATGCCGGGCCTAGCAAGCTCAAAAAGATCAAGGAGATGAACATCAAGACAATTGGTGAAGAAGGTTTGTTTGAGCTAATTCGACGGCTTCCCGCAAATGGCGGCAGTGGCAAGGCCGCTGGTCAAGCACAGGCGAGGAAAGAAGCCGAAGAAGAAAAAGTCCGTGCCATGGCCAAGGAAATAGAACAGGAAGAAAGGAAGAAAGCGGCTCAGCAGGCCAAAATCAGCAGCTCCCAGAAATCCTCAACATTGCCTAGTCCCGGTTCTCAGACTGACACTGATGGCCGTCTGTGGACAACAAAATATGCACCATCGTCGATGAACATGATTTGCGGCAATAAAGGCCAAGTCGAGAAACTCCAAGCTTGGCTGCGCAATTGGCGACAAAATGCAAAACGCGATTTCAAAATGCCAGGGAAAGATGGTTCAGGCCTCTACCGCGCCGTCATGATTCATGGCCCCCCTGGAATCGGAAAAACTACAGCAGCTCACTTAGTCGCCAAGTTGGAAGGGTACGACGTTGTTGAAACCAACGCTAGTGATACCCGTAGCAAAAAACTCGTGGAAGGAGGGCTCCTTGGTGTCTTGGATACCACGTCTCTCCAGGGGTATTTCTCAGGTCAAGGCAAACAAATTGAAAGCAAGAAGAAAAATCTTGTGCTAATCATGGACGAAGTGGACGGCATGTCAGCCGGAGATCGGGGTGGTGTCGGTGCTCTAGCTGCTGCGGCCAAAAAGACGAGTGTCCCGTTGATTCTAATCTGCAACGAAAGAAGTGTGCCAAAAATGAAGCCTTTTGACCATGTTACATATGAGCTTCCTTTCAGACGACCAACTCCAGACATGATAAGGGCACGATTAATGACGATTTGCTTCCGTGAAGGGTTGAAGATCCCTCCACCCGTTCTGGACAGTTTAATTTCAGGCACTGGTGCGGATATTAGACAGATCATCAATATGCTGTCTACGGTGAAATTAGATCAAAAGACACTCGATTTTGACCAGGGCAAGGAGCTTTCAAAGGCTTGGGAAAAGCATGTCATCTTGAAGCCTTGGGATATAGTATCCAAAATCCTCAATGCACAGATGTTCTCTCAGAGCTCCAAGTCTACTCTGAACGACAAGATCGAGCTTTATTTCAACGATCATGAGTTCAGCTACCTGATGCTCCAGGAAAACTACCTGAAGACGAATCCAGTGCTGGCTAACAATTATTCTGACAAAGAACGAAAACTAAAACTTCTCGAACTTGCTGATAACGCCGCATCTAGCATCAGTGATGGCGATCTCGTGGACCGAATGATACATGGCAGTCAACAGCAATGGAGTTTAATGCCCACCCACGCAGCTTTCAGCTTTGTTCGGCCGGCCAGTTATACATTTGGAAACATGGTGGGGCGGCCAGCTTTCACAAGCTGGTTGGGAAATAATAGCAAACAAGGTATTTTTTACAACATTCAGAAGAAAATCAACTTGGACATGTTCTTTTTCTAACATTTATGTAGGCAAGCTCGTTCGTTTTGTGAAAGAGATTCAAGGTCACATGAGACTTCGCGCCTCTGGAGACCGCGACGAGATAAGACAACAGTACATGCCCGTCCTGTGGAACAAACTCGTACGCCCGTTGATGGAAGATGGCAAAGATGCGGTTGAAAATGTCATCGATTTGATGGATAGTTACTTCATAACCCGCGAGGACTGGGATGCTCTCGTCGAGCTTGGCCTTGGTCCTATGAATGAAAGCAGCGTTAAGATTGAATCGCAGACAAAAGCAGCGTTCACCAGGATATACAATCAACGGTCACACCCTTTGCCATTTATGAAGGCTAGTAACGTTGTCGCTCCCAAGAAAGGCCCCAAGGAAAAGCCCGACATTGAGGATGCAATCGAGGCGTCGGATGACGAGGTTGTTGAAGACGCTAAAGAAGAAGACGAAAGCGAGGAACTCGACCTAAAGAAAGACAAGTATGTTAAAGTGCCGAAGGCCAAAGCAGGGGCTGGCAAAGGCAGTGCTGCCAAAGTCAAGAAGGCGAAGGCAAAGAAAGGTGGGGATGATTTTATTGAGGATGACGAAGACGAAAAACCGAAAAAAGGCCGGAAGGGAAAGGCTAAAGCAAAGTAAGGATCAAGCTGTCGACTAGCCAAGCGGGCTGTAACTTTGCATAGCATAAATTCGTCGTTCATGTGTAGGATATGCTTGTTTTCTCATTGGGTGTTGAAATACGTGAAATGGATTATGGGTTGCAATATTCCCTTGGAAAGCATTGACTGGGTTTGTTTCAGCCAGATAGTCTGACGGTTTCAGATAGTACGAATAATAATGGCTCTGTACAGTTTCCGTCCCGAGCATCGAGAAATGTGCCATAAGACTTCCACTAAAATCATTCATACATAGACTGTTGCTTCACTGAAAGAGTCAATTTTCTTTCGACTGCTTTATCCGATCCTCACTAAGCAACCATTTTGTCGATGACAGAATAATAAGCCCTTGGATCTGTTCTACAGTCGGTGCAGCGCGGATATGGCAGTCATAGGTCCAAGTCAACGAATCGCGAAACAAATTTGCAGAAATATGATAATGAGCGCAACGCTGGTTGGAATATTATAATCTCCTCCAGCTGCATTTCATATTCATCAGGTCGTTTTTACAACCCACGCCGTTGCACTACGCTCCCAAATCACCAGGCATTTCTGACCAGGAAAGCACTAAGATATACTAAATAATTGTGGCTCAACACAATCCAAGGCCACTGGTTCTCTTGTACCTCAAAATACTGCACGCACCTCCACCACCGATGGCTATAATACCTTCCTTTGGGCAATCAGAACATAGACTACCATACATCCATTGCTGCTTGAAATCCGCATTTGTCGACTTGTTATCCCCGATAAGACTGCTCCTTTGGCTCTTGCAGCAGGTGTGACGTCGGACCAACTGCAGCTAGTTAAGATACACCCTTCACTTGAGGTGAACAAAGCAGACATCTTGGGAGCCGGGGAAGATGATGCAATATCAAGGCAGCAGAGAGCCATCCTCAAGTTAACGTATGCAATGTAATAAAATCTGCATCTGACGAGTTGGGATCAACACTGCCGTGTGGAAGAGGGATAGTAGAGCTTACCACGATTGTTAGTGCTTATGAAGAACTCGTTTTAGATGTCAGCCTAATTTGGAAGCGACGATGGGTGAGAAAATGTCACAATCCCACGCGCTTACTAGATATAAGCAACGGCAAAAAAGCTACTGGGAGAGCATCTGAGTTGAGTTTTCGAAAGTTTGATGGGGCGCGAATCAATTCGTAGTCGATTTAAAAATTGTAAACACACAATGAGAACGAAAGCGTACATTCTGCATAAACCTTGAATAATTTCACCGAACACGAATGCGAATACCTTTCGAAGTAACCGGTGGCAAAGGAATGAAACCATCGCCAGCAAGTTGCACGTCTTCGATTGTTGTCTCGTAAAGCTCCAACACGCCCTCGTCGCCGTTGTGCTGTACGCCCTGAGACTTTCCCACGGCATCTTGGCTCCGTGATCCCAATAGGCGGAATATGGTCGATAAGCAGATATACATCTCCGCGTACGCGAGGTTCATTCCCAAGCACTGACGACTTCCTTTCGAAAAGGCTACTAAAAAATGGTCCAATCGTGGGTTCTCGATCCATCTTTCTGGCCGAAACTCGTGAGAGTTGGGGAAAATCATTTCGTTGTGATGTAGCAAAACCCTGCTCATGCTTACCGGAGTACCCGGCGGGATGATCCATGTTTTATGAGATTTTCCATCGATGAATGTGAGAGAGGTCTCGGGAGAAATCCTTGGACTTCGTGAGGTAACTCCATAACTTAGACGAAGGGCCTCTTGTATAACAGCTGTTAGATAAGGCAGTTTCTCTAGTTGGGCCAGTGGGACTCGGGCGTTACGATCTGGTATATTCTGGTTGAGTTCTTTTTCAATGTCGATAGAAGGTTCGGTTCAGTGAGCAAATGGAAAATTCCTACACACAATGCCCACGATGTAGTAATTGTACCAGCTGAGACGACGATCGAGATTTCTTCCTTGAGTCGTTGGACACTTTTGTCAGATTCTGGCAGGTTGCTATCCAAGATCTCGTGAACTAATGTCGGGTGATTTAGATCCTGATTCTTGGATGACGGCCTCTTTGATGTAATCTCGGTAACAATTCTTTCTACCACCTGTATGCTTCACGATTAGCTAAATGCAATGAAATCTAGGGTGGAAAGATTAGTCTACTGCTTGTATCCGAAGAACAACTTCCATGCTTGGCGATATTTTTGCCTGTACCCATTCGGGAAGTCTCTGCATGAAATAGAAAATGAACATCATCTGCTTCATCAATAACCCAACTCTGCCAGCCTCAAATGATGCATCGTGGTATTCCGGACCCCAATCGTCTCGACCTAGGCGGTCCTCCGAATACCCATAAGTATACTCGTACACAATATCTGCATCAATCAGAATTTCTTAATTTTTGTATATTCCACTGTTTGGATCAATCCGTACCGTTCGAAAATGCAGCCAATGCGTACTGCAGCGAAATAACATCTTCCAAACCCCTTGCCTTTCGGAGTCTTCCAATCAAAAGATCTACCTTGTCCTCTAATAAGGGCTGTAACCGTCTTACACTTGACGCAGAAAAGAATCGATTCAACGCTGCTCGGCGTACTCGGTGAGCGTCATGGGCAGTTGTTGCAAACATAGAATTGGGAGTTCCAAACTGCTTCGTAAACCATTCCCACTTATCCCGTTTTTCCCGGGAGGTATATATTGTGTCATAGTAGTGAGGATCTGAAATGTGTAATTCATAAGGGTTGACGCGAATAATGGGGCCGTATTTTTCATGGAGATCGCGAATGTGAAAAACATATTGTCCGCAGAGAATCACGTCGTAGTAGAACTCGTACCTTGTAAAGGATTGTTAGATTGCCACGCTCAATTCCTTTTTCTCGAAGAGAATACAGCACACGACATACCACAAAGTAACAGCCGCGAGTTTTGGTCCTGGAAAGCCCGATAAGGGACTGGCATAAAGCCTGTAAAATGCCAAAGAAATTATGTACAGTATCCATGTGGAACAAATCCAAATAACAGTCGAAAAGGATAAAAGTGCTATCATCTTTCACAGTTCCTGCGATTCACCGTAGGTGTCTATCTGCGCTCAGGTCAAGGACCTGGAAATTCACCCCGATTTTTTAAGTGGCTGTCTTGGCAGCAGTATATTGCCAACTGGATGTATGAGAAACGAGGCAGCTGAAGTGTGGTGGCCTCTGACTAAAAAATCGTATCTCAATCAAAATTGACGGTAATTTGAGCCTTGAACTCGTCCGAAGCTAAATTGCAAATTCACCCAGCACTACTGTGAAGTCGGGGTCAAATCTCAAGTTGGAGGGCAGGCAGCTCAGCTGCAGAGCAGGACACTGGAGGCCTTATATGCAAGGACATGAGGCAAGATGGAATGCGACACATCGTTCTAGCTACATCATTGGCCTATGGGGAAGAGTTCGAAAGTCCCATATGTGACATTGTCCTTGGCTGTGTTGCATTAGACAGCTCTCATGCAGACTAGTACCTCGCGCTTCAAAAGTCACACTTCCTCTTTTTTTTCTTCTTGGTTTTCCTAGTGTCCTGTTTTGGAGGGAAAAAAAAAACCAAAAAACAAAAAACAAAAAGTGGGATAGAGAGGAAAGAAGAATAAGCTTTGCAAATATTTGGCGTTGGACGAACATTATGGCATGAGTTTGATTTTAATGTGAACTTCTACTTTTATCACATGTTCTTTACTGCTTCAGTATAATCTTGGAAGTACGAGGGAAGGATCTTCATGGTGATGAGCGACGCATGTATTCACAGATGCACCTGGCTACCACTCAGCCGCTTGAAAAAGAAACGAAGAATCTCCCTTTGAACTTTCCATTCCTGTCTTCTTTTCCAAACATTTTTTCCCAGAAGAACAAATCATACTAGACGCAGTAATTCTGAGCACACTTTGGGAGTGCAACCGGCGCGTACTATCTAGCCTAGTTTGCCAGTGTAAGAAGGCCCGGGCGATAAGGTAAGTCGTTATAAGAGTCACCATTAGAATCTGTTGATCTTCCCTGATAGAGAAACTGGAGGTTGCAGGGATCGACGGGCATGGTCTGGCTGGCGTCACTGCGAATAAGATCACCGCTACTGATGTCGTCGGTCCAGGTAGCACCGCTGTTCGCCGCACCGGCAAAAGGTGTCGATTCGCCGGTGGCCTGAGCAGTCCAAGTACCACCGAGACTGGTGGCTGTGAAGGAGCGGAAATATCTGCCTACTTCTCCAATACACTCAACAATCATGAGATACTGACTCTGTCCCTGGACAGAGTAGACTTGGACGGCTTCGAAGAGGTCATCGGTCGAGTCGGTCAATACAGTGGTGTAGGAAGACCCAAAGCTGCCAGGGAAATCGTCAATATCCATTTCAGACCGATAGATGGCCCCATCATCTCCGGCGAAGAAGAGATACATATTCTCGTCATCGCCGATTATGGCCGGGTCGATAGGGCCAGTGCTGGAGCTGGACAGAGACCCTGTGAAGAGTGGTTCGGGAGAGGACCATCCGTTTGCGTCGGTAGGATCACTGGATGTTAAGTAGCAAAATGCATATTCACACCACTCATAACCAAGAATCCAGGTGCTTTTCGGCTCAAAGTAGAAGAGGTTTGGTGCCACTGCCCCCAGACTCATCTGGGTCTGGGTTGCGGAGGCCATTTCAGACCATTCTGAAAAAAGAGAAAAGCTCATGGAGCCGTAGTCCCCGGAATCATTGACGTCTGAAGCATACACTAGATGTTGACCATTGTAGGGAACGTGGCTGAAGTCTTTGAGGGACAGGTAGCCCGACGCTGGGGACGCCAGAGCGCCGGTCGAGGTCCAGGTATACGTGGATGGTAGTGCGCAAGTCATACTGGGCCGTTCAAACGCAACTGGAAGCACCAGTAGCAGGCAAGTCGTCGAAATTATTATAATCAAATCAGCAGAAAAGAGGCCAGACGGTGCTGATGCTGCAAGTCTTCTGAACACATCGTCTTGTTCGGACAAATTTATAGTTACCAACTCATTGTGACTTGAAATCCCAACTACAGGCTGAATAGGAATGCAGGACCAGAAATTCATACTACATCTTAGGCTAATAAACAACCCTGATCTTAGGATTTAAAGTCTTCCGCAGAAATACGGGGAGCGTATGTCGATCACTATGTGGGGTTGAGGCTTTTCTGACACCACAGAACATGCAGAAGAGTCTGGTTAGATTGATGAAAAAGGTTTGTTAAGTCTGTGTTCTGTTTCAATGCAACATTCCAGCAACGGCGGGCGTAGATGAGTATTGCAAACTGAGTTCAGCTCAAAAGCTCTTGACCAAGGACCACCATCGTCACTTCCCTGGGTTAACGCACTTAGGTACCTGAATATAGAGCTAGACTGGGGGCCACTCCAGCATTATATTCATTCACAGTTAGCGACCACCTCCAAATTGATCCTGGAATAGTCTCCACCTGCGACGTATAACAAATAAGGCCATGGAATAGGTGTCGGCGCTTCTATTTAGGCTTAATACCACTAATACTGCTTTAAGTGAAGCAGCCAGTGTCAGAACAATACTCCACCGGAGGTCCAATCCAATCAGCCGCATAGTTAGTGACCGTGCCCCCTCAAACATGATCGTAAAGAGGAGGTAGACACTCGAGATAAGTGATCGGCACATTAAACTGTTATGTTACATGGCGGAGAGAGAACCAATACCGAATAATTCCCCAACTCTAAATGAAGCCGACGCAATTGATTAAGAGCAATCAGAGGGCAATGGTAGCTCAGAAGGTTATTTTTCACTGCACACTAGTGGAAGTCATTCTCTGACCAACAGCAGGTTCATTAACCCTACACTGCATGGGAAAAAAGGTGCATTGGAAATTGTTCTCATATCATACTTGCTGCGGTCTATATGGTGATGTTGGGAAATGCTGGGACCTAAGCGCCGTGAACTTGGAAGGCATTGAAATCATAGGCAATCGCTCATGTCCCATGATTAGAGATGAAGCCCCTTTCACCTGATGTCTCAGTACATCGCGCGAACAGAGCTTATTTTTGTGGGCATTTTTCTATCCTGGGCTGTAATCCCTGAATGATGCATGCATTATGTCACGAGACGTGGTTACGAGCTGATACAAGTGCAATGGTAACGATGTTAGTGCCGGTACTTGCGGAGTATCGTCACCGAATTTATTGTTGGTGCTAATCAGATTTTGTACAAAGTAGAGCCTCTTGAATGGAAGGTTGCCTCGTCGCAGTGAATAACAATGCCCGCCGGGATTAGGGTTAATGGAGCGGACCCTACCAAATAGGAAAGTCCCGCAGGCTTTAGGGCACATCCCTGGACAGCCCCTTATAAAGACTTTCTCGCCTTAATCGGATATAACAAAACCACTTATATGTTATATCAAATTGCTTACTTCAAAGCAAATATATAACATACCCATGGAAAAGTCGTTTCCATACGCGAAGCCCCAGTAAACTATTATAGTCTAAGTCGTACCGTGAAGAGAGGCACAGCCACAGTCAAATAGATAATGCTGCAAACGAAAAAAGGCAGACCGGTCCATACACCACCTGCTTCAAACCCTGAACTAAGCAAGGCGGCTAATATTGGGCTTGTGCCAACACCGCCAACCTCTTTCATGATGGCTATGGCCGCATATAGTCGAGCAACTTGGTGTGGTTCCACCACCGAGGTGAGGAGACTCTGCATAGAAGCAGAAAACCCAAAGCCCATTGCGAAAAAGAAAATAGCTGTCATACATGATCAGCATGCCAATCTAGGTCGGAAAGAGACGATCGAAATTTGAAGCACTTACACACAATAACAAGCGCGGGGATAACAGAAAATCCGATTCCTGTAACGCCTGCAAAAAGAAGGAGAATACTGGCTCGGCTGATATGTAAGTCCTTCGTTTTTGCACCCAAATTGAGACGATTCGTCAAAATAGATGAAATGGCGGGAAGAATAATTAAAAGAAGGACAAGCTGGAAAATCGCCAGTAACGATACAAGCGAGCTGGCCTATGGGAAACGGTTAGAGTGTCGAAATTGTACGGGCACCAGATTGTAGAGTCTTACCTTACTGATAGACCACTCATATCTCTTTGAGGCATACTGTATCAAAAGGCTTAATGATCTGTTTCCCAAGGACTGAGCTAGAAACGTAAATAATAAGGTAGCAATTGTAGGGGAAGTGAAGATAAATTTGGAATCTTCCAAGAGTTTTAATATCTTTGTTGATTGCGTTTCTTCCGGCAAGTCTTCCGAGCGCTCATCAAGTGTTAGTGGAATATAATAAGATGTCTCAGGCAATAGCAAAGCAACGAATGTGGCCGTGATGGTCAATCCAAGTCCGATGAACATTGGGACCCAAACATTGTGGTCCATTAGAAATGAGGCAATCGGCACGGCAATAAATTGTGGTATCAAAGTCGCGGCCGTGAATCGAAAGAAAAAGGTAGATCTAAGATTAAAAGTATTTAGTGAATACCGATTTTTTCAGTTCGAAATTCAATAGGAGAAATTCTCTACCTTTGACTTTCGCTCACTACATCCGCTGCCATTGCTGACAGCATTGAAACACTAACGCTGCCTCCTCCACCAATAATATAGAAGGCTGAAGAAAGCCAAGCGAGCTTGTAATTGAATGTTTGTGAAAAATAGCCTTCAGCCAAATCAGACTTTGATCGATAACGGGATATAACAGGTTCGGTGTAAACGGACAAACAATCATTAACCAGCCAATGTTAAGGACACCACCTATAAGCCCAAGTACAACGATAGGTTTCTTTCCAATAGCATCCGCCAGGGCACTGTATGGAATTGCTAGTAAGAGGCCTGATGGACTGTTAACATCGAAGTGTAGCATAGCACATCCTCGGGGTTTTCAGGGTTCACTTACTAGGGATGCAGTCAAACACGGAAGACCACCCTTTGAACATCGCGAGTTCGCTTTGTATCGGATTTATCTTACACATGTGCTCTGGAATCCCAATCACTTTCTCGTTGAACTTTGAATGACTTTGATAATAATTCTGACATATCACAGACTCTAGAAGACGGGTCAATGGTGCCAAGATCATGAAAGCTCCCATATCAGTAAGGATAACCATTATAAAGCATATAACAGTGACACGAGTTGCAATTTTTGCATTGATGTCGACGGGATTGCGAGCCAAATGGGAGTCGTGCTCCCTTTCAGCCTGGACGTCCCCATCCGGAATGTCTGGGATGAGAGGCGTGGTTTCGTCTGCCATTGCGTGTACGTGGTAGTGAGTTCCTGGAAGTTTTTGTATTATTTTTTTTCTTCCGTCTGGAAAATGTCGCTCAAGCCATAAAAAATTTTTAACGTCTCTTATAGAACTCTCAAAGGAATGATGTGGACTAGGTGAGAATACGTGGAAGCCTAGCTCTAGCGAAAAGGCGTCGCACTAGTTTGGATAAGAGAGATTACAACGAAGGGTAGGTGGATTCAACGACGAAAATTGGAATGACGGAGTACACTAATCCTACATAGTATTACTAAACTCCTTGTGTAAACAATACGCGACGTCAAATTTGTTTCAAAGAATATGATGCGAAGAAAACCTATAGATCCAGCTTAAATTTAATGTCATCTAAAGACATCCAACGATTATATCTAATTTTCGTTTAATCTTCCAATTGGCCATAACACATCTTTAAAAGTGTATCTTTTCACAGGAAATTATCATTATAGGGAATTACTGGCTATGAAGGATCCAATTTATTCCCTATATTGAAACCCGGCTTTTGTGCCATTCATTTGATACCTTCAATCCCGCATGTCAAGTGCGATCTTCTGGTAATATATTGTCATCGTCTCCCCTCCGAAGAAAGAGTCTTACCGGGATTGCATTCACAGCAAGGAATTTTGCGTGCAAATCAGTAGACGTGCATGGTTGAGGTATCGTGGTAATTGGTGCCTAATTTTCGAATGTAACTGCCTTGTAAATCATGTGAATTACAGGCTACAGCAAAAATCCTCATTTCTTCCGACCCCCGCACAACATCTGTCTGCCACCACGGCTTCTCGCATAATGAGTATGAAAAGACATCCTAAAAACTTTGCTCTGGCTAAACCAAAGCAACCACAGACACAACCCATGTTGTCGGCGTACCTGTCATTCTGGATGGCATACCCCGCGTTCCTCCGAACCATGTACTCGCGCTTATCAAATTTATTCTTCAACGACTGAATGATGTCGACCCAACCGACCAAACCAAGGTTTTTATGCCTCTAGTGGGAGAGCAGTCATTAGAGTTAGCAGCTTGGTCGACTTCCAAGAAACAAATCATAATTACTTGAAAGTAGATTCTGTATTGTACGGTTCACTACGGTCGCCTTAGCCGAAGATGCCATACGGCGTTTAAACGGCTATCATATCGATAGGGATCATCAGATGACAGTGGAAAGAATTGATCAATCTAATAGATATCGGCAGGCAGAGCAGGAAAATATCGTTGGGACCGAACAGGTGTCTACGATCCGCCTGCTTGATATAGGAGGGCTTAATGCACATAACGATACGGTCTAATACATGCTACGTTGGAAGGCTTCTTTATGTGACAGTATTTGCAAATTCATTATTCCTAAGATACTAGTGTAGTCTAAAATCTAGTTGACCCGGCTAAAATAAAACAATGTGGGTTCTTTACACTTTTATCACAGCATCATAAACACAGTGCGCATTGAAAGCATATAAAGTGCGAGTGAATGTGGCCAGAGGGAAGGAGTTGATTTCGTCTTATTTCAAGTTCGCTATCAAAGGGGAATTAACGCTAGCATGAATAGCAAAGACTTATTCAATCTGACCAACAATAGTGAATCTGAAGCTAACTATCGATTTAGTGTGTTAGGTACACACCTTTCAGTAGCTTGTACAGGATGCTAGAAGTGTGAACAAGACTATTCTGGGGCATCGTTGTTAAGATAGAGGACCCTGTGGTACGCACACATATCCTCAAATGTACAGAATTCCACGGCATTGAGCTCAAACTCTACCTTGACTGATGGTAAAAGGGCTTCTGTTATTCGATTGTACTGCACCCGATTTTCACCATCAATGTGTCTTAGCAAATAACCAATCGTCACATGAAAACCGTACATGTCATGGTTCGGTGCTCGTAAGTCAATCGCGTCGGCGATCCTGTCTCTCAGTTTCCGCATTCTACGCTCTTCCTCAGCCGTTGCTCCTTCGATTTCAAGCCCCGATCCCACGATTGCGGGGTCGAACCCTCGCACACGCACACGGTATGGCGGTGCCAGGCCTTCTTTCTCGAGCTCTGATCCGAGATGTCGAAGAATACTGGAGAACTCTTTCGTGTACTCAGCCAGGGGCTTTTTCTTCATGCCGTCTTGCCATTCACGCTCGGATCCGTGAACGCCCTCTAAAATAGTCATGTGCCATGACTCGGGAGGCACAAGGCGGATGAGCGTTGCCAGCGTTGGATGGGACCCAAGAGTGTTATATGCTTTGCGAAGTCCTGCTTGAAGGGGGGATTCTTGTGGGATATGGCAGATGGTTGTGTTTCCGGGATACCGTTGAGCAACACCGTCTGGGGAGAACTTGGCCGGAACGCCGATTGGATAGGGTGGCCGGTCAGGGACAGTTGATTCATTTGAAGGCATGGGAAATGTGTCTACCAGATCAGTTGTAGCTGCCAGGGAATACGGTTGTAAGTCCAGCGCTAGGGTCAAAGCAGCGAAATCTTGTGTATTTATGCTGGTTGGCACGGGACGTATAGATGAGTTATCTGAGTATGGTCCAATCGATACGAAATAAGCATCGGTTCGAGATAAGATCTGTGAAAAGTCATATCGAACCAACGTATCTATTAACCGCGTTAACCTGCGATGCAAGCTGGCATGCAGAATGAAGGCCATCGGCTAAGTAATTTGTAGGTTTTGTCCATATAATTTTATCATATGAAAATAATAATGCACGTCATATTTCGGGACACTGCGTCCACGTACAAAAGGTTGATGTTTCATTCGGCGACTCCTGTACATAATTGGTGAAGGAGTTTCTCGAAATGGCTTCAAGTGCCTGATTGGATCGCTTATAGATAGAAAGAAGCTGGGGCTCGGCTATAGATAAGCCGCAATTGGATGTGAGATGTGTGTCAACGACGCCACTCACCGTCACAACTGTCGTCGCCAGTGCCATCACATCCTACTAATGGCCTCCAGCCTCAAGAGATTTGTACAAAGTCTTATGCCTCTTTAAGCTCTGCCTAAACCGGTATGGCTGCAGGGAGGAACATTATGTTTAAAATAAGAACTCCACCGTGCTGATTTTTTGAGACGGAGATTCGGGGGAATGTATCGGAGAGTCAAGAGGTTGAGTTGTTAACGTCCCTTCAGCAAGTTAGTCAATATTTAGATGAGTCGAGACATCTTTAACCCCGTAAATTTGCCTTGAACGGGTGGAAATAATAACCATTCTATAAGGCCTGAAGAGAATAATAAACCATTCATCACTGTTCTTGAAAAATGCCTACATAAAAGGAGGATTTACCCCAAAATGCGATATACAGAAATACTTTGAAGCAACACGCCTTTCCTTTTGTAGCTGGGTATCCGAAAGTGCTTTACCAAACGATGCGAAGAACTCGCTTCGATAAATGGGACTGTGGATTTCCCGAAGCCGTGCTACTGCCCATTGATTCTGTCGTTCGTCCATGCACTCAATTGCGTATAGAAACAGCGGGCGAAGGTAGCCAGGATTGAGTTTGCCGTCCTCGCTGTATGCATTCCAATCACCATCAAGAGTCTCTCTAAGTGACTGCAGTGCTTGTCTTGAATCTGTCCACTTGTTCACAGGATCACCCATCACACGATCAAGCTCCACTAGCTCGGCTAGGTATGCAGCCGTGCAAAGGCCAATGAGGGTAAGGAGGGGATCAGCGACTTTGTATGCAAGATGGGAGCGAAGGTCGTCTGGCATTTGCCGTAAGGGAGCCGGTCGGTCTTCCCAAATAGCATAAAGCCGTAGCTTGATGTGTGCTATTCGCTGGATCACCTCTTCCTGATCGGCACTTGTGTTCCGAGAGCGATGGTAATGAGTTAGCTGGGCAATCTCTCCCGATATAACCTGGACCGCAAAGTAAAAGTCAAAGAGAGGAGAGCTGATTGCTTCGTATAGGTGGACTGAGACATCTGAGTTGTGGCCAGGAAGAGGTCGCAGATTTGGGGTTGCATCATTATAATTCGGAAAGAGATTTCGAACCGGTTCAGATATGAGTCCCATCCCTCCCCCGCGTATAGTCGCCGATCGAATTATTTTTAGCCACGCAATCAGTCGTCGGGACAGTTCCGAGTGTAAATGAGACTGCTGAGTCCAGATTTTTAGTTTTGTCAGGAACAAGTCGCTTGGTTCAATAAGGACTGGTGTTTCGTGACCGGAGTGGATCAGTTCAAACAGACAAAGGAGGAATGTGGCCAATATCACAATACTGAAGTCTTGGGTTTCGTTACTCAAAAGGCTTTGGTAAGCATTTTTTGCAGATAGATAGAGAGAATGAGCTTTATACTGGGGAAGACTATAGATTTGAGCTTTATAGAGCATTGATACCGCAACAATAGCGGAATTGACCGCTAGCGAGGATGCTCCTATCTCGACAGCACTTTGCTTCATGCGTTGCCAATTGAGTCCATCGAATGGCGTGATCGCCGGACAGTCCACTGTCTCCAAGAAGAAGGACAGCACTGGCTGTGAGGACTCATCACAAGAAACCAGAATATCCATTGTCGTGGTCAGTTCAATGTCGCGGGAGATTAGAGCGAATGAAGAAGCAGCAGCCATGTCAGCATTACTCGAAGCAGCGGGTATTGCATGTGAGTCTCCCATCAGAGCTTTATTTACCCGAGAAGTCACATCAACCACCGATCTATCTGGAAATATAAATACTTGGTGTCTTTCTGACCGACCCGTAGCATCTTTCTGGGACTGATCCAGGGCCTCCGAGGGCCCTTGCTCGAGTTCTTGGGAGACAGCACACAACCGCAGAGATTGGCTTTCCCCGCCGTCGGAGGAATGAGTGTATGGAGGAGGATTCGTGGTTGGGTCATTGTTGGATAGTGATATATTTCTTGGCTTGTATGCGCAGGACCGCTTCAACTTCCTACAGTTCTTGCAGACAGGCCGTGCTTCATCACATTTCACCTTCCTCGAGCGGCAGGTAAGACAGCCGGTACGCACCCGGCCCCGATAAGTTCGTTGATGGACCGGGGCTGTTGCTAGTGGTATAGGTTGCATTGCTTCATACTCACCACGACAAAGAAAATGAAAATGAAGGGAAATTCCCCAAAAAACTACATGTGGGGGGAGATCACTCCGCTCAGCCTCGCCTTGACCTCCGCCACCTTTTTCTTAGGGTTAGACGTTAAAAGGTGTTTTAAGAGGCGGGTTTTCTCTTACTGTGCTGGCTGTATTGACAGCTCAGGTCCTAAGTAGATTATGTGTTTTTGAGACCATGACGAGAGACCAAAGTGTTGGATAGGCCTCCTTGCTAATTAGGGGTTTTTATATTTCCATAAGGTAAATAGAAATGATTCTGATGTTAAGATACCTGACAATATTAATACATGCTATGGGTTACAGCACCCAGATTCACCATGGATATATTTCCTTCAAACGAGAATATTTATAAGAGAGGCAAATTTGCAATATTCAGCCACAACTTGTGAGGCTCTAAATGTGCTATGTACAGCTGGATAACAAATGCATCTAGGTTGGGCCTTTCTTATGGAAAGTCTCTCGTTACGTTCACATTTACAATAGGTTCTTAACTTGACAATCTCCCTCGGCAAGTTTGATTACAATCAGTGGTAATGTAGAACATTGGACTAACCGTATTGACATCAGAAGGGAGACCGCAGAAGGGAGCCTTCAGACAATCGCTTCAGTTTGCGGACAGCCTATCAAGTTTGATATTAGGAAAGCTACCCCGCGTAATGCAAAGGCTGCGGGGATGATAGGCAACAGTCTCTCTACCTCTTTCTCTTTGTTCCTCTTGAGTTTTGTCATTGTCAACAACCATAATTATAAGGAGAAAATTTCAGAGAAACCAATGATATTTACTATTAGATAGCTGCATGTATATTCGCCGTTGCAGCTTTAGCTTTACGTTTACTTGTCAATCATATCCACTGCCATAGAAACAAGCCTCCTCATCTTGACGAAGATGCTTGAAATCACCGACCCCAATCTTCTACAAGAGTACTATGCCACAACCAGCAACGACACATCAAATTCAATATCGCCGCCACAGGAGGTGAAACTGGTTCTCCTACAACCTCTAGCCAATCCTGGTATGCTCGAATCGTGCCGTGACTCAAATCGCGGTATCTGTGATGCGTTGAAGAATGAGTACCTGAATATTCAGACGCTAAGCAAGGCTTGGAGGCAGGCAGTAATGAATGTCTCGCCCATCTCCAAAGTGATTTTTGATCTCACCCTTCCCAAAAAAGATGTCAATAATAATGGATCGTTTCAAAAAGTATACTGGGAAGTGGCCATGCCTGAAAGAAACAGCATTGGCGTTTATTCACAAGACGTCGCCACTCTCGTACGGACTATTGCAACTACATTGAGAGTGCGAGCTAATCATGAAGTATCGTTCGATGCGATCCATGATGAAGCCGAGGGGCTATCGATACGGAGAATGCAAGATTTAAAAAGGCAGCTTTCCGCGCTGAGTACACGCAAGATTCATGATGCATGAGGAAATATAGGATAGGAAAAGTCGAAGACCTGTTTTACGTCGTTAATAAGCAGCATATTTTAAGACTGATCAATATTCCAGCATTAGTCATCGAGGAGAAGTGTATCAATTTAGAAGATCTAAATATTATGTGATAAGCTTCTCCACAGTATAAAACGTACATGGTGTCAATTTGCCAAGCCATTTGAGTATGTTGTTTGGCAAAGTGTCATTACCTGTAACATATGCAATATATATGATAATTCACACTCTTTCGACCATCTCTACACCACCAATCTCTTTCTTTTCGTCACTCAGCTCTTCCCTTAGGTCGATATCTCCTCCCTTCTTGATAATCTGCCATAGCTCATTTGCCCGCCGTACTGGCCCTTTTTCCTTGTCCATAAATGCAAGGTCAACAACCTCAAGTGTAAACCCTGCCGTTTCAGGGAAAAAGAAGTAGACCATGGGGATAAAAGCGAGATTAAAAACTGCAAAGATAATATAAACCTGCCAGCCAATGTTATCGATAGCCGTTGGAACGAATTCAACAACGACGAATGTGGACAGCCAGAGACAACCCGTTGCTAAGCCAGAGCCTTTCGCTCGATGAGCAAGAGGTAGAATCTCCGGTCCATAGCACTGTATTGGGAGATAAAATGTTAGTAGTATACTTTTTGAAGTGGGAAAGTCGCAAAAGAAGGATATGGAGCATGCGAATAGGGAAAAGGATTTCTGATAACATACCCAAAGCCCTCCCATGAATCCCCAAGTGTAGAAACGGAGCATGCGAATAGGGAAAAGGATTTCTGATAACATACCCAAAGCCCTCCCATGAATCCCCAAGTGTAGAAACTTTGATATAAAAATATCATAACTGCAGCAACGATACCACTGGCATGAGTGTCAACTGCGATACAAGCTGCCATAACTGCCATTACAGCTGACATGCAGGCTGCAGAAATCATGAACGATTTTCGACGGCCGATTTTTTCAATAGAGTACCATGTTCCAAACGATGCTACCAGAAACCAGATTTGTAAAAAGCCTGACATCAAGAGAGAAAGCTGATATGATAATCCGACGGAATCCTGAAATCTAGATGTGCATAATTATTAACATGATCGATCAAGCCGAGAAAAAGTCTTGGTCTAGTGGTGCTCACATAACGGTGGTGTAGTAACTGATTGGAGTACTTCCACTCCAAGCCTGACAGGCGTTTAACAGACAGGCAAGAAGGACTCTGCGTCTAGAGCACACCGCATCCTCCTTCAAGAGATCTTTCCATCCGGCTTGTTTCTTTTCCATCTCAAGGGCTTCAAGAATCTCGGTAATCGTGATACTGAGAGTTTCTTCATCAACGACGCCCTTATGGGTTTGGAGTAGGCGTAAGATTTGGGTTGCTTCTTCTGTACGGTCTTGCTGGAAAAGCCAACGCGGCGCTACATCGACATGGTAAGTATTGGATTTCCCATGAGCTAAGTTCAATTGACGTACACTCTGGCATGAAGCATAGTAAAACACTGGTCAAAATGGCAATCAACGCTTGGAAGGCCAACGGGAAACGCCAGCCTACGCTTGAAGGGTAATCTGTCATTGCGTAGTCTATCCAGTAGGCAAGAAGCTGTACCAATAATGTCAGTGAATAGCCAATCTAAATTTCGGAGAAGCTTGGGCGTCTGTTCGATTATTGACAAAGATCTTACCTGGCCAACAATCAGAAAACTCAAGGCACTGGCAACGAGCATGCCCCGAAATTTCCTAGGAGCACTCTCCGATTGCCACACAATTACATTGCTTGTGATAAGGCCCAGCCCAATCCCAGCGACCACTCTCCCGACAATCAGTTGTGGTACCCCGAAGCTGGAGGCCTGTAAAGTAGCTCCGATGCTGAGTATAATTGAGCCGGCATGGGTTATTGTAAGACGACCCCATCTACCGTTGGCAATACCAGTAGACAGACAACCGACAAAGCAACCAATGATAAATAGAGATGTTACAGTCCCTTGCATACCGCTACTAAGATGGAAAGTGCTCTCAAAAATAGGAGACGTGAGGAGACCGCCAATCACGCCGTCATCGTAGCCTAAGTATCAATGGGAGAAGTTAGTGAGGTGCAAAAAAACACAGAAACATTTTGAAAAGGGAAATTGGATTACAAAACCGAGCCGTTCGCACTTACCGAATAAGATAAAGCCCATACCAGATGATAATGCGATGCCTGTCAACAGACCATTACCTTTCAGTCCGAGATATGGCATCTTCGATAATCAAATGCTTAGATCTACAGTGGCAGAGTAATTCTAAGTTAGGAAAATTGCTTTCTAAGTCTCGCAACTCGACCTTCGATGAATCCATGGAAGACTTCCAACCAATATTTGTACTAAAGACCGTTGTGATGGTGGCAGTTACCCCGGATCAAGGCCGGGGAGTGGAGATGCTCGAATAATGGGCACCCCCATGTCGATTAACCTACTTTTATTGTAGCTTTCCGGCCTTTTTTCCACAGGGCGTAAAACTGTCCGAATCTTTCTTTTGTTCCTTTAAAGTAACTCTAAAATGGCGTACATAATCCTCCTTGGATAGGTGAATTTCGTAATGCTTTTGGTCTACCCTAGGTAGGAGCACACGTTTTGAGGTTTTTACGATTCATTCGCATCTTCTAACTTTCGTTTCATCACTGCATGTGTTTTCTCTCGTTGCGTATGGTCTAAGTATGATTCATAGGCCAGTAGTACTCGACAGCAGAAACATGCGTGGTGGCTACTTTCAGCGGAGAGAATGCCGACCCCCAGCCGGCGAAAGTGGGAGGTAAAGGGAGATCATCGCGGCAACGATAGCCCATTTGTACGACCAAGCTCCATCTCGTTTTTTCTTCTATTTCGTCTTTCATAGCAATAAGCCTTCGACATCCAGGACCCCCACGCTTTCACTTTTTAGACTCGGGTTGCTTGCACACTCCTTGAAATTCAATCCTGATGCACGGAGCTGATATCAATTTTCTGCCAAGCACAAGAGTTAGCAAAACAATAATTGATAACACGTCATGATTCAACTTCAATTCACCCTGTCTCGGGTCTAAGTACAGATCATGGCCTTAGTTGTGTGTTAAAAATTAAATCTAGATTGCACCTCCAGTATTTTATAAGATCTCGAAGCGATTCCGCATGGTTAACTTGAGATGCGATTAACCGCCCTGGTGGATTACATGTACTCCCTAGACAAAAGTATATGCCCTTGCTCCAAACAGCATACTTTTCAAATCATTAAGAGAGATCTTATTAAGACTACTATACTTGAGCACTGCTTTCTCACCGTCAATTTCAGAAGGCCTTCAAATACTCTTGATTTAAAAAGGCTTGTCAACACTTTTGTCTAGAAAGCATACCCAGGCTGTCCAACCAGGCAACAAGAGCGCCGTTTCGCTATCCATACTACCGCTACTGAGTTACTACGGCACAAATTAGACTAACAATAGCCTTTACTTTACGCCGGAGAAAGTAAATTGCCCAGATCGTTTACTTAGCTCAGTTGCGTTGCAATAATCTATGAAAAAGTGAAGATCAGGCCGTGTCTGCAAGGCAGGGCATTCCATTCGACTCGACAAAAACTGACGGGCAGCTCCCAGCAGCTCCAATTCTCAGTATGCTGCAGTTCACTGTCAGACCCCTGTGTGAATATTTTAGAGCCGTCGCAGCCGGCCTCCGCTTTTTGGCAGGCTTCTCTAGAATTTGTATTGACTATTTCGGGTTTCGAAGGACTTCATTGGGAATTCACTTATCAGACATCGCCCTCGTAGCTGGTCTTCGTTTCGATTCAGTGGGATAGCTGCTTAGTCTGAAGACGATTTCAATGCTCGATAGGGTTTTGAATGCTCCTAGCGAAAACGACGAACGCGCATTTAAATATACCTACTCAACTCATGCAAAGTGCGTTGCTCACTTGCTCCTATATTTCTTATCCACTAAATACATTCCTCACAGATGTTACTTATAATAGTACCACTCTGCCTCGGATCGGTGACGCATCACTCGACTGGAGACCTGCAGCGATTGGAGGCACTTGCAGTTGGCTAGAAAGAGACATGCAAACTCAGAAGTATAAAATGATGTCAATCGCTTCTTGGTCAGGCCAAGCTGCTCGCATAGAATGGCAAATGGCTACCGGATTACGATCTCAAACAGATTACAATCGTTTCCGCTATGTAACCTGACTGGCTACGAATTACCTTAAAACGCGTACTCGGTTCTTGATGCTGGAAGAAATAGTTGCTGAAAACCGCCAATGAAGGACTGAGTTGATACGGAAAAAGCTAAAGGAAGATCCGCCAAAATCCTACTTCTCATCGTGTTAACTATGAAACTCTCTGTTTCTGCTATCACTTGAAATGGCCTTTCCGGCCAGGGGGTCTGTAAGGTTTCGATGGTTAAAGCAGCACCCCAAGTAGCGAATTTGTGATCAACATATCAGATTTATCTTCCACTTCATAATATATTGTGTCGGCAGGTTGCTCTTGCAATAGACTCCGGACGTGCTGGGGAAATCCCAACCTGTGTACTGACTGGTGGAATCAGCCTCGCCTTTCTCTCCCAATCCAGATCTTTGCCATCGAAATAGAAGTATACAATACAGTTCAATCCATGACTATGTTAGGCGAGCCATCCAACAATCAAGTGAAACGCCAAATTATACATCTTCGCATCAAAAATAGTACTGATAGGGATAATTTTTAGTGATAACTAGCAGATAACGTGAGATTTTAGGGGTATTTAGCTCAAATCCTTTTCTCCTTTTTGGCTCCAATCAACATAACGAACGCCTTATTTTATACCACTGAAACTGGCTATTAAAACCCTTCACAGCGCTAAATAGCAGTACGATCTCGGATGTAACCAGGCTATGCTCAGCCGTACCTGAATCGCCTGCCGATCTGAGAATGACTTAGTCTCCCGTCTCAGCTAACATCAGATGTTGTTCAGTAATCATTAATTCGTTACTTGCAAAAGTATAATAACATTGATCAATATGATTGATTTATTATTTCTACAGTATCGGTTTGTTTTATTATATCAACGATATAATATTGTGTTAAAATCTGAAGTAATCAATTGTTCTCAATTATTCTTGTCAAGATGAGCGACTCAAATCCACACCCAACACGGAAGTTTCTACTCGTCGTCACGACAGGAGGCTTTACACATGCATGTAAGAAAGTCTATAAAAGAAATGGGCAGATCAAACCTAAATGTTCAAAAGCTAATCATTTGGATGAACGTGACCGCTCGTTGCAAAAGCACCTGTATTCGAAATCGGTCGAGTCCTTGCTGAGAGAGGTCATACTATTGAGTTTGCAACATTAGAAGGACAAGAGCACTGGACCAAGGATTATGATTTCATCTCCAAGATTCACTCGCTCGGTCCTAATGCAACCGAGGAACAGCTGAATGCGCATTACCTGCGAATGCGGTCGTGGGACATATCCCAGGGCATCGGGGGCGCAATGGGTTCTAAGTACCTGTTTGACTCCTTTTGGCCACAAACCTACCATGGTCTGAAAGCAATGGTGGAGGATCCGGTTAGACGACCGGATATGATAATTGCCGACTTCTTTGTCGAAGGAGTGAAAGACATAATGGTCGAATACAATATGCCTCTTGCTACCGTCTGGCCGCAAATGCCTTTCCTTATGATGCCCTGCTCGTATATTCCTGGTCAGCCGGGTTTCCAGTTACAAGGAACGCTGACCTCAGAGACGGCGTCATTATGGTTGCGTATGAAAAACGAGCTGGTAGTCATTAAGGGCTCGTTTGAGATTATCAAATGGATGCAGTGGACCACGGCAATGCGTAGACGGGAAGGTGTTAATTATCCGCCACATCGGATCCAGAAGCCTAACTACCTCGTTTTCATCAACTCATTCTTTGGCCTTGAGATTCCTCGCGATCTTCCCCCTACAGCGGCCGTGGTAGGTCCACTCATAAGTGACACATATCCTTCATTAGACGCCGAGTATGAGACGTTTCTATCCCGACACAAATCAGTCGTATACATTGCACTCGGTACTCACATCATTCTGTCAAACAAAGATGTTGCAAAGATTATCAACGGCCTCCTCCCGCTAATGCAGGGAAAGGACAAGTTGATTGATGGCGTGATCTGGGCAGTGAGTAAAGGTGGCCGCCAGGACTTCGAGCTCGAAACAACCTTTACCGCCCCTGCTGTAGATCAACGACAGACAGTCCGACTAGGTGACTTGGTAGAAGGTCGTCACCCAGACTGGATGTTCTCGTTTTTCGTACCGCAAAGGGCAGTCTTGGAGCACAGATCGACCAAGCTCTACTTCACACATGGCGGAGGCTCAAGCGCCAACGAGGGCCTCTACCACGGCAAGATAATGCTGACAATGGGCATTTTCAGCGACCAGATTGCCAACATGGCACGTCTGGTTTCCGGCGGAGTGGCCGAACCCCTCGACAAATTCAATTTCACATCAGACGAGGTGCATGCGAAAGCCAAGAAGCTGGTGCTCGACACAGATGGATTGTACCATCGAAATTCCTTGCGGTTGCAACGTATTGCCCATGTAGCTGCACGCCGCAAATACCATGCAGCTGATCTTGTCGAGGAACTCTTATACGACAATGAATTGCGATTCCAGGATGGACGTGAGCTACGGCCGATGCACCTGCAGACAGCTGACATGCGTATGCCTATGTACAAAGCAAAGAACTGGGACTTGTATACAGTTAGCTTGCTAGGTTTGGCTGCAGTGGCCGGGTCGACTGTGGTCGGCAGCAAATTGCTGTGGACGCATCGCGCACATCTGCTCGAGATGGTCCAGTCGGCAATTTTTTACGCGCAGGATGTCATGAGGAGATAAACTACCCTCTTCATCTGCCACAGTAAAGAGAGAAATTCTGGCTGCAGTCCACCAGGTGCCTTGCCAAGAATGTGATTATATGAGCCTCTCGATATGGGTTGTCTGCGCTTAGAGACATAATGTCATAGATCGATAATATTTAGAGTACCAATGAATTGATGAACCCATATGCCAATAAAATTACTTATAAATCGAGGGCAATAACATCCTCATGGACATGTGTTTTTTTGTTTGGATGGTTCTTGAGCCCGGCGGCTAATTCGTGCGTGATTCGCTGACCGGCCTAGGTTGTCCTCAGCGTCAGTCAACCACAGCCATCCGTATACACTCACCTCTCCAACCTCTTTGTCTTTCACCAACCGCGCGCACGCTCACTTCATCTAGGCTGGACCTGATGTGAGAGTTTCGCTCAGCAAGTCGTTGCTTATTCAATAGCCTCTGTTTATCGACTGGCGTACAGACGGCATGCGCTCGCTACCCCTCGGGTTACCCGGCAGATCGAAGATATCACTGCTGCCCTCTGAACGGACGATAAACAAATAAACAAACACATCCGACACTGTTAGGCGCTGCACGAGTGCATCCAGCATGTCTCTTCTTCAGAATGAAGAGTAAGTAACGCGCCTACTGTCGAGACCTGCAACAAAACTGTCAAGCGGACTTGGCACTAACCAGGCGTGTAGTTTCACAATCTGGCAGCTACGCACCTCTTATCTCTCGGTAATCAAAGACGGCATTGGTGATCGACTCATCAATGTTAACAATTCAGTGCTGAATACTCCCGGCTTTCGTGCGGCAGGCTGGCTCCCACCAGCTGCCAACCCAACATCCAACCAAGAGAGCGGCTCACTCATAAAACGAACCTATTCACCCCCTATTCCAACCACGGCGGCTGTGTCATCCGAGTACTACCAGTTTGCGCGACACAATGCACGAGAGTTGCATGACGGAGACGGGCTTAGCGCGGGTGAAGATGGCGATGAAGACGAGGGCGGGATGGTTACTGGCGGGGGTGGAGGGAGTACTTATACATTTGGAGTCAAACACCATGGGAAAACATCTCGCAAGAATAGACGGCGGGACCGCCAGGCAGAGAGGCCCGGGGAGGGCGAAGATGAAGACAGCAGCGATCTAAGTGATGAAAGCGATGACGAGGGGGAATCTACAAGGTGGGTTTGACGAAATCACTCGTGAGAACTGCAAATTAGGCTGTATATTGACTAGTCAATCTAGAGCGGCACAACAGATCAAGTTTTCGAAAATGCCTGTGCGGAACAGAGCAGGGTCTCTACCGCTCCAAGATAACCGAGATCAACCCGAAGGAGCGCCAGTATCGAACGCTGGTGAGAGCATTGCAGATCACGGGTACCGGCGCAGCTCAGTAGGGGCTGTACAAGGGCGTCCTCGAGGCGATACAGTAACGAGCAGTGACATGTCTGAAGGCGACAATCCTGCTCTTTTCAAACGTCGACAAATTCAATTCTCCTCCCAACATCGGGTGATTGAAGAACCAGCAGATGACGAGTTAGGAAATAGCGAGGCTCATTCAGGGGACATCAACGACCAAGATGAGGATTTTGCAGAGGGTTCTGCAGATTCGGACCTCTTATCAGATTTTAGTGTTACCGCGGGGTCGGCATCGCTGCTTGCAAACGTGGCCTTGAACGCAACACTGGACTCTTCTCCAGCTATGATGCATAAACTACCGAATGTAAGCTCTCAAAGCGCATCACCCAAAAAGACCAAGATCAGTACTCCTGGTTTACAAGCGTTGCCCCCACCACGACCTATTAGTACTTTGAAGCCCGTGAGCCTGTTGACGAACCAACTGAATGCTCGCAAAGCCGTGCCCAGCAACCCTGTTGAGAGGTTCGCATCTCTTTGGGGTGGAGAATCAGACAAAGCTTTGAGAATAAAGATATACGCGCCCTTCTCCGAAGACCCTGAAACTCCGTTTAACATGCCCATATTTCGCGAGGCTCGTGATCAGGATCGCATTGGACCCGTTACGGTCGCCGATGCCATTGGCCTGGCGCTCTGGAGATATCTCAAAGATGGATTGAAGCCTCCCATTGAACGCAGTAAACTCAATGTGAACAGATGGACGTTACGAATGGTCGAAGACGGCGAAGTAGAATATGACTTTCCAGCCTTGGGTCGTCATCTGCCTCTGGCCGATTTTACATCAAACAATAATCGCGCTGCGGGGATGCGTGGCCGGATGAGGGGCAAGCAGTACGATGAGTTCGCACTGGTGGAGGCTACAGACGCGGAATTTGCTGAAAATTCCCGACTATATCCCAAGTTCAATCCCGAGCCTGTTGCGGAACCCAGCGAAGGCACTTCAACTCCCCAGATTTCTGGAAACGGGGCAGCGCAATCCAAACCTGTTTCTTCCATAGCCAGGTTGAATCCTATACTTGGGCAGCCATTCAAGTCTGCACTAAATGACACTCGGTTGACACCAGCCGATAAGCCCGCACCCACGTCTCATGCTACCCCTCGCTTAGGCGTGCAGAAGACGTTGAAGGTTCGTTTCATCAACCTCGAAGGCTCCACGCAGATAACTACAGTAAATACCGCCACCGATAGTTATATCGCCGAAATCCTAGACTCCGTTTGCAAGAGATGGGGACTCGACAAGGGAAACTATTTGCTCAAAGTTCAGGGTACCAACACCATTGCGCCTCTGGATCGCACTGTAGAAGTGCTAGGCAACACGACCGAACTAGATGTCCATCGCAAAATCTTTGGGGCTGGTATCGCTGGATCCCCTGGCAGTGCCTCCCCCTACGCACCGCTGCACATCGGCAGTTCAAATCTGGCGCCTGCAAAGAAAGGCAAGAAGGGGCAGATGCTACCGATGCTGTCGCAGCCCCAGAAACAAGATTTGGTGGGCGGCTATTACCGACGATACTACGTCTATCGCAAACAATCCATGTCCTTCACAGCGTCGAATCAACGCGTTCTTGTCCTTGACAATGACTACCTACACATCATGCCCGGCGAGACTGCGAGGGGTATGTTTGACGCCACCGGGAAAACGCGGTCGATCAACTTTAATGACATTGTGGGCACCAAAGTGAGCAGACGCCATCCCAAGAGCTTTTCGGTCGTTGTTCTGCGGGGCACAGATTCGCATGAGCAGAAGCGGTATGACTTTGAAGCTCGTAATGAGGCCGAGGCGGCGGAAATAGTTGGAGAGATCAAGAAGAACATGGAGCAGTACCGGGTGTGGTGAAGTCCTCTTTTTTCTAGGGATAGATTGAGCTTGGTTTGGTTGTTCTGCGTGCGTTTTCTTTTTGCGGGGCGTTGGATACGAGACTTCCTTGCTGAATGGAGCTTTTTTCATTTTACATTTATGTATATGACGACCTCGAGATCATGAATTTAATGGATTATTCAAACGTTTGCACAAAAAAATAATAAATAAAAAAGGGTGTGGGTGGTAGAAAGTCATCTGTTGTAGGCGTTGGGGGCGAATAGCTCATGTTGTTAGTTGCATGGTATACATCATGTTGGAAGGGCTTGTGAGTCGCAGAAAAGATTCGGCCCCTTCCATCAAAGGGCAAGGGCGATTGCCTGCATAGAACATCTGAATGTACTAGGCGACATCCACTGGAAGGCCTCCAGGATTATCTTCAACGTTCATGAGACTTAGAGACATGTGCGTTCTTTATAATCACGGGCTGCTGCCTGAGGCACCCAACGTCGTGCCTGAGTATGCATGCACATCGAAGCGTCTATAGATGCAAGATCTACAGCGCTAGCCCCAGCAACATGGTCCCTCTTCGAATAATCATCTATTTATACACATGTCACGTAGCAAGAGCGCTTCTAGCAAGTCACCCATTGATCGCATCAAGGCGGCTGGAGCCAAGCGTCCCGGACGACTGAGCTGGCATTGTTGGCTGGGACTTGGATGTTGTAAGCTTCCATTCGCACCGGTCAGGCTGTCAGCATTTCATTGATTGATTATTGCATTGTATGCAATATTTTGAGCATTGCCAGCGGGCACGCTGATGCAGTCACAGAGCAGAAACTTACAGGTTACCGTACGGGACGGAGCAGAGCAGCCGGAAACGGCGCAGAGGCTCCACGACGAGCGACGGCTGGTAACGCGCGGTACCGTACAGTACGGCACCCCGCTTCGCGCTTCCTTCCTGACTTCATCGAATCCTGTGCTGTACGTCAGCGAGTCTTTCTTTCACTCCACTCCACCACTACTTGCACCTCCACCTCCACCACGCCGCTCCTCCTCGCTCCTCTCCCTCTCCCTCCGGTGCAGTACACACACTACTTACACAATCACACCGTCACCATCACACCCGCGCCCTCTCTCTCTTCTCCTGACTTATTCCACTCCCACGGCCGTCCCGTCTTCGTCCTTGCCAGGCCGTGCTTAGTGTGTCCCGCCCTCTCGAGCTCGATAGACCCGAGTGAGCCAATCCGACCATATCGCCTCACACCATCCATCAAAGCTCCATCATCGCCAATCAATCAGGCAATCCATCGTCAGAGTTCTGTACATCAGCCATCTATAACGCCAATTGTCCAGCCACCGCCTAGAAACAATCGAGGCCGGCCGACCGTTTATTCTGGTGTTCTTCTTGTCGCCAGATTACGTATCCTGTTTTTCTCCGCCTCCACCACCAATTACTTACTCTAGATATATAGACTGCATTGCGTCTCCGCACTCGAGTAGCAATTTCGCAGAGCACAACCCTGGCTTGACCGCATTTTCCTTTTCTTCTTCTTTTTCAGACTCGTTCGCGGTCTGAAAATACCCGGCGTGAGCATCTGATGCCGACGTTCGGGGGACTGCTGAAGAAGAAAAAGACCCATTCGACAGGATCGAAGGAGGGGCCCTCTTCTCCTACAGTTGCCGAAGCTTCCGCGACATTGTCATCCGACAAGCCCGCCGACGCGGGACAATCGAATCGAACAGCCGCCAGAGATTCAGCTGACAACGCTGGAGCTGCCGAGGTAGACGCCAACAACATCAATTCAAAAGACACTTACAGCGTGAATAAAGGCGACTCGCCTGACACTCAGATGACCTCGACGGCGTCGCCAAATCAATCCTCTGCGCAAGGCGCAACCAATTCGTCTCACAACGTCCATCACCATCACCACCTCCCGACTATCGGCAGCATAAAGAGCATCATCAACCCCCAGCACACCCAGCATGGAACAGAGGGTAAGGGGGACCCTCAAGCCCAGGCAAAATCACAAACCAGGCAAACAAAGGGAAAATACTCTCTAGAAGACTTCTCCCTTCAACGAACACTAGGGACCGGGAGCTTCGGCCGGGTGCATTTGGTACAGTCGAGGCATAACCATCGCTTCTATGCGATCAAGGTGCTGAAGAAGGCTCAGGTGGTGAAAATGAAACAAGTGGAACACACAAATGATGAACGGAGAATGCTGCAAAGAGTGAAGCACCCATTTTTGGTGACATTGTGGGGAACTTTTCAGGATTCAAAGAACCTGTATATGGTGATGGATTTTGTCGAGGGAGGGGAACTTTTCAGTTTACTTCGCAAGTCGCAGGTATGGCCTAATTCATGTCAGACCCCAGACGTCATTCCTCACTTCCATGTGCTAACAGTCGACAGCGGTTCCCTAACCCGGTTGCAAAGTTTTATGCTGCTGAAGTGACACTGGCCTTGGAATATCTCCATGCGCAGCACATTATATATCGAGACCTCAAGCCCGAAAATTTGCTGCTGGACCGGCACGGGCATTTGAAGATTACGGATTTTGGCTTCGCAAAAGATGTCCCCGATATTACATGGACACTGTGCGGGACGCCAGACTACCTTGCGCCCGAGGTTGTATCTTCTAAAGGCTATAATAAATCAGTAGACTGGTGAGTACTTTGCCACTTCTTATTCTGGTTTTAATGGAACAGAAAACCTGACGGCTGCAGGTGGTCTTTGGGCATTCTGATATTTGAAATGCTTTGCGGATTCACGCCTTTCTGGGACAGTGGTTCGCCTGTGAAGATATACGAGAATATCCTCCGCGGGAAGATTAAATTTCCTCCTTATATGCACCCAGACGCAGTTGATCTGCTATCACAACTTATCACACCAGACCTGACAAAACGGCTGGGCAATTTGCACGGCGGACCAGAAGATGTCAAGAGCCACCCGTGGTTTGCCGAAGTGACCTGGGACCGGCTCTTGAGAAAAGATATCGACGCACCATATGTTCCGCCTGTACGGGCGGGCCAGGGAGACGCCAGTCAATTTGACAAGTATCCCGAGGAGAACGAAGCATATGGAATGCCAGGAGAAGACCCGTATGTACAAGCTGCATACGGCTTTTTTGTTTGCATAACTAACATAATCAAACAGATATCATAATCTTTTCACTGAATTTTAAAGACTTATATGCACCAATGCTACTCAAAGGTAGACAACGATGCGAAACCGACTTTTATGGTGACAAAAGAAGCAATTACTCGACGAATATTGGCTTGTTTTCTCCTTTAACCTCATAAGAGGAGATGACAGCAGCACTCGGATCTCAAATTGGATTGGCAATGAACCGACTTGGTTTGACTGCACTACAGTTCTCTTTCTCCCTTATCGCAATACCCTTTTGTGTTCACAACAACCAACAGGTTGCGAAGCGCAGATAAGTCATGAATGAGATGAATGCGAGATCTGGTGCCACCTTGGCTTAAATGAGGGTGGTCATATATACATCACAAATCTATTAAATTATAACGGATTTAGTTTTGGGATTTGGTGTTTTTTCACTTGACTTTTTTTTTGACGTGCAATTTATTCAGGAATCATTATTCATTTTTTTTCGACTATTGACTTATTATCGGTCTGAGACCGTACGAGAAAATTATTGACTATTTCTTCATTCATTTCACGGTTATTTTATGTATTTATGTATGTGGCACGGATTGCGATGAGCTATCTAGACCGGAGAGCAGTGGCGAGGGAATGGCATCATGGCAATGATTGACTGGGCTGGATTGAATTAGTACTGGGAACAGGGAATTTCTTTTACTTACCTGTACCTGCAGAGTGTGGATATAGCCCTGCTTTTTTAGTCAGACATTTGAGTTTGAATATCGGGAAAAGGTAGGTAAGCATGTCAAATTATCATGGGTGGGTAGGAAACCTTGAATATCAATAGTTGTGGAAGCAGATGAATAATATTAAGTTTTTCCTATCGTCATTTCTGAATACTACTGAGGACGAGCGAGAGTCCTAGTGAATCGAAGAGATAAGTTGAAGTGTGAACTTAACCCGAGAATAAACCTATTGTATTATAGTACTTGTAGTTGTTGGATTTGTCTAGACCTCCGAGGCTCGTACGTAGCAACGTCGATTTTCAACTCTTCACTCCAGACGATAATGTGCAGTAGAAAGATGAGGAGGAGGAGAAGGACGAGTAGGCTACATCTATATTTCATAAGCAGAGCCGCCCTTAGAAATGTACCAAGTAAAAATCTATTTTTTCACTTTTCGACATTCGCTTCTTAATATGTTAACAATGCCAAAATATGACGTGGTTAGTCCTTTTCTTTCAGTATACGAAGAACTTCGGATATTTATAATGCTACTGAGGCGACATGCGGCTTATGTTTGGAGCAATGGAGTGTCTTCATGTGCGACTACCGAAACTCAGGCCAAAAGTTATAAAATCCCGTCCATCTCGGCTACTGATTTGCAATTAATTGGTTGCTGTCTACATGATGCGAGTGGGAGAAAATAACGATGTGAGGTACATACTGACCGGCTGTTAGGGTTATTTCAAGTGGGTCTATGAGTCTTACCTTGAATTCACTAAACTTCAGAGTATTACCACATGAGTGTTTGTATATTGGCAATTTTGGCTATTCTTATCAGTTTCCTCATGGAATCATTCCTTTCTAGCTACTTCACCCATCGCCGGTAGGCTGTCAACAGCATGAACACAGACAGAGATGAAATTATCATTGATTCGGAGTTTGATAAGCCTGTTGTACACACTGATATTCATACAAAAACAACCACCATTACAATTGTCCTCCTTGTAAAATAATATACAACCCACAAGAAAGTCTATATTTTGTTTTTTCTTTCTCTTTTTTTTTGGCAGACCAAGTAATGTCTGCTTCATTTCATCTAATGTGCCCGTCGCCTCGACGAATTTGTCCGGTTACGATGACCCCATTGCTCCAAGCATATCTGAGCCACCGCCCAATCTCCGTGACTCTTGCTGCACGCGAGCAATATATGCACGACTAGTGGTGTTCCATAGCGAGATGTATTTTTCCATGCAGGAGGAGAGGCAGGCCGATTCGCCGGAGGAGAGCGATGAGCCGGGGGCGGGCACGCAGCGGTCGTAGCAGTTTTCGTTGATTTTCTGTGTGGGAGTGTTAGCAGACGGCTCGATGGGTGACAAAGTGTGCAAGGAATTCAGAGAGTGTACGTACGCTGACGAGAGCGCGAGCGTTGGTCATGGCAGCTTCGGCCTGGACTTGCTGGATCAGGGCATTCTTGAGTTCTGTCGATGAAGGTTCAGCACCAACTGCGGCGTCGGATGAGGAGGAGGAAGAGCCGAAGAGAGCCATTTTGGAGTATTGGTATGTATTCTTGTGGCAGGCTGTCAGAGGTGAGAGATAGATGTATTGATGTGCTGATGAGCCGACGAGCTGTGATTGAGCTGCTCCGGTATAAATCTGAGGCTCTAACCCAGCGCGGACTAGCGCATGACCTCACTCTCGCTGGCCGGGCTGTGGCTGGTGCCGTGGCTGGTGCGGGCTCGCGCCACAGCAGCGCAAGTGGACACCTCGCCCTATGCCTGCGCTTTCCCTCCGTTGCATCCAGCACAACAACAGCATCCAACGCTTCTATGCCACCTTTCCTTTCTCCCTGCCTCGCCGTGTCCTTTCTCTTCTTCCCTCCTCCATCTGCAGCTTGCCCTGGCCTGACCCACGAAAGTAATGTCAAGGACTTGCTGAATGTCCCGGCGACATCATTCCTAAGCGTTCTATAACTACCATTCATAGCGGATTGTGTTTGCTTCGTTTCCTGCCTCCATTCTTTAGCTCTTTTTACCACCTTCAAAAAAAAAACAATTAATTGATTGATTGCGAGAACCATTCGTTTAAAAACTCTCCTCTGCATTCATTCCACAGCTGCCATCCACAAGGCCTTCTACTCGTCTGCGCCTTGAATATCACCCATCATGCGCTTCTCTCAATTGGCCGCCACGGTGCTGGCGTTTGTCTCGCCGCTAGTTGCGGCAGAGGCGCAGTACTGGCAAGGCACTACCGATATCAAAATGCTTCCAGTGAGTTCCACGTTATGGCTCCCAGATCAATTGTTGTCGTTGTTGAAAGAACAGCTTGCTCTAATACCAGGTTTCTTTGATCTAGTTGCGAACTCACAGCTTGGCTCCGGTATGACCCCCAATGCTCTCTGTATAAGCGCCTCTTGTTGTCTAGCACTGGTCGACAATGAGAAATACACCGGCACACCAATTGAAAACGAACCACTCGCTGACATGTGGACGCCACTAGCCCTATCTAGATTCTGATATGCAAAGTCGATGGTGGGAATTTGGCGGAGACACTATCATTCGTACCGACCAGTATGTTTATATATCTGCGAGTACCGTAAATGGCTTCTTACTGACCTCGACCCAGATACGTGCGTCTCACTTCCGAACGCCAATCGCAGCGGGGCTGGATATTCTCCCGCGTTCCTTTAACTGCCACGAACTGGGAGGTACGTCTCCCGCATTCCTATGGAAAAGATTGAAAACATCATCTGACTCGTGCAGATTGAATTTGAATTCAAGATCCACGGCGCAGGCCACTTCCACGGAGACGGATTCGCGCTCTGGCTCACAAAACAACGGGCATCGCCGGGTCCTGTGTTCGGATCCGAAGACAGGTTCGAGGGGTTGGGTATTTTCTTCGATACTTACAAGAACAACCGTCCTGGTACTTCGTTCCCATACGTCATGGCCATGCTGGGCGACGGGCAAACCAACTACGACCAAGAGCACGATGGAAAGAACACTGAGTTGGCCGGCTGTTCGGTATGCGTTTACTCCTTTCAGAATGAAAAGAAATCACCTCAGGTGCCCGTTCTTAATGTTTGCTAACCTCATACGCAGGCGCGCGGACTTCGCGACTCGTCAGTCCCAACCAAAGCTCGCCTCACCTACTTCCAAGACCGATCTCTCACCCTTGACCTTCAATACAAAGCCGAGGGCCAGTGGACCGAATGCTTCTCCCTGAACACAATCGAAAACAAAATTGCCATCCCCTCAGTCACATACCTGGGCTTCTCCGGCGAAACTGGCGAAGTCACCGACAACCACGACATCATCAACCTGACTACGCACAATCTGTACGACGCCGGCGGCTCCAAGAGCCGCACCAGCAATAGCGGCCGAGCACGCGGAGGTGTTCCTAGGAAGAAGAAGTCTGGCAGCTGGATGTCCTTCTTTTTCAAGATTTTCCTCTTCTTCGGCGCTGTTGCAGGTGTTTATGTGGGCTACACCGTCTACCGGTCATCAAGGAGGCAGTCGAGGTTTTAAACGTGTTAAACCATATTTGACGAAAGAACCAAAAAAGTCCCAAAAACCAATATTGAAATTGACATATCAGAAAATTATTCTCATCTGTCCTTGATTTCCGTTTTAGCCTGATTCCTCTCTCCCACCATTCATGCTAGCCTATTGCTCGGATTGTTAGTTGTTTTGATTGATACTGCTATTCAGCGTTTTGTTTGTAACTGTACGGGGTGACGGCTGATTGAGATTTATCAACGACGATTTTGACATGCCAATAGAGTTTTAGTGAGTACGATATCTCAAGGGTATTCACATCAACCATGTTTAATAGGGTAAAGATATTAAATGCTAGTGGGGTATCATATCTAAAAGCGTAAAACATCCTAGCTATATCTGATCTGTCTATCCTTTGGAATGTCGTTCTCTCCCCTCAATCCATAGTTGATCAAGGATTTGAAAAACTTCTGTAATGCTCTGCACTAGTGCCTTCTCGTCACTTAACCCCAAACTGCCGTATCGATGAAGCATCTTATCTGGATGCCAACGCACCCGCTCAACTTTGAGCGTACTCATTAAATTCTCATGTGCTGCTGTCGAGGCAGGTGTAGCAGGAGCATGTTCCATGAACTCCTTAACAGTGTCGCGAGAGATATCCCGCCGTTTGCCGCTCTCAACCGGCCAGTGGATATGATTCCTTATATAGAACTGGCCTTGACTACCGTCAGAAGCCCCAGTCGCCGTCTTTGCCATGGCACCTAGCTCTTCCCAGCTCTTCATGTACTTCTCCCAAGTCGATGTCCAGTGCTTAGCACGCCGTCGTCGCTCGCCTCGCTGCAGACTTTCCTCTAACGCTTCATCAAATCGCGTACGGTCTTTGTCCGCTCGCCTCTCTGCCTCAGCGCGCTGCTTGGACTTGGCTTTTTCCCGTCTTTGACGCTCCCGTTCTTCAATGATCCCTTCATGGGATCGTTCCCACATCCGTGCCCGTACATACGCTGTATACTCCTCATCTGTCATGCGTTCCAACTCACCATCCGGACCCTTTGGTACGGAGGGTATGTCATATGTGTGGATTGGCTGGCCGTACACAGACTCCCAGAATGCAGCCCCTTCGTCGTCACCCATAGCATCGAATAGAGATTCGCGGAACGCTGTCCCCGGTGACAACGATCGGCCCTGCTCATTGTGACTAGGTGACGCCGGGGGTGTTTGATCGGTCTTTCGGCGCTTCTGGCGATGGTGGTGCCGGTGCCGGTGTCGACGCTTTTCATCGGCATCGTCGTAGTCATTCTCGTGGCTTCGTCCTTTATGATTTGAGGAAGAAGAGCTGTGTGTTGCACGCGATTTTGATGATCTCGATGATTTGAAGCGGAACTTGGAAGATCGAGACTTGTCGTGTGCATAGTCATCTTGACCTTTTTGGCTTTCGGCTGCGTGCTTTGAGCGTGACTTAGATGCGTTCGCTGTCTGGTCGCTAGCTGCTTCCATCGCTCTTACAGTATCTAGGCGGGCTGCTTGTCCGTGCGTGATAGCTGAGCTCTTGCGGGGTAGTTATGTCGTGACGTCTGATGACATTATGCAGACAGGTTCCCAGAGCGTGATACAAAAGCTCACATTTTTGTGGACGGCCCTGTAAATGGAAACAACCAGGATGGCTTAAGAGCGCTTGCGAAAACCAAGGTGTGAACAAATGACGGAGGAGCAAAAAGACGTTGACTGCCGCTCGGGTGGCCCGTGCGCCGTGGCGATCGTTCCTTCTGAATGATCCATCTCTCACGGTCCATCAACGATATACAACACCACCAAGCACAATGTCCCTCGTGCAGTATTCGGATTCAGAGGGCTCTGGTGATGAGCAAACACCCCAAGTTGCCCCCCTAGCCACCAAGAAGGGCCCGACCAAACCCTCGCAAGCCGATCAGAAATTCTCGTCGATTGTAGATCGCCGAAACCCACGCAAAATCCGACTTGCGCTGCCCGAAATTAAACCAGAAGGCCCCGCAAACGATGATGAAGAGAACGAGGATGAACCGGCGAGGAAGAAGCCGAAGACAAATGGCGGCGGTTTATTTTCCGGCTTCAACTCGATGCTTCCAGCGCCCAAGCGTGCGACTGCTGCAACTACCAGTAGCGCCTCGAAGCCTTTCAGTTTGAAAACGGGAGCTGGTCCAGGATTTGACCGACAGGCGGATGCCGAATGGCGCCAGGAGCAAGCTCTTAACTCAGCGCCGTCCGGACAAGATAATGATACTGCGATACCCAAACCGGGCAGTCTGCAGAGGGATACAAAGGAGGGCAGTCTACTGAAGGAGGAGGATTATAAAAAGAAGGGAAATGCCATGATATTCAGACCTCTTTCTGTGGCGCGCAATGCCCCAAAGAAAAAGTCGGCTGCATTCGTAGCAGCGCGATCAGCTTCTAGTGCTGGTGTATCAAAAGCTGCTAATGCGAACGAGACGAAAAGGCAGGATGGTCCTGGCCAATCGACAAATGCCTCCATACCAACCACTGCTACAGCTTCAGCAGCACCTGTGAAACCAAAAGTCAGTTTATTTTCCTTTTCAAGTGAAGAAAAGGTCGCACCCGTCGAATCGGCTAGTACATATGAATCACTTGTCTACAACCCTGGAGGCTCCGATTCTCCTCCTGATGCCGAAGAAGACTTGGCTTCACTAGAACATCACAAGAATCCATCAGCTCCCTACCCGACCCCCTCAACCCAACAAGAATCCACACTTGACGCAATCGCGAATGATCTGAACCTCTCGCGCGCCCAAAGGCGACAGCTAATGGGCCGTAACCCTGGGACATTACAAACAAACTCCCGAATACTGAACTTTAACACCGATACCGAGTATGCTGCGAACCAAGAAATGCTAGCCAAAGCCTCTGATGAAGAACTGGCGGCGCAGCAGCACAACCCTGTCAGAGCAATTGCGCCTGGTAAACACTCTCTGCGCCAACTTGTACAGGCAGCTAGCTCGCAGAAAGATGCGCTTGAGGAGAGCTTTGCTGCCGGGAGGAGGAATAAGAAGGAGGCTGGATCAAGATATGGTTGGTGATATTCAGGATTCCTTGATAGATTTTACTCGCAAATGCATTGCATATCAGTCAAACATAAGTTACATTAGTCAGACATATTATACCCAAATAACTACAATCTAATTAGATATAGTAAGAGAGCCTTTCCAATCATTGAATCAATGTATATCCGTAGTCAACAAAATGTAACATTTCTTTTATATACATAATTTGTCCTGATAAATACTTGCAAGAAAAAACTCCCCTGAAACATGCAACTCAATCTAAAACTCCACAAAATGCGATTTGAACATGAGAAACTTATGCCGATGTATCAACCACCTCTGCAAACCATTGCTTCAATGCCATTGCCAAAACAGCTGGCAGTTCACGCACATTTCTCACAACCAAGTAATAGGCAAATGGGAACCCCTCCAAATATCTTTTCATCTTCAGTTTCATCTCACCATTACCCATGGCAGAGTCATCAGGCTCAAAGCTTGCTTGCGTCAAGTCCAATATTGAGCTTCCTGCCGCGGCATCAACAATGATAAACACAATCATAATGCGCTCCTCTTGTGCTTGTCTCACTAGACGCCGAATTGTCTCGTGATCTTCACAAATACCGTCAGAGATGATGAGCTCAAGCTGCCACAGATCAGCCGCATTACTACCACCTCCACCGGGTCGCCTTGCGCGCGCATCACGGAACAGAGCGATAGAATCGGCAACGAGTTTGCGCACATTCGTGCCGGTCTGCTGATAACTGAACTGTTGGAAGACTTGCGTGCCGGCCTCTGAGGAGAAGGGCTTTCCAAACTCATGGGCAACCCGAACATGTTCTTCGTCCCCAAAACCGACGATACATAAGTCGCCTGCTTCTAACATGCTCAGACTGCGAGCGACAAGGGCAAGCGTTTCGAATGCCAATTGGCTACTTCCACTTTCCAGCATGGATTTACTATCATCAACGGCGAGCATGATTTGATAATTCCTTTTACTTGGGATCGACCGGCGCATCCAGATCTTGTCGCGCTTGTATTGAGATGCGATATAAGGAATAATCTTCTTGATGTTCAGGCGTTTGCCTGTCCGGAAGTCGCCACGCAGTTTGGTGGCGAGTGTAGGAGCGAGGATAAGACGCAGCTGTTCTGTCAGAGAAAGGGAGAGATCATTGGTGACAGCTTCATAATGAGCCCATAATTTTCTTGCCTCATCTATAGACGTTTTCGGTGCACTTGTAGAGGAAAGCTGAATGGCTGCAAGATGAGCATCGACCTCGTCTAGTTCTTCAGTCATTGGTGGCTCGCCGCTTCGATCCTCGGAAGCTTCGCCAACCAATGTGCTTTTGGCCGTACGGGCACCATTAGGAGCATTTGACTCAGCTGCATCGAGATCCATTGCAACTTCATCTATCGAAGTTTCATCAGGTTTCGTCTCTTTTTCATCTTCCGCGATATCAGGCAGGATATCGTCAGCAGCAGTGGGCTTTTCACTTTCGACGCCCTTCTTTTGATCTATTGCTTCTGCTTGTTCTTCGCTTGCCTGACCCAAAGCTTGTGTATCGGCAACATCGTCATCATCTGCTAGATGCTCAAAATCTGCATCGGCCATGTCGGTATCAGGAGGAAGTGTTTGTTCATCTTTTTCCGCCGACGAGTTCATAATCTCTCGCTGTCGACGGTGCCATTCCTCAAGAACGTTGCCCAGCTTTTTAAATGCCTCTGACTGTGGGTCGTTTTGCGCGTCTTCGCCCATCCCACCTGAGCTGCTCTCTGCCTTCTTGCGATCTTCTCCTTCTTCCGTAGCACCATTAGGCTGTTCTTCTGCGCCAGCCTGTTCAGAGCCTCCTTCCTGCTGTGCTTTCCCTGATGAGCCCTTCTCCTCATTGACGTCTGTATCTAAACCAACGCCACCGGTAATTTCGTCACTCTGGTCAGCGTTCTCTCCAGTTGCAGTGTTATCCTCCTCTTGCGCAGTTATTTTATCCTTTTGCTCTGGTTCTTCTTCCGCCGTCTCATCTTCACCGGCGATCTCTGTCGTTTCCTTGTCATCCAGCTCCCCCTGCTCCTCAGTCCCCTCCTCATTATTTTCTCCCATATCGATATCACCCGGATCTGGAGAAGTCTCACGGTCGAAATCATCTTCAGCTTTTTCTTCGACTTTTTCTTCATTAGAGGCTGCTTCAAAGTCGGACAATCCATCCATCCCATCATCGCTCATATCTGGCTCAGCATCATCTTGTTCTTCACCATCAAGCTGCATCTCTTCTGGGAGGTCAAGTGTTTGTTCCTCCTTGGCATGTGGATCGGTGACGTCGAGTTCCTCCCTGCCACCAGTTTCTCCTTCATCTTCAGGGGCTTCTTCTTCTATTTCTTTCTCACCCTCCATTGGCTCTTGGTCTCCTTCCTTCTCTTGTTCCTTCAGCTCCTGCTCTTTCTTCTTGTCGTTGGATGCAGCTTGTTCATCCGGCTCAGACTGACCCTTGCCTTCTTCATTCTCAGTCTCTTTCTGCTGTTCATCGTGTGAACCGTCCCATAACTTCTCGTCAACAGCATTCGGATCAAGATCATTGACACTGCCAACCTCTTCATCTATTGTGTCATCTTCACCTTCTTGGTCTTGATCTTCTTGGTTTTCATCTCCTTCATCTTCCTGTTGATCGTCTAATTCCCCTTCCAGGTCTTCTTGGTCCATGTTGACAGCGTCTTCAGACTTGTCTAGCTCATCCTTTGAGGACTTTTCTTGGTTCTTTTCTTGTGCTAGTTCTGACAAGTCCTCGTCATCCTGCACATCTTTACTGATGTCCTCGGCCCCTTCTCCTTCGCCCAAGCCAGTTCCACTTTCTACCTTACCGGCGCCACTCTCCTCAGTGGAAGCCTCGCGTGGACTACAGAATCCGTCTGAGGCGATCTGTGTAAAAGACTTTGAAAGCACGTAAGACATCTTACAGATTTCTCGGTGAAATTGGAGATGACGACCGGTCAAGTCCTTGCAGACATTGTAATATTGATCAATTATCGGGAGCAACCCAGCCATGATGGCACTAGCGAGAGGTAAGCTGGATTCGGAATGCTCTAAGAACTGGAGTTTATCGAGCACCGAGTTCAAGGATGTGGAGATGTCTGCAATGTGTAAATCCCGGAGGGCCTTCGACATTGACGAGTCTGTCCGCGAAAGCCAATCTTTGTCTTCCACATTGGGTGGTAGGGAGGTCAAAGAACCCTTGAGTTCTTGTAGCCCGACTAATATCATATCTACTGCGGATAGATATTCCTCGTTTAGACGATCGATGGGAAGATCATAACTGCCAGTTAGGCCGACAGGAGGAACTTGAGCTTCTAACCAACAGACGACCTGCTCAAGTATGAAAGCTAAATCAGGTCGTTGCTTGACCAACGCTGTTAACTCGTCTTTGAATTGCTTCAGAGAGTCTATAACTCCCCGCCAGGCGCGGACCGCAACCTGAGAAGTTATTCCGGATGGTAAGACTGGCAGTTGCTCGAAACTAGCTTTAATACCTGCAAAAGTGTCTTTCCATTGTTGAAGAGTGCCAGCAACGCTTGGTAATCCAGAAAACACAGAGTGAATATCCAAAATCTCCACACTAACACCAAGAAGTGGTATCAGCCAAGAGACACGTTTGAATGCATTTTCTCTCGCGTCTCGGAGATTTTGGCTTTCTTGCTTGAGATTCTGGGGTCCATGAGTCCAGAGGACCTTTAGTTTATCACAAGAGGTTTTGAGATCGATCAACTGTTTCATTGCAGGTGCAAGACAGTCTCTTTGCTTTCTAATCAACACTAAGAGACCCTCGGCAGAACCAATACTTCTCGTCACTTCTGCAGGGTTCAGATCTTCGTTGTACTCGCGATAGAACTTTCTGACATGCGGAAGAACATCGAGAAATCGATGGAAATAGGAGTCCGCACTTTTCGCTAACGCACCAACCGGGCTATGGTCAAATATGAAGCTTGGTGTGGTGGCCAAAACTTGAACTGTTGACGTTTGCTCTTCGATGAAAACGGTGCTAACATTTCTCCTGATGCCCATGAAGTGTAATTGACGGAGTGTGTCGGCATAAAAACGGCGCTTCTGGGTCTTGAGGTGCTGGACCTGATCCTTATTTTCTTCTGTCAGAGTTCCCGGTGTCTCAGATTTAAAAGACTTGATGCTCTCAATGACATCTGTGACAAAGCTGTTGAGCTGCGTTGGAATATCGAGTTCAGATAACGATGTTGTGTACACTCTCAACATGTTGCTCGCAGTAGCTGATGGATCCTTGAATCTAGGTGCTCTGTTTGCCCAGACAAGGTCATACCCTTGGCAGATAGCGAGCGCTTTGGATGAATCCCACGAAACATTTACAAGCTGAGCAGTCGAGTCAGAGTCCCCTAACTGCTCTTGGAATTCAGGCATGCCGTGTTTTAGCAAAGAGTCGGTAGGTTGAGCGAGCAGCTCTCTATACTTCCGAACATATTTAAAGAGTTTGTAATGCGACCGACGAGCGCTTTCACGCAAAGCCGTAATGTTGGTATCCTTCCAGCTAGCAAGTTGAATTTGCTCTTTGACATCCTTTTCAATAGACTTCCTCCCTTCTTCCAAAGCTTTGGATATCACAGGCTCAAATGGTCTGTAATGCCGGAGGAAGTTCTCCAAAGCAGACACAGTGCCACTGAGTACCGGATAGTGATTCGCAAACAGAAGTAACAGTGACCTAAAATGCTCCACTAAACGCAAGCGGGAGTTGAACTGACCAAGATTTGTGGACATGAGAAAGCCTGTGAGCGTTTCCAATGCCTCGGCAGTGTAGGTTTTGAGATCTTCTCCGTTTTCTGCCTTTTGTAGCGGAAGTGCAATAAATGCTTCATACGCCACAAACCACCAGGTACTGACTGCGTTCTCACTCTTTTCGTATTCCAAGTCCAACAGTTTAGCCCACGTTGACAATTCCAGACGCCTCCAGCTGATAATCAGAGCAGTTATATCATCATATATTGAAGCAACCGTATACTCTCTGCTAGCAACCAGTTGCCACTCATAAACGAGGCTGTGCAGTTTTTCCACCTTTGTGATGTACTTGGCAACAGGCTCTAGATGTTTGAATTGCAGAATCTCCTGACAGCACGTGAGGACGTCATGGATCGCTGCATGTTCAGGCCACGCAGCTTGAAGCTGAAGGAAGCGTGTTCGAGTCGAGAGGACAAGAGAGACGAGACGTTTAGCTTCTGCAATGTTGGCGTCGGAGTAGAAGTTATAGTGTCTTGATGATACATCCTTGTAAGATTTCAACTCATCTTGTAAGACCAAAAATATACCGGGCAAATGAGACTTAGGTGAGGCACATGGCTTGTCGCCATTGGTGCTTAACGATCCAAGCAAGCGTGTTGAGTCCGCTATGAACTGTCTCAAACTTGTCTCGACGTCTCCATATTCAAAGATCGAGGCATGAAGCTTTGTCAGCCTGAGGGAGATGGAATTCGTGTCCATTCGAGCTTTTTCCAATTCATTCTGTTCAATGCTGTCGAAAACTGGAAATAATTCACGTAGTTCTGATTCGTCAACCTCTTCGTCGTCCTCGAATGATCCCTTGTAGCGGTACATTTGGGACTTCTGTGCTTCTTCCTTTTGGTCTTGGGCTAGTTGGGTTTTCCAGATGTGATGCAAAGACCCAAGTATCTCTCTGAGTGATTGAAGACCGCTTGCTGAGGCCAGGCTAGATGGGTTTGTACGGTGATGCAGAACCAATGACGAGAATTGATGCATTTGCACCTGAATATGATTTGATGGCGCAATTCCAAGCGTAGTTCGCTCTTCTGGCGTAGCATAATTGTTACCGCCAATCAAGGGCGTGGTCTGGGTGATGATTGAGGTTTGCGAGGACTTCGATATAGTTTTGTTTGCTCCATTCATACAAATTGATGCACCTAGATCAAGCATTGTCAAGAACTGGGTAGCTAGGATTGTTACGTCGTCGTAAGCCCTGAAATTGGAGCGAAGGCGAGCACAAATGAGGCGAATATTTTGTCTTAGGAGATTTCCATATTTATGGAATTCAGCAGCATCATATGTTTCGGGGCTTCTGCTCAATACTGAATTATGCAAATTTGAGAACTCTCCTTGCAATTCCGAGAGTTGTGACTGTGGTGGGCGGCTCACGGGAGATGCAGGTGGTGTTGAGCCCAGCTTCTCCAGTTCTTTCTCAATCAGACGACGCCGCAGGTTGGAAGTTCTAGCAGAGAACTTATTTTCAAATGTTGCCAGAGCTTCGTCTTCGATGGTGAGTCTCTGGACTTCGTCGGTATGGCGTCGCCTTTCTATGACCAAACCTAGGGAAGGGTCATAAGGTTTGTCTGGTACAAAAAGACGTAGACAGACCACTGAGAGCTGAATGCAGACACGGCCTAACTGATAAATATGGGATTCTCCTCGGATGCTTGCAAGCGTCTGGACGCAATCAGAAAGATCATTAATAAATTGGCTGAAGAAGTGATCTGGCGACAGGTCAATTGCTGCTTCAAGTCGTGGGACTGAACCGTGAAATTTTCCACTTTTTTCAATGGAACGTAGAACATCGATAATATTTTCAACCACGGTTTCGTTCAGGAAATCTTGATGAAGAACTATGATCTCCAATGCAACTTTTGCAAATACTCTCGCTAGTAGTAAGCTCTGGACAAGCGAGATCTCGCGGGAACTGTAGGCCACGGCTTCAATTAGAGAATGTAGCTCAGTCTGAAAAAAATCGAGTCGTCCAAGAGAGACTTCATTAGCATGCTCTAGGTGCTGTAGCAAGTCCGTGGAAAATGACAAAGTCCAAGGCGGGGGAGCGTTTGCAGTTCCTTCGGAGGAGTTATAGAGTGCCAGCTTGTGCAAGATTGCAGGAATCCGTGATTTTTGGTCAAAGGCCAGAACTGAATTAGCTGGTCTCCCGGCAAGCAATGGCAGAGTTTCATTCAAATGAGCATGACGATATATCTGGCTTTCATCCCAAAGCGTTGGTAGGTCATGATATTCACATATAGTTTCAAAGATCTGCAGGAAATGCGGAGGTTGAGGTGACGAATATAGTTCAGTTGCCGAAACCAAATCCCTTACTTGTTGTTTCAAGCCTTGAACCAGAAGTTTGCCATCCGCATTATTCAGTAGCACTGCAGTTTGTGCGTCAATGAGTGATTTCCGTACCAGTCCAAGCTGGGAGATCTTTAGTCGCGTTTGGAGAGCAATCTTATTAAAATCCGCAACCATCATCTCTAAATCGAGAAGCGAATCAAGCTGGTCGATAGCAGCACAAGTTGCAGGCCTCCAAGCATCCCAGATTCTACGCATGCTTAGTCCTGATTTCAACGCCCAAGTTGACCTGAATTGGCCGAGAAGCTGAGACAAAGAATTAAAAAGCGTGGCGAGCGCTGGTGTACTTTGAATGTGAGACGACAATATTTGCTGACCGATTTGCAGATATATTTGGAATGTCCCTTCATCAAGCTCTTTAACCTGGGTAGCGGCGAAAATATCCCAGCAAAATCTAGTGAAACTTTTCAATATCGTTACAGAATCATCTGAGATTGGTGAATTTCCGTCTAAGCTTTGGATGGATTCAGAGGATGTCAGAACAAAGTTCGTCAAAAAAGAACTCACTGCCTGAGTATCGTCTTTCATCAGGCTTGAGATCCTCGTTGAAGCAAAAGAACGTTCTAGTCTTGTCATCTGAGAGGGCTTAAGATAGTAAGAGTTCTGATTTGCTTTCGATAGATGCTGCTGGAGGTGGTGAAGATCTTTCTTTATATCTTGTAGGTGAGCGGCGACGATAATCTGATTAGCATGGCTTGGATTCCATATCAATTGAGCTTCATTAACAAGAAGATGAAGAAGAATGGCTTGTTCATCGTCAAACTTTAATTGTCTGAATTGGCCCCATTCTGAATTGTCTCGTACCAGTCGTGCATAGCGCTCAAGGGTTTCGAAGATCGCAATTGAATTTTCTGCAAGAGGGAAAGATGCTGTAATGTGCTGAAGTGACCCGTGAAAATTGGAGAAATCCGAACTTGTAAGGTGATCTAGATGAATGCCAAATAACTGATTTGCAACAGCTGAAGTATGTAATTCAGGGCTGAAGTCCCAGACACTGCGCAAACGATATAAAATTGATTCCGAAGTGAATGACGGTAAATTGTTTGAGGGTACAACCGCTGGCGACGCCGGTAAAAAGCAAACCTCAACCGATCGATTACGCATAGCTCGAGACAATTCTCCATTTTTAGGATCCATAGTAAGAAATAGTCTGAAGTTCGGGTGTGGCACAATTACTCGCGCAGAGCCATCCTCGGTGCGTTGCTCGTTTAATACTAGGTAGCCATTGGGCTCCATCAAGGAGTTCAATCGATCAAGGACTGACGCGTTGCAGAGATTGGCATTGTCTAGCACAACCCAATATCCATATTGTATAGCCTCAGTTAACGCACCTTCTGTCCACTCGAAACCCACTTTCTGTGCATCCTTCGATGTCCGGGCCAATGCAGCGCACCGCCGAGTTAGAATGTCCAAAGTAGAGAGATCAAAATCCTGCCGCAGAGTATTCATAACATGTGAGAGGGTTTGAACAGTGATCTCAGGGTCTTGACATGCACAATAGGCTTCTAGCCGTCGAATCGTTGAACTGGAAATAGCCTTAGACATAGCGTCGCCTACGATTTGGTGTTGCAAAAAGTCCAGTGTGTCTTTGGCAAGGGACTGTGTCTGCCTGCGATAATCAACCTGCTCAAAACCGCCGATCAAATCCATCGTATCCGTGTCAGCACTCAACGCCAATTCCACCAGTTCAGCGCCCTCTAGGGATGCAAGGGCGCGTATAGTAGCGGTTTTGCCGCAGCCTGAAGGGCCCACGAGAATGCTTGGCCAAGCTCGCTCTATGCAGAAGATGAGAGACTCAAGTATCGGAAGATGGCATGGGAGAATCTTGACGTTCTGTTCGACAATACCCTGTCTGATCTTCTTCCTGGGCATGACGGCAACTCCAACTTGGAAGCACTCCACACTCAGGTCGTGGTAATAAGACTTTTCAGGCGTTGGATATCCGAAGGACTGCTTGAAGATTTCGGATATTAAAGAGCGGTCCTTCTCCGTGCGGAATCGCTGGCTGATTATGTTTTCGAGAAAATAGCCGCTGGGTATTTGCACATCTTGTCGGTCAGCTAGCTGAAACCATCGTATTATATCGCGAAGATTTAGTTCCCATGGGCCTCCAGTATTCGCGAATTCCCGGTCATGATCGATGGCCCAATTCAATTTTGATATGAAATCCACAACCTTCGTCGTTTGCTCGAGAGAAGTTCTGGGAAATAATTTCGAACAGATGCTGTTCAGATCTGCATCACTGAAGGAGTCGGCATAGACTACTGTGAACCGATTTACAAATGATGCTGGAAGTCCCTTCCTGCCACCGCCTTGGTGATGCGGATTCTGAGCAGCAAACAGAACGAAGTCGGGATGTCTTTTAAATGTTTGATCGAGTTCGGCTATATATACCTGCTGGCGATGATCAAGACAGGAATTTAGACCTTCCAACACTGACTGGGAGGCGAGGTTCATTTCATCCAGCAGCACCCAATCTCCGCGCTGCATTGCTTGTAAGAAAGGAGCATCTCGCCATGCAAACTGGCCCACATCACCGCCTTCTATCGGAACATCTGAGCCGAACAGATCAGTGAGGTCTGTTTGTTCCGACAAATTAATTCTTGTCAAAGGCTTTCCAAGAGCACGAGCAAGAGATGCAACCAAAGTGGTTTTTCCAACACCAGGGCTGCCTTCAAGAAGTATAGGCTTCGATGTCTGCAAACCACGAGCTATCCGCACAGAGTTTGCAATGGTTGTTGGCGCATTCATAACGAACTCGGGATCCGGAGATGAATTTGATGACGCCAGTAGTTTAAAGGGCCCGACCTGAAGATAACCATCTTCAATGAGCACATTGGCTTTCTGGTAGTAAATTTCCACGGCATTTATTTCGAGCAAGGTTGCTAATTTTTCGAGGCACAGTTGCCTATTTTGAGCGACACTGTCCATTGATATAGACAACATTGCAGAAGGGTTGGCACCTAATGTATCAATATAAACCATGGCTGCTCCTTGAACGACTGCAAAATCCGGGTCCGATGATGCACATTTGTTAATAAATTCGACCCATCCCAGCAGATCACGTATGGATAATGTAGAATTGGATGATCCCTGGAAAGTCTCTTTGAACCATTTTGCAAATTTGAGCATCGCCTTGGCCCTAGTTTCATTCTCGAAATGCAGCTTATCCTTGAGAATTGGCAGTATATCTTCTTCTTCTGACAACTGAGGGACCCAAATTTCTGTCATTCGATTCCTGAGAGCTGCTGATAGCTCTCTTTTGCCGTAGTCTCCGCCAGGATTCATAGTCGACAAAAATTGATATCCGTCTTGGGCCACAACTAAAGAATCAATAGGCCCCTTCTCTGCAAGTAAAAGCGATCTATGAGGCTCGAGGACACTATTGAGTCTTTCCAGAACGGAATCATCAGCAAGAGATACTTCGTCAAGAAGAAAATACTGTCCGGTCTTCATGGCAGTTATGAGACTTCCATCAGACCACTCAAACAGAGCTTGAGATCGAGTTATATTTGTCTTAATGCGATGCAGCAATTCTGCTGGGATTTCTTGCAATGTTTCAGCGGTCAGCTCCGAAAATACGGCTTTCATTTCCTCCAAGCTCCTTGGCGTTTCTTTGGCTGCAGTAGTCGGAACCAACAGCAAAAGACGCTCGAGATCATCATGTAATTGTCGCTCAATAGCAGAGCGATTCCGTAATGGCCGCTGTGCTCCCACGAGGTCTCCCGTTTCAAGGTTGACATGAGCATTGACGATGAAGATATCCTTACCATAGATCTCAGCGACAGCCTGGCAGATTTGAGTTTTGCCACAGCCAGTTTCTCCAACCAGGAGAACGGGCTCATTGTTCCTCAGAGCTTCAGAGACGAGAACAAATACTCTTCTCATTGCTTTTGTCCAGACAACATTTTGTGATAGTGAAGACTTTCCTTGGGCTCTTCTCTCCAATTCAGCACCACTATAAACATCATCTTCATTGATCTTAACCTTCATAACATCTTCTATGACTTTCTTGACTGCAGCTCGTTCGGAAGAATTTCGCACTCTCTCCGCAAGAAGCATAAAGCCGTTGATAGCCAAGGTTTCACGATCATCCGCCTGGCGAAGTGCCCATCTGAAAAGGTCTCGCAGAGTGGCGAAACTGTTCTTCTGTTCGAAAAGGCGAGTGGATTGTCTCAGAAGTGAAAGCTTTTTATAGACGGCGACAATTCTAGCGCAGAAAGATGGCGCTATCTGTGTCCGCTCTTTGAGAATGTATTCCAATTCATCTTCTGGAATATCATCGAAGTGCAATTCAAGAAATCGATTCCTGAACGCCCTGGATAGAACTTTTCGTCCACCGTAGAGACCCGCTGGATTTTGTGTCGCAAAGAGCATAAAATTCGGATGCGGTTGAATGACTTCTTGCGTCTCTGGGAGAAATAGCTCTCGGTTGTCGTCCAAAAGTCGGTTAAGAGCCTCCAAAACATCTGACGGTGCCAAGTTGAGCTCGTCAAGAACAATCCAGTAGCCATTTCTCAAAGCTTCCACCATTACACCTTCTTGGTATTTCAAAGTCCCGTCATCTGTTGATACGTAAGACCCGAGATATTCTTGTAAATCGGTGTGTTCATGGTTATTTATGCGGACAAATTTATTGCCAGACACTTTAGCAAGATATTCGACCATACTCGTCTTGCCAGATGATGTTGGACCCTGAAGGAGAATTGGGGATCGGCGCGTGGAGCTTGCGCGTAGTAAATTCTTCAAGTTCTTTTCGATAAATGGTGTTATGATATAATGAGGCTGTTTCTCCGCTGTAAATGGGCCCTTCTTCATCCAATAATGCTTGAACTGCACGTAATCATTGCCGTCGTTTGGTGGCTTAGGTACTTGACCGAGCAATGATTTGGCATGCTTTGCAGAACCAAATATGTGTATCTCAATGAGAGGCACTACAAGCTTTTCCGACTCTTGGCTAAGAAGTGTCAAGAAGCTCATGCAAAACCCTTCATAAGAAGCTCTTCGTAGACCATAAATATGAACATGATCCACTATGTAGACAAGTGTCCGTACTAATGTACGGATACTGAAATGAGGCTTTTGGCCAGCACCATCAGTCAGCTTATTATCCGTCGTCAATTTCTTTGTCTCAAGATAGAGGTTTGCAATATCTGAGGCGATTCGGAGGTCGCTTTGGGCTAAATTACCCAGATACGTCTGGATCAATCCAAGCAGGTCCTCCAAGTCAACGTCTGGAGAGTGGACATAAATCTCAGTAAACCTCGAACGTAATCCTGGAGCCAGATCTCTTTTTCCCGCATCGGTAGCAGGGTTCATAGCCCCAAATATTCGAAAATCGGGATGTCCATATACACGTTCCACATCACCAGCCTCCGACAGAAGGACGGAAGGCAATCCTTCATCGCCATGGTGCAGTAAGCTCGCAATATTCTCGAGAATATCAGGAGTTGCCAAGTTTATCTCATCAAGCAAAACCCACTCGCCATTTCGTAGAGCTCTAACAATCTTTCCTTGAACAAATGCAAACGCGAATTTTGAATCACCTTTGCTTGCTTGAGCTTCGAAATCGGTCAATTGGACTTTGAACACTTCCCACTTCTCCCGCAGCGCGGCATACTTAGGGGAATCCAGTTTGCGCTTTTTGGATGGCTGTTCTTCATTGGTGTCTTTGGGGCGGAAAACACTGTCAGCCATGCGAACGGCTTCGTGCCAGAGATTGACTAGACGGGGCCAGTTTCCACTTGTTAAGCTCTTGGTAACTGACGTTAGAAACTTCTGGTTTTTTTTGGCGGAGAAGGTTTGTTCAAAAAGCTGGTTGAATTCGTCCAGTAAGGGAATAGCCATTGAACGCAGATTGACAGGCCGAAACCCTCCTAAAAGATCAGTACTCTCACTCTGTTGGGAGAGATTGACCACGGTAAGTTTCTGGCATTTAAGGTAAGCCAGTTGCTGAATTACGGCTGTCTTGCCGATACCGGTCTCACCGACAAGAAGTACTGGCTCCGAGACCTGAACAGCAGCCGTAATCTGCTCCATTGTCTTCAAAGCTGCCCTTGTTGGGGCAAAGCGAGAAGCTGACTTGGTAAATCGGGACTTTGCTGTTCTTGTTACCTTCATTTTTGTACAGACTTCTCTTCCAACCGAGAAGCTCTCTTCGTGCTCGGCGTATGGAGGAGTTCGCTCATGAAGGCAGTAGTGAGACCTTTGAGGTGATAAGTGAAGAACTTCGGCAATAATAGATGATAATATGTGGCCAAAATCTCGATCAGGTAAATATCGAATAAAAACATCCACGGTATCGAGAAACATATCGTCTTCAAAACTTTCAGGCGTTGCTTCATGTCCTGAAACTATCCCAAGGCGCAAGAGCCGTTTGTGCAATCTATTGCAAAGCTTTATCAGATCTCGTAGTCCCGGGGTTCTTCCTTGGGCAGATCTAGTTGCCATGTTGCTTTGAAAAGCAGAGCAAAGCTTCTCATAAATGTTAATGAGGGTAGGTACCCGTGACGAAAGCAGCGGATATTTCTGAGTGAGAACTTGGCGAACTTCGTCTAGAGGCAAAGATTTGATTTGGATTTTATTCCATAATCTAAATCCTAGAAGCCCATGACTGGGAGCAACTTCTTCTCCTTTGCTGTTGAGTGAAGATTTCATGGTGGCAATTATTCTAAAACCATCGGCGCATTTTATTCTTTCCTTCCGACTCGGTATAAGCAGCTCTCCTTTCTCAATCACTGGCAACATAAGACCTATGACTTCCGAAGGGGCTCGGTCCAGATCCTCTATCAGAATCCAACGACCTTCTTTGGCAGCTTTTGTCAGAACCCCAGGCTGCCATGCAAAAGCACCAGTTAATGACGACGTTGCATACATGCCGAGCAAGCTTTTCGCATCTGTTTGTTCGTTCAGGTGAAGAGTTACCATGGATGATCCTTGGCCCATTGTTTTGGCAATGTCATTTACCAAGGAAGTCTTCCCCGAATTTGGCAGTCCAACAAGGAGCACTGGCTTCTGTTCGAGTAAGGACTCGGCGATGTTGTGTAAGTTATTCGTTACTGTGGTTGTCTTGACAAGGTTGCTTGCGGTGACAGGCTTATCCCACCTGACTTTGGGCACGAGAACCCCGCCGATAGCAGCAGTACGGGAAGACAGCTCTTGGCTATATTTTCCCACCATATTCAATACGGCATCAACTGAAAATGTACCCCTCTTCTTCCGCACTTCAGCATCGAGATACTGCCAACGGCGCTCCTCCCACAACCCAAGCAGTCTATAATCAATCATAGTATTCTCCCACGAGCCTTCAATAGGCTCCTCATCAAGATGCGTCACCACAATCCCTTGTGTTCCTCCATCCGCAACCCTCATACAATAACAGAAACATCGAACCGCCAAATAGCGCACGCACTTATCCGCGTGTTGGAAGAGTGATTGGAATTGGACGGGAGAAAAGTAGTTTGAGAAAGACTGGATATCAAAGGATAAAAGGCGAAACACGCACAAAAGAGTACTGGATTGCGTCGCACCGTCAAGGCCAAGTAAGTCTGGTTTCGTATCGCGGGTGGTATGTAGGTAGTTGCTGGCAAAAGATCGAAGGTGCGGCGCAAGAGGCAAAATTCGAGAAAATGCAGAAAGCACGCTTATATAGTGGGTGCGAGGGTCTAAATCGAGCCATCGTGAGGCTATGTCGACGAATAGAGGCTCGTAAGACGCAAAAATCCATTCTGTATTCCCCGGCGCGAGTGCCGCAAGTGCAAGCGCATCAAGATATTCCGATCCAGATGCATTGTATAGTCGCTCTGTGAGTTCGTCTGGAAGGCGACGGATTGCTTCGGCTTCTGAGAGCTTCAGCTCGAAGACAGGTCGCTCTTGCATCGCAGCGGCCTATCCTCACAATGTAGAAGCCCTCCACTTATTTAAGAAGAGGATATTCCATCTTCCTCCAGATCACCGAAACTTTTTTTTAGAAGCACTTTTTCTGCCGCAGCAATTGTGGGGCCCGTGTTCCCCACCGCCTTGGTGGTGGAGGATCGCAGCTTCTGCCAAGACAGCAGCTCTCGTTCAACGAGAGCAACATCAATATTAATATTAACGCCTAGAATGCGCCCATCAACCGCGACGCTGCTTATCTTCTAATCCAGAGCAGATCGATCTGCCCCTTCTGCTCCGATGCATTTTCCATGCTAGAACCATGTCCGCGACAACTCCCAGCCCTGGCGACGTGGAACTAAGAGCTTCACGGGGTGTTTACGCAGATGGCTCCGAAGACGACGATTTAGTATTGAATGACCACAACGATGAAGCCGCCTTCGCGGAAGATCCATTTTCGCAAAACTATGACGAGCCGTGCGCTAGCCCCATCTTTCATATGCCAAAGTCTGTCTCTAATGATAACGCAAGAATATCCTTCAAGCGCAAACAAAAGCAGTCTGCTCGTTTCGGCTTATCAAATGTCTTCTCCAGAGGCGGCAGTAGCGCCTCTCATACACTTACCGGCTTACCAAATGGAGATGGAATCTTAGATAATGGGTTGAACTTTTCTGGTGATTCGAGAGCTGCCCATAACGCCAACGGCGACGTCGGTGCTTTCAAAGAAGACGGTCCTTTGGACTGGTACGTTGAAGGACCAGGGCGAAGAGTGGCCTACGATGACCTTACTGCAATAGACTGGGTTTTTGAATACACCAAAGAACGACAAAGGAAACGGCTTTTATACTCTACGGGTCAAGGTGTCATGGGACATTTGCGACAACTGTTCGATGCAAGCCATGTCTGGGTGGTTTTAGTCGCAACGGGAGTGCTTGTTGGTCTGATTGCAGCATGCATCGATATTGCAAGCGATTGGTTAAGCGACCTCAAGCTAGGCTATTGCAAAGGCGAAGAAGGTTTTAGCCAATTCTACCTAAACCGCGAATTTTGCTGTTGGGGCCATGAAGGTGATATGCCAAATGTATTAATTTATCCGTACAGCAACTGACGTGACAAATTCTAGATTTTTCGGAATGCGTTGGCTGGATACCGTGGAAGAATGCCTTAAAAGTATCCTCTGCAGGCGGAGGTTACGTATTGGAGTATATATTTTTTATGATCTTTTCCGTATGCCGGGTCCGCAGCTGCTACACCCATCGACACCCAAGCTAACATTCAAAAATAGGTCCTCTTTGCATTATTTGCGTGCATATTGGTTCGAAGTTATGCACCATACGCCAAACACAGCGGAATCCCGGAGATCAAAACTATCCTCGGCGGCTTTGTGATGAAGCGATTTATGGGTGGCTGGACACTGTCCATTAAATCTTTGGGCCTGGTAAGTCAGGCTCACTCTACGAGATGGCTTTTATTTGTTTTTACTAAGAGGCCAAAGTGCTTGGCTGTCGCTTCTGGTATGTGGCTAGGTAAAGAGGGTCCCTTGGTCCATGTCGCATGCTGTTGCGCGAACATTCTCATGAAGGCATTTGACACATTAAATGACAACGAAGGTGAGTTTTATTTGTTTTTTCGATCAAGAAAATGGATGGCAATATCTTACGTCCATGGGATTAGCGAGAAAACGAGAGATTCTCTCGGCTGCTGCGGCTGCAGGCATATCTGTTGCCTTCGGAGCTCCTATTGGTGGCGTACTGTTCAGCTTGGAGGTATGACTTAGCCCTTTGCATTAGATATCGTCATTCATCTAACTTCGAAAATCCAGCAACTCTCGTACTATTTTCCGGATAAAACAATGTGGCAAAGTTTCGTATGCGCTTCTGTTGCAGCAGTCACACTACAAGCATTGAACCCTTTTCATACTGGTAAGATTGTGCTTTACCAGGTAACCTACACTAGAGGCTGGCATAGGTTTGAAATGATACCTTTCATGATGCTTGGCATCATAGGCGGACTATACGGAGGGCTATTCATCAAACTCAATATGAGGATAGCCAAATGGCGCAGGTCCAGAGGCTGGTCTTACCCTCTACTTGAAGTAGCCTGCGTTGCTGTCATTAGTGCTCTCATAAACTTTCCCAATAAGTTCATGAGGGCACAATCATCCGAGTTAGTATATCAGCTTTTTGCGGAATGCGCAACTACTACGGATGATCAACTAGACTTGTGCAAAACAGGCGCTGCATCTTTTGGCGTTATTGCTCTCCTCCTTCTTGCAGCATTTTTGGGTGTGTGCTTAGCGTCCGTCAGCTTCGGTTTAGAAATTCCAGCCGGCATTATTCTCCCCTCGTTGGCAATCGGTGCTCTGTTCGGTCGTGCGCTTGGTATCGGCGTTGAAATGTGGCAAATGGCTTTCCCTAATTTCGTCCTGTTCGAAAGCTGTGAGCCCGATATACCGTGCATTACTCCGGCAACATATGCAATCATAGGTGCCGCTGCAGCCCTTGGGGGAGCCACCAGAATGACTGTCTCAATTGTGGTAATAATGTTTGAGTTGACAGGGGCTCTGACATATGTTATTCCGATAATGATAGCCGTCATGCTCTCTAAATGGTGTGGAGATATCTTTGGCAAACGCGGCATATACGAGTCCTGGATTCACTTCAACGAATACCCATTTTTGGATCATAAAGACGACAAACCGCCTCCAGATGTGCCGGTATCGAGGATAATGACCAATGTGGACGATCTCACCGTGATTCCTGCTGTTGCCCATACCATTGAGTCGCTGAAAAGTCTGCTTGCTCAAACACGATATCGTGGGTTTCCCGTGGTGCTGGACACATCTAACCCAGTTCTACTTGGCTACATATCCCGGAACGAACTTACATATGCATTGGAATCATCCCTATCCTCTGTGAATCGCAGTTTGGCGCCAGAGGCACAGGTACATTTTGTTCACCAGCCCTTTGCTGACCCGAACGAAACTCTTGATTTACGACCCTGGATGGACCAGACGCCTATAACACTCAACAGTCACACTAGCTTCTCCATCGTCCTAGGTATGTTCCAGAGACTTGGCTTAAGATACGTTCTTTTTGTACATAAAGGCATTCTCAGGGGTTTTCTTACCAAAAAAGACGTCTGGTTTGTTTTGAATGGCATGGAAAATCGACGTGAAAAGGATTTCGAAAGTGGACCCCTTCGAGAAGCAAATACCTCGGAAGAGATAGGATTGCTTGGTGACGAACCGCGAGATGCCGATTCCGAAGATCTTGGCCTGATGCAAAGCCGGCAATCTTTGCAGTCTTTATGAGGGTGTTATTTGTTTCTTTAACGATCTATTTTTGCTCCGGATTTAGATACCATACACAGCGATAGAAAAGACGTGCCAAAGCAAGTCAGCTATTTCATTACTTCTTAATCTCCAATCGAATGCAGCCAGACGGTGTAGGAAAAGAGAGACAATGGATGCAAATTTAACGTCTAGTGCCATTAACTAGCTTAGTGCCCTTGCCAAGCTCGCTCGCAACGCAGGTCGCCTCACGAACTGCCCGCGCAATCGTTCCACGGACAGCAGCGTCTTCCAGGACAAGTAAGCCGCCCATTGTGCATCCACCGGGAGACGAGATCTTCTCCTTAACAATTGACGGGTGCTCTCCGCTCTCGATCATCCCAACTGTCCCTTTCAAGACCTGACAAGCCATGAGCTGTGCTTCAGCACGGGGCAGGCCCATGGCTACAGCGCCATCTGTCAAACCCTCAATCATCAAGGCAGTGAACGCCGGTCCGGATCCTGCCAATGCAGTGCAGACATCCATCTGAGATGGGGGCAAGTGCGCAATCTTGCCAATACGAGTGAAAATCCATGAAACAAGGCCGTCCCATTCCTTCGGCAGAGGCGGGCTTGGGATGCTTATAATTGTCATCGATTCTCTGATCATGGCAGCCGTGTTGGGCATGGCTCGAACGACAGTACATCTTTCCGAGGTAGGGGTAGCAGCAGACCCCTCTGCATATAGCGAGTTTTCAATCTGCTCGACATGCACGCCGGCCAGGAGACTGATCAATAGTTTGCCTTTCAAAACTTCTCGCATGCCAGGCACATTCAGGACGTCATTCAACATATATGGCTTACAACCCAGAATAACCACATCGGCTTCTTTGACACCTGTCAGGTTGTCATTTTGCAAAATCTTCACAGGGAACTTGGGATACGCGTCTGCAGCGCTCCGGATACGTGCTGCCGTGCGCTCTGATCTGACGCAGGCGATGAATTTAGTGGGAGTTTGAAATGTTGTTTTTGCTTCTGATTCTGAAGGTTCTGAAATCGAAGCTAGGATGCCTGTAAGAACCGCAAGACCCAGATTTCCTGTTATTGAGGGGTTAGCTTTGTGCCAGCAAATGTACAAACGTGTAGATATAAATCAACCACTCCGGTCTCGGCTAGATACACACCACATCCAAGCATCGTCAAGGTCGTCTCCCCAGACTTTGTTGCTTGGGTTTGAGTTGCCATATTGAGATTGATCTCTCTTGTGACAATTTACAAGCAACTGTCAATTGTTTGAAGAAGAAATTTTCAGACGGATATACGCACAATGATTAAAACAAATAATTTAGATTTCTTCCAAGAAGACCGGGCCGACGCAATCAGTCAATCAATGCGGGCGAGCCGGGCGGTATGCATTATCTGTTGGCTATACTTATTCTGCCCCGCAAATTATCCTCACCGCTTCTATATAGGCCAATGGCTTGGTACAATCTCGTACCCTCACTCTCTTGCAAGACCCTGCCATTCACGAAGTGCATACAGTAAACTACATTGCTACCAGTTTAAAAGATGGCGGATCCTTTCGAAGTTCGCATGCGCTTTACAATGCAATTACAGCACCTGAGTGCTACTGTCGCCTCATCACAGAGAGCCGCACAATATGCGCTTAAGTACCGGGATATGGACGAAGATCTTCATTCATGTATCTTAGAGCAACTCGAGAAGGTAAGAGTCAAATTTAATATAAAATGCCACATGAGGGATAATGTTATCTAACAATTAACTCCAGAATAACATGAATAACAGGGCAAACATCATGTACTTTATTGAACACTTCTGCGAATTGGCAACCAAGGAGAATCACCTCAACTACGTCCGCATGATTCAACGCGATATACTTATCATCGTGGACGCCGTAGCACCATCAGATGGCTCCGGCGCACAGAACGTAAAACATGTGCGCCACGTCTTACAAGGCTTGCAGGACAAGAATGTACTTTCTTCCGAGACGGTGACAGAAATTGACGCGGCTCTCAAAGAGAGAGAAACAAACCCATCCAATGTGCTTGACGTCGAGGCACCGGAAACGTCTAAGACGACGGCGCAGACTCCCAGGGTGTCCAAGGCGAACAGCAGCTCTGCCACGCGAGTTGACAAACGGCAAATCGAGCAGCGAATTGAAGAAGATCGTGAACGGAATAAGAGGCTCCGCGAGAGCATGTGGACAGTCAGTGGCGACCATAAAGGCGAATATAAGCAGAGCTGGGATGAAGTTAGTGATGTTGGCGAGGATGATTTTGTTGGGGCCGAAGAAGAATATAGTGAGAGGCAGCAGATGGTCACTGCATGAGCAGGTTTGATATGAAATTGCATGAATACGGTGCGGGAGTTCTTGGGAAAATACTTGCTTGGATTTTAGCGTTAAGTCATTCTTCACTATTGTTTGTATAAATACTTTTGGAGAGTTGGGTGGACAATCATTGTTCATATTACTATTGCTCTTATCAATGTTGTTCTGACAACCTCGCCGTTCTGCCACATTTGAATTTACACGTTTAAATAACTATATCTAAATTAACATGGTCTAGAATAGTGTTTTTAAAATATACATATATATTTATATACCACGATATAATGAATTATTGAGATTTAACCTTCATTTACTATATATTGAGCCCGGCGAAACTAAACTCCGGATAAGAACGGAGTCCCCGCCGGAGAAGATTTCTCCAACAAAATAATCAAGCAATCATTTAATTGATACCAGAATACATACAACGATCGAGAGGCCATTTGAAAACCGATCCCTCTCTGGATATACCGAATTACATGGAATCTTAATTATTTTTGGCTTTTCTTCTGACTGATGTTCTCCCAAGTTCTCAACAAGGCAAAGGGTATTTTCTCGAAAAATAATCTCCCTGCCTTTGTCAGCGACGACAGCAGCTCTGCCACTGCCCAAGCGGATTCAGCAGATAGCACGGACAAATCGTCATCCCCTACGATTACTGAAATGGTGGTGACTACAAGACGGGGCCATGCGGAATCGTCGCCACGGGCTACAACTGGCTCCGATTCTGCGGTGAATGGGAAGCGCAAAACTCGAGAAAGCAACGCAAACGGCACCGAGTCAAGTAAGCGGAGAAGGATATCGACCAGCGAACTTGAAGGAAGCCTTATAGAAGAGCTATCGTCTCCAGGAAATATACCGAAAAATAGCGTGACTGTTGAGATTCCGGGGACTAAAGAAAATCGGAGCAGCAATAGATTTGAAGTAACAGACGACGCTCAGGTGGCAACTTCAAGCACACCGTCGAAAACACAAGCAAGCAACCACATTAGATTTGGCAGTGAAGAGCCAGCACTCCCCATCAGGACTGCCAAGGAAATCGATAACCCTGAGTCCGCCGCGCCCGAGGAAGCTTCGGAGAGTGATGACGACGAAGCACCAGAAATAGTGGACAACTCTGCTCAATTACTATCGTTGAAGGTTCAAGCACAGAAACAAAAAGAAGCTAAGAAACGGTACGTCATAGAACACTGCACAGGAAGGGGAGGCCTTGGTTCACTAATAATTCTGCAGTGATGAAATTTTGCAAAAGGAAAAGCGGAGGTTACAGGATGAAAAACAGAAATCTCAAGCAAAAGCTTCAGCAAAGCCGAAATTAGAGAAATCCTCAAAAACACAGCTCATCGACACGAAATTGGCTCAAGATGACGACCTGGTATCCGAAAGCACGGCCACCCTTCAGGGATCCGTTGTCAGAGAGCCAGGCCGCCGAGTACTACCGGCCTTGCTTCCAGATGAGATATTGAATGCAGAGCCTGTTTACCGGCTGCCGTCACCTCCCCCCGAGCAGCAGCGGAAAGATACGAAGCAACACAAATTCTTCAAAGACGTGGACAGGCCTGCGAAGGATATACACCGCGGAGACGTGACCATCAGAGTGTTGGAAGACAAGAAGAACATGCTCCCTCCGAAGAGTTCAAAAGTCGGAAGTAACGTGAAGGCTGCCTGGATAGCTGGACAGCGGTCCAAACATGCTCCTGGGGGGCTCAAGCGCGTCGGAGGTGGTCCAAAGAGTTTTGTTCGGCGTTAAGTCCGCATTGCAATTCCTTTTGTTCGGCGTCGGCGATTGTCATCTACATGTTTGCTGCAATTGTGAAGAGGATTATTTTGTGTTTCGGTGTTCATATTTATGTTCTATACATCTGTTCTGTGCGATGCAGATCAAGAAGAGGATTCCGGGCCAGCTCCATGAGAGCATGGCAAGCAGGTTATTGAAAGCGATAAGCATATTACTTGAAGCGCGTTTGTACAAGTTATTATCTGTTATCATTTATGTTTTTAGATGGCCTACGTAGTATTTAGTATTTACGAACGGGGTTGTACAGCACTGCAAAAACACGTGCGCCATGCAGTGCCGTTAGGGCCGTTTAGTTTAGGCCTGAACTAGCAGGCACCCACCCGGTTCTTAGCTGCTCGCAGGCTGGGTGGATCCCAGACTCCGTCAGTCCCTTTAATCCCTAGCAGCGTTTCCTAGGGACCTGCCTTCCTGGCCTGCTTCACGACATGTCAGACACCCCAATGGGCTACTGCTGTTGTTCAATCTCATAACTACACGAGCCAGTCCATCGAGACAGTCCCAGCAATGGCCACCGCCGAGTCGGAGCCCTTATTGCCGCAATTCCAACGGCCTGCAAATAATCCTCCGACTACGTCACCACGCTCAGATCGTCGCACCGTGACTTTCAACCCGCTCACCACCATCACATCGTACAATGGCGCATCGCAGGCTGCCTCGACATTACAGCCGCTTCAAGCAAGCTCGCCGCCAGTTCGGCACCACGCCCCGCTGAGTCCCGTGGCGGCGCTGAACAGCAAACTGCGCAGACGCAACAGTGCGGGCTCCCCAGTGAGTGCGGCTGCGACCACGGTCGTGCCAAAAATTGGGCCCCAAAGAACGTCGAAAAATACACAGAAACTCAAGCTTCTTCCGGACCCGGTGACTGGAGATGATGAGGAGGTTATCGACGATGGGTTCCCGAGGGATGTGTATACGCAGATCAGCCGGATCAAAGAGCCTACGGCGAGGAGAGCTGCCGCGAGACTCGGCAAGGCCGATCGCGACCATCTACCACGAGTCACGGCATACTGTACCGCCAATTCATATCGTCTAGAAGGCGTAATGCGGTTTTTGAAATCGCGCGACAAGACTCGTGGTGCCAATCCCAAATTATTTGACGAATGCGTGTACTCGCCGTTCGACTATCGGTATGAGGCGAAGCGGGCTGAACAGCAACACCAAGCGAGAAATGGGGATAACATTGAAGGCCCTGCCCAGCAGCAACAACAGCAACAGCAGCAACAACCACAACAAACACACCAATATAGACTGCCAGGAGAGCGCAGGTATTCAGACAGTGCCGTAGAAGTCGAAGAACATGTCAAGAATATCCGAGAAGACTTGATTGATTTTCACGATAATGAAGAAAATAGTCGCTCTCACCATAACATAAGCGCGGTCAAGTCTTCTACAGATGACGAGGGTTTGGATCTGGACACGACCGTGCACACACCAGAGGTTTTCCTCTTCGACTACGGCACCGTCGTGATATGGGGAATGACGCCTGCAGAGGAGTCCAGATTTCTCGCTGATGTCGCAAAATTTGCAGCCGCCATCCTCAGTCCCGAGGATAGGCAAGTCGAAAACTTCAATTTCTATTATGCGCGCGATTACCAGGCACGAATATACAATGACTTCATCTCTCTCCGCGATCCGCGCAACCACATGATAAAACTCACTATTTCCCATGCTCTTTCACAGTCTGTGAAAACGTCGTTATTCGAAGACCTTGTCTCCGAGACCATCGCCGCCACCGCCCCGTTCCCGGCCCAGATTGCCAAAACGGGGAGCGTGAATATGACGCGCAAGCAAATCAACATGCAAATTGGCGAGCTGTTTATCCTGCGAATCAATATTCATCTTCAAGGCTCTGTCCTAGACAGCCCAGAACTGATGTGGGCCGAGCCTCAGCTAGAGCCCGTATACCAAGCCGTGCGCACGTACCTTGAAATGGACCAAAGGGTTGGTCTCCTCACGGAACGATTAGACGTGATTGCAGATTTGCTTGCTGTGTTGAAAGATCAATTGAGCCATAGACACGGTGAATACCTTGAATGGATCGGTATGTGTTTTTCTCCCTTTGGTATTGATTTTCACTGGAGCTGTAACAATAACTAACTTCGTCTTTATCAAGTCATTGTTCTTATTGCTGCAGAAATTCTTGTTGCGGCGATCAACATTATAGTTGATCTGTATGCTGGCGTGGAGTGAGCCTGACTTGAGCAATTGTGGGAAAAGAAAATGGGTTATCTTACATATACTACTTGCTACATAGTTAGTGCTGGCTGGTCTTGTCGGTCGTAATTTCTCGGGTTCGACTTCGCCTTGCTGAATGTTTTTTATACATAATGAGCATGTAGTGATCTCGGGCACACATGTCACATGCAGCACCCTTATCTTCCACCTACATAATTCTGAACATATCTACCGAGGTGTCTACATATTTCGTTTTTCTGGGGTTTCATAGAAGTTAAAATGCAGGCAACAGCTATCATGAAATGGCAATATCCTCGTATAAAAAATCACTATTGTACAGCACACTCCGCGCATTGTGATCATAATAGCATGTCTATCATGATTTAAGCAAATAGAGGAAAGTAAATGATTAATTGATGTAAAATGATGATATAGATGGCAAGAGCAGAATGAGAAGAAAGGTCTAGCTCTCATTCCTAGACGGCTTCTCATCAACGTCCATCGGAACACTGTCACTACCACTATCCGGTCTGTTCACGGCTCGGAACCCCGAGGAACGTCGGTCATCCGCCGGCGCGGGCGCAAGATTCGGCAAGGACGAACCCGCCTCCTTGTTTGTCGCCGATGTGTGAGGTGGCGGGGAAGAAGCGGCGTCGTTGTTGTCATAGTGGTCGTTGCTGTTGTTGTCGTAGGTTGAGTCGAGTTTGGACTCGTCTGGCTTGTCTGGGCTCCCTGCTTCGTATTGCATGGCTGCTTCTGCTTCGATGTCTTCAAAGGCGATATTTGATTTGCGGCTGCGTTTCACGCGAAGAGGTCGTTCTTGCGGCTAGATAGTTTCCATGTCTTGTTAGTATAAATTAACTCATTAAGCCTGGAATCAGGACTTTAAGCAGAGGAAGAACATACTGTAGGAGGCTGATCCTCCGAGCTACCCTCCGTCTCATCATCCAACGCCTCCTGGGTGGTCTGGGCATGAGCATTCTGTACAATTGCAGCCGCTTTTGCTCTCAGTTCTGAGCTGATCACCCCGCCTTGTCCTGCTGTGCCAGACGCTGCCGCCTCATCTAGCATTCCCGTCACCGTTGCCAGTCGCTCAAGCATGATACACGTTTCCAGACGCATCTTGGCAACGTAAACTTTGGCGCGCTTGTTGCGCGCACGAATCAAGTCGTTCTCTGCTTCAATTTCGTTGAGTCGCTTTTTGAGTTGAATGCATTTTTTCTTATATGCTAGCTCGATGCTGGGAGGGTTAGAAGTGTTGCTGCTCCCGGCGGCGGCTTCTTCCATTGTGTAGTTGTTGCTTGCGGGATGCGATGCAATGGGATATGATATGGGTATTGGTATGGCGTGAAGGGTTCGCAGTGAACCTGAAGCTAGCGTTTAGGTGTAAGTGTGGCCAAGTGAGTGATAATTGATCGGCGTGTTTCTTTGACGCCAGCCGCCTGTCGCACAGGACTGGTATCGACAAGTGTCCGAGCTTGGTGCAATGAGACTGGATGCAACGGCAGTTTTCTTGAAGTAATTCAAGGCGTGGTAAAGCAATGCAGCCAGGCTCGGCTATTGAATTCGCGATTGGTGAAGTAGCTAGGTAGGTAAGTAGGTTAGTCGAGCAAGTCTCCTTGACCGGAGAAGGCGCGATCCGTTCTGCCGTCCGCTGAGATTCTTCCCCCGAGGCGGTGAGGTTGCTTCTATACAGATTGTGAGGCATTCACCGATGATCAAAAACCCTACTATGATCAGATAGTCAGCGGATGCTGCTACGATCTGAGTTATCAAGATCTAATTATCATCTATGTGCACAAAAAATCAGTTCAACCTGGATAAGCTCCTGTTTGTGCCCATGCTAACTTTCAAGGTTTAGAGGGAACCCCGGATATATATTTACTCAACTACAACGTGCATGTAAGGGTATATCACGTCGACCGCATGTATCTTGATATTAAATCTTTACATAGCTATGTACGCCCTCAATTTTGACATCATCCACCCACACAGTGGGAAAAGACAAAAAGGGCATAAAAATCAATCCGAACCAACGCCAGAAAGCTCAATCCAACAATCAACTTCTTCCCCATGTCTAATGACCACCCGTAGTAGGAAGGCCCAAGAAGACCTTGAAGGAGTCATAGCTAAAAAGTAGGTACTTATATTAGCCAGTTGATACCTTATTAGACGAATGGTATGTAAACTTACATCAACCACTGGAAACCAGTCAAAGTTCCCAGCATGGCAATCCTCACTGGCAAGCCGTTCCACAAGCCAACGAAACCGATTTTACTGTAGATGCGAGACACAGCTGTCATCGCACCCTCGCCAGCTGTAGAATGTTAGCATATTATGCGCGAATGACAGCGGAAGAAGAGGGATACTCAAGACATACCTTTCCTTTCTGCATTCAACTTGCTGACCATCACATCCGCCGGATGGCTGACAATCGCGCAGAGAATACCAGCAAGATAACCACCAGCGAAACTAACTCCAGTTTGTGTCAAGCGGCTGTAGCTTTCCTTGGGCCCGCCGAGATTTCTGTAGATCAAGTTGACGGCCTCCTCGAAAGTCGCGAATTTAGTCATGGTGTACGGGATCTGTCGGGCCCAGAGTGGGTATAGTCCCTTGTAGAGACTGCCAAACCCTTCTTTCGCTACAGCTTTACTCCATCCCTCACGTAGGGTGCTCGCATATGGGGGCAGCGTGGTCTGCATACGAACTTTGATAGCCTCGAACGGGCACAGCGCAATATCGGCGAAGAATTCGGCAGTTGCGCTCGCACCGAGGAACACAAGAGTGCGGTTCGAGTTGGGGAAGAGCTGCTCGCCATACCAGTATTTAAATACTTCATACAGACCGTATTTACCAGCACCTTGAAACGAGTAGCCGACGAAGGTGGGTGCCCAGCCGAAGAAGACGCCCCGGACACCTTCTTTGGCAAAGATTGATCGCCAGGCAGATACGTTGGATTTGTAGATGCTTGGATCGACTTGGCGACGGCATTTTACCAGGTCCAGCGGAGTGACAGCCGTGTGTGTCGGGCCTTGAGAGTTATTTAGTATCAAGTCTGGTCAATCTCACTGAACGTTCAAATACTCACCACAGGCTAGAATACAAGAGCCGTTAGTCAAGACAGACATATACTTTAGATAGAATAGAGCTCCATAATAATAGTTGACTTACCAATTATACCACCCAAAGCACAGCTGGAAAAATATTTCGTAGAGAAGGGCTCAATTTTGCCAAACGGCAAGCTCCTTTCCTGCTGTACAGCCATGATTTTGTTGTAATTGAATGAACGTATTAATGTATCAGAATCGTGAACAGTGAGCACCACTCCAGATCTCGATAAAGCTCTCTCCGCAGCGGCCTAGCTAGTCGGCGGGGCTTATCTGATCGCGATCAACGGAGAAGCAGGGCTGATGTGTATCTGAAGTAATCAGCTCAGCACACGCTATGAGAAGTATAATTGAATGGACAGAATGGCAAGTTCGGAACCTCTAAGAGGGGGTGATGGAGTGAGGGAGGAGAGGAAGGCAGGACGTAATTAATTGAGAGGAGGTCGCAAACGACGAGCCAGCCACAGCTTACTTATAGATAAGGCTCCGCCTAACTACGTCAGGCCAGGAACCCCCAATGAGAATGGCTGGAGCGGTAGCAATTGGGTATCGCGAAGCCCGCAACTAGCTGACTCATTGTGCATGGCACTGGAGCAAAGGTCTGTGCAGCCTTACTAACAGCAATACAAAGTAGTTACATAAGTTACATAGTAGGTTACCATGAGCCGAGTGTCTCATCCAACGGAGCGATTTCCGCCCGCACACCAGTAACTGTGCGCTTCAAGCCGAGATTCTGTAGAAAGTCAAGGCCCAAAAAAGGAGCAAAAGAGACGAAGAGCGCAATTGACTCGGAACCCTCGACCCGACCGAACCAAATTGCACAGGAAAGCGTGCAACGAGAGGCTTAATGAGATGCCGAAGCATCCGGGTTGATCAATGACGCAAGCGGTGGTTGGTCGTCGATGCCTCAGGCCCGCTGAGGACCAGCCTGCCCTAGCAGATCCTGTCCATAGATCCGTTTTTATCCTTCTATACCGTGGCACAAGTTATGCAGAATGGTAATAGCATAATTAATTGATAGTACTTATACTCAATTGTTCCAGAACAATAAGTTACATGAATGGCCTATATTATTTACACACACATCGTACATCTTGATTCGCGCCACCAGCTCTCAGCTAAGCGAACCACAAGGAACAATATCCGCCAACCGCGACGCCAGCTTTATGCCCAAGTCATGGTCTAGTCGATACAGCGACTGCCTCGCTTGTCTTTGCAGTTTCGGCGTGGAGAATCGCGAGTGCAGGACATGCCAGAACGGCCAGACCATCTCGTATCCTTCGATGGCTTTTATCCGCGGACTCGAATTCGCTTGCTCACCAGAGGCGGGCGCATTCGGTCCTATGGGATTACCACTAGAATCGATATCGCCGAGAAGAAAAGGTATGCTTTTGCTTATGTCGACGAGCAGATTCTGCACGATTTCGGGGGGTGATGTTGGACTCTGAGACGATAAAAAGGACGAATGAGAAGAGGAGGGCGATAATAATGATGATACTATCCAGCCCTCGCTGGTAGCGTCGTCGATACTCTCGGCCGTAGATTTTGCCAGTATGGCTTCGGCGAGATTCTGCATAATGCTATGCACGATAATACGACAGCATCGGTAATAATTCCATAGCGAGCCTGCCCCAATGCTTGGATATGTGATAAGGGACTCGCCAACTGTGGAATAGACGATTCGGGGGAGCCATAGCTCCGGTATACTTCGACACCACTGGCTGAACTCTTCATCTAGCGACTGGAGCTGTGAATGATAGCTCCTGAGATCGTCCATGCTTATATTTTCGGTGTTTAGCACGGCCGAGTTATCATTAAGTAACAGCGGCACATCGAGCACGAGCTGACTCAACTTGGTCACAATACCCATCAGACTTTGTAGAGGATCCGAGTTATCGAAGAGATTCAATAAGAACCGCAGGTTTAGCTTTGGTCGATCTCCTAGCCCCAAAATTTGAATTTGCTATAGACGGTCAGCCCACTTATTCAAGTAATTGTTCGCCAAAATTTGGTGGAGACTCACTAGTTGAACGTAAGCAAAATTGAATAGACATCGACTATATTTGCTGTTGAGCCGTCTGTACGTATGAAGCCGCGCAACTAATTCGAGACCAGCCGTGTGCGAGCTTACAAGTTCAGGTCGTTCGCCGTTGATGTCCTCGAAGATCACTAACAGCAGTATAGCAGCTAGAGTTCCATCCTGGACTTTCTCTTCGGGGATAGTCAATGCCTCCTTCAAACCATGCAAAGCCATAACATACTTCTCTCTGGCTTTCAGGTTTAGCCGCTGATCGTTCGACTCGCGCACAAACGAGGTCAGCGCTGTAGCTTCAACAGCCCACCTCAGACAAGATGACGGGCTCCCCGCTACTTCGCTTTCGCGACATAGCACATATAGCAAAGGGACAGATTCCAGAATGCCAGGTACGCCATCTGGGGTCTTCTGTGTTGTATATCGGTCGAAGAAATAGCACAACGAGCGGTCTTCTACGGTAGAATCCGCAAGATATCGAGGCTTCGGAATTAATGCCAGTCCATCAGCCAAGTCAGAATCTGGTGTTGTTTCATTGATAGAGGTGCTGGCTTTGTCTCTAGCCAATAGCCTCCATTTTCTCGTCAAATTACCCTTGTCTTGAAAGACAACAACCGGCCGATATCCTGGACAACCTTTCCCGTAGATCTCGCAGTTCCGACAGCCGGGGCGTCCTTCGTCACACTAAACAAGAGTCAGGCAAACCTTTCACAGCCTTGCAGCCTCAGATCTCGCAACATACCTTGATCTTGCGGCGGCGGCACAAGTAGCAACCAGTACTGGGCTTCCCGCTATATACCATTATTGTCTGTCGTTATCTTCACCGAAATGAGATCACCGAGTTGTACGTGAATGTGATGAATACATGATCAAATCATGTAGCGACAGCAGGTTGGTTTTAGCAGCCTCACCCCCCCCACGAAACGCATGTATTCGTAGTCCTTATTCCGCGGCTAGTAAAAACGATATTCTCATTCTCGCGCGAGACAATTTGATTGAAGCCCGAGGTGTCGCTGGATGCGCGCGTGTTGCGAAGAGTCAATTTTGCTGGCAAAGTTCGGGGGCTGATTGTGTCTGCCTAGTCAATAGATCGGGGTTGCATTTACGGATGCTTCAATTAAGATGGCCGAAGGGGGACGGATATGCGGTGTAAGATTGAGCGATGGGTGTATCCTAGTAGGAAAATTATCTGTTTCGTACGGTCCTCTGAACGTTGAGCGGTTTGATGAAAGAACCATTGGTGGTTCCCAAGAGTCAACAATTATTTCGTCCGCTGGTTCCGCCTCGGCCTGTCTTCTTATCTGAGTCTTCCCCACTACTGCCACAAGCCCGCAATCTAGTTGCATACCATGGATGCAATAGGAATATAGTCTTGATCATGGATATACGGATAATGTCAAAACACAAATGAATGGATTTAGGTATCTATAACATAAATATGATGGTTATTCCCTGCGAAATTTGCCAAGTACCCTGGCTCAATAAAAAGTCGATCACGCTGACTAATGACTGTTGCTGCTGTTTGCTGCCGTTGAAGCCAATTCCAATAAAAAGACTGTTGCTTGGCTCTTATCCATTCCCCAAACATAAGAAACCAAACGACGCTAATGCGATGTAATCAAAAACCCGCCTCGGATACGCAGAAGAAAGCGGGAGGCAATGGTAGAAAGAAAAGGCGATAATAGTGAAAGTGATGAGCAATCATAGAGACATGCGTGAAACAGATGACCCTCCAAATGCTGGTTATTCTGTCCCTGCGAAACTAAAACCGAAACCGTCTGGTACAATGCGACCTTCCAAGAACATGGGATCAGAACAAAACAAAAATTCTCTAACGCCAACAGATGTAATCAATCTGTTCGTAACAACGTCGCGCATTAACGGTGAGATGCAGGTGCGTCAGTCATGAGTTGATCCCCTAAATCACCTAAGGATATCGATGGTGGCGGTTCGGAGACCATGACCGACTGATGCATCGTTTCGTCTTCTTTGGTCGGACGTAATCCTGGTGTGCTCGATGTACTTTCGATCACCACGTTATCTTCAAAGAGGTCTTCGGCAGGTGGCGCGAATGACCAGACCTTATTGAACAGATTGTCAGTTAGGATTTACTCTGATGAATACGGAGATTAAAATATCAACATACCTCCATAACAGTACGACCCGACCGGCTTGCCATAATTACCGCTTTCTCCTCTTCAAAGGCCACCCTCCATACGGCTTCAGCTGGTGTCGATAATTCTCGTAGCAGGTGTCCAGTTTTGAGATCCCACACCTTGACCCGCCCATCACTGCCGCCGCTGACAATGCGGGTGCTATCAAATTGCAGGCTGGTAACACTATTATCATGGGCAGCTAGTCGATGTATGGGCGCCATGCGCGTCAATGACCACACCCGCACAGAGCCGTCAGAACCACCTGTGACGAGAGTGTCGCCTCTCATCTGCAACTGCCCGACCAGCGAAGTATGGCCTTGGAGAATTGCGTGGCATTGTCCGCTATTGGGGTCCCATATGCGCACACTTGTATCGAGACTGCCCGTCGCAATTCGTCGACCATCGAAGGCAATGGCATAGATCTGGCTGAAGTGCCCGGATAATGTTCGCAGACACCGCCCTTCTGAAATACTCCAAATACGTGCGGTTGTATCGTAACTCCCAGAGACAACTAAATCGCCGTGGATGCCGAGGCATCTCACGCTGGCTTGGTGGCCGACCAAAACACCTCGACAGTTGCCAGTAGCCAAATCCCATATTCTCAAGGTTGTATCCCTTGAGCCAGAGATGGCAGTATTCTTATCTGACATCTTCAAGCACCGCACGGTCGAGGTATGGCCGCGTAAGAGGTGAGTGCATTCTCTAAGAAATGAGTGTTAGCAGAAGGAAACTTTTTTAAGCTTGTTGTACGAACCCCGTGGCCATGTTCCATACTCGCACTTCACGATCACAGCCACCACTGACAAGCATGTCATCCCAAGGGACCATAGCCCAGACACCCATAACATGGCCTTGCAAAGTCTTTTGGTTTCCTCCATTTGTGTCATAAACATGTATTTTTGCATTATCCAATGCAACTACAATATATTTCGGGGTCAAGTGAAGACTAGTCACCACACCTTGGTCAGGAGTAACATGTTTTTGAGTGCACCGCCCCCCTTTATTCCATGCTGACTCAACCATGTATTTCTTCTTAAAATGAGTGCGATACGAAGATGGCTGCACACGACGTTTTCGACTGGATGACGGAGACGACGGCCAAGATGACTCCATATGGTGTTCCGTAGACATGGTGCTCACACTGTCGGTAGCAGAGGAGGCTGATCTCCTTCTCCAATGTTGAAGACCATGGTGGTGCTGTTGCTGAAAATCGCTGCTACTCGAGCTCCGTGAAGACAGCCGTCGGCCATGGAAAGGGTCAACAAAATCACGATCGTCGTCAGTCGCTCTTCTATATGCATACGCATGTTTATCGCATAGATGCTTCCATGTTATATCGTCATTAAGTAGTTCATGCCATCGCTTCGACACCTGCGAGGCTCGCGCGAGAGTTTTGGGATCGTCGACAAATGAGAGAACCTAAAGTTATACCGAAGCCATTCAATCAGTATGTTGTGCAGTGGAGACAAGGTATCGTCGCCATTCTTACCCTCAAGCATATTTCGTTTGGGAAAGCAACAAACGGGTCTTTCCTGAGACGTGGGCTGATAAAACTTGAAATGAAACTCAGCTGCTGGTTGTCGCAAAGGTTGAGAATATCGACCAAGAACTTCTGCTTCCGAGCACAACCCAGCGAGCTGAAATGTATTTGAGCCTTGAGCAGGAGACTATCATCTTCCTCTTCATCGTCCTCAATATTCGACCGCCAACCTGCCAAAGTATGATGTGGTGTTGGACTCGGAGCCGGGGTCGGTGGAGAGGCTGGTGCGGAGGGGAGCAGGTTGCTAGGAAGAGGTGAGGTGGATTTGCTGGGGGTGGGAAGAGGCTTTGGGTGAGCATCGGAAGAAGACATATCCTTGCCTCCGGATATGCGAGACGGCATGTCGCTCAAAGACTGCGGCACGCTGCGAGGAATGGTGCTGTCAAGTTCGGCGGCGGCATCTCGTAATGATGCTCGACGCTGGCCCAAGGAGCGCGGCGGCGGTGTATACCGCGCAGCCATAGACGACGTATTTGCAAATCTATAAATTGCGAAAGAAAGCTGCGGCCCCTCTCGAATGCAGGTTGGGCATCCACAGGCGCTGGTCAGGCAAAGAGGACCTCTTGTTGAACAGCAAGGAGCTGGGCGTTCATCGACGTTTTGATGATCGATCTAACGGTAAGACAGGCAGAGGCAGACAGAGGCAGGGTGGAGTCGAATAATTTCCGGATAAGCAATGGCTGCAAAGGCCTAAAGACTAAGCCGGCGGCGGCAGCGGGTCGCGAGCGAAGTGGGTTCTTTCTGGTTGGATCGAGGCGATTACTCGCTGGCGGAGAACGGACGACCGAGTTTGTGAATTAATCCATTGTATTTATTGTTACTGAGCGTGTGGTTGGCTGGGTACAGGCTGAAAGCGAGTGAGAACAAGCAGTAGAACAATGAGACCAGACGACGACGAAGAGAGGAGGAGGAAGAGGAGGCGGAGGCGGAGTGAAAGACGGAAGGAGGCTCGCTTCGAACAAAGCATGCCTTAGTAATCAGTCATGCCAAAGTGCTGTGCTGAACCTCCAAACATGAATGGCCGACTACACCCGTAGGTTTTGCAGCCACGACCGACGCACTTTGGGAGAGGAAGTAACAGACATACAATTTGACGATGCACAATGCATAGAACTAGCCACAGCACGGCGAGACAGCACAATGGTCGAGGCTCGACCAGCTAGCTGCATGCAAGCGGCCGTTCTTCGAATGTTTTGCCAAAAAGACTGGTCTTGGGAGAAGCCAATTCCTCGACCACCACAACTGCAAAAAGTGCCTAATTTTTGAGGAGGTATATGGAACAATGAACAGTCCGTCGTGCGACAGCTTCCATGCAACTGGCTCGTGGCAAATAATGTGCCTAGCATCCTCGTGCGGCGAGATATGGGGTTCAGCAGGGCGAATCGCCAACGATGAACATCGGGCCATGCGTGGCCCTGGCGCAAGGAGGTGAGAGTCCTCGCCGATACTCGCTCAGCACCAACAATACTCGACGTGCAGACACTCTGCTGCCATCGCCTTTGACTCGTGTTGTTTGCACAGCAGAGATAGACATCTCTCCTTTCTCTAGGATAATGCCGTGTTGCTGTTAGCCTCGATTCTGCAATTTTCGGGCTCTTATGTATTAATATCATAATATTCGGGTCATGCCCTGACCCGTGGATCACGTTCGGTGAAGCATCCCTATGGCGTCACAAGAGAAGCCGGGATGAATCACCTGATCTGACCACGAACTTTACGGATATGATACGAAAAAAGGCAGACATGGCGTGGCACAAATCGACAAGCATATCTATTCCAATTTGTAGCCCGAGCGTAGTGGTACAAAAGATCTATAAAAAACGCAGAACATGAGAGGAAGAGCCAAGAAGTAGAGTATCAAAATCTAAGCCGCAAATTTCAATGTATGATCGCAGAATATATTACTCGATGCTTAGTTACGCCGCCTTAATGGGCATGTCCGATTTGCATGAACAACGGTAGAATCATGCCGACGATTGAGACCGCCAAGTCCTGCACGGAACTCTTTGACTTGAGAGCATCTCGAGATTCCCGAGAGTCCGCATAGCCGTTTGCATGAGAAGAGTGATCGCGGGAGGGCGGTGGTGCCATCTCCTGTATGGTGTGCATCGCTACATATCTGCAAAAAGAAAGGGTTAGCACGCAAGTTCTTTCATTCCAATGAGTCAGTGAGATACGAACAGAAATGTGCCCGCCGAAAATAAGAGCAGCACGCCAGTGCGCCATCGATTTGAGGCCTCATCACTGCCCATCCCTGATCCAAGAGTGTGGACGATTATGAAAGTCAAAATAGCTCCAACTGGCGCAGCTAGACTGAAAACGAGCAAATGGCGGCCAGCTACCCGGCTGGAGAGACCCTGCTTGAGCAGTACAGACGTCAAGCCGAATGCAGCTGGCGCTTTGTGAACAAGCAGAGCGAGAAATATGATAAAGCTCAGACTCGAGTCGGACCCAGAAGCTCCCAGAGCAATACCATCTGCCGCAGCGTGGATCACGAGACCCGTAGTCATGGCAAAACTGTGTGAGTGTGAAGAATGCCCTTCCTGCTCAAGCAGGCCTCCATCCCGACTGGCGGAAGAGTTCCGTCGCAAGCCAGAACCCCCCAAATTGTCTAGTGAAATATGATATGGTGTCCGTCTTGGTTTCGGAGGGGTAGCAAGAGCCGGTACTCTGTCTATCAAGTACATGAGAATGAAGCCGCTTATTAGAGATATGCCAATCCAGGCATGAAGCGCGCTGTTTTCGTCATCATGGTCGTGATCTTTGGTAACGTCCTGTTCGTCCATATCCAAGGCATGGACTTCTCCGGGCTTTGTTGGTGTCTTCGGCGGGGCTGCAGCTTCGTTCTCGGACGGGATATCAGCGACGACCGGACCAGGCAGAGCATCGATTTCAGGAATGGCTTTCGGCAGAATAACAGCTGATGGAGTGTTTTGATGCTGCCATCTTATGTTAAGATCACGCGTCTGAAGGCTCGCCTGCGAGCGATAATTTTGAGAACTATAGAGGGTTTCTACGCCTTCGGGTATGATGATAACAAGAGCCGTGCCGACAAGGACCCCCATTCCCAAGGAGGAGATGAATCGTGACTGCGACGGAGACAATGTAAAGCTGAGCGGCAATGCACCAACGATGAAGGACCTAGTTTTGCATCATGATTAAGTTAATATATTGGTGCTGTCATAAAGGCACGGTGTATATAAGAATCCCAACTCACGTAATAGCCATCACAATGCTCAAGATGAGCAAAGTGAAGAGGCCTTCCATGGTTTACTGTGTCTTCCGCAGAATGCGCTGTCACTAGGAAGTTAATAATGGGACATTCTGGCGCCACGCGTTAGGAATCGAATGTTGGTAGCCACGAGCCAACAACCATCAAAAGTAGATGCAAAGATTGCTGAGAAACAAGAAGTTCGAGTGCCAGTCAAAGTTGTCTGCGAGTGTACTTCATACGCGGTGATTTGCAGGCGGAGCCAATTAGTTTCCTAGCGCCACTGGCCAATCAGCGGGGCCGATTGCCATGGGAAGGCAAAGCCTGACGCATATCGGGAATTGTGCCCAGTACAGTCAATCATCCTACTTGTCATCTGGATGAATAAAATATCGTGCCTGCCAGGTATGATTGCTCGCAGCCCAAATAATGTCAAGGCGAGGCAGAAAGCCAAAATCGCAGACGGCTCAAACAATCATATATTCACCTCTGATTGGACGCTGGCTTACGCGCGATGGATCCCACGTGACATTTTTGCGCTATTCCCAATCCGGCAGTAAATCACTTTCTTTGGAAACGCGACGCGCCGCAGCACCAGCCTTGAGCTCTCTCCATCTTGGATCTTCGAGTATCGTTGTCGATGGCTTAGCGTCTGGAGCTGCGGCTGCTTGAATTCCAACTTCTGTCAATCCTTTTTGTTGTGTGTATCACAGCAATTGACCATGGCTAATCAAGACGATTGTACGTCTTCTATTGTGCTTGTTAGCTCAAGAAGCTTCACTAACGGGTTCGTTCTGCAGGGACTTGCGATGCTAACGATGCTGTCCAACTCACATTGGTGCAGCCCGGAGAGCAGAAGCCAACTACGACGGACATATTCCACCCTCAGTTCACGTACCCTATCTTCGGCGATGATGAACAGATTTTTGGTTACAAAGGCCTGATCATCAGACTCCGCTTTGCGACGCATGATTTGCGCACCCATATTCATATTTCATATGATGATAAATTCACGGCTGTCGGTGACGCAACTGCTGTGGATTTGAATAAAATATTGAGAGAATGGGTCACCGAATGTACGTATAATTGAATGCCGTGACAGTTTGCTTTTCAACTTCTGCCAATATATGACGCATCCTGACTCCGCATGAAGCTGCTTTCACGAAACTCCCCGACTACGAGGACGCCATCCAGCGTGATACGCAAGCAAAGAACTTCACACCTCCGGGAGAACTAGTACATTCATACACATCGAATAATCGAAACTACGAAATCTGGGCTGGGTCGCTCGCGGACGCTGGGGTGCGCGACCTTTTGAGTCGAGCGCAGGTATTCATCCCGTTCTACATCGAGGCAGGAACTCCGTTGGTTCTTGATGACCCCGAATGGACCTTGGAAAGGTGGACGGTATATTACATGTAAGATTATATCTTGTCATCTCCTTTGTCTTCACTAAGTTCTTGGGGAGTATTAACACGAGTATAGCTACGAGAAAGTTACACCTCCAACAGCTACAGCATCCCAGTATGCCTTTGTCGGATATTCGACAGTCTATCGGTGGTGGTTCTACTCGCACAAAGCGGAAGGCAAAAGCATTGTCAAGAATGACGATTTCCCGTATTCCGATGAGTTGCGATTCTCTACGCTCCCAGCCCGTCTACGCATCGCACAATTCCTCATCCTCCCTCCACACCAGGGCTCCGGTCATGGATCTCAGCTCTATAACGTTATTCACAAAGCTTGTCTCGTAGATAAAACCATTGTTGAGCTTACAATAGAAGACCCAAATGAGTCCTTCGACGTCCTTCGCGACTCCTCTGATTACCACAACCTCTATCACGAATTTCTCAAGCGAGACATTAACATCAACCCGAACCCTTATGCCGAAAATACCGGGAAACGCCGGCCCCGTCTCATGCCTACATCCTCGCTACTGCCAACCCAAAAAATCGCAGAAATGCGTTCTGAATACAAAGTCGCCCCGACTCAGTTTGCACACATCCTGGAAATGTACCTGCTATCTCGCATACCGCACCCAAAACGTGCCATTGGTGGGGCAAACATGGCTCGACTTCTGATAAAAAAGCACAATGCAGACAACGAAGACGACCGTAGGTACTATTGGTGGCGCATGCTCGTCAAGCAACGTCTATACAAGCGCTCGCGCGACATCCTAATGCAGCTAGAGCTGTCTGATCGTATTCAGAAACTCGACGAAACAGTAACAAATGTTGAAGAGGGCTATGAGGCCCTGTTGACAGTATTCGATGCCCGTGAAAAGGGTAAAGCGACATCTGCACCGGCCACCAATTTGTCTGCAGATATCGATGAGGCAATGACAGCTGCAGGCGCGAGTACTACAACGACGATGCGGGCGAAGCGGAAATATGTGGTGGACGATGATGAAGAAGACGACGATGATGATGCTGAAGAAGAAAGGCCTCAGCTAGGCCGCACTGAAGCAGCGAAGAGACCTAAAGTGCAGCAGTAAAATGGCAATTAACGATTGGTTCCCAAGCATTCAAATTAGTATTCAGATGATCACTGCAATTCGATGTCAAATAAGCAGAATCACGTGCAATGACGGGATGCGTTTGTTTTAATCTTGGAAATCATAGATCTGGGTCTTGATTGACCCCTGAGCTTGATATTATGGAAACAAGCTGTATTCATCCAGACATAATCGGTAGTAACTATGTGCATATATCACTTACAAAACCACGCTTATACGTATACCAAAGTCATTACATTCCACCCAATCAAAAAAGGAAAGTCAATAACGCAGGAAACAATCTTGGGAGAAGAAAAGCTTCACCCAATTAAGGATGATACGAAGGCGGGGCTGTGCCTGAAGAATCGAGAGTATCAATAGTCTCCAACGTGACTAACGAGCCCGTCTCGAGACTAAACATGGTACTTGCACGCGGCGAGCTAAGTCCGCCAGACGCAGAGATGGCCGGGGTAGCCGACGGATGTATTTCCGAATCGATATTATGACCACGAGCAGCGCCATTTATATTGATAGTGCCAGCAGCGTTTACGCGCTCGTACGGCGGCGGACCGGAGCGTGACCGTGAACGAGTTCTCCGACGAACGGTGCCGTCAGCACCGACCAATTCACCGACATATTCGAGGACACGGCGCAGGCCGAGAATCTCAGCCTGCATCATGCCACGTGGGGGCTCTTCATACGAATCATCATCCTCAGTCACCGAAGTGGAGGCCACTGAATCGGGGCCGTCATTGGCATTGTTACCTTCATCATCATGGTCACCGCCACCGGCTGGATTGACACCTCGAGCGTAGTGGAATTCGGCTAGCGAGTGACTAGAAGCATTGCCCTGGGCTTGGGAATATATCCAACCTTCCCACCACTGACGCCAGCGAAGTCTTCGTGCGGCATTTCTGTAGGCTCGACGAGTGCGTAGTTCTTCGTGTCTGGAAGCAATGTCTCGGCGGCGTCGGCGAAAGGCCGTCGAGTGACGTATAATACGAAAGAAGAGCCAAAATAATAGGCCCGTAAGTAAAAGGATGGCGCACGATCTAAGGAAATGCTTGGTTTGAGATTGTACTGGCAGAACGATAGGATCAAGCGAAGATGTATCGGGGAATTTATGACTGTAGTCGGAACTGGAATCGGAGTCTGGTTCTTTGGGTGGGAGAGACGGTGCTGTAATGAAGGGTGAGGAGGAAAGCTTTGATGGCGTGGAGGATGGGAATGATGTTTTCTCCGGTAGATTCGGAATCATGTATGTTGATGGGGAGGGGACACGATGCGAAGATGTAGGCGTTGAGGTATTAGAGTCGGGATTATCATTAGAAAGCTCTTCCGAAGCAGAGCGACATATTGGAATAATCTTTTCTGACCCCAGTAGTCCAAATCGATAACGTATAGACCAATAAAATTCGGGTAGTTTTTGCCATGAAGATTTCAGATAGCAGAGGAAACTATCACACTGTTGCCACTGTGCACGGAGTGACTCACAATCCTTCTTAAGTAAACGGTGGATTTTCTTTTCCTGCAGGTCTACGGACTTGTGCAGTTGCCGAAGCTCGTAGTGGAGGACTTGTAGCTTTTGAAGCTCTGCTTCAAGTTTCAGCTCGAGAGATGCGAGGCTAGAATCGGGTTGGGAATCTGTATCCAATTCAATGTCATCTTTTGAGTGGTTGCTCCATTCCTCCCATTCCGAGCCGTTACTGAGATTCACCGGAAAATTCGACAGACGTAGTATTTCGATCTCGTCGCGGCCACCGACTGAAATAGTGAAGCCGATATTGTCTTCAGGCCTAATGCCATCGTTGCTATCAAGCATAACTGTGAGGATGTGAGCATTGTTTTTGCGAGGTGCCCCCAAAGGTGCTGTAACGCATATACTCTGCCAAGTTGCTTGCAACTCGACACTTCCGTTAGATGGACTGGACGGAAGGCTGCCTGAACCTGATGCGAAGCGGCCTTCCCATGAATGGGAAAGCTCCTGGCCGTTCACAAACACCGTAGTATTGTCGCAGGGTCCGCAGCTGCCCCCAATGAAGAGGTCCACTGGCTGTAGATATGAAATCGGACTATCAGATCTGCAATTCAAACGGTAGATGAAAAGTTAAAGGAGACACGGCGAGACGAAACTCACCCACGCATAATCATCATGCAATGAACAGCTTGCACAGGTCGCTTGAAACTGGGCGTAGACGCCGTCGATGCCTTTGGCCAGGCATGCAACCCATGTCAGACGGACGGAATGATCAAAGTACGCGACATATGGGGAAAGCGATCTGGCAACAACTCACCTTGCCACAGGAGCACAGAATCATGCTGGTTAACCGCATTGGTGCTCAATTTGTGGGTTGGCAGGCCTCGGGCGACGACGGGAACAAGCGTTACGAGCAGGAATACTGATGCCTTGGCTGCAACACCGCGCATGTCGAGGGAGTTCCTTAGTTATCTCATACAATACAGGTATTTCGCAATAAGCGAATCATGGCTGAGATTTAATGTCCCAGCCAGTGACCAATGGATTACATAAAAAAAAAATACGAAAAGGGCAATTGCGCGATGAATGAATTGAATATACGCAGCGGTTTATCAAGGAGGGAACACCCAGCGCCGGAGAAAAGGTGCAGCCTTTCAGTTAGGGCAACCAGCCTTACGGTAAATACGGCCGTATGTCAATAAATCATCCGCAGGCCCCGCAGCCATCAATACCGTATCAGATACGCGCGGCTATTGGCTGGCCGGCGCTGGATCAAGTTTTTCTCCGGAGTCTATCGCGGGCAGCTGCGACAATCAGAGCAGTCAACGACTTCGACTAGACAGCTTAGACATTCTTTCCAATCCAGCGTTATTTGATTGTGCGGTTTTTGTCAGCCAGTGAGAATATTATCTCTGCTCCAAGCTTACTTGTGCTCCTTTTTGCATCCCAGCACCTGCCTGGCCTGGTCCTGTCTGGCTGGTCGTGCGACTTTGAAGATGGTAAGTGTGTGCGCGCCTTGCACCAGCATGTCGAATGCTTCATGTTTACTCTTGACGCTCGCAGAAAGCTACATTGGAAACTAACGAAGCTATCATAGTTGCCCTTGGGTCTGCTGACTGCCGCACAAGGCCACCCCATGCTGGTGGAACTGAAAAACGGCGAAACGCTAAATGGCCATCTTGTCAATTGCGATAACTGGATGAATCTGACGCTGAAGGAAGTCGTTCAAACAACCCCTGAAGGCGACCGGTTTTTCAGGCTACCGGAAGTGTACGTGAGGGGTAACAATGTATGTTTCGTGTGCTTTATCCAACAGTATTCAAGGGCAGATGGACTTACCCGTTGGATAGATTAAATACCTCAGAGTGCCGGAAGAAATACTCGACGTCGTACGAGAACAACAGCAGAACCAACCTTCAAATCGTGGCGGCCGCGGCGGACGAGGCGATGGTAAAGACAGAGGTCGGGGTGGACGAGGTGGCCGAGGCCGTGGCCGAGGACGCGGTGGCTGAGAGCACACATGTTGCAATGTGGCCGATAGAATTCCAAGACAAAAAAAGATACCCATCTTCTCCTTCATGATGGACGAGTTTCCAGTGTTTATGCCAGATTATTGTGGCTGAACTTTCTCGTGCATAGCGTCGGCGTACTTTGGCTCTGTAGTAGGCGAGGCGGATGATATGATACAGATCCAATAGATCTATACTTTTATGTAATCCAGCAGAATACATCAACGAATTGGAAATCCATTCCTCAAGGCTTTTATAATCGGATAGCTGCATAGATCGTTCAACTCATGGAATATGATGTATCACGTGACCTGATGGACAGCCTACTTCGGATATCTCGAGGAGCTCCGAACGCGATACTTTGATGTCTAATAATACGATGTCTGTCTCGATATGCGCAATTCACCACTGACGCTTGACGGACTGTGGTTTTGTCTATGCCCGTCTTTTCGTGTATCATATCTGCAGCGCCCAAGTCCATCGTTCACGTCGACAAGAAAAATTTCGCGGAGGCTTCTGAGCTCCGCCCCAGCGAGCGCATCGACTACGAGTTTGCATCCTGTCCGTCACGCCTACGACAACAAAGCCCATGATCAACGTTATGATAGTCAACAAAGGGAAGTTCAGAAATCGGGATTTCGATCCAGCGGCGACGATACAACAGAGAGCCTTCAGCCCTCATCGGTTCCGGATCTAGAAAATCTTCTCGAGCATTTGTCGTCGCGGCGGCAGACGAGCATATCTAAAATTGGTGACGCCTTAAAAGTCTTGCTTCGAAAGCATCACGTCTCCCCCACGACACGGCATTATCGAGCTTATTTATTGGGCAACATTGACCGGCAACATGGATCCCCGAGGAATGTTTGTGGTTTACTCCAAGAAATGGAGAAAGACGGGATTACTGCAGACTCTGCAACGCTACATTCTGCATTAGAGGTATGTGCATTTTATGTTGTCGTCCATTCTGAAACAGGCCTAACTGACACGTTTTGTCAAGGCTATCGCTGTCTATCCCGATTATCTATTACGACAGGAGATCATCGGGGCGATACGAGCCAGATGGCTTTCGCTCAGCCCTGCTGGATGGCACCACTTGATCACGGGATTGGTGCGCGATGGCCAGATTGAGCTGGCATTGGATCGGTTGGATCAGATGGAGAGGAAAGGAATACACCTTGAGCAGTGGCTGCACAGCCTGTTGATATACAAGCTTTGCGACACACACGAACTCGCCGAAGCTTTGCATCTTATGCGGTCCCGTTCTAAAAAATCTGAATATATATCGTCGACGATGTGGTCATACCTTCTGAGGGCTGCAGTTCGGGATTCTCATTTTGAGACTGTGAAATATGTATGGACCAACGCTGTAGATTTGGGATACACGCATCTGGATACCCCCGACTGCCGCGACATTCTCCGCCTTGCATCAGAATATGGCGATATTCAGTTTACAGAATCCGTCTTTCGGCATTTATTCACACTACAGCGCAATCCGGACCAAGAAGACTACGAGAAACTAATTCGAGTGTATTCCGAGAACGAAGATATCAAAGCTATTCTAGAAATTATATGTCGAATGCACGAGATCAAACTGACTCCCAGCCATGAATCTATCCGATTGGTTTTACAATCTCTAGCTACCCGAACGAACGACCCGGCAATTATGTGGAACGCGATTTGTGAACTTAAAAAGAAGGAGCTTGAAATACCGGTGGTCTTGACGAATTTGGTTCTTGATCACTGTGTAGTGCTTTTTGAAAACAGCATTCTTTCAGCTTCTCGAGTCATTGACATTGCCTTAAACATATACAAGGACTCATTCGAAGTTTGCTCTAACAGGGCCAATACCGACACATTTAACAGTCTGTTTGCCTTATGCCGTCAAACCAAGAGACCGGATGTCGCGACCTTTTTTGGCAAAGAGATGGCAGCACTCGATGTTCACCCAGATCAAAGAACTCTAGAGACGTTAATACTCATATCCATGGACTCGGGGAACTTTCACGCGGCATCGATGTATTTGTACGATCTCAAGATACGGGGTTGGGAAGTGAGCCTGTCCGTGGCCGAGCAAATCTCTGGTCGGTGTAGCGATACCGAAGATAGCGACGTAGGTATTCTCCGCCAAGTGTTACGACTAAAATAGAACTGCAGCTTTATGATAACTGCTATTCTCGTAGGCGACGAAGACGAGCAAGACTCGCGTCATTATTATAATCAAAACTTGTTGTACATATCCAAGACTTGCATTAATTGTAATGAGCTTGGACCTCGTTCATGCTTCTTTGTTGTTGCATGTGATTACGGATTGACAAGTCTATCCAATGACATCATCGTACCTGCCACGGCCGTCAACCAATAGACCGACACCACTCTTTGCAACATCGCTGACGTTATGAATCAACTACCATAGATGAAGTTGTTTGCTGCCTTTTGTACTTGTTCTTTAAAACTCTTTTTATAGCGCATAACATCTCATTATCAATTCCTTCCTTTATTCTTTACTTCGATCGGCGATGGTGGACGGATAACCTAGCCGCACATCCTCAATTCAACCGGCAATCACGAGCAGCCATGGTACGTTCGTCCTCGACAATTGTTTCTACTGGATAAGCAACTAGCATTATAGGAGACTATTCTGATGATTATGTTGTGAACAGGCGTCTTTACTCCGCCAGATTGTCGCTGGGCCACGATTACAACACCCCGAAGCAGGATTGGATTTATGTTATGTGACGGACTTTTGTAAGACTTTTCACCTCCTGCTACGAACAATGTGGCCGTATGCTGACTGGCTTGTGGTCAAGTAATTGCAACATCCGGGCCTTCGTCGAAATACCCAAGACGCGCGTACCGGAATCCCACCGACGCATTAGTGCGCTTCCTCGATTCGAAGCATGGAGAAGATTGGGCAATATGGGAATTCCGCGCAGAAGGAACAGGATATCCAGACTCGGAGGTATATGGGCGTATTCATCACTTCCCATGGCCTGACCACCATCCGCCTCCGTTTGCGCTCATACCGCCAATCATGGCGAGCATGCGAAATTGGTTGTGGGAAACAACAGCCGCGCCGGCGACGGAGGTGCATGGACAAGAAAATCCTCAACAGCCACAGTCTTCTAACAACAAGAAGAGAGTAGCAGTCGTGCACTGCAAAGCAGGAAAAGGCCGGAGTGGGACTGTTGCATGTAGTTATCTTATTAGCCAAGAGGGCTGGAAGCCGGAAGATGCTCTCCAGCGGTTCACGGACCGCCGAATGAGAGTCGGGTTTGGTGACGGCGTCAGCATATCCAGCCAGGTTCGATGGGTTGGCTATGTTAACAAGTGGGCAAACCACATGGACAAAATCTATGTTGAGCGCCCTGTGGAGATTCTGGAGGTTCACGTTTGGGGATTGAGGGACGGCGTGAAGATAGCCATAGAAGGTTATGTTGATGAAGGGAAAAAGATCAAATGTTTCCATCTCTTCAAAAAGAAGGAACGAATAGTTGTGGACGACGGCAATAATGGCTCACCCATCTATGAGAATTCCGATGTCAAGGAAGAGTGGGAGAAGAGAAACGACCGAGCTGACACTTATTCTCCTTCGCCATCGCTACCCCCCACCCCTGCAAATTCAACCTCAATTTCCACCGCTAATACACCGCCGATTTCTACCCGTTCGATACCTTCGGCAACATCCAACAACATTGGGGAAAACAACAGGATATCAGCCGCCATTCTGCGTCCTAGCAAGCCAGTAATCCTACCAACGTCCGACGTCAACATAGACTTTGAGCGTCGTATCAAGGCTGCATATACAGGCTGGGCTATGGTTACTTCGATTGCGCATGTATGGTTCAACGCCTATTTCGAAGGTGGAAATGAACATGACTCTGGAATATTCGAGTGCGAATGGGAGGCACTCGATGGAATCAAGGGTAGTGCAAGCAAAGGGACAAAAGCATTGGAGCGTGTGAAGGTCGTCTGGCGTTACCCATCAAAGGAGCAGTTAGCTGCACAAAGGAATGTGTCGCAGGATGACGGCTTGGAACTGCTTGAGCAGAAGGTCGTGACCTTGCCTGGGCCAGGAGAACCGGTACACGAATCGCATGCTGCGGACTGGCATGGAGCGAATGTTATCGAAGAAGATGCTAGTGACATGGGCTCCACTACTCACAAGAACTTTGCGAATCCCACCAGTTCACCTGTACGAGGGGGGGATGAATCAAAAGATGATGTTGGGGACAAAGAGAGTCATATACATGGATCATCATCGACGTCGTCCAGCGAAAAGGACAAGGAATCGACAAGTACATCTCATGCAATTGTTGCCGAAGCGTCCGCAACCACAGCTGCAGCCGTAACTTCTGCTGTAAAAAGAGTACGCAGAGAATTAGGGTTGCGAAAACAGACGGATGCTAGCAGAGACGTCAGTCTGGCGAGTAGCGTTGAAGATACCGAGTCCCTGTCGCAGCGGCAAGAAAGTGAAGAGCAGCATCAACAGCCAGAGGAACAGGAAGGGCGAGGGCAACTTGAAGAGAGTAATGAGGACCCTGATAGTGATATGGAAGGTGTCAAACCATATTACAGGCATGACGGCTCTGGTACGAAGACGGCGGAGTAAGAGTGTGCGGTACACTATACGGACCTCTTGATATTACAAGTGGTAGATATTGGAAGTCATTTGTAGGTAAAAGTCAGGCTACGCCATCTAAGCAGTCAACAGATGTCCTGCCAAATACTTAAATTTCACAAACATACTTGGGTTGTTGATACCGTATCATATACATCGTGTTTAGCAGGAGCTCAATTTCGAGAAATTCAATTTAAATGTATGAGAATAGAAAGTAACCGGTCTTCATCGGAAACGATTTTTGATACCAACCCTGCAACACGCCTTCAAGGCGTGCGGCGGCGTCTATGATAAGGTGAAGTGTCTCACAATACTACCAGTGCCTTGATGCTTGGCAACTTTCTCATTCCCATTCATTGCCGCTCAGTGGAAAGCCTCTAGTGAATGGCATTGATAAAGATTTGCCGATTCCCTCCGAGCGTAGCAGAAAATTGAGTAAATTCACTGATTGTAAGAAGAGAAGACGAGATTGGTGAAGGTAGTGATGGGGAACGGCTTTGCCTTCTCGTCTCAAACTGAATACGCACATCAATACTTCTGACGCACCATACCAGGAATTCATTTAAGTCCAACATCGTCACGGAGCCGTTGAAATTGTAAAGTTCTCTAAAATTAACGTATGTTTATCCATTCAATTCTAATTACATATGAAGACTTCTTTATGTGTTAGTACAGTGTAAGCCGCCGTAAAGGTTCTGATATATCGAGGAAAAAATACATGGCTTGCAGCAAATAAGCAAAGTTAGTAAATGGGCGTGTATCCTTCATTTCGTTTCTTCAACTCAGTCATTTGTTTGTTCGCAGCTTCTTCCTTCGCAACGCGCTCGCGCTGCAATCGGTCACGCTTACGTCGTTCGTAAACGCCACGAACAACGCGTTTGACTTGAGCCTCGCCTTCGGCAAAGTTGGCTTTAGCAAGCCCGACAACCGAGTCAATCTGTTCTGGCGTGTATATAAAATTCCACGTTGACAAAAAGTCATCCACGTCAGGATTGATGGAACTTGGCTTTGGCGCTAATTCTTTTTGCGATGAGGACTTGGCCGCGTCATATTGCGCCGAGCCGCGAGGCTTTGCGATCTGCGACTGATCTATGCTGCTAGTCGTTGTGTAGTCTGGGGCGGAGGGGTTTGGAAGCAGCGGGAAATATACGACAGCGATGCCAGCATCCGGTCGCATTAAATGGAAGTCTGATGAGCTTAGGTCTCTATCGCCAGGGTGGAATAATCTCTTTGAAGGTGGAGGCTCCTTTTCAGTTGTCAACTCCTGTTTCGTACCGAGCCACACATTGCAGTATGTCAAATCATTTCTTGAAGCGGGAAGCTTCGTCGTTCTGCTGTCTTGGCGTGAGTCGGAAGTCGTGATGGCGTCTGTGGAATGAAAAGTTTCATCATCTTTCCTTGGGTCACTTTCCTGCGCGTTATGAAGCTTTTCCTCTGATTTGGACTCGCTGAGCTCATTCACTTCGCGTAGAAGATCAGGCAGCTTATCCTCCTTCGGCCATCCAGCCCCAATAGGCCACCCTTTAACGCCGCGTTGTCGAGCATATCCATCAACAACGGCTAGCCAGTTCTCTTGTTTGATATCCGCAGATGCATCAAAAGCAACAATGATATCGACACCTCGCCCTGGTCGAAGTAAGGGGTAGATTGGAAGATTGTTGCTCATACCAGCATCCATCAACTTCAGATGAGAGTCACGCAAAGCTGATTCGGGGCATGATGCGGGAAGTTTGTCATCCATGCCTAGAATGAAATTCGGTATGGAAGCAGGATCAAAGGGATGGACTTTGATAAGCTCCTCGTTCTTTCCTTCAATCAGGGAATCTATGCCACCAAAACCTGCTAGGCCTTTGACAACGGGTCTGATCTCCTTATAATAATGCGCAAGAGATGCGCAAAAGGCGCTGCCCCATATACCCATCAATGCCGGAACACGGAGCTCTGGAACTGGGTATGTATTGGGAGGTGTATCCCTGCCCTCGTAGAAATGTCTGCCAACTGCCCACATGGGAATTCCAGCACCAAATTCCTCGCAGAAGAATTCATACGGAGTGAATTCAAACCATTGGAACCAAGCTTCTCTTGAAGCCATCTCCTTCGCTTTCTCGACGGCTCGACGTTCTCTGATTTTATCTTTATCTGTGACTGGAATCTCATGACGAACTGCCGTGTATATAGGCAGAGGATTACTTCCCCCTTGAAGGAAGTCTTTTTGATTTGACAGTTTGAGGGTTCTGTCTGAAACATCGAGTTCGCCGCGAGGAACCAGCAGGCGCGCTGCTAAGAGTAATCCATATATATCGACCAGACCAAAATCAGCGTCAGGGTCGCCTTTTAGCTTCTCCACTATACCACTGAGTAGATACTTGTTTGTCGGGGCGGTGGTGAGCAGGTTTAGTGCTTTAGGTGGGAAAGCAATGTGAACTCCTAACCGGTCCCTTAAGTGCTCGACAAGCTTGTGAAAGTTACCGCCGGATATTGACGAGTTGTAGAGAGTTTGTAACCAACAACTCCCACTCACACCGGCCGTGTACGTGACGCAATCCCAAAGTCCAGCTTCCTGTGAGGCCAGGTACGACCCTGAGCCGGCAACAAGGGCTCGTAGACCCCCACCGGATCCACACATTGCAATTACCGGCACATCGTCAGGATGTATGTCCTCCTCCTTCAAGTCCAGATATTTTGCCAGCGCCTTAACAGCATGTTTTTGCCGTTTCCGGCGAAATTCAATTTCTTGAGGGCACAAAGTGTCGCCGATTCGAACATTTGCCTGGTAAGAAATTTCTGGATTAACGTCCGTGTCGTGGGCTTCCTTCCATATGTCGTCTGCGAGGGAGCCGGGCGCCATGGATAATTCCCTCTGAAGCTTCTGCACGGTAGCGGGGAGAAACTTCATCCAGTCAGGTGTGATATAGTTTTTTATGTTGTCACCAAAAGTCGCAAACTCTATCGACGTAAATGAATCCTTGATAATCGTGAATCTCTTGGTGAACGTCGCCCATGCTGTCTGTGATTCTGGTGAGCTGTTGGCATTTTTTTGCACCTGGCTGCTGCCGCCATCATCGTTCTTATTGCTACTTGATGGCTGTTGAGAGGTACCGAGGAGCGCTCTCTGATCCCAGGCTCTCGAGGAACCATCGGTACGCAGGCTGTCACGGCAAGCATAATTCCAACTACCCCAAGCTGCCAGAAACGCCGGAGGGACCGTCCAGCGCAAGCGAGAGGCTGCGGGACCGTGCATTACTGGGCGTGCAGGAGCAATTGCAGACAAGCCTGTCAAATGGCGCATTTACGGGAGGATCATGGCGGTGGTGAGAGATAAATGAGTGATGTGTATTGCAGGATGCGGACACCGCCAGACGTCGGACGCCGGTTTTGGTGCCTGGCGATCCATGACGTTATGATTTGGCGGGTGGGAAGCCGCAGCTAATTTGTTGGGAGATCGGCGCGCTAGGCTGGATGTAGATAAGCATCATCTGTAACTACATGCTTATGTAATCATTCCCTCCACAGACGACAGGATTGTGTGCATACAAATATGCGCCTCATTACTCAGGTAATAATGACGACGAAGATGTCAATAAAGATAATGCCCACCGGCCAGGCACCTCTGTCACATGGGCCATCGACGACTGATGTTCTGCCGCTGAAAGCGTATTTGGGCTGTGAGCTATTACCCTGAACGACTTGTTCGGCTCAAAGCTTAGCCGGTATACAGTAGAAAAGTTACCTTTGATAATTTTGGTGACCGTGGTTCAGAAGTAGAAGCAACAAAAACGACGCAGGCACGGCCGGTTCCTGTGCGGAGAATCACCAGCTTTGGGTCGATACAGAATGACGCAATGTTAGGTTTATTCATCTCAGGGAGATAAACTCGGATGCCAATGTAGAATCTAAATCTTTTTGCCAATCTTTTCTCTCTGTCCGATATCTCAGGGAAAAAAATTTTTTCTTGCTTGTTCCGCTTGCTAATGCTATTTCCAAACCCGAGATCTAACACAATGAAAATCGTACCCCCTGATACGAGAGTCCTTGTAGTGGACCTGGATCCCTCGGCCAGAAGAGTGCCTTGATCGGCTGATCACTCCCGGTATATCAAGATTGTCATATGAGATTTCTATGCTTGTAGGGACACCAGTCGCAAAACTGGATTCAGTGAGATGCCTTTTACATCCACATTGATGAGGGCCTCGAGCGCCAGTGAGAGCATCACACTACTCAGTAGCAGAGGGAAGCCAGTCAACGTTGTAATAGCCGACAAGGCAGCCAGAGCTGCATTGCGTATTCCAGCTGCTACGTAGCTGTGCTAAGCTTGATGCCAATGACGACAAGAAAATGCAGGCGGCCTCGAAATGTCATGGAAACTAGTTGTACTACAACACGTCTGGCACTTCCGCTGTGCCTCGGGGCCTCGTATCAAGAATACCATTGTATAGGTCATAGTATCTGTAACACTTACCCACAAGGAGAGTCATAATTAGCTTCCAAAGACAACAGAACTGCAGTTGCGGGAGGCATGTTTGGACATCAGATCATGGGGGGGGGGGGGGGGGAAAGCTGGTTCTTTGCACGATAAACCCGGCAAATAGTATACTCGAGCTGATCCTATGTCTCAAAGTAAATTGCTAGACGTTGTCAGCATTAGTCCAAAATGGCAACAACTGAGATGATAAATATGACTGTGTAAGTTATATCAAACACAATTTGCAACTGAAGTCACGATTTGCTTCCTAAGCCACGTGACGCGGAGCAAGTTGGCAGTCTTGGCGATGCTGGGGGAAGCGGAGCCCGGCGGTCCCGGCATCAAGCACCCTTACTCCCTCATCTCACCCGCTTCCTCCATATTATATCGATGTATGCATTGGGGAGCCGCTCTGGCACACACAGCCAAGACTGATGCCGAGTCCCTCTCTTGCATAATCGACCGTCCTGCATATCTACTGGCGTTTCATGGTGCTCCGAACACACAACCATGGTGGGCACTAAAAACACCACGTATGCCGAGGAGAGTGCAGAGGTCGAGGTGCTGTATGCCAATCTTGACAAGCTCAAGGTGCTGACCAAAAAAATCCAAGGCTCTCTTGATCGCCTGGAGACCAGCGGGAAGGTGGTGAAAGATGCAATTGGCCCCATTTATAGCAACACGCAGTCTCTGCAAATCACCAATACTAACATCGACCGCGTGATCGAAGCGATTGATAAGCTTCGGAAGCCATTGGACGCGAAGGGGAGAGAGGAGGGGATAATTCGGGCTGGGTAAGCACTGATGTGGGGGGTTTCCTTGGAGTTCTATTAAAACTGACGAAATGCAGACCCCAGAGTGCAGGCTTATCTCAGTATCTCGCCGCTTTGAAACGAATTGATTATGCGCTCCAAAATCTCACATCTACCAATCTCAAATCTAATCAGCAAGCAATTTCGGAGTTCTCTTCACTATTGAATTTTGGAAGCCAGCGACTACAGGACCTCTTCTTGTCGAAACTGAAAGAAAATGTGGAACCTATTGAGCCATTGCACTACCTCACAAAACGTAAGCTGCGCCGGCCGGAAGCATCCAATTATTTTTCATTTCGCATGATACTAATTTGATTTATTTAAAAGAGCTTCCTTTCCCCTCCATCCCCGAGGAAACTATTGCAGAGCTTGCGCCCATTGCAAGTGCCATTACATCTGCCGCTGCTCAACTGCCGCAACGTGGATCGGAAGACCCCGCTGTTACCATATATGCCGAAACCCGTGGGCCGTATATAATGTCAAGCCTGCAAAATCTTGCGATGGCTTCTATCAGTACCGCTAAAAGACGCCCAGACGATGGACCGTATAGGCAAGGTACCAACGGAATTGGTGTATATTCAAGCGCACTGGAGGGCTTTATTTCGGTGGAACATGAAGGCATCGTACAGATATATACTGGGGAACAACAAGGCCGTGCACTACAAGCTACGTGCCGGTCATCACTAGCCGAATTCTCGAAAACACTGCGGGAGCTCAACCAGTATATCAAATCCAATTTGATGACCGACTGCTTCCTTGCATTTGAGATCATTGAGATTGTTACTGCGATGTCATACAGAATTGATGCCAAGACTGGCGAGCTCAAGAGTCTGTTCATCGAGGCTCTCCGACCCATACGTGAAACAGCAAAATCGTCACTTTCCGAGCTCCTGGAAGAAACAAGGAAGAGGGCAGCTGCGGTGACGGTCCTGCCGCCGGACGGCGGAACTGTTCCCTTGGTCAATGAAGTAATGAGCTCCTTGACTACTTTGACAGGTTACTCCGGGCCTTTGGCCTCGATTCTTACCTCCTTGGGCGACGGCAATTGGCGGTCAAAGTCTCAGTCTGCAGGCACAACACCTTTAGACGTCAGCCCAGACAGTCAGACATTGTTTTCCCACTTCATTCTCGACATGATTGAAGCTCTCATCAGCTCACTCGAAACTCGTGGACGGGCGGTGTATCGTTCGAAAGCAGTTTTGGGAGTGTTCATCTCCAATATCTTCTGCGTTGTTGACCGTTCCATCCGCGCTAGCTCGGATCTCTCCCGGTATCTTGCGAGTCCCGACAGTATTGCCCGCATCGATGCATTCCGTAAACGTGGCACATCGGCGTACATTGACGCGTGGCGTGAGACGTCGCAGCTTCTGCTCGATGTGCAGTATACGTCTCGAGGACCGCGACCCTCGTCTAGTGGACCGGTGGATTCTGCGCAAGTGGTCAAATCACTCTCGTCCAAAGACAAGGACGCCATTAAGGAGAAGTTCAAGTCTTTCAATGCAGGCTTTGATAGCTTGGTTTCTCAACACCGACAACTCTATATGGAACGCGAAGTGAGAGGGGCGCTGGGCCGCGAGGTGCAGGCCGTGCTCGAGCCGCTGTATGTTCGGTTCTGGGACCGTTACCATGAGGTCGACAAGGGGAGGGGCAAATATGTGAAATACGACAAGGCCGCATTTTCCGCACAGCTAGCAGCGTTATCCTAGATTAATGTTTAATGGACTAGTATTGTAATAAACCAGAAACAAAAACAGAAGCCAAATAACAAAAGAGAGGCCCCCGCTGATCACGCTATCTATAAATATCGATAAGCCCATCGGATGCCCGCTGCCCCACACCCCGCCGTGGCTCCGACCGAATTCGGGATTAAAATTATTTCCTCCCCTCGCCCGCCTTTCTTTCTCTGACTTTTGCTCAACTTCGCTTCTGCAAAACACGGCCAATTCGTGTAGAACGTCCAGTTCTAGACAGTACCACCTCCTATAGTTAATATGGCATCTAATAACGATGTTTACCAAACACCCCTCAACTCGCGTTACGCGAGTAAGTGCTCTCCAACCTGCCGTTTCGAATCCCGAGCTAAAGTATACCCTGTGCAGGCAATGAGATGAAATATCTTTTTTCTCCTCGCAACCGTTTCTCAACATGGCGCTCTCTCTGGACATGGCTCGCAGAGGCCGAAAAGGGTCAGTTTTTACCAAATTCCACACAATCTTTTGAAGTCAGTCGCCATGTCGAGTGCTGTAACCCTTACTGACTTTTCTGTTCTTCCGCCTGCAGAACTCGGACTTCCAATTAGTGACAAAGCAATTGAACAAATGAAAGCCCATGCCATCATTCAAGACGAGGAATTCGCCGTTGCTGCGGAGGAGGAGAAACGCAGACGCCACGATGTCATGGCCCATGTTAAAGCCTTTGGTGACGTTGCTCCTGAGGCTAGTGGAATGATCCATGTTGGCGCCACGAGTTGTTTCGTGACGGACAACGCAGATCTCATCTTCCTACGCGATGGACTCGACATTCTCATACCAAAGCTGGCTACTGTGATTGATAAGCTTGCCAGCTTTGCCCGGCAATATAAGGATCTTCCTTGTCTTGGATTTACACATGGTCAACCGGCCCAGTTAGTGACAGTTGGTATGGCTGCATGCTTGGAATTATGCAAAAATTTCCATTTTGAAATTTATCACGCTAATTCTCTGCTCATTTGTCAGGCAAGCGTGCTGCCATCTGGATCCAGGATCTTTTGATGGACCTGCGCAATTTGGAAAGAGCACGGAATGATCTGCGATTCCGTGGTGTAAAGGGCACTACGGGTACACAGGCCTCTTTTTTGCGTAAGTGATATATCCACCAACATATTGTGCGGTGTATTATCCTTCATGGCTAACACAAGTTTTGACTGTATGAAGAAATTTTCAACGGAGACCACGCAAAGGTCGAGAAGCTTGATGAACTTGTCACAGAGAAGGCAGGGTTTGAGTCTGCATTTATCATCTCGGGTCAAACATATTCGAGGAAAATAGATGTCGACGTTGCCAATGCTCTTGGCTCGTTTGGCTCTACTTGCGAGCGAATTGGAGGGGATATCCGCCACCTCGCCATGCTCAAGGAGGTTGAGGAGCCATTTGAGAAGGACCAGATTGGAAGCAGTGCAATGGTCAGTATCTTGTTGGGCATTGTTAGTATTTTTGATATTCTTGTCACTGACGAACCACCTACCAGGCTTACAAGAGGAACCCCATGCGATCTGAACGCCTGTGCTCCCTTGGAAGACACCTCCAGAATCTTCCAAAGGACGCTTTGGATACCTATTCAGCGCAGTGGTTTGAGCGTACCTTGGTATGTATACAATCCCCTCGAGTCTTGCTTTATGGAACGACGCAAATGAAAAAGATACTAAACTATAACAGGATGACAGCGCTATTCGACGTATCAGTCTTCCTGAACTGTATTTGTGCGCAGATGCCTGCTTGATTCTTCTCAGTTAGTTCAACCGTACAAGGAAATCGAATAAGGTATAATGTACTAACGATACTCATAATAGACAACGTCTCCTCCGGCTTCGTTGTTTACCCCGAAGTCATCAGACGCAGAGTACAGGAAGAATTGCCTTTCATGGCTACTGAAAACGTACGCACACACACTTTTTTTTGACATCAGATAATATGTCGCAAATTAATGCTGACCACAATCACAGATAATCATGGCCTGCGTCGCTAAGGGTCTATCTCGCCAAGACGCCCACGAAGAAATTCGTACGTCTCCTCCTTGTTCCATCCCATAATCCTGCCACCCATCCCTCCACCCATCCCTTAAAACTAACAAGTTCCCTTTCACAATATACAGGTGTCCTCTCCCACCAAGCCTCCGACAACGTCAAGCAACGCGGTCAATCCAACGACCTCATTGAGCGCATCCGGCGAACTGCCTTCTTCGCGCCCATCCTCGACGAGCTCGACCGCTTGCTTGACCCCAGCACATTCATTGGCCGTGCACCTGAGCAAGTCGAGAGGTTTGTCAGCAGCGAAGTCAGCGCTGCTTTGTCGCCTTATAAGGCCGCTCTGGCCAAGAGTGAGGTCGCCGAGCTGCACGTTTAGACACATATCTGTCTCCCTGATTTTTCCCTCTTTGCTCTGCGGGTGTGTGGATGTGTAATTGGTAGATATGAAAGGTCAAAAGTGTAATAATCTTCGTACTATCGTGTACAAAAGATCAAACATATTAAATTAGCTTTACAATAATACTTTGCTGAATCAATGAATCTCTAAAATTGTACATGGCATAGGGGAGACAATGTATTTTTATTTGATTTAGTCGTGCTGCCTTTTGAACAGCGCCTGGGATTATATCAACAAATCCCGAGTCTCACAAAGAGCCACCTAAACGGTTGGAATCTCCAGTACATAGATTGAATCCGATACGTGAAATATTGATTTGCTTTACTGACAAGGACTGACTGCCCCTTTTCTGTGCCCCTTTTCTCTTCTTTGCCACATTTTGAGTGTCTACGGAATACATAGAAACCTCCCACCTTCGATGGCCGAGGTTTGCTGCTGTCGCGAAAGAATGACATAATGAGAATGAAAATTGAGGAAGAATATTATACCTCCAACAGTCTTGAGATGATCAAATGACATTAGACGGACCAACAATGTTGTTGAGGTATCCCTCCGTGCGCGTGCGTACTCCCGGAATACGCTCCTCGATAGGCACAAAGAACTCACCCCGGATTCGTCTGGTCAGGTTGGTGTACTCGTTGTAAGAATCAACGGCCGACTCGACCACGCGCTTGAGCAAAGAGAGCGGATAATCGATGTTCAGTGGAATGGGCACAGGAGTATGCGGCCGCTCATTTTGCACCACAACGACGCGATGCTTGACATGTTGAAAGGGACTGTAGAGGAGATGATCAAAAAGTTGTGAAAAGCAAATTAAAAGGTTGACTTCATGTACACGAGGAGCACGGCATGTCCTAAGCGGAAAAGTCAAATCAGGTTAACATGCACGACGAACTAGTTTTGTGTTCAACAAACTCACTTGCGTATGAATCCAGCCATCTTATGATAAATCTCTTCTACAGCCAGAAGATTGTCATCGAAAATATCAATACCAGCACCCATAGAACGAAGGTGTGACTGGGCTAGGTCGCCCGCGCTGAGACACTCCAGAATGTGGTCCTGGGTCGCGTTCATCTTCGTACCAATATTGATGGCCCAGTCCACGACGCTCTGGGCATCTTTTTCAGTGATCTTGACTTCTTCACCAAAAGCAGGATTGGCATTCATGCGAAAAGGGAAATCCAGATCCAATAGCTCCTGGGCCCAAGCGACAAACTTGTTGCGAACAAACTCTTTCATATCGGGGTTGGTCAGTGCTGCCTCCATCTGAGAAATAGCCTCCAATTGGTAGTCGTGGTACTGATGAAGGGGGTGAAGAAGGTAGGGTCCTTTCACATCATGGTTGTCTTCGTGAGAGCCTCCTTCACTGACAGTGGGCTCTTCGGTGTTGGGATCTGGCAGTGTAGGGTCCTGGTAGGCATCGATAACAGACTTGACCTCATCCTCAGTCGTTGAATCACTCGCAGACGTGTTATCCATGGCCAGAGTAAATTGTTCAGGGGTGCTTTGAGAGCGAATACGAGAGAACATCGGCTGATTCCCTGCTGACACGAAGCGTCGATGGCGAGGAAGGGGAGGAAGTGGTGGAAGAGGTTTGTTGCTCATTTTTTCTGGATAGTGAGGACTCTTGCGTGGAGGAGTTGGTGGGCGAGCGAGGCAAAAGTGAGAAATATCGTTTGCATCGAGGGAGACTCTGCGCATCGCGAAATTAGGCAGAGATGCCCCGACTGTCCACCGTGGAATATCAGGGTTCTCCTGTCTGCGCGGGACAAACATTGTCTCCAAGAGCCCCATGGTGCCTAACTTTTCTTTAAATGCATTTCCTTTTTCTTTCAATTCGGGTAAAGTTGGAGGAACAGCGTAGAAGCCTTCATGATCAGTCCAAAACATGCTTATTGGCTTTTTAGGCTCAGGACGAGGGTTGAAGAACCATTCTAGCTTCCTGGGATTGAAGTCCTTTGGCAACTCCTGATCGAATGGGTCGCTCCGAACAGACGATGGACGCTCTCGTGCTGCGTTAGTGCCGCTTCCTGCATCGTCTTCTATGTGATAGTCATCACTCAGTACAAGACCTCCCAGTTCTAGATGATTCATCGTCAGCCTTGCAACCTAGCCGCTGTAGCACAGTGTTGTTATTTGCTCTGACATAAGCTTGTGCAAGCCACCCTGTCATCAGCCTCTAAGCTGAACTGTAAAAAATACATGAACGAATTGTGTGCTGATTCTTTTGTTTTTGGAACTTACCGTTTTTGCAAGGATCCATGTTGGATGGGAGTTGCCGCCTTCAACGATCGACCGTGTCCAAAGAAATGTATGTTTACGGGACAGATGACACACGCAGACATAAAGCTGCCATATGATATTGAGCAGCAACGAAGGGCAACACAAGCAGGCCCGACAATCTTGATGAAACGCTCTTTGGGTTTGCGAATGAGGTTTGAGTTGATTCGTTGGTCTTCGAGTGTCAACGTGGATATCGTCTTCGTGCTAGCTCGGTTGATAAAATGCTGCCCTGGTTGAGCCAGACATGCGGTACAGGAGAGGTATCTTGCAATCCCCCAGTCACTCCGGCTGGAATGGTTCTATCTGCAGACTGCGGAACCGAGTAGAGGAAGGCGACTTTGGGGTCTTCACGAGCAACAGAGAGACCACAAGGGGAGGGGTCGCTAAACACAAGAAGAAGAGAAGCAGAAGAGACGGAGTTCAGAACGAAGGCAGGCCATGGAGAGATAGCAGAGAACGGGGGTGGCAGCTTCCTCCCGGGCTCCATTGCCGGCGGGTTTCTGGCCATAAGAGACTTCGACAGCTAAGAAGATACATACACGGAATTGGCTGGCCATAGGATTGCACTCGACATAGAACGAAGGTTAGGAGACCAGGTATACAGATTGTATGCGCGTGCGCTCTTATACATTTAGTGGTGGCAGCTGGTCGATGAGGCTCACAGAACGCTCGCTTTAGGGTTAAGGTTTCCCCACCAGAGAGTGAAGCCACTTTCATCCATCCTGAAACATTAGCCGCTCACAAAAACCCATCAGCACCAGAGAGTAATGGGCGATGGTTGTCTAGACTGCGGGCAGTGCCTGCGTCAGACGGGCTGTTTGCTTGCCGTTCACAGGGATGGCCGCTCATTGGGTGCAAGCAGTGTTGCTGCCTGTACACGTGCCCAGCATCAAATGTCTGCTGTTGTTTGTCTGCGGGGAGTAACCAGCATCTACAGCGGGAGGTGATTCATCTTGTGTATGGGTGCATTCATTTCATTTTCTCATCAGCTAAAAAAAATAGTGTGGCATGGTATGTACAGGTATATACCGCGACTCGATCAGACAAGGGCCATGGCAGACTATGCAACAAGTCACGCTTTGTCTAGTCAATCAGACACGCGGCCTCTCCTTCCCCGAGGCAATTATCCGAGTTCAATTGGGTCAGATACATAACGTGTCCGACTCTCCCAGATAGTACCACGAGTTAACGAAGGGGGGAGTAGTTCTTCGCACATTGACTGATTGGCACGTCATTGGCAGGAGCGTGACAACTCAAAGTAGTGCGAGCAGCGATGATGGCGAGAAACACCATGAACGGACGTCTACAGCTGGCTAAGGCGAGTGAGTACATGATGGTCACAGCATTATGTCAAATTTGCTAATCCTGTTTCTTATTAGGATCGGTAGATGCATCCTCGTCATCGTCACCGTCACCATCACCATCGTCATCGCCCTGGACATCGATCACTCGCTCACCGGCTTTCTCCAGCGCATTGCGAACCCAGTGGCGGACACCTTTGTAGACGGCCTGCAATGAAACTAGTCAACTAACGGCAGGACTATCGCCAGGAAAAAGAGGAACTTACGACCAGAAATGTTAGCACACCAACAAGTATCACCAGCCAATTCATGGAGACAACGCGGCTACGGCCAGTGTTTCGCCCACCGTTGCTTATGAGTCCGGAACCTCGCAGATGCCACCACCAGCGCGACGGAAACAATGCCACAAAAGTTTTCATGATTGAGAGGAACCCGAGCGAGACAAGCCCTTTAAAAAAATGTTCTACCCATGTTGAATCTTCACCAAGATCTGGGACGTCCAAGACGTGAGTAGATTCCCAGAACTCCGAGCCAACAATAGTATCCAAAGGATCCAAATATAGATTAATTATGGGGTCAGCAACGAAACCAAGTGCAAAGATAGTGAGAAACAGAATTGAAAACGTGAGAACGAGTTGCGCCAGAGCGCTAGTAATCCAGCGAGCCCATATTACCCTGTGAAATCGATACTTAAATCCACACGTTGGACATTGCCAGTAGTTCCTCCTCCCGTAAGCCGGATCGGCATGTCGCCATGACTGCAAGCAACCTTCGTGTACATAACGCGAAGACCCTTTGCATTTGCAAGGGCGCAAAAGACGACCAAGTCCTGGGTCAGAGGACACATATACGACGCGTGGTTTCGGTTGAAACATGCTAGGTAAGTGTTCTGATTCTGGTGTCACCGTCGGGTAGACTGTGTCCAAGCAAATCCGGCACATCCGCGGGGAATAGTGGCGATCAGGCCTGGGTGGTGTGTTTTGCGTGCTGTGCGCATCATCACCATCATCATCATCACAGGCGTCAGCAGCTTCCGGCCCTGTCTGTACGGTTTCCGGAAATGCTCCCGGCGTTGAGCTGGGCGGGTTGTCGTCTGGCCATGTCCAGGTAGAATATCTGCTGGAAAGTGTGGAAAACATGTCCTTGTTTTAGTCCAGCACATCCGGTGACTCTACAAACTCCGGCTTTGTAATTTCGCCCACAGATGATCACCCCTCGAATATCTCACATGAAAGATATGAAGTAATCATCAAGGTCACCAAGGTTTTGTGAAGTGGTAGTGCAATTCACCAATACGCATTTTAGGGCGCATTACAGTGGCTTGGGAGAAGTGTATGAGAACAAAAAATTATTCTTCGGACGGAAACGACGATTTGGCTCTTTTGTTGAGAGGTCCAGTGCGCTAGTCCGTAACAGGAAGAGGCGGGCTGACCGCCTTCGCGTCACAACATCTGGCAGCCTGCCGCCGATGAGCTCCGTCGCTTGCTTATCGGTCTGAAGCTTCTCATCTCCGTCTTTTTCCATCCCTGAGCATTTCGAGTAAAGTCCCGCACTTTCATTGCATTTCTGAAGCTTTTAATCAATACTTCTATCGATGGCGGACCGTTATTCCTTTTCCCTCACCACTTTCTCTCCCAGGTAAGTGAACCAGCTTGCTTGCAATCAACGACAGCAGCTAACAGTTCATCACAGCGGAAAGCTGGTTCAAATTGGTATTTACTGTCCCATAATCTTCTAGCAAATGAAGCTTCTAACGGGCGCAGAATATGCTCTGAACGCCGTCAACGCAGGTGTCACTGCGCTTGGCATCAAAGGTAGGTTCCCAAGACTGCGACCTGGTCGCTAGTGACTTCATAGCTAACCGAGCTATCATCAATCCAGCCACGAATGGTGTCGTCCTAGCTACAGAGAAGAAATCAACATCGCCTTTGGCCGATACCGACTCCTTATCGAAAATTTCGTTGATTACCCCAGACATCGGAACGGTATATGCCGGTATGAGCCCCGACTACCGGGTGCTCGTCGACAAGGCCCGAAAGGTCTCCCACACTGGCTACAAACGCATCTATAACGAGTACCCTCCAACTCGCATATTAGTCCAAGACGTCGCTCGCATTGTTCAAGAAGCTACACAATCTGGCGGTGTCCGTCCATATGGCGTGAGTCTGCTCGTTGCTGGGTGGGATGAAGGTATCGAGCCCGAGTCCGCAGAACAGCAGGAAGAGGGTTCGGAAAAGAAGGCGACTGGAAAGACCGGTGGTATCCTGAAAGGTGGTCCTAGTCTATACCAGGTCGACCCTAGCGGAAGTTATTTCCCATGGAAGGCTACAGCCATCGGCAAGAGCGCGACGAGTGCCAAGACGTTCCTTGAGAAGCGCTACACAGAGGGCTTGGAATTAGAGGACGCCATTCACATTGCCCTGCTGACTTTGAAGGAAACAATTGAAGGAGAGATGAACGGCGATACCGTAGAGATTGGTAAGCTTCTGTCAATGCAGCATTTCCTCCCCTTTTTTTCAAGTTTTACTAACGTACTATTTCATAGGCATTGTCGGACCACCAGCAGATCATTTACTCGGCTATCAAGGATTGGAAGGCGCGCGAGGTCCAAGATTCAGGACGCTCACCAAGGAGGAGATTGAAGACTACTTGACCAATCTATAGATGTGGCTATGTTTTATCGTCTAGCCGAATCCATTCCCCTGCTTTGCCATTTGTATTATAGTAGGATGACCGAGATCTTGACTCAAATTTCCGACGAATGACCAAGCGCGCCTAGATAATAAATGTCGTGTTCAATAATTTCGTATGTAGTGTATAATCACCGATATCCTAAAGTTTAGAAGCCCCAATTCTTACCATGATGGCCTATTTCGAGAACTGAAAACGTCTTTACGAGAAGTAATCACTGGACGGCTATGTCAACCATCGCAGCCGACGTCATGTGATCTCACGGATATTGGCCGTTTTTCCCTAGGCAAGTTATAGCCCATGGCTACGAGACATTAGCCGCGATATAGCCGCAAACCCATCTGATGAATGATTGCTATTTTGGTCCAATTGCAGTGAAACATTTCTCACGTTGCTGGCCTATACGTTGTCTTCATTGAAGTGCTGATCCCGTGTTTGTGCTTCGCACTTTTGCATCAATATACCGTTTTGCTTATCTCTTGATTCCATTCTACCATCCTATGGAGACGCAACATTCTGCTTCTTGGCGGGTACGATCATCCCCAATACTCATCATTGGGGGTGTCTGTATAAATCTCCTGACGGTAGTGAAACTCCCATCATAACCGTAGGAAATACTGATGTTAACTGAAACATTCGTCTTAATTAGCATACAATGCTATATGGTTTCGTGAGATTTCCCCATTCCCCCGAGGCCTATATTAAGATGTCTAAACTGGACCACTCATATCATGCTGTCTCCCCATAGATACTACCAGTATTGCCCACGGCGTTAGTCGAACGTATCTCAATATCAACTGAAAACGGTATGTCGATTGCTGTGATGCTGTGAAAAGAAGAGAATAGGGTTTTCATGTGCCAACAATCAATATAAATTTCATTATAGTCAGTCGTTACGTTGCCATCTTACTGGCTATCGAAGCGCTGGCAACTCTTCTAGCCAGTCCCCTGGTTGGTTATTTGATAAAGCTTCTGCGCGGCAGTCATCGTCTGTCACTACTCACTGGAATTCTTCTTCTCGGCGTCGCAGTGACTGTTATATCCGTTTCAAGATCTATAGGGGTGCTGGTCACTGGGCGTATCATACAGGGCATTTCATCTGCCATCATCCAGGTGGTGAGTGTTACAACCATATTAGCCTGTTCACCAGAAGATGCTGTCGGACAGTCTATGGGCTACGCTGGTGCAGCGATGAATTTGGCTTCTTATTCGGGCCTCTGCTTGGAGGGATCTTATTTCAATTCCTGCAATGGGACGGTTTATTTGAGGTAGTTGGTGGAATTTTGGCGCTCAACCTCATCGTGCCCCTTGTTATATTGCCTGTTGATAAGCAACATCACCGCACTCCTTTTCAAACCCCTTTGATGACTAGCTCAACACAGCAGCCTGACGATGCTGTACAACCCCCAGCGTCTTTCTTCCTATCATTGCTGCTTCGAGAGTCCAGAATGAGAATTGGATTATATGCCGTGATCGTGAGCGGAATATTCATCTCTGCAATTGATACTGTAAGCAACCTGTCGAAATACTCTCAAATACTGATCCTAAATGTCACACGTCTTCGTAGGTTCTTCCTGTATTTGCAGAGAATCAATTTCATTGGGATTCACTTGGTCAAGGCTTGATTTTCCTACCAGTCTCTATACCTGCTCTTTGTGAGCCTATTTACGGTACAGCCAAGCAGCGATACGATTCCCCCGAAAAGAATAAGTCTGACCTTTTTGAACACAGGATGGCTTACCGATAAATACGGAGCTCGCATGGTCGGTTTTATAAGCTTTTTAGTTCTCATGCCGAGTTCAGTTTGTCTCCGACTGGTAAATTCAGATGCAAGAGCAGCGAAAGAACTTTTATGTGGGCTACTGGTATGCATCGGAATATTCCTAGATGTAACTGAGCCAGCAGGCTATGTTATTATGGATAATGTGCTGGTGGACTTGCAGAGCAGATCTGGTGGAAGATATGATTGGAAGTACATCGTGTCGCTCGCATTTGGTATCCAAAATGCAGCCCATTATTTGGGAATCACAATTGGCCCGGTGATAATCCTGGCGCTTCCTAAATCGGGCAGGCTTGGTGCTGCTGGTTTGTTGCTTGGATGTCTTTCGGCTGCGACTGCTGTGTTGTGGGCTTGGGGTGTTATAGACCCCGTTCGGTCGCACAGACAAGAAAGGAATGAAGATGCAGCGGAGTTGACTCCTGAAGCTCGTCCTTGGTCGGAACCACGAGAAGAGACGTCTGCTACTGCAGACATGCGCAGGAGGCTGTGAAACGGGGCGTTTGATAACTATATTCTCAACTCCTCAATTTTCTTGATGTATTTTTACCCCATGCCTTTCGAGATCAAACTCCTATCCATCACGACAACTATGGACAGAATTAATTGTGTTAACAGCCTCTAAAACTAGTAGTAGTCAGATGTTGATAGACCTTTTTGAATCTGGGCGTATCAAGGATCTAGCTAGAAACGTAATTATCATACACCCTCAGAGAAGTCATATTGGAGACATGAGTGATGCAGAAAACAAGTAATCACAAATTATTGGGGCAAGTCATATCTTGCATGTCAATTAACATTTTGAAGAATTACATTCATCTTATTTGATGCCATTCCGCAACTTGCAGTTGTAGACCAACTCACAGCTTGGATTCACCTTCCTGACTCACTAAGAGGCAGCGCTATTATTACTGGGGGAGACTCCTATGTGTTTGGGTGGTTTGCTTGCAATGTTACTACATACTCTTCGATGTAGTGTCATTGCGAACGTTTCCAAACTTACCCAATATAACAGCAATAATCCTAAATTGAGCGGGAAACAAGCCAGGATTAAGGTGGCAGAAGGGCAGATGCGGTGCATGCATGTTATGCGGCCCGTGTATAAATAGCTGAGCCCATATATTGTAAGGATTACCATGATTGCAAAAGAAATATATTCCAATATATTGATGGTAGACGCAAGGACGCGTGTTAGGGCTAACCCTAATAGCAACCCTAATTTGAAGTGCGGCGGATCTTTAAATCACGCACGTCACAAGGATATAAAGATCACCTGGCCCCATGCGAGAACGCTGGGAGACTGGCAACTTTGAATCCGTACGGGATCAGAAATAACTTTGCATTTGATGCAATATATTGGCAGCAAATGACCGACGATTCTTCGGGCTCACGGCAATTTTCGAGGATGCCTAGAAACGGAGAGATGCCGAGGAAAGGGATGAAATGTAAACGCTTGCAACTTAAAAGCTTAAAAGCTTAAAAAGAAGGGAAATCAAAGCTTTGCCATGGAACCCAGATGAGTACATCTTGCATAGTAAAGATGTAGCAACAGCCATCTCTGCGAAGTGAGAAGAGACTGGGAAGGATGAATGCAAAAACAACTAACTTGAAGTAACTCCCCAGGGGGCGGGCGAGACCTGTGTGAACGGTGAATTAGCCAGACTTTCGGTATAATATCAGTGGCTTTCACATACTTTTATTGGGTGAAATACTTGCAGCCAGCGAATTATCAACATCGTACAAAACGATCTCGACACCTTTGAATTCCATTTATTATCTACTTATCAGTAAAGAAAGTTGCTTCTCTACTGCAAAAAATTTAAGTGAAACAGAGCCGTATCTGCATCAAAAGTAGATGTAACAAAGGTATAAATATATATAAAAAAAGAATAAATATGCTAGGAGAGTTTTAGGCTATTTGAATCAACGAGTGAGCGGTATACATAAAGAACATTCTGGTTTATTTGGTTCTTTACTGTTACACTTACAATATACAACAGTATTCATACATCTGAACCAATGAAGTAGAGAGCTCCTGTGAGTAATAAACCAGAGCTGTGTATCATGTTTCTTTCTTTCATGCAAGCTTGTCCAATCTGCCTGATTGCGGCCTGAGGCGCCAACGTAGGCTAAAACAACTAGCTGCCTGCCCTGCCCCACGTTTTCATCTGGACAGCCTTCTTTATTTATTCTTCTTTCAAACGACCTCAATGCCTGCACAAAGCTGACTTTCATCTGAAATTTATTTCAGATGTGTTTCATTTCGAAATCCAGCCGGCGAAATAGTCGAGGATATAAAACTCAGCTTCAGAGCATGCTCACATAAGCCATACGTCGACTATGGCGAACGAGACCCTTACTGAAGTCATGTCTCTGGGAGACAAGACCATTATGCTTAAACCAAGGGCTTATCAACAAGAAATGCTGGCTGAGAGTCTACGTCAGAACATAATTATTGCGGTATGTGTTGATTAATATCTTTCTATTACATCTATCCACTAACTAGAGATAAACTTTGCATTCAAGATGGATACTGGAAGTGGCAAGACACAAATGTAAGACATACGTGAGATTATCGAGTCACTGTGTACAACTTTTACTGATCAGAATATGTAAAAGCGCTATTCTTCGGATCCAGAATGAGCTTGCACAGTGTGCAGCAGACAAGGTGTGTTGTCACATTTTCTATATCCATATAATGCGCATCCACTTGTTTTGTCTCGAAGATATGATGCTGAGTAGATTGTTTTATCTTCAGTTGGTTTGGTTCTTGACCCCGACGGTGGCTTTGGCTGAACAACAGCACGCGGTAATCTCTAAGCAATTACCTCTTTATCAAAGCAGGCTGCTCCTTGGAAGCGACAACGTCGATCACTGGAGCACGCAAGAAATTTGGAACAGGATTCTATTGAAGATACGGATTGTCGTTTCTACACCACAAGTATTGTTGGATGCAATGTGTCACGGGTTCATAAAACTGTCGGGCTTGTCGCTACTTGTGTTCGATGAAGGTTCATAGCTCTATGAAAAAATCTACGATGAAATGTATTTCGCTGACTTGCCTGCCGCTTAGCCCATAGATGTGTTGGAGCCAGTCCATTCAATGGTATAATGCGATTATATCACCATGCCCGCATGTCGAACGAGGACTCTGCCCTGCCTTCAATTTTGGGATTGACAGCAAGTCCTGCTACAAGAGCGACTGCTGAAGCAGTAAAGTAAGTGTTTGGAATCTAACATGGGGCGAACTTACTAACTAGTTAACTCAGAATATTAGAGGAAAATCTCCATGCAATATGCCGAACACCAATTCTTCAAAGAGAAGAGCTTTTGAAATTCACGCATAAACCAGAATTGTTCGTTGTTACTTATGAAAAAAACGTAGAAGAACCTACGGAAACTTTAAAATGCCTCGATGCACTATTGGACCTTACTTTGAAAGATATCGATAACGACCCTTATATCAAGTCACTACGAGATAAAAAAGACACAAAAAGCCAGGAAATGCTGATCAAGACGCTTGCCAACGGCAAAACCTTTACAAGAAAAGAGCTTAAGTCGCTCTCTCAGCGCGCACAAGTTATTCATGAAGAGCTTGGATCTTGGGCTGCCGACGTGTTTGTGGGCACATGCGTTGAGAGATTCGTGGAAGATGCAGTGCGGAGATCCAATAACAATGTTTTCCGTCACTGGGAAGACGCGGAGAAGATGTACATGATGCAGTATCTCTTGATGCTTCCAGCCACCATTGAGCAAGCGAGGTGGGGAAGTATACCCAAGGGGATCGCCCAAAAAGCGGAATTACTCATAAAGACAATTGCGAATTCGTATAACCCGGGATACCGAATTATAGTATTTGCTGAACAGCGGGCAACAGTACTCATGTTGGCTCATCTTCTGTCAGTACACCCGCTAATGAAAGACAAAGTGACGAGATATTTCCTGGGGAACTCAAATTATGCTAGCCGGAAGTCAAATATTATCGAGCTCTCTTCCCTTAAGGACCAGAAAGACGTCTTGACAGATCTGCGTGTTGGGAAGGCTAACATACTAGTTGCGACTTCAGTGCTGGAAGAAGGGATTGACGTTCCAGCGTGTAATATAGTGATCTGCTTTGATCCCCCGACAGATTTGAGATCATTCATTCAGAGAAGAGGAAGAGCCCGTGATCGCCAGTCTAAGCTCGTCCTATTCATTGAGAAGAATGACAATGATGGTCTCAGTAAATGGGAGTCGATGGAACAGCAACTAAAAGATATTTATGCAGACAACATGAGGAAGCTTGAAGAAATCAAAGCAATGGAGAACATTGAGGAAAAAAGCTCGGAATTTCTTCGGATACCAAAGACCGAGTGAGTGCAATCTTGATGTCGGCGTTAAACAGAGCATGGTATTAATATAGATATAGGGCCGTTTTGAATCACGACAATGCACGACAATATCTTGCATTTTTCTGCTCAACAATGTCATACGACTTTACTGATAACCAACCGGAATATATCGTGGACCGACGGGAAAATCACCCCAATGTCACCGAAGTCACAGCTAAGGTGGTTCTCCCCAGCTTATTAGATCCGTCTCTACGCAGTGCTCATTCCAAATGCAAATGGAGGACCGAGAAAGCAGCGAAAAGAGACGCTGCATTCCAGGCCTACTCCGCTCTCTATGCAGCAGGACTTGTTGACGATAACCTAATACCTTATCACCGGAGAAAATCAGCAAACCGCGACACAGCAGTCCATGAAAAACAAGCCAAACTCGGCCAGGTTTCAGGGTGTTGGACTCCTTGGAAAGATATGGCTCAACTACGGGGAAGTGATGTAGCCTTAATCCCAACAAGGGTGTGTTTTGAGACGAATACATTGGGAGTCCCTGATATGATTTTGCTTTTACCCAGTCGTATCCCATGCGACTGGTCTTTTGATATTTTTTGGAACCATAATATCACCTTACGGGCGACGTTGCGCAACGATCGAGGCGTATTATTGAATGTAAATTCTGAACAAGCGGCACGATTCACTCGGGAAGTACTGGTTTCTACCTATGAGGGTAGAATGACCTCGCCAGGTGTCGATTTTATTACATTATTCTGGCCAGCAGAAAAAATCACACAATCTACAGACGAGTGGCTTCTGTCGATTGATGGGAGGTGCGATGCCGATATCATAAAATTCCACCAATGCACGAGAGAGCAAATGCAGGAGCTAGGGATGGGACGCACTTCGGACCGATATGCACGGCCCTTTTTTATTGAAAAGTGCGTTGAAGTAATTGCAGACGAAATCGTTATGCAGGAAACAGAGATATGCGACAAGACTTGTGCATCTATCAATCCAGAACTCCATCTGCAGGGAACTACGCTCCCCAAGCGTGCTGATTATCTCCACCCGATCCTACAAACTGATCAGGTGCCTTTGGCGCACACAGCACAGCAATGCTCCCCAGTTCGCTTGTGTCGTATAGACCGACTGCCTGCAAAATTCGCTAAGTTTGCCTTATTCATCCCCTCGATAACGCACAAAATTGAAATCCTTTTCATGGCAGAGAGATTGGCGAAGACGGTGCTCTCTAGTGTACAGTTCTCCAACCTCGAGCATGTTTTAACTGCCATCAGCGCTTCCGCAGCAAAAGAAGTAACAGACTACCAGCGATATGAATTCCTCGGAGACAGTCTCCTCAAGCTTATTACGGCTATTTACTTGGTTGCAAACAACCCTCTTTGGCATGAAGGCCTCTTGTCGGCAGCTAAAGATACTATTGTTTCGAACGAGCGCCTAGCAAGAACTGCACGAGAAGTAGGCTTAGACCAGTTCATTCTGACAAAGCCGTTTACTGGACGCAAGTGGAGACCATATTATGTCTCTCAATTCGATACAGAGGACGGTCAAGTCCTAGAAGAAAAACGTGAACTTTCAAGTAAAACCTTGGCGGATGTTGTGGAATCTCTTATGGGAGCGGCCTTTCTTGACGGGGGCTACGAGAAATTGGAACTTTGTGCCAAAATTTTTTTGCCAGAAAATATGTGGAGCTCTATCAACAACGACATCCGCACGTTGTATACAACAGCAGTGGTTTCTGAGCAAGCTGCCTTACATCCTAAACTGGCCCAAATGGAAGAATTGCTGGGGTATAAATTCAGCAAGGCAAGTATTCTGTTTGAGGCCTTGACACATCCATGTTCTAATGATGGTTCCCCAACCTACCAAAGACTTGAATTCTTGGGCGATTCTTTACTGGACCACTTTGTAGTCCAAGAGCTTTTTCATCAGCCCAAGCAGCTTTCCCACCAGGATATGCATTTGATACGGACAGCGGTGGTAAATGCCCACTTCCTTGGCTTTCTATGCCAGAGTCTCTATGTCACAGAGGAACGTGACGAAGCCGCAGAACCCGGAAAGGCGCACATCGCGACCGTCCAGACAGAACACAAGGTGTATCTATGGCAAATGATGCGCCACGGGGCTTCATGGGAGATTGTCAACGCGCAACAAGAAGTACAACGCCGGTATGAGAAGTGGGGCGAAGAAGTCAAGCATGCTCTCAAACATTCATCCAAGTACCCTTGGGCAGAACTCTTCCGGATAAATGCCAGCAAATTTTTTTCGGACATAATAGAAAGCATCCTGGGCGCAATATTTGTTGATTCTCAGGGTTCCTTGGATGCTGGTCGAGCGTTCTTGGAGCGAATTGGTGTACTCCCATATTTGCGTCGAGTCATTGACGAGAAGGTGGAAATCCTACATCCTTTCAACCAAGTTCGCGAGGCGGCAAAGTCGGAGAAGGTGGAAATTCGTTCCAGAGCGGAGGCTAAAATTGTTGTGCCATTGGGCGATGAGAATAACAGTTGCAGCACTGACTATACGGGAGCCGAGCAGCTTGACTTGGTGTATATCTGCAGTGTACTAGTGGGCGACGAGGAGATCATCCAGCTTTCTGATGGCGTCAATAAGCTCGAAGTTGAGACAAGAGCCGCTGCATTGGCGGCTGATATTCTCAAGGCGAGAATTTCTTCACCGAACGCAGCATCAACCACAGCAGTGGGACAAAACAGGCAACAAAGTTCCAGTCCCGATCTCAATCAGAATACAATTGCAATATGATTGCGAAGTTACGCGCCTATTTTCTGATTCACTGACAGAGGTGTACGCATAATGATTCATGACGAAATGAGAACTTTTCGGACAATCTCTTTTAGGGCGAAATTATTGCATATTTACGACACTTCATATTTCATTTTTCAGTGCCATTTTCAAGCTAACTAGTTGCAATTCTATGCATTTGGCATTTGTTTCAACTTCGAATATTTTGTATTAGTTCTATTTATAACCAGCAAATAATAAATCGCGTAAAGCTATAGTTAGAAATTACGACCAACATTTATTACCTTAACTATTCTCAAACACTTGATTTCTCGTTCCTATCCTGAAGCATGGTCTCTTTTGTGTCGCCAAAGTGGTGTACTTGCTGTCCATCAAGCACCACCTCCTGTAAATAATCAGGGACGACTTCATCATCCGGAAAGAACCCTTCGGTATAACCCATTGCTTCCCAGGATCCATTTTTATTGCCAACCGGCCATTCTATGCTTGGCGGATAAAGCGGCATAGGCCAGATCCGACAACTCACGTAATAAACCAATCCTGCAACGATTGTGGAAATGAGAAATCCCATATTGTACATCCTGACTGCGGCAGTACCAATTGACCCGGGACTCAGAGCACCAGCAACACCGGGAATGACTAGGGCAATCGAGATTACCCAGGCTGCAAAGGCGCGTATGTTGAAGCCTGCAGTATAGTAGTATATACCGCCTGGCTGTGCCTTGTATAGCGAAGGGACATGGACGTTGCCTTTGCGAATGACCCAGTAATCAACACTAGAGTGAGCAGGATGAATTAGTCACATAATCTATATGTAAACAGTTTGAGCAGAAGAGAAGAAATATTAAAAAGAGCTGAACATACATCATGCAGGAGACTATCGGGCAGATGAAGCAAAGATAAGAACCCAAAAATGTGATAAAGGACGATGCCGAATATGTCAATTTCCATGGAACTATGAAGCTGTCAGTAAACGGATCCCCACATTTTCAAATACTTTCATCAAGAGTCGTATATTCAACCATGAGACAAGTAGAACTTACCGCAAACCCAGGCCAGAATAAAGCAAAGTACCTGACCACGGACTATAGTGAAGTATTGTGGGAACAAGCCCGTGAGGTCACAGCCTACTGGGATTGAATTACTCGTGAAATTTGTGACGAACGTCGCAAATGCCTATCAAAAGAATTGTTATTTTTTACTCACCCAATTACACCTTCAACAAAACAATAGCCTACCTGAATGCCAGCGGCAAGGAAAACGAGAGTTCGTGCCCCGGGACTCCAATAGTTGTCTAGAACGCTGGAGTAAAAGTCCCAGAGATTCCAATATGCCTGCCGTAAGATTTCATTGTCAGAAAAATATCGCAGAGACTAGGGGATGAATTGCTCACCTCGCCGAATTGCTTATACCCAGCGGCAGTAATGAGCATTCCCAAAAACACGACAAGTGGCTTGCTCACGACTAGCCCAATAGGCATGGGCAGTGTATCCCTAGGTTTTTTGACATATCTAGCTAAGTCTGCGATGTTGACCAGTGGAGGGATAACATTCGAGACAATTGTGTTTATCGCTTTCATAAATGACCAGCCTAGGGCTGCCCCCGACGCTGTCTTTGTGCTTAGCCCGTCAAAGTCGGCTCCGTGGCTAGAGACCTAGTTATGTTGGATTAGAGTCTCAGCTCACAAACTAGTCATTCACCCTTACCAGAAGAGGATACTTACAAGAGCCCATATCATCGTCGCTATCAGGCCAATTGGCGCAATGACTGATTTAATTTGGAAAACAACGGACATTTTGCTAGGGTGGACGAAGGCGAACGGGAATTGGATCAACCACAGCACACCAAACGCCAGTAAATTTGCGGACGTTATGCCTGCACTTTCCGGGAGATCTGAATGAATTTATCAGCAATTGTCTTTTTCAGGTTATTGGTTAAATCACCAGATATATGACGTACGATTAGGGAAATCAGTCCATAGATGTCCAAACATGCAACGCAGCATTACGGCCACAAATTCGCTTGCGTACAAAGTCTGAATACTCATATATAGGATTGCCACAACCTGAATAGAACGACTCATCAGTTTTCGTTGGACTTCTCGGCTGGGAAACGATAAACTGGCTTACACCGCGAATGAACACAAACAAGAGCGATCCATAAATGCCACTGGAGAGACGGACAAATGTCGGATATCCCACGTGGTATCTAAATAAACGTCAGGAACCAGATACGGCCTTTATTTGCCTCGCTCTTACCTTGAAGGCCCTCGCGCGTTCAAGAAGAGAAGGAATGCTATGAGGATAGAAACAATGACTGAAGAAACATTGAAATGAGCATGGTGCATCATTAGATGTATTAATAGGGGTATACATGAAAGGCTCACTCGAAGCTATAAAGATAGTCCACCATTTCAACCCAATGGCATACAAACTGGCCCCGGCATTGTATGTCGTCGGCGAGAAGGCAATACTAAACTGAAACGCGAAAAAAGACCACGCCGACCATGTCCTTTGAGATGGAGGCGACGGATCAAGATCTTTGTTGGACCACCGCCCAAACTGTCCGGACTCGCGCTGGCCATCTTCGGTCTTATTTCCCACTTTTACGGCGTCCAGAATGGTCTGCTTCTTGTGTGATAGACCCATTGTTGGAGAAAGTCGATCAGGCTGACTTGGACATGGACTGACCTAGATTCGCCAGGAAGACATCACAGCCAGCAGAGCAGAATCAGTCGGAGAAGCATCCCGGCTGTTTATACATGGAGCATGCCTGCTTGTGCTTATCGGGATGCTCCCATTCACAGATATGCCTCGTAGCCCTAACAGCCCGATTTAGATAAGCTATCGTCGTCGGCGAAGTCTAAAATCGGGCGATAGGCCGAGATAAGATAACGGCGGCGCTTCTCCGCATTTTTATGCATGGTTTCTTCTGTCATATTTCTTCCACCACAATGTGATCATAGATTGCAAAAACTCATCTTTCATCATTCAGTTGTTTACTTTGAGCAGTTGTTTTAGGATTGCAAGTTTGAATTAAAAGAAAAGAAAACAGAAGGTCACCAGTTGCATCACTCCCACCATGAGTAAGCGGGTCCGCCTTGGAATACTCACCCCATCATCCAATACCAGTCTGGAACCCTTGACGCAGGCCATCGTCTCACAATTGCCGAATGTCAGTGTGCACTTCTCAAGATTTACAGTCCTCAAGATCAGCCTAGAAGAGGACGCACTCAGTCAGTTCCAGACGGAGAAGATCGTCGAGGCGGCCGCGTTACTGGCCGACGCCAATGTGGACATGATCGGCTGGAGCGGGACGTCGTCAGGCTGGCTTGGATTCGAGGCCGACGAGATGCTGTGTGAAGCCATCACGGCGGCAACAGGGATTCCCGCGACAACATCTGTTCTTGCGCTGAATCGGGCAGTGAAAGAGCTTGGCATCAGCGAGCTCGGTTTGGTGACTCCTTACCAAGACGACGTGCAGAGCGCCATCATCAAGACCTACTCCACCATCAATGTCGATTGCAGCAAGGAAAGCCATCTGGGTCTGTCGACAAATACGGCTTTTGCGGATGTCACTGAGTCGGCACTAGACGACATGGTGGCTAGAGTGGCTGCCAAGGACGTCAAGGCCATATCGACTTTCTGCACGAATTTGTATGCCGCACAAAGAGGAGCTTACTGGGAAGAAAAGCATGGGGTTGTGATTCTGGACACTGTTGTCACGGTGCTGTGGGACATGCTTCGCAGTTGCGGCGTCGACAGTAGCGGGATTCAGGGCTGGGGACGTCTTTTGTCGGCGGTCCAGTCCGCCTAGCCGAGAGAATACTGTCAGTAAAAATTTATATTGTATATAAAAATGAAGAAGTACGTAATGTTTCGAGGCATTACCTCGACACACGCTTCCTTCTCCTTCCTTTCGTTGCCCATTTCTAATGGGAACCTTGAAATATGTTTGCCCGATTGCGTGACTCATGTCTCGACGTTACTCCCTCGCCCTCAGTCTAAGACTATCCATTTCGTAAAGCTTAAAAGAGCCTTCAAACTCTAAAATATCTAGGATATCCAAGAGCTTCTATAGATCATCTCCGATCCGAGCAGGGAAATTGTCTCGGATCCGAGGATATCTCAGGAGGTGATTTCCGACGCGCTAGTCCTGAAGTGACGACGAGGTCCGATATCCGAACGGGCTGTCCGCCCGTACCATCTCTATATAACTACATATTTCACAGTATAAGAAATTTGGAGACAATCAAGACCATCATCCAAGCTAGATCAGCCAACGCTACTTTCTCATATTTCTTTAAACTTCAATTGCAAGACATTGATTATCAACATGGTTGTGCCACCTTCCCGACCACCACCCGCTCCCTTCAATCCCACCCCGGAGCAGCTCCACCAAATGAATAATGAGTGGATTGAGCCGTATCATCCTCTCACAGCACCAGCGAACCTCACATACGCATTGTATGAGCAAAAGGTGCGCGGCATAGGGCAGCTGGGGAGCTATTGGTACGTTCTGCCAGAGGGCTACAATGATTCAAACGCAGAAGTCCGATATCCCGTTCTTGTCTGGTTGCATGGAGGCATGAAGAGAGCTAGCCAAGGGACAGACGCCGTATCAATGTACGTCGATGCAATGGCTGCAGGCTTAATGCCCCCGACTATCATTGTCCTCCCACAGGCGTTGCCGGTGGGCTGGTATATAAACTCCATTGACAACACATACCGCATTGAAGACATCCTGGTGCAGGATTTTCTGCCACATATTGACCAAGTATTCCGTACCAACGGTAAGCGAGGAGCGGAAGGTTTCTCAATGGGTGGATATGGAGCTGCTCATCTTGCCTTGAAAAATCCCAACCTGTTTTCTGCTTCGTCATCTGTTGCGCCGGCTTTGATGCCGCTTCTTGCAGATGAGCCCCGGGAACGTGTCTGGGATACCTTCCGTGACAGTCAAGAATACTATGAAAAAAATCATCCCTTATTCCTCGTGAAGGAGCAGAAGGAAGTTTTGAAGACTTCCAACCTCCACGTGCGCTTACTTTCGGGAGGAGATAACCCTATGTTGGTGGGTGTGTTTGAGGATATGAGCAAGTCGCTAGCTGAGGCCAATGTAACACACATTGCTAGGCATATTGAAGCAGCCGGACATGAGTATGAGCGGATTCTTGCAGGTTTAGGAGACGGCGCATACACGTTCTGGAGAGATGCTTTTGCTTAATTCGTGTTTCATTTAGAATATGTTTGCAGGTTATGCTACTAGAGGTTGAAAATAAATTTAGTGATTACCATGAAAAAGATCGTACCTGCTACAAAGAGATGTATGGTAGGAACTTAAACAGTTTGTGGCTACGCAAAAGAATAAGGAACCGCCTCTCTCTCTCTCTCTCTCTCTCTCTCTCTTTCAATCATGATACATATCGCATCAGAAAACCGTGCTCTATTGATTGCGTTACTTTTTTAGTGTGGTGGCAACTTGTAACAGCTTGCTGGCCAGTAACCCTTACAAGAATGTCATTTAAAAATGACTTTTTGTTTTTATCTATTTTACGAAAGTTCCTTTTTCGCATCTTAATGTTTGCGATCCCTCTGGCATTCAAAATGCACCTCGGAGAACAGGCCGGTGCCGCGTCATCAGCTAACTCCGAGGGATCCAGTCCAACATCTCCGAGCAACATATCCTTGAATCCTCCAAATGGAGGTCCGGACGGAGGTTCCGTTCGCTAATTTTGGAATCAGAATAACTAGTTGGAGAATCTAGAAGCCAAGTTATTTAGACTTGACGTTCGGTAAGTGAACATTATATGGTGGGTTGTATGATACAATCGTGAATGTCAACCCTGGTTAGCATATATTCGGAGTTATGTAGCCCTTTACCTAATTAGCTGAGAAGCCCATGGGTCGCCAACTGCTTCGAACTTGTTCTAGTGAAAATTCATTTCCTCCACCAGTGGAGGTTTCGCGGGCTGATGTTCACTTAAACTTTCCACATTGGTATAGGCTGGAGACTACCCCTTTCTAAGCAAGCCAAACCCAAATTGTCAGGCTAGTTAGGCACTCCATATTTTCAAGCTCTCGGATCCCGGGCACCGGACGGAGAGCCCGCAGTGCCCTGGGGAAAATGCGCCAAGGGCTGGGGTAGATACCTCTCCACTGTCGACTCTGACACATGACTTCGATATTGCATGTTCATACTTATATTCGGCTGTTTCTTGTTCAATGATGTACTATTAGGCCGCCAGAAGTCACCTCAGAAGCCTCTCCCTGTCTTCAATTATCTTTCTTCAACATGTCTGACAAGCCTGTCGACCATTCCGAGCACCACGAGGTGGCTGCCAACGATGAGTCCAAGCAGATTTATGCCGCTGCTGCCGATCAGACCTTGCGTGAAGCCGAAGGCACTTGGACGGTTCTCAAGCGCAACCCGCGCATGCTAGCGGTCATGTTGGCTGTTCTGGTGAGCAAGCTAGGCCCTATTACTCGCCGAGAAGAATCTGTCGCGAGCTGACTTGTTTATTCTTCAGCTGAACGGAATCATTGTTGGAATCGAGAATAACATGGCGGGTAACATGATGGGCGTACAATCCTTCTGTCGCCAGTTTGGTGTTTGGAGTGCCTCAGAGGGAGAATATATCATTCCAGCTCATATCGTTTCGATGTAAGCATATGTGGTTCTTCCATTTTCATAACCCTAACATAAATACTGATTCAAATGTGTAGATGGAGCGCGTGCTCGTCCCCCTTCCAGTTGATCGGTATGGTGGTTAGCGGTTACGCTGGAGACATAGTTGGCCGCAGACCTGTACTTTACGTTATCATCCTTGTCTCCATAGCGGGAGCCCTAATCGAGTCATTTGTCACGACATGGCAGGGCTGGCTTGGTGCTAAGATTGTAATGTTGCTTGCTACCGGACTGATGCAGGCAGGAGTAGGCACTTATGTCTCCGAGGTGGCACCGCGAGAATTGCGTGGAGTATTCCTATCAACATTCAATATGTTTATGAACATGGGTAACCTTTTCGCGGTTCTGATCTCCTACGGTGCATCGACCACCTGGTCCGCTGTGACGGATGATCGAGGATACCGAGTCTCGCTATACGTCTGTGTTGCGTTGCCGGTTGTGATCTGCGTAGCCGAACTTATCTTTCTAGTCGAGTCGCCGAGTTGGCTGATCATGCATGATCGTCATGACCAGGCAATGAAGAGTCTTCGCTGGCGTTACCCGAAGGCAACCGAAGAGCAGCTAGCTCTGCTTGTGGCAGAGATTGAATACACTCTTGCTAAGGAGAAAGAGCTCGCTATTGAGGTCCGTCCAATTTTTCCTTCCTGCCGTGACTCTTCTTTTCGATTTTCTCATCCTGTGAAACGGAGTGTTTTCTGACTTCTGTAGACCAAAAATGCGTCGTACCTGGATTGCTTTAAAGGGGTCGATGCCCGTCGCAGCTTCTGCGCCGTCTTCCCAGCCCTGTCGCAACCGTTAAGCGGAAATATGCTTTGCGGGCCATATGTCACTTACTTTCTTGCATCGGTAGGCTTCAGCAACAGTCTTGAAGTGACTGCTATTATATTGTGTAAGCCAGAGCTTTCCACTCCACTTGTCCCCTCTATTTTGCCACTGACACTGCATACATAGCAATTGGCTTCGCATGCAATATCGTCGTATTCTTCATTGTCGACAACAAGCGCATCGGCCGCTGGTCCATCCTCTTTTGGGGCCTTGTCCTTATGTTTATTGGTGACATGGGCATTGGAATTGTGGGCTCCGCTGCGCCGAGTGTCAAGTCCAGCCATGCTGCCAGCAGTCTTATCATTTTCTTTACTGCGGTCTTGGTCTGTGGCTCTGTAAGTGGACCTGGAGCTGTTGGCTGGACATACACTGGAGAATCTGGAAGTATCCGACTACGTGCGAAGACAAACACACTGGGAAATCTTGGAAATGCCGCGGTTTCGTGGGTCTTCGGCTCGACCATATCGTATATTGTGACAGACATTGGATTAAACACAGGTGGGTTTGCTCCGCCGGTTGATTTTGTTCACCCCTCAAAATAAAACGAACCACATATGCTAATATGTATCTGTTTTAGGATACCTTTTTGCTGGCCTTGCTGCTGTCAGCGTGGTGATCGCATACTTTTTCATTCCTGACTTCACGGGCCGAAGCTTCGCCCAGGTCGATGAGCTCTTTGCGCGCCGCATTCCCTCAAGGAAGTTCTCGAGCACGGTGTGCACGGGTGACTATGGGGCGGAGCTGTAATACAGCACGCACCTCGATATAGCCATATTTGAGCGGGTGTGCCAACCCTGATGGACGTCTAGCACGGAGGAGCCCAGAGTCAGGGTTCCATGAGGGGCCACATAGTATTATATAAACTTTTAGTATTGGCGTGATAGCCCTAGCCCTAGCCCTAGCCCTAACTTAAGCGTCGTTGGGAAATCGTCAGATCCGGCTCCTTGTCTGATATGAATAATAATAATCCATCAGTCCATAACATAACTTTTAACTTATCTTTAATAACTTAGCACGATAGGAAATGAATAATCGGATGACTCAAGCCCCGCGGCTTATCGAGTGGAGGCGGCCAACTGCGGCCAACTCCGGGCAACTCGTTATCAGCCGCTTATCGCCAGAATCGCAGATGGAAAGACGCGCACAGCAGACGGAATGCAGTTAGTCTGGTCCTTGATAAGCCCTGATAAGCAGCTTCAACGAGTATGCTGAATCTTTTTATTCTTTGAGTCCTTCTCAATCTGCTCTTCCTATGAGAGAATTGAGTCCAGATTCTCAGTGACTGAAGATGACCATCTCTGAAGTGCCTCTCTATGACTGCATTGTCCTTAATGGGACAGTAGTGACAGCATCAGACGTGGGCCGCTATGATCTTGCTATCAAGGAGGGCAAAATCATGCTGCTTGCGCCAGCCGGCCATTTAGCAAGGACTTCTGCCACGCGTGTGATCGATGCAGAGGGCGGTTATGTAATGGTACGTCTACGTTGTAGCTACTACTGGCATTAAATTAAATCTTCACTAACTTGTGGATGATTATCCAGCCGGGCGGTGTCGACGCTCATGTCCATCTTGCAGAGCCGCCGTTGTTTGGAAAAGGTCGGACTGCTGATGATTATACAACCGGTTAGTGCCGAGCTTCACAGAAGAATTAAAAGACACAGCAGACGGAGCTAGCTACGGATAGGTGAATTGGCATTGCTAATAGTGTCTGATCAGGCACGAGATCTGCCATTGCTGGAGGAACAACCACCATCGTTAGTTTCGCGCCTCAGGACAAGGCAGAATCATCGTTGCTAGGCGCACTCGAAGAAACAACCAAAAAAGCGGCAGACCAAGCATATTGTGATTACTCATTCCATCTGCTCATCTCCAATCCGACCAAGGTGGCCCTAGAAGAGTTTGCCATACTCCGCGAACGTGGCATCTCCTCCATTAAGATTTACATGACATATGAGGCCCTCCAGTTGAGAGACAACCAGATCTTGGATGTGCTCCTACGAGCCCGTGAGACGGGAATTACGACCATGATACATGCCGAAAATGGTGACGTTCTCAACTGGATGACCAAGCAGCTGGAAGATCGCCAACTGCTCGCACCCAAATACCATGCCACCTCCCGGCCGCCGATTCTGGAAGCCGAGGCGACGAACCGAGCTATTGCGTTGGGCGAGCTGATCGACACCCCGATTCTGATCGTCCATGTATCTTCACCATCTGCTGCTCAGGTCATTCGCAACGCACAAACCAAGGGTCTTCCCGTCTACGCCGAAACGTGTCCGCAATACTTATTCCTGACCCGGGACGACCTCGACAAACCTGGTTTCGAGGGTGCGAAATGTGTCTGCTCGCCTCCGCCGCGCCAAGGACCAGAAGATCATGAGGCTATCTGGACTGGCCTACAAAACGGGACCTTCACTATCCTCTCGTCTGATCATTGCCCATTCGTTTATGATAATGCCGAGACTGGTAAAAAGGCCGCCATCACTCCCGAGCACCCCCACGGACATTTCAAATATATTCCCAACGGTTGCCCTGGCGTTGAAACTCGTCTGTCACTCACAATGAGTGCCGATCGTCTGAATTTGCAGAAATTTGTCGAGCTTACTAGCTCAAACCCTGCTAAGCTTTATGGCCTATACCCTCAGAAGGGTGCGTTGATTCCAGGGCTATCTGACGCCGATTTGGTCATTTGGTATCCCCCCAACACTCTCGAGCCATTCCCAATAACCAACTCTGCGCTCCATCATAACGTGGACTACACGCCATACGAAGCGAAGATGGTTTCCCAATGGCCGCGATACACCTTGCTCAGAGGGGAAGCAGTGTGGGATCGTGATAATGGAGGTGTAGTGGGGAAAAGAGGGTATGGTCAATTCATAAAACGAGATCGTAGCTCCTTGTCGACTGAGAATCCATTGCCGTGGACTGTTGAGAAATTTTAGTTGGTGATGCTTCGAATGGAGCTTTTGATTAGCTTTCTAATGTACATATTTATATTTTCATGAACCAACAACTGCATAAGATTCCAAGAGCTATTGACAGAATAAGGTGCCGGGAGTATATGTCTAAGCATCATGGGCAATGGTTAGACCTCCATGTTTTCCATACCAGAATTTAAAACGTTAGCAACGTGCGGAGGGATTATGAAATTGCGCTCCAACCCTCCAGCGATCAGCGTGCGTAATCGCACGAGACCCAAAGCAACGAGGCTTTCGTGGTTTCGGTACTGTCGACCCAAGTTCTGTGACCATATGTCAAGTAAGTGCTTCGTGCGTAAAGCATGTTGATCAGTTGGTGCTTGTACAAGCAAGAGGAAGATGAAGTTGGACATTGTTGCAAAACATATTCGAGTCCCTGTTTTTCAAAGTATTAAGCACACCCGTTCATAACATTTGCGTACGTGGTTGAAAACAGTCATGAACTTACATGGATACCAGAATGTGTCAAAATCGCAAGGTTCCAGCGCTCCAACAAAGTTGACGATAATGCCTGCACACTTCTCTGCCGCACTCAGTGTAGCCTCCGCAGCCTCTCCAAATTCCGAAACATCCACAGCAGGAAGCTGATCCAATCCGTAACCATCGAAGCCAAGATCTTCAAGTAGCCACTTCGACGACTCCGAGTTTTTATCGTCCGATATGATTGGAGGCGGCGGAGGAGAACGTGCTAGTGGTCTTAGGATTGCGCGGTACACGTATAATTCAAGAGTCAAGTATGCAAAGTGCAATACACTGTTACTTCCTTTCGGTTCCGGGTATGTTTGAACGTGATTTAAAATTTGCGTCCTGATACGTAAATGTTCAGGGAGAGAGCTGTACCATGCTTGCAGTTCTTCACGAATAGGCCTTGCGGCATTGATGGAGGCCCAGAAGTCTTCTGACATCCTTTGCGATCCTCTAAGGGTGCTTGAATGATCGTTAGATACGCAAATAAAGCCGGTGTGTTTTTGACAATAAGCCTGAGAAAAAAAACTTACTAGAAAGTTTCGTGAATATCGTCCACCACCTGAGCTAGCCTTGTAAATGACTTGAACACTGCCCCATCCTCCTGCTGGTCTTGAGGATGAACTTGATCAAATGCCATATCTGCATCCTCCAACCCATCTACTATAAAGTCAGCATCGTCTAGTTCCTTGACATCCCATTCTGTCCGGCGTATAAGTGGAGGACGACCAATCAGCAGACTACGCCATTTATCCTCGAGATAAACAGCCCACCACAATCGCCTTCGAAGACGCTTCTCCCATGCTGGAATGCCCCATGGCCGCGGCTCAAGGTGAAGACCCAATGAAGCGGCTAAAGCTACCGTGCTTCCTAGGAGAGACCAAATAAATGGACTATCTGCCAACGCACTTTGACTTCCAAGGGGCAGTCGTTGGAGGTACAACAAGCAAGCTTGCAGAACAGACAAGTGCGGTGTATGGATTTCCTGTAAAACAATTTCGTAGACAATACGCCATAGCCGGTCACACAATGAGTCATCATACATTCCGAAAACCATCAGCTCGGGGTCGTGAACTTTGAATGGAAGGGACGATGCGTAAATTGCTGCAAGCAAATGAACGGGGATGCTCTGTAGTGGTCGGTTTGACGATGGCGAAACGACCCCTAGTCGAGATCGTGATAGGATCGGAATTGATGGAAATACGAATTTCAAAAATCTCCAGGTGCACCGTTAGAATAAAAATAAATTTCCTTTGACTCGGGCATAGCCCGGGAGACTTACAATAGTATCAGCCGCGAGCCATATTCTGGAGGCACGAGTTTATCCAATTCGTTTCGCAGCTCCTCCGGGCCCAATCCAGGCCGAATTGCAGTGGCACTCTTAGATGGCTGCAAATGCAAGTCTTCAGTCATTAGGAAATGGACTGGAACCAATCCCTCTACCGGTACTCCACCAACGTTTCGGATTTGAATGCGATGGAGGCTACGGATGCCATTTTCATCATACCTACAATGGCGCAACAGCCATGGATCAGACTCGGCTGACGTACCAAAATGCTGCGCAGTGGAGCCTTCTATTTGATCAAGTGATCGGACATGTTGAACGGTGGGCGCATCTCGAATAGGATTGCTCGAAGCCACAGACGCGGTCGTGTTATAGCCTTGGAATGATTCCCTGTCCAAGTTGGCACCTTTAGGCGAAAGTTGTAATCTACTGTCTTGTAGCTGTTTCGTTGCAGCAACAGGTGAGATCGTTGGTTGATGTCGCGCATTTGTTCTAGCATCATTGGAGTATCTGCTATTGCTCCCTGGAGAAGTCACGGAATAGTTGAGGGATAGTTGTGGGTCATGTAGTCCCCCGGACCGGCCTACATCCCAACTGGATACATGAGAATACTCTGGATCTATGCTCCTTGTCCTGGCTCTGCTCGCTGCAAGGCGACGTCGCGGAGTGGGCGGCATATCAAACACGCAAGGTTTCCCGGCGTTCCAGCAGCCCTGACATGGACCCTGCTCTGGGAGAACACAGGCCGTCTTCCGGGTTCGACACCGATCGCATGGTCGTTTTAGCTTTGAGCGGTATGGACGAGTATTCATGACGTTTGTATCCCTAGAATTAGGTGAAGCTTAGAGGCGAGAGTAAAGCCCAATGCTTGACTTACGTCCAGGAAAGCGCAGGCGCGTCCCACTGATAAGATAAGATAAGATATTCCGATAAGAGCCGCCGTTTATAACCCTAACCCTTGTAGCCCTAATCAGCGACTTGGCTGTTTCGTGCGGCTGAAAACTAAAATTAGAACCATATATATGTCAATCTGAGAAGGTGTCATCGTCTTTTACACCTCACTTTAAAAAAAATCTATAGGTTATTCCCCCCTCCCTTTTTTTCATATCTTTTGCATGCTGATTGAACAATCTCAGGAACCTACACCTAGCATAGATGGACGACAAGGAGAAGACGTCCGCATCCGCGGATCTCGAAACCGCCAACCTCAGCAACAACGACATCCTCACTCCACTACTGCTTCTGGTTGCTGCCCGCCGTAGTTTTCAGAATGACAGTAGTCTCGTTCATACGGCAGTTCCTGGCGATTTTGTTATCAGTTATCGTGGTCGATCCGGTGTCAAGGCTGTCAATCATACCCCGTTATTAGTCCGATTTATCTGTGGTATAGGATATGCACCGATGGGTCTACAGTACGTTATTTTCAAGGCAAAAACAATCATAGGTACACCAGATTCTAACTGTAGTATCCAGTGCGTCCTTAGTTATGGCAACACTGTCACTGTCTTACCGATTTGCCGCCCTCGTTTTTAATGTTAGCTCGCCTCGCGGGATGCTAGCAGTATCATTTATCTTCGCTGCTACAACAGCCTTGCTCCTCGTCATTGTTCGACTCTACGCCAAGCACCGTGTAGCTGTTGCGACGCCTCCCTGGTGTGACCCGGATTCTTATCAGTGCAGATTAACAGCTGCAATGACCAAAGCCGACATTCAATATACAGACATTGTGTCAGCCACGTTAGCTGAAATGGATAAAATGTGGAAATCAGAACAGGCACTGTGTGAGAGGTTCCGAATTCAGGGACTCAGAGATCCCGAAGATAGACGGCTGGTATACGATGTTGTAATCAAATTCTACAACAACGGTGGTATTATTATGCAGTTTCCTTCGGAGGAAATCTGTCCGAAAACAAGGCCCGGCATTCTGATCTCGAATGCCACTGAGACTGAGGTTTGAATTGTATTGAATATTACGAGGGCGAAATAATACTCTATACATTATAAACGCGAATATATTGTCTCTTTGGTACATGAATATGTGTATCTTTCGGGACTATTCTCTTTAATCAGCGACCTGATGCCAAGATGTAAGCCAACTCGCCATCGATCCTCTGGCAACTTTTCATAAAAATTGCTAGTGGTAGTGAGGAATAGAATGCTTTCCTAGCGTATCCATATAAAAGTCCTAAAATCATCCAGCGTTTGTTGGTCGTGTACATCAGGCAATTCTAATGCCTGATACTAATGTATCTAGGAATGTGTCGTATCTTGATAACCAATCTTCTCTCGTCTCCATGACCAATTAGGAATCCGCGATATCGCTACATAGGATGAAACACTTGGGCCAGAAGCATATCAGCTATAATCGAAGGCATACGCCCTGGTATGAAAAGCTTGAGCGAATACCGTCCATTCTAACGAAGGCAGTATATAAACAAAAACATGTACCTACGGCCATATCCTCCGTATCATTGTCTTTGGCAGCATCGCAGTAGTAGTTCATTTTACAACGTCTATATCTGAAGCAACTGTCATACAGGGCTGTTTCTGCAAGCTGGTACATATATAGTATCTACATCATATCCCCAGAACAAACACATGACCAGGTAACTAAGCATCTGGTGTGACTGGCAGATTCTGTTTGCACGAGCAGACCCTATCCTTTATTCCTTTGTTCTCAGGCTCCCAAATGCGATTACTGGCTCCTTCCCTTCTCTCCTCTCTTTCCCGTTTCGCTCTCACGCTCTCACTCGTCCTCGCCTGCGACTCACTGCTCTCTCATCTGTCCATCTTCTCTTCACTTGCGTATTTTGTGAGCCCCTCGCTTCTACTCGCTTGTACATAACTCATTGTGCAAGTTCCCCGCTCGTTTTCCCATCACTCCAGCGCCCCGTCGCATTGCTCATGACCACGCCTCAAAATGAATCTTGAGCAATTCTTTCTCTACATACACAATGGTGCCTACGACGTCGCTCAAGAATTGATCTGCATTGGTTTAGATGTGAAGGATCGCAAGAACCTGAGGCTAGTGTCTCGAGCTACGAATGAGGTGGTTTTGAGCTTCCCCATCCTCAAGACCATACATATATCTACACATCAAACAGATCTTGACTATTTACAGGTGGTGTCTAAAAACCAAAGGCTACTTCAGCGAGTGAAAGTATTTCATGGGATCACTCTGTTCACGACTTCTTTTGTCTCCAATTCGCGCCTCCATGCCATAGACCCCAGACAAGGGCCACTTTAAAAGTGACGGAATGGATGCGAGAGAAGCTAGTTCAACAACGACACAACCTTACAACTGAGCGTGATTTGAGTCTGGTCATGAAGATCCTGCCGTTCCTAATCGATGTCGATACCATTGAATTTGATACTTGCTTCTGGCAACGTCTGCAGTGGGTTGACTACCCAGTGGGTTTCTCACCGGCTCAGATACAATACATCAATTGGCGCCGCCATCAGGATACGGCTCATATTATGGACAATGCCCTCTTCCGTGGATTCAAAAAGGTGGATGATCTCTATTTTCCTGCCGACACAGTTGAAAAACATCCCGAAGTGCTTCTAACAGAGCTTCCTGCTATGAAAATTGATCTCTTCAATTGGCGCTTTCTGCCTATTCGCGGGGTCAAAATTCTCCAACATCTGTCAAATACGGATGATGGTTGCCCAGGAGGTCTAAAGCATCTTTTCCCCAAATTGAAGACTCTAACCGTGCGCCATATTACTCATATGTTCTTAAAGGGCAATTTGCTGGAATTCTTGAAAAATTCTGCAGTCGATATAAAGCGCCTAGATGTATTGGTGGACGAACGCGGTTTAGATAATGTCCGAACACGTATTGCTTTCACGCAACACATAAAACCCCTGTTTGAGAAAGGGTTTTCAACGCTACAGCATCTGGTACTGTTTATTGACATTTGCAGCTATAATCAGTCGATAAGGGACGTTTATGTGCTGCTTCCAAGGTTTAACCAAGTGATCTCCCTTACTCTAGGCGGGATGAAGACATATGAGAAAGATCTTTTGGCACTGGGGCATGCAGTCTTTCATAAGCCGACCATAACTCATATTGAACTACAACATTTCTGGCTTTTGGACTCCAAGTGGTCTACGGTGCTAGGGAGATGGAAGGAATGCATGCATCTCAATCATATGAGTCGTATCGAGCTTGACTTTGTGAGACAGATTTCTGAGGTCTATCGTCATATGATTATCGACTATCGTACCGCACCTGATAGAAATGGGAAATCGGCAATTGTGGAGTGGCTGAATGGCAGAGGTGAATTTCCTTTATTCAGTGATTATATTTGATCATCTGCATCTTGATGTATGAATGAGGTATCTTTGATGGTACAAGTACGAACTTGACTGATTCTGCTCTGGGGCGTATGAAGTTAGTCTTTCGTGGCAGTGATGCCGAACGTATGCATAGTTACGAGTTTCGAATAGGTTATTTTCTTCTCAACTATTCAATCATTCAAGTCTTAGTAAACTGCTGGGAGAGTGATAGCGTTTCTACGCAACTGAAACTAGAAGAATAGAAGTGAATTATGCACCATTTAGCACACCATTAGACTTAGCAGAGATTTAGACTCGGATGAGACATACGTATTACACATTTAACGCCTCTTTTACAGCAATACCCTCTTCACTGAACGAACTCATAGTAATTCAACGCCCATACGTCAACAAGAAAATTAGCTTTGAAAGGCGTCTTCTAATCATATCAAGGCAGTAACTACATAACATTCTGAAATATATTTAGAATGGGGGATTCGCAGCATACCTCTGCACTGTCCATGTCGTCATCACTTGTGATTCCAGCGTTAAAAAAATAAGCATATTATAGAAGGGTTCTGCCATTTGAAACGTAAGCGCCATAATACATAAGCGAAAGAACGGTAGGCCAGGTAACAGATATATCTACAGCAAGTTATCCTAAATGCATTCAGAAAAGAAACGCGACTAGAACGAGTGAATATCACGCTTTTTTGTTAAAACAATTTGGTATTTTGGGCGCTCCGTAGAGGAGCGCAACTGATATATGCCAAGTCACACCTATATTCTAACAGGTGACGCACCCCCAATCGGGGATGGTGATCATCTTTCCGCTTTACAAGTCACGATGTAATTAATTTACGGAGTTACCAAAGGTCTGGTAGGAGCGTCACTTTTGGCCTATCGCGTTACGGTTATGCAAAAGTGTTTTATTAATTGGTTGATTTGTTGTATCATTGTTATTTTCAACTTTACTTGTTTAATCTGCATCTGCATGATGTCCTAACTTCGGCGGCTGCAGCATAGCCTACATGGGAAGACAAGGGCAGAGAGATGATCGGTTTTCGTCTTTCACTTTGTTGGTTCTGGAGCTGGTTTTTGTCCCAGTACCAGTCTTCCTGTTGCCATCGCGTAGCTGATTGCTCCATGGACAGCCTTGATATATGGTTTTCCAAGTGAGTTCCGCAGAGAAAGAAGGGCAGTTTCTCTCGCTATGAATTCTCTGAAGTGGTCCATGCATTCTTTGATTGTTGTCCATCTCGTGGAGCGCAATAGAAAATGCTCCAGAAGGCAAGAGAGCTTCATCAAGACGATCGAGAGCTAACACTGATAAAGTTATCTCATGATCACTTGATTTATTATTTATCCTGCAACACATCCTAATATTTACTTTATAGCGAGTCGGCCGTTTATACGTGAAGTAGACTCACTTGTCTTCCTGAACATGGTAACGTATCAAGCGCCAAACCAGCAACTGAAGCAAGTACAAGGATCTCGCTGTCATTAAAACTTTTTTAAATATTATTTGAGGTTAAAGGGTAAGGCCTCTATCAAAAATATTAGCGAATTGGCTCGCTTAATGTTTACGTTGATCAACATCGAGGAGTTGCAAAATGCCAGCTATGAACAGAAACGGATAGCTAAAGCTGCATTTCGCGTCAAGTAGCGCCCTTCACTCTTTTTGTCTGTTGCGATGGAAGAAATTTGGAGCTCAAACTAAAAATATATGGACTTATACAGCTCCATACCGGATTCGAACCGATAACCTTCACATCACAATCCCAAGGGGTATTTGTAGACTGCGAGGTTGTTAGTTGTCGTCTAATTTATCAGGAGTCTGAAACTGACAGTGTGACACGCTACCATTGCGACAATGGAGCAATGGCGGTTCGGACAGAAATTTCCTGCTATCAGGTATATCTAAAATTACAGGGGCCACTGGTAACTACATGTATCGTTTGGAGAAATTAGTCCACACTCGTATTTCAAGGCTGAAGTCGCAGCTTCTCCACAGCATCTTTCATCGATTGAAACCACGATGATCTTTCCCCAGGTTTTACAATTTTGCTGCTCTGTTGTTTCACACTTACTATGCAGGAGTCATTTTAGAATCCATAGCGGTATTTACGGTTGGGCTAAGGGTCTGTCTAGCGGCGACTTTAAGCTCATTAGGGGGGCAATTAGCGAGGATGTGACCACTCATCAGCTATTGAGCAAGCATTAGACTAGGTTGCGTTACATACTAGTACAGTCAAGTTTTTCTCTCCTTCATGAGGTGAGTTGCTTATTTACTCAATAACAACCAGATACATATGAATTCATCTTGTGCAAGGTACGACTATGTAAAGCGTACTGAGTGTTCATCGTTAAGCATTTACTGCAAGACTAGCTACTCACAAAGATTGGATTTTGATACATACGGTAATACCTATTACGACGACTCAAAAATCTGCGGTCGGCTAAGAATCCCTAGCAGATCTCAGGCCGCCAACCAGTGTAAGCTTGGCATTGATAGACTGTCTTCTAATCGTTGTCTTCTTTTTTTCTTCTGCTTCTCATAAAAATCCTATGTGATAACTTTCATGAGGATAATTTACGAATAAATGCAGTGATGACCGGTATGCATTTCACCAACTCACAATACTTTTGTGTATTCTCATAACAAGCAGCTGACATGGGATGTAATATTTGGTACCTGCATTGTAAAATACACAGTTACGAGGAATTGTATTCCCCTGATCCCCGATCACCAATACCAGCCACTTGTGGCCAGCACTAAAGAATAATACCAACCAACAAAACTCTCTTTGTCGCCGCTTTGACAAATCTAACTTTCTCCCCCCTTCCAGAGCTGAAAGCCGATTACTTATTGGCTTGTACCGACGGGCTTACGGCCAAAGCGAAGTAACATGGCGAGACCGCCTGAAATTCTGACTCTGGCGCATGGTCACAAGCCTCGCAACCTTGGCTTTGAAGGTTTATATATTCTGGAACTCCTCGGCCACCCACCCAACAGTTTCAGGCAGAGGCAGGTGAAAATGCAGAGCGTTTTCGGGGTGAGCCATCAACACCTACAATTTCGCTGAATCGGCTGTAGCTGACGTCCACAGTCCATGCCTCGACAGAGCCACACTCCCAGAATGATTGTATCCTGAAACCGAAAGTGTTCTCGACATGCTACCACGAAAGGAAGCATCGTGACCACAGAAAGAAGTCGAATTGCTACGAAGATCCGCCGTTGACCTGGGGACACCCAAACACAACCAGCCATCTACTTTTACAAACGGCAGTTCATATCCACGCCATTTAAAAACGCGATTCCTGCTTCCTCGCGTCTTCTCCACGATGGGTCTCGAGTATGGTGCAGAGTCCGAGCTCGATGGCATATCGGGCCTCTTGCACTTTACAAACAAATGGCTCACGGCTTTTTTCATATTCTTGCTCTTCCTGTCGATTTATAACTCGCTTGAGCTGGTGGTGATGATCTTGGTTTCCTTCAGACGGTTTCGAGGTCTCTATTTCTGGTCATTGATTATATCGGCAGTCGTAGGCGTCATTCCTTATTCTGTCGGCTTTATACTGAAGTTTTTCACATTGGTCCCTCCCTGGGTCTCTTGCAGTATTCTCTCCGTCGGATGGTGGGCAATGGTTACTGGCCAGGCCTTTGTTCTCTATTCCCGTCTACATCTGGTTCTCCGCGACCCGAAAAGAATGAGATACGTATTGTATATGATCATCGCCAACGCCGTTTTCTTGCACATTCCAACCACCGTCCTCACCTTCGGGTCCAATTTCCGCAACGAATCCAACAACTTTGTCGTCGGATACAACATCATGGAAAAAGTGCAAATGACCGGGTTTAGCTTGCAAGAAGCCATCATATCCGGCCTATACCTATACGAAACGTACAAATTACTCCACCTGTCCAGCAAGAACAAAGCGCATCGACGAATTCAGTACCAGATTATCGCCATCAACGTCTTCATCATCATTATGGATCTGACTCTTCTTATCATCGAGTATGCCAGCGAATACACGCTTCAAATCTGCCTCAAGGGCGCAGTCTACAGCATCAAGCTTAAGCTTGAATTCGCTGTTCTAGGCCAGCTAATCGATTTCATCCGGAGCAAAAACAGTCCGTATCGCAACGAGCAGTCCGGAGCTGAGGATATAGCTATGGACAGCACAAATCTGACAGCATCCCGCAAGCGGTATGCCGGACAAGATGCCGGTCTACCCTCCACGCGAGCGGATGATCCTCATTTCTACGGGCACACGACCACAGAGGTGATGCCCCATGACGGGGATAACTCTAGTGAAGAACGCCTAAATCTCCCGTCGGGCATCATATTCACGCGGACCGAGTTTACCGCTTCAGTTGATCATAAAAGGGAGCAATCAGATGAACTAGAGTAACGAAATCAAGATGATGTACATATTTACCTGTGTTGTTTCCTTAGCTGCTGTGATACCCATGCGCGATTGCAGCATACATTCTGTCTCCTCTCAGTGATCCATGGACATCTAAATTCTTTCCGTATGTACTGGCGATATCCAGAAATGACTTGATAAAAGACATGTTCCGCTTGACTTGTTCGTAGTTTCTGCTTGTAGCGCGGTACGCTAAACAAAGGCCGATCTAAATCCAAAAACAGAATCAGGTATTGTATCAGATGGCAGTATCATCATTCGCGATCTAGATGGCTTATATGCCACCCATATCTCCGCCCCAAATCTGATCAGGTCACTAACATCTAGTTTCCTGTTTAGGAAATCCAGTCTTAAGGCGAAAAAAGAGGAAACATTGACTCGATCCTCTACACGGTTACACTGATAGAAGTGCAACGCCGTGACCATTAGGCCATGGATTTCAATTTTCACTCCATCTCGATATTTGGTGATCGGATATAACTGACAAAACTATCTCCTCCTAGAAAAAGATATGAGCAATGTACTCGGGGTAACCTTGGTCCCGTGACTTGGCCGAAGAATATTTTGGTGCAATCACCAAACCGCCCCATTCTGTCCTCGTTCTTCGGGTAAGACAACGCAACACAACAAACACAATGCAGACAGCACACATACACACGCGCAAAGCCAATTCCATCAGACGTGGCCGTACGTATATATCCCCTATGTATCCGCACTTGCATTGGCTGACAACTATTTCTTGCAGGATGCGGCGGGACAGGCCGTTTGATTTGCTCCTAGCGCCAGATCGAGTAACGACCGCGCGAGGCGTGCTGGCTCCAATTGGCGCTCTCCCACCCTGCCTAAACCCATCTGGCGCAGACTGGCTGTCGGCCCTGCAATAACCCCGCTGGCGTGCACGATGCTCGGGCTTGTCATGCAAGAATCGCCTGCAAGTTGCAACCGGCGCGTGAGCAAAGAGGGGAAAACAAAAGAAAGAAGAAGAAAACGATTGTGATCAACGTGGCCCGGCTGGAGTTACCCTATGCACTAGTGAACCGTCTACTCCGTAGTAAACGCTGCATAATCCTCAGTGCATTCATTCGCTTCCCGGTGACCGTCCGTGGCTGCCCGAGCCGGAGATATATATGGTAGTAGTTGGTGGTTACTTAGGGTGGTAAGTGATACTGTGCAACTAATCCCGACCTTTTTTTTTCTTGCGCTTTCTTTCGGTTGACGAATTTCCTGTCGTCCTCGGCTTTCTACCGCGGACCTCAATTTTCCTCTTCTCTTTACTCTTCCTCCTTTCAATCCAAGTCATTCATTCTCTCTCGGTTGTTTTTCTGTCATGAGTAACATCCGGTCACTGACCTGAAAGGGTGCAGTGAGTATTTCATGGTTGCACACCCTCGGTGAATGTCAAGTGCAAGAGTACGAACGAGAAAAATATCCGGAAATAGTAGTAGTGTACGGAAACAAATCTATACTTGGCGAAAATGTTCCTCGCTGCCTTCTAATAGACAAAGGCAGTCTCGTGAGTGGCAGCCCCTCCTTATCTCCTTAAGTTTTTATCTCAACCGCCACTTTCACCCAACTTGGCCGCTGTTGATGCCGATAATCATCATCCGGCGATGTTTTTGCTTTCAGATTGTTGAAAACCTATAGATTATACTCTTGGTAATATTGTCTAACTCAAAATCGGCAGTACTGCTCATTACGATCAGTGCCTGCTGCGCAAACGCCGTCGAGCACCCGCGAGCAGAATCAGTCTCGAGACCTATACAATAATCTTGAAACTCACGAATGAGTCGCCAGGTCCAGAAACGTTCTCTCATTCCAGTGGTTGTACACGACAACGGCTCTACCTCATCAGCGTCGGAAAGCATGACCTCCGCCATGCCAGTTCCAAGCCTGTCAGCTGGCTCTCCATCTGTGTCGGACAGATCGATCGAGTCCCAGGCGGCGCGTAGAGTGAACGTCGTGAATATTCTCGAAACAGATAGCAGTGGCAACCTCGTCGCTCCACTGCCCTCTCCTTCGCGCACTACGGTGTTGTATCATTGTCTTTTCCACAATCTATCATGTAGCTTTCAATCAGAAAAAGTCGAATTGTGGAAGACGCATGTACTCAGTCACTTTCGAGGCTGTCAACTCCCTCAGATAGCAAGCTGCCAATGGTGTGCTGCTGAATATGATGGCGAAAGTGCCGGTCGAACTTGGAACAAAATGCTCGAGCACGTCGCGCACGAACACTTCGAGAAAGGACATACACTAGCAGCCAGTCGACCGAGCTTTGAGCTGATGAAATACATGTATCAGTCCAAGATCATCACCGAAGACCAGTTGAAAGCCATCCAACTTTGCCCGTCACCGGGCAGTCCGGCATATCATCCATCACAAGACCCAGTCAGAGCCAACATTGGTTCCTCGGACGAACCATATTGCTCAACGTATAGCCCGCGACGAGAAAAACGACTGAGGGAACAACGCCGCGGCATCAGCGTAGTATGAATGCTGTTGGACATGCGAACAGGCATACGTCGAATCATCAGTGCACTGTAATTTACCGTTGTTGTCCTTTTTCCTTCCGAGATTGTATGCACTACGACTCGGGATCGTTTGTATTAATGTTTTCTTTTCTTCCGCGTTGTTTCAGCATGCCATATATAGATGACGCAGGGACATCTGCATCAGCGGATCATATTTCAACATGACTTGCAGAGGTCAGCGCATCCTCCAGTTCACTTCGTCCTCTCTTACGGTTTTTGATTTAATGGAAGATTTCTCGTTTTCAACCCGGCATTTTCATAGCTTGTGATACCCTGGAGCTGCTGAATTTGATTGTTGTATACAGAATGGCAGAGATAGTATAATAAGTGTTATTCAATTGATCAGTTGATATTTTCCTGTAATTGGTACATGCATCGAATGTGGCTTTCCAGCGTTCATCGTGGGCGAGGCGGGCAGTCAAACAAAGCAAACACCAGCCCGCCTTTCCATTTGCAGCAAAATTGGCAGAGCTTCGTCCTTCAAGGGCGATCAAGTCCTTTCCGATCCGTGTACAGTAGACAAGACACTTTCGTGGGGGTTTGCTCTCCTCTTTCTCTCTTTATCCTATCGCGCTGGACCTTCAACCAGAATGCGAAAAGTCGGAATCGCTATTCCTCCTGCAGTCGTGACGTGACGTACCGAACCTCCATACCAGAAGTGCCCGCATTCCGTCGTCCTCGCTCGAAGCGAACGAACACCTTTTACCCCCGACAACGAAGAAGCAGGATCCATTCTTTCGAAGAATATGGAGAGAATACCTATACGCGATAATACCGGGAGCCCCCGACAAGGGCTACCCCATCATCCCCCTCACCACCATCACCAAAATTCTTCAGGTGGTGGTGCTTCGCCCGCCCCTCCTGCGGCGCCATTGCCTGCCCAAGGACCGCCGCAATTACCTCCGCAAATGTTCACGACCGCTGCACAATTACTTGATCTGACAGATAGTAAGTGCGCTCTCCCTTCTGCACGTGCTGCCTTATGTGAAGCGCAATAGGTGGGGGAGATGGGAGCTGTAGTTATGCGCACGCATACAAGCTCGGGGGCTGAATTGGCTTTTGTTCGAATCGAAGCTAACCGCTGTTTAATTGCTTGTCATTGTGTAGAAAAACTCGTTCTCGTCCTCCGTGATGGTCGGAAATTGATCGGTGTTCTTCGAAGTTGGGACCAGTTTGGTATGACATGACACGTTCCTTAACCCACGATATGACAAAACAAAATTCTTTTTAAGGAACAGAACACTTGGTCTAACACGTATTCTCGCGCCATCAATAGCAAATCTGGTCTTGCAGGATACCGTTGAAAGACTATATGCTGGAAAGCTCTACGCCGAAGAGCATGTTGGACTGTATCTAGTCCGGGGCGAGAACGTTTTGCTGTTAGGAGAGATTGTGAGTAGTCTTCTCTCTCTCTCTCTCTCTCTCTCTCTCTCTCTCTCTCTCTATCTCTCTTTCTTGTCCGGTAGCCAGGAAATTAACATTAAATCTACCATGCAGGACCTCGATAAGGATGACGACGCACCACAATTTTTAACCAAGGCCTCAATGAGGGAAGTCAGAGATTTGAAGAATAAAGAAGAAGAGGAGCGAAAGAGGAAGGATGAAAAGAGCCATGGAAAATTACAGTCTCACGGGTTTGAGCCGGAGCATAGCGGCGAGGTGCTGTTCTAGGACGATACTTTTGATAAACATAGCAAAAAAGCGAGGGAAGGAAGGGAGTTTGGCGCTCTACTCTATGCTCTATGCTCAATACTCTATATTTTACTCATGAAGAATATCACAAACATTTTGAAGTCTTTTTGTGTCATGAGTAGGCACGGAGCAAGTCCTGATTAGAATCGACAATCGCCTGGGGCATGTATGACCGCTGCATGCCAAGTTACGGTACAGATCTTGCTATTAAAATATCATGGCCTTTATTCATTAGGCGACGAATGGTGGAATTGGTAAAATTGATACAATACCTACATTTCGTACCATTTGGGTAGATCGTGTTGAGGCAGGATAAGATAAGCTAGCCCGCCAAGCCTCGTGTATCGGCGGTGAAAATTATTATCGGCCAAAAAAAATAATTAACTCCGCCATACATTCTGACAAGCAGTTTCAGATTTGCGCAAAACCACGCAATTTTGCCCGGAATTTACTGCGCTGCTCTGCCCTTTGTGGCATTAATCCCCAGGTGCTCCTGCTACCCCAATCATGGCGACACTGGCCGAGAAATTCGACAAAATCAAGTCGCCCAAGCTTCAGAATCAGCATCATGTGAGTGTGCCCATTCCCTCCGCTTGCCTAACCAGCATGCCCGCAACATCTGGACCTGGGACTGACATTCAGTGCTTCTTGCTTTTCCTCTACAGACTGCAGTCGTTCTGAATGCTGTTGAAGATACTCTTCGCGATCAAAAAGCCGACTTCTCCGCTACAGCATATTTCGCTGCCCTACTCGCTCTCCTCAGCCAGGCTCTCAACACGACGCATGGCATCGTCAACAAAGATCTAGCCACGTCAGTGGTCTATTTGCTCGACCTCACAGCCGAATATGTGCCTGCGCCGCTACTGCGCTCGAAATTCTCGCAGATTCTGTCGAGTCTTGTCCCTGCCCTCACGCTCGCCGACGTCGAAGCGCCGCTTCTCCGCCCCTCCATCGGCATCTTGGAGACGCTTCTCATCGCTCAGGATGCCAATTCCTGGGCTCTCCCGCATACACAAATAGGCCCGCGACGAGCGACAGCTGGTCTGTTGAGCTTGGCCGTGGACCATCGTCCCAAGGTTCGCAGACGGGCTCAAGATGCGCTGGTCAAGGTGCTCAAGAACCCCCCGCCGAGCCCCTCACTCGACCATCCGGCGGCAGACATGTGTGCAGAAACAGCTTTGCAAACACTGACCGACAGTGTTGCGGCGGCTGGGAAGATCAAGAAGAGCAGCAAGCATCAACAGCAGAAACACGAAAGTCACCACGAGCCCGCCATCATTCACTCTCTGCATCTCGTTAAGACTATTGCGGCTGCTTCGGGGGGATGGCCAAGTAAGAAAATTGAGCCGCTGTGCGAGTTGCTCATGAATGTATCGCGATCGAGCAACGAGTTTATCACAATGGGTGCGTTTGAGGTTTTCGAGGTCATCTTTGCAGGAATGGCGGACGAGTTCTCTTCTTCCAAGCTTCCGCGTCTATTAGAGGCTATTCAAGAATTGAGACCAGCACAGAATGACTCCCAACTTCTGCCGCCTTGGATTGCCGTCCTTTCGCGGGGCTATGATGTTTCTGCTCAGATTAGCCCGGAAGATACGTTCGAAAAGCTACCGGGTCTTTTTGAATTGGTTGCCTCTTTCCTCGCGTCGCCATCCAAAAACATTCGCATTTCTGCGTCTGAGTGCCTCATATCCTTCCTCGCTAACTGCGTCCCTGACAATGTCATCCTAGACCCGTCGGTGTATGACGAGAAGACTCTGGAAAAGCTTGCCAAATTCTCGTCAGATCTGCTTTCAGTCAAATACCAGGCTGCGTGGGTTGAAGTCTTCAATGTCTGTTCGGCAATGTTCGAGGCATTCAAATGGCGCTCTCACCCGTATCTTACAAACATTGTCAAGACAATCGGCGAGTTGCGTAGTAACGAGTCTTTCCAGGGCAAAAAAGAGGCCGACGAAGTCCTTGGCCGGGCTGTCTACGCAATGGGCCCTGCCGAAGTCCTTCGCATTTTACCACTAAATATCATCGAGCAAAAGCCCGGCCAGCCCGGCCAGCCCGGCCGAGTTTGGCTATTGCCTATTCTTCGCGATAACGCCTCCAACACGCACCTCGCACATTTCCGCTCGGAAATGGTGCCCCTGAGCGAAGCTCTGTACCAGCGTGTCATGGAATTTGGACAGGCAGAGAAGACCGTGGAAGTTAAGATCTTTGAGACCATCATCCAACAAACTTGGTCTATCTTGCCGGGGTATTGCGAGCTGCCGCTTGATCTGGAATCGGCATTTGACCAGACGTTTGCCGAGTTACTTTCCAATGTCTTATACAAGCAGGCCGAGCTGCGCGTAGATATCTGCCGCGCACTGCAGAACCTTGTGGAATCTTTTCAAGCTATAGTTGAGGTGGAAGCGGGCGCTGGGGGCGAGAACCTAGTCCTTCAGCGACGTATCACTAAAGCTGCCGCATCAAAGAATTTGGCTCATCTAGCCGGGTTTGCGAGTAACTTATTGGCTGTTCTCTTCAACGTTTACAGCCAAACCTTACCTCATTACAGAGGATACATTCTGCAGTGTATCAACGCGTATCTGAGTATTACTCCCGAGAAAGTGAGTTGCCTCTCTCCACATTACTCGATCAAACGTGAATACGTGCTAATACAGTTCTAGGAGCTCGAAGAGACATTTACTCGAGTTACAGGCATTCTCGAAGCTGAGCTCCCATCCGAAGAGGAGGCCGCTAAACAAGGCAACCTGCAAAAGGGAACAGACAACAAAATGCCACCAACATCTCACACGCTTATTGATTTGCTGATCGCCATGTCTATCTACCTGCCAAGGACGAGCTTTGCAAACCTCTTCCGTATCGCATCTGTGGTGCTGAACAGGGACGCCTCAGACCCGCAACTCATCAAAAAGGCGTACAAGCTCATCCCTCGTCTTGCAACGACAGAATCAGGCCAGGCAGCGTTGATTGAACGCAGTGCAGAGCTGCAAACGTTGATACTGTCCACGGCTGACAAGACCCCGTCGCCTGCTCGCCGTGACCGACTCCTCGCAATCCACGAGCTAGTTACATACCTGCCAACGGCAGACCTGCACTTCATCCCATCCATTCTACCCGAAGTCATTCTCGGATGCAAGGAATCCAACGACAAGGCACGAACAGCGGCCTTCGACCTCCTCATCCACCTTGCCGGACGCATCACAGACACCGAGCGCAATCCCTCAGGCACCGTGATCCGCAACTCTCTCGTCCCACATATGCCAGACGACACGCCTGATGCCGCTGCCACTCTCGAGGAATTTTTCACCATGGTGTCCGCAGGTCTAGCAGGCAGCTCACCACACATGGTCGCGGCCTCTGTCACCGCCCTATCGCGCCTTTTCTTCGAATTCCGCACCCAAATTACTACCGAAACACTGTCCGACCTCGTTCAGACAGTCGAACTCTTCCTCACCAGCAACAACCGGGAAATTGTCCGCTCCGTCCTTGGCTTCGCCAAAGTTGCCGTAGTCTGTCTTCCGGACGAAATGCTTCGCCCGCGCCTCAACTCCTTGGTTCCGAATCTAATGGTATGGAGCAAAGAACACAAAGGCCGCCTGCGCACAAAGGTCAAGGGAATTCTGGACCGACTTGTGCGCCGTTTCGGCGCGCCCCTTATTGAAGGCTTGGTCGGCGAAGCGGATCGCAAATTGGTCGTCAATATCCGCAAAGAACGTGAGCGCAAGAAGCGCAAGAAGAAGGGAACCGAAGACGAAGATGAGGACGACGAAGGCCGCGGCGGAAAGGCTGGATTCTCGAACGAATTCGACAAAGCCGTCTATGGCTCAGATATATCCTCTGACGAATCATCATCCGACGAAGACGACGACGATGCTAGTATCACCGGCATGGACGAAGGACGCGCCAAAGGCAAGGGCAAAGGAGGATCGAAGAAAAGAGGACCAACTGGTGAACAATATATCCGTGAACTGTCGCCGGAATCCAACCCTCTCGATCTCCTGGCACCGGACGCATTGGCAGCGATATCAACCACCAAACCCTCGGTGCGTTTCCTGGATACAGGGGTAGGCAAGAACAGGAAGAAGCATGGCGCCAAATTTGACGTTGATGGGAAACTTATTCTTCGTGGCGATGACGATGGGGAAGATGACATCCAAATGACCGGCGCGGGCGGCTCTTCTGACAAGAATAAGAATAACGATAACGGCGCAAGCGGCATCAATGCCTATCTCGAGGCAGTCAGCGGGCCCAACGCAGTGCGACGTGGTCAAAAGGGACGCCTCAAGTTCAATAAAAAGAGTTCTGGCGGTGACGGCATGGATGTCGACGACGATGATGAAGGTGATAACAATGAAAGCAATGGAGGCATCACAAAGAAATCCGGTAGTGGTGCAGGAGTTGCAGCCGGAAGACGGGGATTGGGCATGCCCAAGACCCATGGTGCATCGAGGATTGAGAAGAGGCGGAGAAGCGGCAGTGGAGCAAGAGGAGGGTTTGTCTCGAGGAGTAGAGGTCGTGGGCGTGGGCATGGGCGACGATAGGATTATGATAAATAGATATATGATTTTTGTTATTTGATTATGGCCAAGCAGGGAAGAAGATTTATTTCAAACAAAAAGCCACGAGCAGATTCATATCATGAAATGAAGAGGAAGAACCAAGTTAATATTCAGTGCAATTTGTTGTTCCCTTTGCAATCTTGATTGCCTTGGAGATCTATTCAATATTTATTAAAAAAAAGAGAAGATTCCACCTAACGTTTGTAGCGGCAGTAGGAGTATCCCATTTAGTGATCGTATCGTCAAAGTATTTTAGACGATTTTGGTATCTTAAAGCAACTATAGTAGAAAGAAAACAGGAAATTACCATAATATAGAGGTGTATCGTAAAGAATTTCCCCGTCCCATGCCAAAGCCATTCACGCCCCATGCATTTAAAGCCCATTGATGCGTAATATAAGTTCAAAGAAGAAAAGCAACCCCATCTATCCCAGATTACTAATGTGGTTTGCATCCAGTGGAGAGATGAGGGGGTAATAAATGCATATGCAGAACAAACGCCGACACCTGGAAATGCTACCTGTATGAGATGAATCTTTGAAAACAGAAAAATAAAAGCATGCAGTGTAGTAGAAAACGGCTGATGATCTTGTGATCTTGCGTTTATCCCTTAAGATATGCGGCTTTTATTCAGCCATGTTTGCCACCATGCATTCACACCGAGGACAGCAGCACGGCCGTCGTCGCCGTTCTCGGTGCCGTCGGGGTTACCGAGGATCATGGCAAAGATCCAGAAGAAGGCGGCAATCCACACCGCCAATAACAGTCCTATACATAGGAATGGAGCAAGGGTGAGGACGGTAATCAGCCAGACGGCGGAGAAGTGTTGGGCAGTAGCACTGTGGGTATTGTTACTGTAGGGAGAGGAACTGTGGTGGTAATTAGAGGTGCTCGATTGGGCGAGACGTTCGTGATTGCGCAGTGCTGGCGCAAGAAGCTTGCAAAGCTGAGCAGAGAAGGTGGTCGAGCGGAAGAAGGCTGCAGGTGGACACAGCCGAAGAGGGGTGGTAAAGACCACCAGTAGCAATGCGAAAAGCGTATAGAGGGATGTGCATATTGAGAAGAAGGGGATGGGTGTTGAAAAGAGCAGCTGCAGATGAATGGTCAGTACAATGTTGAATCAAGAGGTATACAGAAAGTAACATTTCCCAAGAATAGCAACTTACCAAGACTAAAACAGCGTTTGGCTCTCGACTTGATTCTCTCTCCTTGTCATCCGCTGCGTATACTGTCACTGTATTTGGTACATCATGGGCACTGCGAGAGTGCCGGCCATCGGACAGCGATACTTCGGCAGCCCAGCTGAGCCGGGCATGGCCCTCTTTGTAGGATTCCGAGATGAGGCCTGCCTCTGCTCTCGAGGCATCGGCATGTGCAGCATTCAAGGCAGGCGGCGTCGGCACCGGCTCGGCGGGATATGACGACGAAGACATGGCGGAATCCCAGTTGACACCCCGCGATATGGAGTACAAGCCCGTTGACGAGCCGGAAATGGAGTGTGCCTCGCGCGACGAGGCTGCTTGGGGACAGCAATTGGCAGGGTCTGTGAAGATGCTGCTGTGTTGGTATGCGTGGTGCTGGAGTTGCTGCTGCTGCTGCTGCTGCTGCTGCCGCTGCTCCTTTGGTGAGACGTGGATCGAGTCTTCTGAAATAAGAGAGCTAGAATGCTCGTCTCTGGCGGAAGTTTGGGAGGGAGTCAACGGGGCATGTTCCCGTAACATGGCAGGAGGAGAGCGCAGCGTCTTCCCCAGTGGCCCTGACTAGACCTGTCTGGCGGCGGCTCCTGGGGGGTTGCTCAGTAGCACATTGTCAGTCTGGAATGTAGGGTTGTGGTAAGCGATCAGTGTGTATCTGGCGTCAAGGGTAGGACAGCACTTCGCAGGGATCCGCGGGCGAGGAGGGGTCTAGATATAGACGCCGCAGGCAGGCAGCAAAGCGACGACAAGACAAGCCCAGAAAAAAAAAAAAGAGAGAGAGAGAGAAAGACCGGCGTTACCAAGACATCTTGGGCGCTCCGCAGCCAGCGGAATCACATTAGACAGAGACAGAGAGGAGAGAAAACAGAGCGAGAGGAAAGAGCGGAGCACAAACAAGAGCCGCCAAGCACCTTCCAAGCGACCATTCCGCCGCCTGCTCCTGCCTGCGCTGCGCTCTGCTGGGCTGCCCCGTCGCTCTTTCGTTTTCGGCGGCTGCTGTGAATCCGACCGCCAAGCCCAGTCAGAATGCCCAGCCTCTTGGCACGCCGCCATTGGCTGCTCATTGGCCAGGCCGAGAAGGGGCGCGCTTGCTTGGCGCTTGGCCGTATTCTATTCTCGCGCTGCCGGCGTACCGTACGGCCTGTGACCGCTGGACGCCATACAAACCCCTAGGCCACCGCCTCACGCCGTACCGTACGATACGGCTTGGCAGGCAAGTGCCGATCCGCCAGCAATGTCCATGCTAAGGTCTTGGCAGTGTCACCACCTATCGCGAACGGTCAATACTACGCTCCGATAAAATAAAAAACAAAGCAGCTTCATCGGCTATATAGATCCTGCATCGCTCAGCTGTCACAAGGCTGCTCACGCAGGTACAACGAGAATGCTGCCCGGCACAGGAAGAGGCATTTTCCGACATATGCCGCAATTCCTCCAGGGATGGTTCATGTTTCATCCCTCCCAACAATATATTCCGTTGGACAATAGGTACCTAGCTATTCATAGTCGGCTATAGAGGGATCCACGTCAGACAGGAAGTCTCCGCGTCCTGCCCAGCTTTGCCAATGTGTGATTCCATGCTTGGAAGTAGGAAGCTGAACACATCACATGGAAGAACCGGGAAAGCGTCATTGTGAGTCGGAGAAGGGGTTCGATTATTCATGAGAAACGGCTGTGCTTCTTACGTACTCCGTCCTGTGACAGCACTGCGTTGTTCTGACTGTACGGCCTGTCGATCAGGTTATACACCACATGCATAGTTACATACGTGAATAGGTCATCCGTATGCAATTGACGAGGCATTTTTCGTGCTGCTGCGTCCAACCGAGCCAAGCCGAGCCAAGCTTGCGCAACCCATCTGGAAGCTTGGAGCAGACATTGGCAATCCTGCTGTTCAGCGCCAAGGTGATAGATTATACCTATCAGTTATATTTCATCAATAATGTGCGTTGCCGTGACTGACCGAGTCAGTTACTTGGCTAATGAATATCATAATTAACTTAACCAGATGAATGGTCTTTGCTGACGAGTAAATTCTCTTGGCGGTTTACATATCCGCTTCTATATTGCGTGTTCTTTGTTGACTTTGATACGGACAGACCTGTTGCGAGAGCACGTGCTCCACTAGCATATCAAATTATTCTTGGCCCAACACCAACTTGTGTTTGCTGACTTGTGAATGAGTTTGAAGTGCTGCTCACAATAAATTCTCCCCGTGGCGCCTCGAGGCAGTCTCAACCACCACCAGTCTATATAAAATTCATGTCAAAGTCGTGCGCTTATATTTGCGCCATGTTTGTAGGCCAACTTCCTCGAAGTGGAGATTTGCGCTTGCAGCAAATACTTCTGCGGCAAAGTCTTGGATGTGCCAAAGCCGTCAGAGCACACTCGTCGGTATATTTGACTCTGTGATCTAAGCATTCGCAGTTTAGGCTGCAGGTCGGTTATAGACTCGCATCGAGGTCAGTCGAGATGCCGTGTTTGTGGATAAACATGCCGAGGGTATCCATGAAGACTGTCAGCGAAAGTGAAACACGACATCTGAGGCCGGAATTTCGAAATAGGAAACAAGAATAAAAGTCACATTTGTACCATGCTATACATGTGCAAGGAAAAGAACCTGCACGAACACCAAGCATAAAGGGGAAAATCCAACATTACAGAAAGGTATCAAGCTGTTGAAGTCGGATAGAAGACAAGTTGGATTATGATTGAATCTTAAGTTTTGAGAAATCTCTGCACCATGCGATAGCTCCGAACACGAGAAGATACCGATTGATACGACCTGAACGCGGCAGGCATCATCCTGCTGTACATAGGGAAGACCTTTTCCAGCACTCCGACTGCCTGGTTTCTCTCTTCGGGAACACTGCACCCTCAAACAATGCGGAACTCTTCTTTTGCTTGCTACTCTACCTCTCCGTCTCTTCACAAAGCAGAACCCTACAAGGCACCAAACCCCAAAGGATAAACAGCGAAGAACAATCTCTTTCTGTCTAGACACAATTCATCAGCTTCTCCTCGACAAGATTCAAGATTGACATCTAAGCTACAGTCGGCCAGTCGAAGCGTCGGAAGAATCCGTCAGTGTTGGCACTACCTCTGGTAGCCATTGCACGGTGAGAACTAATGGCCAATGGCAGCAACGACAGTCCTTTATATGCTATTTCCACTCCCAGCAGATGTCATGAAAGTCATCTTTTCTACATCTCACCCTCCCACGCCGACAAGGTGTGGTGATTTTTACAACACGCTGTTGGATTACTACGATCTCGTATCGGATCGTTGTATTGTTGCTTCGAATAATCCTTTTGCTTTGTATGAGAAATGTCATGTGTCTCTTCCCGGAGTCTCCGATCATATGTCAGGCTTCTCGTACTAACCGCAGTCCAGACGTATGTTTTGGTCTGATCTGATTCGTCACGTATTTGGGACAGAAGGTCAATTTGATCCATTATCAATTCTGCTTTCGTGGACCTTTGTGTCTGTCTCTCGATGGTGAGCAAAGGCCGATAAGAATAACGCCTAAATAGAGGCAGAATGTTATGAGCTGGAATGTCTCGACTTTCTCTGACCTGGGTTGGTATGTCTCGCGTTGGTTCGAATCGAGATGATTCAAGCTGAATAATGCAACAATACGACGAACGGATCAAGCAGGTTCTCTTGTTTTGGAATCCGTTCACTCTGCCTCGCATCTATTCTCATTCCTGAGAAGACGGGATACAACGCAGACATGAACAGAAGGACGAGACGAGAGAAACACCCAAAACACTGCAGGCATCGGGGAACACTCAGCCAAGCTCTACCAGGCCAAACTGCATCGCTTTCAAGGTGCATGATTACTAACTTCGGACATCACGGAATCATCGTCTGATGCGTTGAAGGGGCTGGAGCGCTATGTAGGAACGAAAATTGCTTGCAGTTCGGGTATATGACAGTTGAAACAAAGTCATAATTTGAAACATCGTACCAACGCATTATAACGATTGGTGCTTCTTTCTCGAATCAGCCAGCTGTCGATCGTAGCTGAAGGGCAGACAGTATCTTATATACGCATTTACGCTCCGCCATACCATGGAATTATCTAATAGGCTCAAATATCCACGAATACATAGATCGCGTACATGTAAGCATGTGTACGTGTCACGTACAACTGACACAGCATGATGCATGCAACCCCGCAACACTTCCCACGGGACGCGAGGTTTTGGATGCACAAGAATACCAACCATTGTCGCTAGACGATATCAGGTAGGTCTACACGGGGCGATCTGTGCCTAGCCACCGGGCTAGCATGGATGTCGATACAATGGATATATACATGTATGTACGTATTATTGTTATTATTATTATTATATTATTTATTATTGATAGCCTCGAACCGAAATTGGCGGGGGTGGCGGAGAGGCTGTTTTAGTATTTTAGTTTCATATCGTATCGTGTCATGTGATTTTCCTTTTAACCCTTTAGCCTTTAGCCTTAAGCCTTTAGCTTCGGACGGGGGTGAATGTGAATTCACTGTGATGTCAACAATCAGGTCGAAAAAGACAGTCTAAAGTCCATGTAAGGAGCGGCTGCGGCCGGATACGGAGATTCCGGGATCTGCCTCATGCCTGCCATCTACTATGTACATGCCGCTTGTTGACGGCGCGGAATGTTTACAGCGAAGACGTGGTTACTACGTTTATGAGATTGTGTGCTAGCGTTCTAACAGACCAGCAGCAGGAATTCTCTGGCTTCCGTTGTGCCCACCGACGCAGGCCCAAAGTGCGGAGTCGGCTAGAGAGTCCAACCTTCCAAGTTCGTGTCAGATGAGAGAAGAGGAGAGGGCATAATTGCGTGGAAAAGAGAATCTTGGTGCGGCTGACCCACTGGCCGGCATTTGCATTGACTTTTGGGTTTGATTGATTTGATTTGAGGCAAAAGTATTCGTCGCCGTAGCGAGAGAGTGGGGAGAGCAAGGGAAATTAAAAACGATGCGAAAAAATTCCGGCGGGAGGCCTGGAAATCAAGGCATGTGGTGGCGGCGGGTTTGACGTGCGGGCGACGTGTGGCTAGTACATGTGGCGCGGCTGTTTGTCTTGTGTTCTTTAATCGGCAACAACAACGACAATGGTAAGTTTAAGTTCTTATTAGGTATAATATAGATATAGGTACTACGGAGGCTATAGATATAGTACATGCAGGTATATTAATATAGTACTAGCTGAGCATGATGATTGTCCGTGTCATCGGTGGCAGTGACTGACTGGCAAACAGTTTTGTAGGCGTCCAGGCGAAACAGCCAGCCATATGCACAGTGCAGCGCCGTGCATATGGCATATGCCACCCAGCGCATGCAACAGCAATACCCTGTTGGATCCCAGTCATACTGCGGCGTAGCTATAGCCTAACCAGCTAGTCACGGCACGCGCTGGACTGCGCCCCGGCTGCGCGAATCATGGCATGCCTGGTGGACCCTGGGGGTGTTGCCGACTGTTTACCTCCGCAGTACACCTTACATATGGCATATATCACAGGAGAAGATATATGCAGTCGATCGGCTACGAAGGGATCGGCTGGCATACCGCTGGATGAATTGGTTCCGTCAGGCAGGCGTGACACTGTTCGACAACGAATATTTCGTATACCGCAGCGAAGCAGAGCAAGGCTGCCGTCGCTGGTGTGTGAAGGGACGGGGGGTGCGGCGAGAAGTACGCACGCTGACGAGGACAACACCCCCTTGCCCCTCCCGGTTGGATCCATTGTATTCGCAGCACGGAGAAGGGAGAAGGGCCTTTGTAGTGAGTCGTGGAAATACCCGATACTAGCGCAGCAAACAGAAACAGAAACACACAAACACAAGAGCAGAAACACGACCAGGGATAAAGAGAAGAAAGCTAAAGCGGCGGTGGATCCGTGGGCAGTGGAGGCGGGCGATTCCTGTTTCGGCGCGGTGGAGTCAGCCCGCATCAACGCATCACGCATCACGCATCATCGCCATCACGGCTCCATTGCTGCATTGCTGCATTGTCAGGCAGGCAGGCCGGGTCCGGGGCTATTTTAGCACGGCTCCGCAACGGAGATGCTGGCATAGCGCGACTCCATAATCGTCCATAGTCGGCCATAGTCGGGGCGCGTACGTACGCGGGCTAAGCCGCATCGGGCGCGGTGTGGGTGGGGCGCAGGAAACGAGAAAACAGCCGGGCCAAACCTAAACAGGCAGGGTGGAGTGGAGCCTATCGCAGCTCCCGTGCTGCAGAGCCCGGCCGAACCGGGACTAGCGCCGGCTGGCGTGCCATCCGAACCAGGCCTAGCGCGGGCTCCGACTTGCCAGCGCCCACGGGCCACATGCGCCTGCGACGGGCCCATGCAGTGGGGCCGGCCACATTGTGTTGCAGCAGCCTTGGCGGCACCGTGGCCTCTTGCTGGCTGCGAGCTCACTCTATCTGTCACTCGGCGGCCACTCACACTGTCCTATGTAGCTGGTCTATGCTACTATGTATGCTATGTTGTGCTATGTGTGCTGTGCTGTGCCGGGAAACAAAGGAGGTCGAGACGCAGAGTCAGGCACGCACTCACCTCTTTGTTTGTCCGCAGTGTCTCGTCGGCCGGCATCTCCCCTCATCCACGACCGGCTCGCGTGTGAATCCCGGGGGAGCATAACAGGTCGGCTACTCATACTACTACTACGTAGTAACTACTAGTAGTAGTATGAGTAGCTATGTTCAGCGCTGGCTGACTCGAACCTGTTTCACTTGATCGCCCATGGCGAGCCATGGGGCCGAAGGAGCGTCCTTATTGATGGCGGTAGGGCCAGCATGGCTCGGTGCACTGACGTCGCATTTAGGCATTAGTCACCCCTGGACTAGTACGTACGGAGCAGTTAAGTTGCGTAGGCAGGTAGAGGTAACCCATAGTAGGCGGCTTTAGCAGCCTCAGGCGCCGGCACTAGCCCAGGCTAGCCCACGGCAGCTACCTGCCATGCTGACCTAAGCCGGCGTTCCTCTTTTCTCAGGCAGCGACGGGCGACGCTCTCCTCCCAGCCAGAGCTGCACAACCACTAGCGCCGCTTGGCGAATTTCACCCTCTGCCGCCCGCCCTCGAGGAAAAAGCCCATTCCTTTCCCTCCCATTCTCCTGCTCTCGCTCGCTCTTTCCCTCGCGCCTCTTCTCTTGTCTGCCTCTCTCCTCTCCTCTGCACTCCCCTACGTCGATCCCACTTCGCTGTCTGCTTGCCTGTCTTCCCTGCCCTGCTCTCTCTGGCCACACCCTCTCTCTGCTCCTCTCACTTGGCAGCTCGGCCAGCTCCCCCAGCTCACGCCCGCTGCCTGAGGCTGACTGCCCGGTTGACGCTACCCGCTCCCCTCCCCCAAAGCCAGTGATTCCAAACCCGACACGACCGCCATCACCACTTCCTCCTCGCACAATTACCCAACTACCTGCCTGCCTGCCTGTCTGTCTGTACACGCATGCTGCTGCCCATTGCGCATCGCTACCCGCAAGTGTCAGAACCCTGTGCCTCCTAGTCGATTCTTCGCCCGTCCCGGCGCCTGCGAACCCGTCGTGAGAAAGCAACCGTGTTGTGTTGGTGGGAAGCGCACGCCGACTACCTCTAGATCTTGGACTAAATACATCCTCATCGCGGTTTCGTCATGGCCCATCCGCAACCATCCCCACCAGGAGGCGTGCCTCCTCACCATGGCCCTCTGGCAGCGCATCCCCAGATGAACGGCCATCTGCCCGTGCAGTCGCAAGGCCAGAAAGGCCCGCCCCCGACAACCGCGCAAAAGATTGCTGCGTTGAACGAGCAAGTGTGGCTTCAAATTGGTATGTTTTACTTTAATTGTCATCGTTCTTTTTTTTTTCTTTTCTCCTTAAGAAACAAAAAAAAATCTCCCCTCTCTTCTGCTCCTCCCACCACCATCCCTCATTTGCGAATCATCGCTTCCGGAATCATCACTGCGATCAAATGACTAACACCCCCCAAGGTAGTCTGACGGAATTGATGGGCGATCTCGATGGCGGCATGAGTGCCTACGAGCAGGCATTGAGACACAACCAATGGTCCATTGCCGCCATGACCGCCATCTCCCAAATCCTCCGGACTCGAGAGCAATTTCCCAAGGCTATTGAATATCTACAACAAGTCCTCAAATTAGACCCTCATAGTGGGGAGACATGGGGCAGCTTAGGTATGCATTCAACGTTACATCAGCGAGATTGCTCTTGTGCGACGACTGACTAACCACCTGTTCAGGCCACTGCCACCTGATGATGGACAATCTGCAGGAAGCCTACACTTCGTACCAGCAGGCTCTCTACCACCTCCGCGACCCCAAGGTTTGTCTCCTCTTCTCTCTTATGTGTTGTTCAGGGTTGTTGGCTCACTCATCTGTCACGATAGGAACCTAAACTCTGGTACGGCATCGGCATCCTCTACGATCGCTATGGATCTCTTGACCATGCCGAAGAGGCTTTCTCTCAAGTCATGCGCATGGCACCAGACTTTGAGAAGGCCAATGAAATCTATTTCCGCCTCGGAATCATATACAAGCAGCAGCAAAAGTTCAATCAAAGCTTGGAATGCTTCAAATACATCGTCAATGACCCTCCTCGTCCACTGACCGAGGAGGATATCTACTTCCAGATCGGCCATGTTCATGAACAACAGAAAGATGTAAGATCTACCTTCTACCTCCCTACGCTGTGTAAACATGCATGCGCTTTTTATTCATTGTTGTTGTTTTTTTTTTACTGACTGTAACGTAACACAGTTCGACGCTGCCCAAGCCGCCTATCGCCGAGTGCTCGAGAAAGACCCGAACCATGCCAAGGTGCTACAACAACTCGGATGGCTGTACCACCAGCAAAGCACCAGCTACGCAAGCCAAGATAAAGCTATTGAATATCTGGAGAAGTCTGTCAGCGCTGGTAAGTTTAAAACAATTTTAACCCTAACCGCCTGCTCGAACATGGACTAATCTTTACTCGCCGAATCAGACAACAGCGATGCTCAAAGTTGGTACCTTCTTGGCCGTTGCTACATGTCACAACAGAAATATCCCAAGGCGTACGAGGCCTATCAGCAGGCCGTCTACCGAGATGGACGCAATCCTACATTCTGGTGCTCAATTGGTGTTCTCTACTACCAAATCAACCAATACCGCGATGCTCTCGATGCTTACTCCCGTGCCATACGGCTGAATCCATACATCTCAGAAGTGTGGTATGACCTCGGCACGCTGTATGAATCGTGCAACAACCAGACTGCCGACGCGCTGGACGCATACGGTCGCGCGGCCGATCTTGATCCCACCAACGTTCACATCAAAGCTCGCTTGCAGCTGCTTCAAGGCCAGGCACAAGGGCAGACGCAGGGCAGCGCTCCGGCGCCGGTCCCACAAGACATTCATCCACAGGCCTACCAGGGACCTGGAGTCGGCGCGCCACCTGCTCCTCAATGGGGAGCCCCCGCCCCGACTGGTGGTCCGCCTCCTCAAGCGCCAGCGCCTCCGCGTCAAATTGCTGACTGGAATCGAGGCATTAATGAACTTCCAAATGCGCCCCCGCATCCTGCTCAGGCTTCAGCCTCTTACGATCAGCGTGATGGTCTTCGCGGTCCACCTCCTGTGCAACACGCCAGTCCTCGCCAGGAAGCTCTGCGGTCTTCTTTCCCAGAGCCTCGTGGACAACAAACTCCCCGTTCACCAGGGTCTAATGCCTACCCCCAGTCGCACACTTTGCCTCAGTTCGCTCCTCCTGCTCCCGGTCCCAATGGCGCTGGTTTCCGCGGTCCTCCTGGCCCTAACGGCGCGCCATCTCATAGCGGTGCACCTCCCGGTTACGCTCGCCCATTCACTCCTCCCGAGATTCGTCCACTTCGTGACATTGGCGATCGTGCATCTTCGCCGGGTCCTACATACCCTCAACAGCACTTCCATCACGGCCCTAGTGGAATTGCCGGTGGCGCACCTCCTCCCGCTTCCGCCATAACTGCTGCCGACGCTGCCGCCCGCGACCGTGATGAGCGCCCTCCCTCTGCGATGAAACGTGGCCGCGAATGGGACAGTACCGAAGGAGGTCCAACCAAGAAGGTTGCCAACGAGGAAAACCGCCTTCGACAGGATGAAATCAGCCGTCGGGTTACTCCCCCGAGGGATTTGCACCGACGCAGCTCGTCGGAGGCTCGACGCGAAGATCAGCGTCGTGCGAACGAGAACTACCACCCTTCTGAGGCTGCTCACCACCCTCCTACCCTCCCATCTATTCAGCATATGCAGCAGCAGCAGCCTGGTGGATCGTCCATTCCGCCAATCTCCGAGGGACCGCAGCCTGCGTCTAATCCGCCATCTGCGGGACCGGAGAGCCAGGCTCCAGTCAAGGAAGAAGCAAGCCGCAAAGAGTCTGCGCCATTGCATGAGCCTGCTGCTCGCAAGATGGATGTCGACGAAGATTATGATGATGACGGCGACGATGAAAAGCGGGCATCAGGGATCAAGGGAAGCCCCCACGGCAATGGCAACGCCAGTGCGTCTAACGGCAGCTTTGCGAATGGCAATGGCTCTGCCAAGCCAGAGACAGCCTAGACCAGCTGTCCTTGACGACTTGGGTTAGGTGAATGGTTACGCATTCGTCTCGAATTATATTATGTCTTTGTTGTTTTATCATCAGGATATTGAATCGTGTTGACATGAACACGTTGAAATTGGTGGTCTAGTGTGACTATTGACGTTTTGAGTCTCTCTGTCTGATTTATCTACCCGAAGAAATGCCTCCTTCCTTTCTATCATGTACCTCCTTTTGTTATTTTTATTTATTATCTTTTATTTTTATCCTTGTCTTTATAGTGATGGCGATAGTGACTATCCTTGCCACGTACACGCGATCTGTGAAGATTGATAAGCCTGCTCCTTGATTTGTTTTGAGTTCAGATGTCCTTTTTTGCACGGCATGATCAATGACTTTCCTAGTTTTGGTCTTACTCAGTCTCTCCTCTTTAGGTTACTAAATAGTTTAGTCATACTCATACATAAGAGTTAAGAGTAATTAAGTATCCTTCTGTTCGTGATTGTATCATTAAAATAAAAATGGCTTAAGAAGCAGGCTATGAAATACCTCCCATTTCAACATCGCCGCCGTCTTCATCTCTGTCCCTACTCCTACTGCCATTCCGACTACCACTAGCACTTACAGATGCCGCCAACGGCGAGGTATACCGGGCCCCAGTAGGAGTACTGGATCCAGAAACCGCCCTCTGCTTCTGCTGGTCACTTCGTCTCCTCGCCGCTGTCCCCGGCGATGAAGACTTCTTTCTCCTCCTCGAGGCCTGCCAAAGCTCCCACCCCATCGTATCGTCCGCCTCGACCACATCGACCACATCTCCGACCGACGCAATGCCTTGAATAGCGCCAATAGGCCCAGCAGCGCCCGCTGACCGTCTGGCCGCGCTTGTTCTCGCTGCACCGCTCCGATCAGCAGCGACATCCAGCGCTTTCTGCGGGTTGTCTGGCTCCAGGATCTGCGCCATGAAGCGCCGGCGCGTGCGCGGCACGGACTCGTTGGAAGCCAGCGCGTGCAGGAGCAGGAGTTCCTTGGAGCCGAGAATGCAATGTGCTGTATGGCGTGTTTCGCGGGTGTGCATGCGCGTTGAGGAGCGGGTGTTTTTATCGGGATTCATATTGAGATTATTGGTGGTGTTATTATTGGTTATGGAAGAGCTAGTTCTGTTCAGGTTGTGCAGTGGGGTGGTGGTAGTATTGTTGTTGTTGTCTCGTCGGTGGGATGAGGCAAACATGGACGAGTCCGAGTCAGTGTCGGACGAGTCGATTAGGATGGGGTTGTCCATGTCGATTATTGCGCGGTGTTAATTGTGTTGTTGCTTGAACTATTATATGAGTACTCAGCCTCTTGGTATCTTTCTGCTCTTTATGACCGACAACGACAGTGATTGATGCTATCTGCTTTGTAGTGGTAAAAGTTGAAGCGATGCGGGACGAGGCTGCAGACGTCATGAGCAATTGGCTGTTCATGACCCCACAAAACCCTAACTGCCTATTCCATCAGTTGGAAAACATTACAAAAATCAATTAATTGAGATGGGCAACTACTTAACAACAGGCAGCAGCAACAGTAACAGCAACAAATAAGTAGCTCTATACAAGAACGAGAGGAAAAGTATGCCGCTGGTCAAGATGTCGATAGCAAAGGAGAAAAAGGATGGCTTCCAGGCCAGAGAGACAAAGAAGCCGATGCATAGGAAATACAACACAGAATCATAAGGAAAGAATAAGGAGCGGTCAAGTTCTAAAATTGTATACAAAGCAATTTCTTCTCTCTTTTTTAGTGATGTTCCTTGATGAAAATGTCCATTCAAGTAAATTATGCATTTGAAAAAGGGACAAACATTAACATCCATCCACGAATGAATTCTTGGGCCAGTCGTATGCCTCCGTCCTAATCACCAATTAGTTACTTATTCTAGGTCAAGAAAAGGGTCTGTTACATACCACAAAGTCAAGTTGGGGTTATGATACGCCTCAGGATGATTCTTGATATAGTCTGTCGTTGGGTACCCGGCTGGATCGCATGTAACACTGATTTCGTCCGGATTTTGGTAGATTCGAATATAGTCTACGCGCATGGTAGCGGGCCATGTTGTTGACAGGCCCGTCCAATTCAGCATTGCGAACGAAGGTGACATGCCAAAGTTGATAATTGGATACATCGGCTCCATCGGAATGACTCTCTGCCCTATGTTACCGTTCGGTCGAACAGCCCTCGCGTCCATTGTCCATGTCTTGTCGCTTCCCACAAACCATGTCACATTTCCTGCAGCACCCGGTGTGTATTCGAATGCATACACTTGATACTCTTTACCGTCATACCAATTATTGTTGAGGTTGGTTAATCCCGAGGCTACTTGCTGGAATGGTCCACCTCTGTAGGAATTGATAGATGTGATCAAAGGATTGTATACGGCGGTGAAGTCTAAATTGATCAAGTCAGTTGAAGGAGTTTATATACGGAGGGTGGACAAGACCAACCGTAGTCTGGCATATACCAAATGTCGTACGGCGCCAGCTGCAAACTTTGTGACACCATGCCAATGCGGTCTTGCAAGTCGTCGAGCACAGTAACACTAGCTTCAATAACATCGATTTCAGGAGCCCCTCTAGACTTCCCAGGTGTCGGATGGTCTGATCCTGGGCACGTACACGCAGGCAGACGCATCCCAGGAAGAAAGCTCAGTCCGTCCGTGGAGCTCTGGTTTGCTGTGATACCGACATCGCAAATGTCATCATAACTGTAAGGCCACATTCCATCTGTTGTTGATGCGTAGCCCGCTCTCCCTAAATTACCCATTGCCCAGAAACCTGGCCAAAATCCTGAAATATCCCCTTGTCCCGGAAGAGATATGCTGGCTTCAAGTCGACCGCCTGAGAAGCACATTTGGTTCCATGACTGTAACATGCCAGATCGGAAGCCCAGATTATGATTGTCGTAGCTGTCGAAATGAATTTCCAGAACCCCGTCGTTCGTCGTGATTGCGTCTGGGTCGTACCACTATAATTGAAAGTTTAGCTCTTTTTACTACCGAAGACATGGTGTGTATTATCTGACCTCCAGATCCTGCGTCACCCCATACCAGAGGTCCACTCCTTGGAAGAAAGCATCGTCGCCTTCGTAAAAGGTCCTTCCCGGTGTATTGAACTCGTCGGAAAACTATCAAACATTAGGATACAATCAGTGCACAGAGCATCGTCACTTACGACTAGCTGCCACTCCGATCCATCAGCAGACGTCTTCGTCATGGCTGATTTCGGCGTCGTGGGGTCAATGAGACCGCTCCTAACATTCTTTAGTAGCGGTGTATTCATAGAAATACACATTGGATCCTCTGCACATGGATCATGATGGTCTTGGACAAGTTGGCCCACAAAGGTTCTAAAAATTATTTGTCAGCCTGTGTGCCTAATGGTCAGTTTCAAAGAATTCATACGCCACGGGGTAAATAATAAACAAGGCGACAATTCCAATTATCATCAGGGCCAAGCCGCCCACATTACATAAGCCTCTGGTATTGCATATATCGCAATCGCGTTCTAGATCCGTCCCGTCGGGATTGTGTAGGTAGTCATCTTTCTCGACATCTTCCGGGAACAAAAGCAATGCCTCTGTAGGCATAATATTGTATTTTTCCGAGACTGTCTGCGTATTGACATGGTCCTCCTCACTGCTTGCGTGAGACGGGGACCTGGAATCTCCGAATGGATCGTATAAAAATCCGCGACTGTCATTGCTCCCAAAATCCGAGTGCGAATCCCAGCTGCTGCGTCGATACGAAATCACAGAAGGAGGCTTGGGGCGCTCGGGACTTCCTCGAGATCGTACTTTCCTGGGGGGAGGAAATAGAAGCTCTGAAGATTCAGTGGGAGAGATTGGCGACGGTGAGATTGGTCCGTTCCCTGGAGTCAGTCTCACTGTTCCGACAGCCGATCGACGGGATCGAGCTGATAGCGTGTGCTTCAATCGTTGCATCCCCTCTTCCGTATCCATAAATGGCTCATGGTTACCTGAGTTGAGTCTGATGTGAGGTGTGCTCCGAGTACTCAGGCTCTTCATGCTATGCTTTTTGAATCCTTCCTCCATTTCCGCCTCCGGTGATGTGCACCGTTGAGTGTCTTCTTCTGTATCAGGCATGAGACGCGATCTCCTTCTATTGTCGAACCCTGATAATCTGAATGCGTGCTTTCCTGAAGGTTCGCTGTCCTCTTCACGACGGCTTTGCTGGCAGCATCTAAAATTCCATTTCCTTTTTCCCTTGTAACTTTTGGACTTATCTTGACGCGTGATGGACCTTCCCAACTCAACAAAGGTAATGACTGACTAAAATGTAAAACTGCAAACGATCACAGCGAATGGACGGGATCACACAGGATGCTGTCTGTCCCTATAGTACAGTGAAAAGAAGCAATGTTAGCCACGATGTCGTCCACCACTATTCACTCACTGACTGGAAGATAGATGAAGAAGCAGAGGCCAGGCTAGAGGGTAAAACAGTATGTGAGGTCGGGACGAACGGAATTGGTCAGTTACGCTGCGGTATCTTGTGCCCAGCGAACTAGCTTTCAAGGTATCCAGAATTCGCCAATGAGCAGCAAGAATGAAGGCGAGATGCGGAGAGCTCAGCGAGATGCTGAGAGTTAAGAATGAAGAATGTTGTGGTGGCATGTAAGCGCCATGAACAAGCAAAAGCGGATTGCCGTCTGGCACCGGAATGGCGAACTGTATTTATGGCCAGGAACAAGAAAGCCGCGCTCAGACGTGTTCTGAGACCCTTTTCGAGAGATTCCCAAGACCCTGACTAGACACCATAACCATCACCTGGTTTCCTTCTATGATAACGCATGATGCGGCAAGTTCGGGCACAAGCACTGCTCATGTTGAGCATTAGCATGTGCACGTATATTCTGGTAGAAACCAAGCACACACTGTCCAAATGCAAGTGGCATATTGCTTGAGGAATCCAGTTGCCTGCGTGAATGAGGCTGGAATGTGCGCAGGCTGATGACGCGGAGGGGCAATGTAGGTAGGGGAATGCAGAATCTGCTAGCACATTTTCGGCTCTCCACTCCGGCTGAGGGAGAGAAGACGTGACTGACAGGCCTATATGGCAGCTGGAGACCTTGCGAGAGTTTCCAAATTATGAAGTCTTACAAGGAAGGACCATCGAGTCTCACGTGCACTCGACACCTTAGGCAGCCAGCATCGAGAGCATTGTGAGACCTTTGACTGGCCAATAGAGACGATGATTCGAATTTTTACTTTCAAGAAGGACTTCTCAAATAATTCGACCTAGCTATAGCCTCGAAAACTGGACTTAGTGGGGGTCGATAGCACTATGACCAGAGCGTTTGATTATCTCCTAGCTTCACATCCACAATCCCAAAAAACCCCTCCTATCGACCGAGAAGTCTGTTATCTCTCTACCGCAAGACATATACACAATTTCGTCTTTCTTATGCGCCAAAAATCAAGAACATCTCGAAAAATGCTCCCTTTGGTCCAGAACGTCCTGCCTACAAGATAGCGCCAGGCACGAGCCTGCAAGGGATATCAGCTAATTAGCCCTAAGCACCTGTCCAAACCCGACAATCAAGGAAGTAGGAAGTACTACGTAATATTATATTCTAGGAGTAACCATTCCGCGAATCAGGGCAATATTTCTTTCTTTAATTCTTGGTTTCTTATGTTTACCAATTACGTCATGAGCTCGTTTTGCTTCGCATATAAAGTTACCCGTAAAAACAATGGCTTGGAAGACTACTCCTATTTATTTTGCATAGTTCCCAGCTTGTGTTATATAATTGCATGAACCTGTCCCAACCAGTACTTGCAGGTGACCGGCTTGCTGAAAAGTTGAATGTAGATCGCTATTCACAATTGTATTCATAGATCTTAATCAGACGTTCAAAAACAATCTGCACTGTACTCGCCGTCGGTGGATATGAGACAAAATTGGCCAGTTTAAAGAAGACCTCGAATAACTTGCTCTTGATTTCGATCCTTAGATACGGTTTAATTCGAGTCCGTAATCAGTAATCTCCATGCTATTCTGCTTATGGTCCAGAAAATACTATTTGAAGCCGTATGGCCGCGAGATGTGAGCGGATGTGATCGTGCAACCTCTGTAGTTTGCGGCTCTACTACTCTGGTGCGTTATGGCTAGATCTTATTGTATGACGAGAGTCCCTGTACAAATACTCCTCGATGTTGGCAGCGATAGCTTGTTGCAGGAAAGGGTATTGATGTTTACAAGGTTGACGTTATAGCAATAAATGGTCATCGAGTATAGCTCTTCGCTTGATTGCAAATGGCACGAGTTCAGGCGAGTGCATTGAGGTTCATAGAACGGATTCTGACTTTTCAGTCTTTAGGCAAATACTGCGTGCATCAGTTTCAGAAATTTTTTTCCGACGCTCAGCAACGATCTCGGATTTTCGGAAGCCCTAATCCATGGTTTCCTGAGTAGAAGTGATCAATCAGCGGGGAGTTAGGTCTAAGGTATGATAGCCTAGCCATTATAACCTAGAGCCAAGGTGTCTACCTAGGTGACTAAACGAACCGTATTTCCTTTGCTTAGTGAGGTATAAGAGCCTGGGACGATTAAGAGCTTCTCACCGTTTCGTTTCCTTTGTTTCCTTGTCCAATTTTCCTCTATGTAGAGTTTCTATAGCTTTGAATCGGATGTATTCTGATATTTTCTCATTGAATCATGTTGAATTTCCAGAGGTTAACAAATTGGAATATCAATCTGGATTGTATTCAGTTCTACAGAGTAACTAACTAACTATGAAAAGCAGTCATTAATGGGAGTCAGAATTTAGCACTCTCTCAGCCCCTTGACATTATACATGCTTTTGACTTCCTCCGTAAAGCTGGCTCGTTTATACACTGATACTCTGGAGGCGAGGCGATATGCAGAATACCACGATTTAATCTCGATCTATGACCATGAACAGTAAATTATTACGTCCAGACAGCGCCTCCATACAGTCAATTGCGAAAACGGTGTCAAGGTGCTCTTTGAAGCTCCTGTTCAAAACTATAAAAACTTGGGGCGCTATTTCACAGTTACCGGGCGGTGACCGTGAACGCCCTCGTTGCTCGTAAAAGCAAGTGGTCGCAGCTGAAAACGAGCAACCCCCCGTGTCCGAGATGCCCAATCGGGATGCTGGAATATATCAAGGTCTCATCCATTGCCAGCTTATACGAGAGCTTAGTGTTCCTAAGAGTCAGGATCTCCCCCTCCCTCCTCTTCCCAAATAGCTTCTACGGGCGGAAAAGCACACAACAAAGCAACACTATTCAAGTCTATGTTGTCGTGGTGGTCGCGCGTCTTTGGCTACGGGCCCAAACGGTCTGCGCCTCCGCCGATACCGACCGATGAAGTCTTGCCATGCCACCTCCTTGATAATACCACTGCCCTGCGTGGCTACACGTATATGTGGATGTTCCGTTTCGAAGATGTACTGGATCCTGACAAACTTCATGTCAGTTTATCTCAACTTTTTGAGATGGAGGGCTGGCGGCGTCTTGGAGGAAGGATTCGACTTGGCGTAAGTATCAGACTGCACGACTGTCTTTCATGTCCCACTATATCCTTCAACGCGCGCTCTTGCCATACACCTTGTGCATGCCATTTGCGTGGATAATAATAACGATGAGAAATAGCCCGACGGCAAGGCTGAGATCCATGTTCCACGCGAGTTCACACCCAAGCGACCGGCAGTTCATTTCACGAAAGACCACTACACAATATCCATGTCGGAACATCCAGTGGCAACTAGACTACCCCGAGCCGGCAATAAGCCAGAAGAAGTCACCAACGCGGCTGAATTTCGAGACTTGGGCGTGGGTCCAGGTGCCGCACGCTGCTTTGACGACTTTATATACTCAGACTTGCCTCAGTTCTCCCTACATGTAGTAACGTTCGCAGACGGCACACTTGTGTCCTTGGGTCATAGCCATGTGACTACCGACCTGGGGGGCCTCGCTTCTATACTCTCTGCCTGGAGCCTGGTGTTGGCTGGACGCCAGGGAGACGTGCCGCCATTTGCGACCTACCGTGATGACCCCACGGATCAATTTTGTGCCCAGCAGAATTCACCTGCTGAAAAATATGTACTGTCTGAGACGATTCTTACGGGCTGGCGGCTAGTACTATTTGCATTGCGGCTTTTGTTCGAGTCTTGGTGGTACGCGCCAGTAGAAGCACGCACCATATGTATTCCGCGCAATACAATGGACACCATAGTACAAGAAGCACGTAGCCAGCTGCCACAGCCTATTGGCGGCGAAAGTCGGAACCAAGTCAAACCTTTCATCACTGAAGGAGATGTGCTAGCGGCGTTGGCCACCCGCATCGTGTCAAAAGGGCTCTCAGAAGGCTCAAGACGCCGCATAATGACTGTGATATCGGTAAACATGCGCACACGGGCTCCGTCAGTGTTTCGGCCAGGCATGGCGTACGTGCTGAATGCATGGGCCGGTATCTTCTGGTCTTCTAAAGCTGAACATGCGCAAACGACGTCGCTCGGAGAGATGGCTTCTGAGTTGCGCCGTGCTATCATTGAACAGACTACTGAGAATCAAATACGTGCACTCGCCAACCTGTCTCGCGAGGCTATCCTCAAGGAAGGCAGGGAGCCAATGTTTGGTGACATAAACATGAAACTGCTTATGATCACGAACTGGAGCAAACCCCGTCTTTTGGACATAATTGACTTCAGCCCAGCCGTCTTGAAGTCGGCCCAGAAGAATTCTACAGCTCCAGGGAAGCCCGTGTTTTATCAGGCTGATAACGGTAAACGGCCTGGCGGTGGTTTTAATATGCCCCTTCTCGTCATTTTGGGCAGAGACAACGATGGAAATCTATGGCTGAGAGGAAACCTCCCACCACTTATGTGGTCAGATCTGCTTGAACATTTGAATAAAGTCCAAAGCCTATGAATGGATGAGGTCAGTTCCCAGGGCCACGCGGGAGTCGAGCATCTGATCGAGCTTTTTTGTATGCCGAGTCCTTGTTCGCTGTGTAATGCGGAGTGCACCAATAAAAATGAAGAATCTACGTTGTTGACCTCAATATAGTGTGTTGGAGGCCAGTGATCATCTTTTGCATGTTTTAAAAAGGTCAAAGAATTGTGGCAGAGATAATATTATTCCTATCTGTCCATATAAATACTCAATATAATATAGATTGTAGTGTATTTTCTACAGCTCAGATAGCTGATGGGCAATACTGTTCTTTTCTATATAGAACTATGATTCGAGCTGCTAGCAAGCAAGGAGGTTATAGAAGATATTCAGAGCTTCGGATCACGTTTGTTTTCTTTTGCTTTCTTCTTATTGACTCGTCATGTAGAAGTTTTATGGCTTCGAACTAAATTTATTCCATAAACCTGGTAGGAGTGACAGCGCCAATATGTATATTAGTTATGTTCAGCCAATGGATCAGATTGATTTGCTCTAGATCAATAAGATGTTTGTAAGTTTATATAATGCTCACTGATCTGACCAGCCCTTCAAAAATCTGCTCAGCACCACTGAGTGAGTAAAAGTGGCCAGAACTGAGCAGTATAACGGAACGGGAAAGTCACGCAGCGTCAAAGAAAATCCAGTACGTGAAAATGTAGGAAGGAGTCACTACATACGTCTACATGGTACGAAGAAACTCATCGTCGTCAGGTAGATATATTATATATCCATATAGTCGTAATTGCCTTGCACCTTTAGGTGCATCGGCGATAATGTACATGTTAAACCTCAAGTAGGATGTCATCACGTATGAAATACTAGTTTCCTTTCCTTCTTCGTTAAAAGCTTCAGTTCTATCTCCGTTCTATGCCTTCAACGCGCGAATCATGTTGATGGAGAGTAGATTCTACGTCCCCAACCTGTTTGCGCTCCGAGACCTCTCTCGACATCAATCTTTGGCGTATGGCTTGGGCATTCATAAGCGTCAATCCTTGGGATGATCGTGATAGTGACCGTGCGCGGGGGTGTTCTGCCTCGGAATCCGGTTCCGGGTAAAACGGATGTAATCGATTGAACGAGTTGAATCGCGCACGGCCATCCCTCATGACTGGTGATTGTCAATGGAGCGGTTCAGAGCTGGATGATAATCGATTGAGATGGAGGTAGACGTCGGTTCCGTAGCTGTTCAAGTTAGCAAGATATGCAGACAGATAGACCCGAGAAAAAAAAAGACATACCCCTCCATACTGATCAGTTTCAAATCACCACCAAAATACCTCGCATATAATCGACTGATAGGCAGTCCGTATCCAAAACCGGCCATGGGGGCCTTGAAATCACTCTTATCAAAATCGGGATCAAGCATTGGAGTTTGATCCACTGTTGTGTACATATACGTCCAGACCAAGGGAATGGACGACCGAGGGATTCCACCGCCTTCGTCAGAGATTTTGATTGTGATATCCTCTCTTCCCTCCGCGACAATGACCTTGGTCACGGGAAACTCTTCCTTTTCAGCACCGTGCCTCTCGACCACAGCACGCAACGAGTTTTTCAATGTCTCGAAAAGCATGTGCGACAGATGACCGGGCACATACATGAATTCCAGATCCTTCTTGCAGATAAGCTGCACTTTTGGCGCTTCAAAGAGTCCGTAATGATCTTCGCACACAAATCGTGCGTTTTCAATTGCCTCCATGGCCACATCATGTATATTCGTCTTTGTACATATGATTCCGACGTAGTTGGGATGGTGGGCATGTGTTTGCTCTGTCAGTGCAATGTGTTGTCCAATCAGCATGCGAATGCCGATTCGCGACATATAAAACCGGTCCAGAAAGGCCTGTATACTCGAATCGATCTGGAGCCGTTGCCGCTTGCGCTTATACTCCAATATACCTTGAGCTACCGTTGTGACTACGCCGTCGTGTCGCCGCTTGATCTGTTGGAGTGTCTTTCCGAATCGCTGGTTGTAGTCGTCGATCTCCGGCGGCCAGTCTGCGTGGTCGTCCGAAGGAACAAAGTAGCGACGGGACAAAGTCAGCTTTGCTTTGCCATTTCCATTCACTCCTCCGTGTTCGGGCGCTGCATGGCCATTGGAAGAGTTACTATGGGAGCTAATGGCAGTCGTTGGAGACGATCGGTACTGCCCCTCGCGCACGCTCGGGTTCCAGGTTGTCTCGCTGAGGGGTTTCGATTCTTTGCCATTATTTCTCATTGGTTTAAGGAGATGTGCCTTGACTTCATCGGTTAGGGAAGGTTTGGGGACGTTGATGATTTCCTGGAGGAGACGTCATGAGTCACGGGTTGTCTTGGAAGCGCGGGCACTCTCCTCGGCTGAGTTCAACCACTCACCTCAAACGATTGCGCATACCAATCCTTCACTTTCTTGATGGAGGGCATTTCATTTAGGCCATCTGGAAGATGACTTAGTTCCTCGACACGGTGTGCTAGGCGGATGGGAAGCTCCTCGGAGAGGAATTGCGAGGCTCTAAACAGCGTGCCTGTGTCGCGTGATGCGAGTTAGCAGAGGCCCGCGGAATAAATTGGTCGTCGTCGAATTCTCAAATAAATGCAGAAAACAGCATCCACGACGACAAGCAAGCGATCAAGCAATTAATCTCACCTGGCGACGGCGTCTCGCCGAATTGCACCATCTGCCTGAGTGACACGCCGGTTGCGGGGAAGCTTGCATAGTGTTTGATGGTGGCCATCAACTTATCTGACGCCTTCCACATCTTGCGCAACAATGGCCATCAGGCAGCTTGAGCTGAGTGGCCAAGCAGGGGGGGATGCTTTTTCTCCACACCAAGAAAGGCGACAGACACAATTCCTAGGCTGTTTGTTGCATGAGCCGTGTTGAAGGCAGGACAGACTGGTGATGGATGACTGAGTCAGAGTCGCGGACCGGGTTATGGATGACTGGGACGGGACTAGCCTCGGTCGGACAAAAACGGGGCAGCTCTCCCCGCCAGAAAGCGCCCGGTTGGAAGGGCCGAGCCTCCAGCCGAGGTCCTCCCTCAGTTGCATACCGTGCAGTGGCAGAGTTGGCCTCGACAACAACGAGGGCAATTAAGTAACACAGCCGAAACCCAGAGATCAGAGATCAGCGCGCTGGGGAGTACACACGTGATTTTTTTAGTCTGCTGGCGGTGATGCTGTCCCGTGTCCAAGCCGACGTTCGAGAATGGAAAGTGAAATTGAAAATGATGTAGGACGCCCGTGGATCTGGGAATCAGGAGCAGGCAGACCTGCATCTGCCTCACGTCTTGATGGCCTATGCAGCAGGAACAGACGGCAGTTGCGAGAGGCCCTAACTATTGGCAACCCCATGTGGACTCGACCAGCACTCTCACCCCGGGGAATAGCATAGAAAACTTGTCGATCCAGAAAATCCAGCTCAGGCGCCCTCCACAGTAGTATAATAAACCTATGCCGTGTACTAGGCAAGTAGTATGTCTACTCACGGCATACTACGTTACTGACATGGTAGATATATTGACTTCCATCCATTCTTTTGACTTGACAAGCTAATGTACAGCTAGCTAGCTTTGTCTGCAGGGATGGCTGATAAGGCTGCCTTATCGACAGACTTGCGGTCTGGGAAAAAGGCTTGCCGGTCAAGCAGTGAAATAACTACTACGTATTGAGTTACCTACCAGCACAGCAATGCATCATCCTGCAGACAGAAGATCAGAATCATATGCGCGGTGATGCACAGAGAGTTGCGGAAAGGTCGTCCGGCGGCCCGTCAAGGTTTAGCGCTGCGCGGGCTTCGTGCGCCTGGCCAATCGGCGTCCGCCATGCGCTCATTACATACCATGACCGTGTATTGGTACGCCCTGGTATCGCCGGCGCAGGCGTTGTCCCTAGCCGCAGCCGTGTCACGCTGTGGTATTGGAGCATCGCCATACAAGGCGAAACCGGGAACAAAACGCATCAGAACCCCCCCGCGTTCCAGGCTCTCTCCGTCTTGTGCTCGCGGCGTAACTTGACGACTGACGCTGCTGTCATTGAGCCCAACAATCCTACCTGCTCAGGGTAGAGCAAAAGGATCTCTCCTGCCTGCATGACCATGGCCATGACCCATGGCAATCGCTGCATGTTACATTGGCATGCTTGCAGGTGACGCTGGGCGTCCGTCCCCTTCACTTGGTACCGAGATGTATAGTAGAGCTACGTATATGCCTAGGCCTCGCGCTAACCGTGCGTTTCAGCAGCTGGCCCAACCTGGTAATTTCCTCATTTCGCACATCCACCATTAGTTTCGTTGGTTCTCGACAATGGTTAGAGCCGCGCGGTCACGATAGTTTCGCTGTATTTACACTGTGAACTACGTACCATTGACACTTTGCTCGGTACGGGGCTTCAATACGACTTGAAGGCTAAGCACCAAGCTTCATCCTCTTATCTCCCTCTCTTTCGCTCTCCCCCTCTCCGCCACCATCTTGCTCTTCATTTTGCTCGCCGTCTTTCCATCAAAAGGAGCAGAACTACCTCATCCATCCACGTTGGGCTTTGTTCGCCGAGGAGAAGCCGGAAAACGGAAAACGGGGTGCGCGCTGCGTTACGTTGCGTTGCGTTGCGTTTGCCTAAAATAACAATTATTAGATTTCTTATATTTCGCCTTCCTTTAATATACGGTTTCCGCCTACAGCATCTTGCATCGTGGTGGAGTCTTGACAACTGGTCCTGCCCACATCGCTCGCTTTAAGTGCTCCTCCCGGCGTCCCTGGTCCGTAATTTTATTTTTCTATTTTCCATTGTCACTTTCCCCTTCAAGATACCTCGACGAGCCGATGATCGTGCCAGATCGAGATCAGTGTCCAGCGCCAGTGTATTCTATCGTGGGGTGTCAGCAAGCAACAACAAATCCAATGATTCTCTTTCTGAATTGGTTTTGCTAAAGACGGGAAACCCTAGCCGATTGTGTGATCCTCTCCTTTTCCAGGCCTGACGGATGGATATCAATTGAACGACTAGAAATCAATCTATCTGGCCAGCAATGTCCATGCCCCGGTCCCATTCACACGACTCATCAAAAGAAAACGCATTCTCTCTCTGAATTTTGCTTCTTCCCTGTCCGTTTTGTGGCCGCTTCCTGACGTCAATCACGCCCGTCTCTCCCACAGACGAAAAAGATACTTTACTGCGGTTGCTGTATGTATGCAATGGAGCTTTAACTAAGCTAGCAATTTTGCCCCGTCAGAATGAGCTCGTGTCGATTCCACCCGTACGTGACAGCTTACCACTAATCAGTCAATCCATCAAATCTTTTCTCCGTCTGCATCGACAAGTCAAACAATTGGCTAGACATATATATACATATATGTATGTATGTATAGTTAATTGCCACCTTCCACTTTCAAAACCCGTTTACCTCTTCCGGTTACTGGTCCCCCAAAGAAGAAAATAGAAAACACGGGAACGACGAAAGAAAAAAAAAAAAGTGGGCCTACAAAACAACGGCTTTTCATTAGCATAACAAAATACAACCTCTCTCCGCCAACGCCACTCAAATAATTATTATTCTATCATCCCCTGGTTCATATCTACCGTCCACCGTCAGCCCGTACGTCAGATCAACACGGGTTCGTCCAGCTCGCGCGCGACTAGTTAAGTGTGTGGTGGGCCGGGCTGGCCTTGCCCGAGGCGAGACTGACTGAACAAATAAATAATTTAAGAAGAGTTCTCTCGCTCGCACGAATAGTTCTCACCTGTTTTGTTGGTCCTTCGATTGGGAAGGAAAAGAGCAAAATAATCCTCAACACTAGGTTTCTCCTGCAATATATATACCAGGTACGTGTATATACTATCTCGGATCACCATCCAGCACAAACCGTCAGACTATCGACTCCACTTCTTTCCACGATCCCGCGAGCATTGATACGGGCCTACCAGCCTACCAGCCTATCAGCCATCAGCAATCATGTGGCAACGTGGTTACTCTCAAACTGAACAGCAACAGACTCTATCAAATTCATCGAAACCCACATACGCTTATTATTCACCGGCTTCGTCGCCTTCCTCCTCTTCCTCCTACTCTCCTCCCCAGATGTCTCGACGAAACCCCATCGAAGGGCCACCGGGCCACCAGCTTCGGCGCAGGGTCACATGGCGATCATCCGCTTACAAGATCGTCGCCTATCTCTATGTGCTCGGCATTTTGTATATCGTCTGGCTGATTCGAGACCTTTTCTGGCTGCCATTTGCGCCGTCTTCGCCCGCCGACTCCAACGGCAACGCCAACAGCCAAGCGCCGAAGGAATAATCTCGACGGTCTATCTTATCTCTCTTTTTTATTGATGCATTCCGCCCAATGCCCTGAAGGATATGATTCTTTTTTTGTTCTCTCTTCTCGCGCGCGCGCTCTCCTTGTGAACCTGTTGCCATGCATGATGACTCAGAACAGTCCGATTGGAAGGTAGCAATATACCAATCGCTGCCTTTTGACGGTGATGGTAATGAGCACTGTACAGCGGACAGGTCTGCAGATCCAAAATTTTAGACCTTGTTATGTATATATTATGTTTCGACTGCATAGTACACTTTTTTGTTTTTGGCATGATGTGATGTTGTCACATGTGTAGTGCCCAACTGGCCAGTCAGGTGCCACACAAACCCTAACTACCTAATCAGGATAACAGCCCGTCAGCAGCTAAACTTGCCCAATCGGCACAATACACTGCGATCGACTGGGAAAGGAGTGAAGAGGGAGAAGAGAAAGAGAAGGAGCAGAACGAGAGTTTGAAACACTTTGTCCACTATTGATGTATCGAATCATGTTTCAGCTCGATGTGAGATGTCCAAGTGTGGGGATGTTGAGCCAGCAACGTGGGTGGACTAGGTGAATGGAGCATATGCACGACATCACTCAAGCAAACCGAGCGTGGCATGGCGCTGCCAGTCAGTCTGTGCACTAGCTTTACCATAGGACACCCACGATCAATATGACCGGCTGACTTGACTAGCTCCGATGTGATGCAAGTGATACGTGTGGCATTCATGTCAAAAGAATCGGACGCAATGTTCTGGGATCCAACATGGTGGTTCACTGGTTCATTAGAAATTCGTGTCGTTGTTTGATAAAATCTCGCTTGTCAATTTCGCATCATAGCCATGCCTCTTATCATGCATGAGTCGTCTGCCCATTTCAGCACGTTTCCGCGCTTGGATCAAAAAAGCAAACAAATATAAATTCAGGCTCGTTCATGCGCAAGCTGGCTGATTGGTCTTTCAACCCCGACCAGTCGATCGCGATTTCAGCTTCCTGAACATTGCTTCTATACACTCACTGATTTGATCTTCGGCTGGCTTTGGGCCTGAACGCATTCTCTCTTTCGTTTTCGATTCAATTCTTGATTTGGTTTTGTCTAGCATGCTGCTTCTTCTTGATATTTGAATGATTGCGTTGTCAATTGGCCGTCGGGGCATCATTTTCACATGATTCAAATCGACTTATCACATGCATGTGTTGTTTCACTGGCTATTTTCTTTTTTTTCATGTCGTTTTTTTTCCTTCTTATTAATGTCCTTCTTCGTCAAGCCAAATTTAATCAGAGTCTCTTAGTTGCGGATATTATTTATTTATGCATCAGCGATCTCGATGTTTGGCAAAATGCGGTCAGCGTTAGGCCGTCAGCAGTTGCTTCATAGGCACCCTACCTAGCACTGCCCGTAGCCATGACAAAAGGCCAATCGACATGGGCCGCTTAGTCAGTCATCGAGGCAAACTGCATAAATTAGTTAAATAAATAGTGAAGGTGCTATTTTTTGCTACGGTGAGTACTATGTACGGAGTAGCAATCGTGGTTAAGACTATAAGCACAGCGTTTGGCTTTCGGCCCCCAGGCCCGACCCGCGCTACATCATTCAACCAACGAAAAGCCAGCCCACCTGAATTTGGCCCTTATTCCTTTTTCTTTTGTTCCATGGCTATTCCAGAATTGACTGTCACATGATTTTATTATATTATTTACACTGAATGGGAACTGCGTTATTGGATAAGAATCATCAGGTCATCAGATCTTTGAGTCAGGGACACATAGTACCGAGTACTCACAGTAGCCATTACGATTTGACCTGCTACACTCATAATGTCCGGTGAGGGCGTGAAAGCAGCCATTTGGCCCGGAATTAGTTTATCGACGGTAGTTTGTCAAATTTAGCTAGGAAACTTAACTCGGTGTACGTAAATCCCAAGGCATGTAACGTGTTGGTGCCCCGAAGAATGACTCAGGATCTTCACTATTCAACGCTGCTGATAGCATCCACTTCAAGAAATGGTAATGTCGATATATGAAGTGGATGATTGTCAAGCACTTGTTCATCAATCGGCTCGGTAGGCGGCAGGCATGACCATGCATACCTCATAACGCATGGACAAGGCCAGTTTGCCTTTAGCTAGTGACCCCCAAGCTCGTATCGGCCGGTGTGGGCAGCGGACATTGGACAAACCCCCGCAATCTATCCTAGCCCAAGACTAACTAGCCTAGATCCTTCTCTCTACTAGTATTCGCCGTTTATTCAGATTCGAGACAGATTCAGCCAATACCTGTGCATCTCGGGGCGTAAGCGAGGGGGCTGACTGTTGTGCTCAGACTCAGGCTGTGATTAGCTGTTCTTCTTCGGATGGAACGACAGCTTGTCGAGTGGTGAGGCTGTGCCAACCGTCGACTAGTATTCCAACCCGGTGATATTCTTTGCCCATTTCCATTTGCCGTGGCAGATGTATGGATCATCATAATAATATAATTCAAGGCTTCGAAGTGTAGTGGCGCGGATCAGGCTAGCATGGAAGGGCGAAAGAAGCAGCCAGATGATGGATCTAACGCCAAATCCTCCTAGTTGCATGCTTGACGATTCGTGACTAGCTAGTCGTCTGGTCCTGCTAATTTGCTCAGTTGGCCGACTTACGTATTTAGTTATATCTCTCATCGCAGCCCTGCATTGACCGAACCCGGCATTTCCGGATGACGGGTGCGTTTGCTGACAGAACCTGCCACATTGATATCTCGATCTGTCTCTCTGTGCATTTCGTCCGTCTTCTGCGTTTGTCTCTGTCTTTGCATCTACCTCATTTTGTTTGCTGTCCGTGCCTGATCTCTCGGGTGGATCTGCCGTCTTCTGCGTTTGTCTCTGTCTTTGCATCTACCTCATTTTGTTTGCTGTCCGTGCCTGATCTCTCGGGTGGATCTGCCGTCTCCCCCGCACCTGCCTCAAACGGAAGCTGGCGGTTTCCATCTGGGCCAACCTGCCTGATACGTTGTCCAAAGTGCGCCTTCCTCGAACAAACTACTGGCTGCTCTTTACTACTCGCTGTCTGCTCTTGGTCATGAACTCCATTCTACCAGCACTCCCGAGTCGCATGAAACAACCCACCGATGGCTGGTAAAAGGCAGAGAAGGAGAGTCCTATAAGAAAAACAAAACAAAGCAAAAAGCAAAAAGCAAAAAAAAAGACAATAGAATAATACCATCAACACACCCGGGCTGGGTTAATGTCGGCGGCGCGCTTCAACTCGAGCCGCTTCACTATGCCCTCTGACAAAAAGCAAGGCAAGAAACACGACCCCGTTGACTATGTAGCCCAGAAAGACACTCTCGCACCTCGTCGCTTGAATCTGACGGCCGCGGAACGAGTCAGACGCAACATAAACGCTAAACTCGCCAATCCGCTGGCGGGATATACCCATGATGAACTGAAGAAGCAAGGCCTCCATTTCGCGATCACCCATCAAATGGGCGATGAGGAGGACATTCGTGCCTTTGAAATGGGCGCCGTCCTGGCACAGGCGCCCGAGAAATTCGAGGAGATCAATGGCCTGACGGAGCAGGAGTTGAAGGTGCTGCGCAAGGAGTTCAACAACCGTTGGTCTCAGCCGATGCTGATGTACGTGGTGATTGTGATCTGCTCGATATGTGCGGCCGTTCAGGGAATGGGTAAGTTTGGGGCTCTCTCCATCTGTTTCCGAAAGCAAACCCTAATGACAGACATCTATAGACGAAACCGTAGTCAACGGCGCACAGGTGCTGTATAAGGATCAATTTGGCATTGCCGGATCGGACCCGCGATCTACATGGTTGCTTGGTCTCCTCAATGCTGCTCCTTACCTATGCTGCGCCATTGCTGGTTGTTGGTTGACGATTCCCTACAACCACTGGTTTGGTCGTCGCGGAACGATCTTCATCACCTGCGTCATTTCTTCGCTGGCTTGCATATGGCAGGGCTTCGTCAACACCTGGTGGCATATGTTTATAGCTCGCTTTGTGCTTGGCTTTGGAATTGGTCCCAAGTCGGCCACTGTACCAATCTATGCCGCCGAGACAAGCCCTCCAGCAATTCGGGGTGCATTGGTCATGCAGTGGCAGATGTGGACAGCTGTAAGTTCCTACCGTCATCTACAGGGGATTTGATTTAGTATCTACTACTATCTCTTGTTCTGGTACTGATTTATTCAACTAGTTCGGCATCATGTTCGGGTACGCCGCCGACTTGGCTTTTTTCGATGTCAGCGATCCGCCTAATATCGTCGGTTTCAACTGGCGTCTCATGATGGGATCTGCATGCATCCCAGCCATCATCGTCTTGCTCCTTGTTTTCATCTGCCCTGAATCACCTCGATGGTACATGAGCAAAGGCCGTTACGATAAAGCTTATCACTCGATGTGTCGTCTCCGCTACACAAAGTTACAGGCGGCACGAGATGTGTACTACATTCACACTCTCCTCGAAGCTGAGACAAATATGAAGTTGGGACAGAACAAAATTATTGAATTGATCACGGTTCCACGCAACCGCCGCGCGTTGTTAGCATCGGAGATTGTCATGTTTTTGCAGCAGGTAAGCTCCTCCATTCAAAGAGTCAATAACGTTGCGTGTTAACCTCGAGTTTACAGTTCTGTGGAGTCAACGTCATTGCGTACTACTCATCTGGGATATTCCTAGACGCAAATTTCTCTCCAATGGCTGCATTCAGCGCCTCCCTAGGCTGGGGCGTCGTCAACTGGCTACTTGCCATACCGGCCATCTACACAATCGACACCTTTGGCCGACGAAACTTGTTACTATCAACATTCCCAATGATGGCAATATCCATGTTCTTCACTGGGTTTAGCTTCCTGATCTCTGAAGCCCATCACACCGCTCGCATAGGCTGCATAGCACTAGGCATTTTCTTGTTTGGCTTCGCCTACTCACCAGGCGAAGGTCCCGTGCCGTTCACTTACTCGGCAGAAGCCTACCCCTTATACGTCCGATCATACGGCATGTCGCTCGCGACAGCAACAACATGGTTCTTCAATTTCATTCTAGCCATCACCTGGCCATCACTAGCATCCTGCTTCTCGACCGCCGGAGGGTTTGCCTGGTACGGCGCGTGGAACGTCGTGGGCTGGTGGCTAGTCTTGATGTTCATGCCCGAGACAAAGGGCAAAACTTTGGAAGAACTAGATCAGGTATTCTCCGTCCCCACGCGTTTTCACGCTGCATGGGGTCTGCGTCAGATTCCATACGTGATTAAACGGTATATATTCCGGAGAAATGTGCAGCCTGAAATTCTTTACGAGAAGGAAGATTCCTATGATCCGGATCAGGTCATGTATCGCGAATTGGGCATGTTAATTTGATGTACGATATGATTGAATACAAGATATTTTCTCTTTCTTTTGGCGTGTCAAGGGAATAATACTTTTCTAATTTGGCTATCTATAAACTACCCGTGTAACATCATAAAAAGGCAAAAGAGAAGAGCTCAGTCAGACAGCAGTTGGACATTAATTTCACTTTCCGCATCGAGAAGAAATACCTCTCGGAACAGGTCTGTGTGAAACGGTGTCATCATTTGAGGTTTCCCTTTGCTAGCTAGTGAATAGGTATATAGTCTAATCAACCTGTCATCCTCTCCTGCGAAAGAATGATTCGATACTTCTCTGTGTGGCGTCATGCTGTGCGCTACCTATTCCGCCTCCTGTGCGCCGTAGATCTTGCAGATGCGCTGTGTTATTAATAGAGAGAACCGATATCGTCCAAAGATATAAGCTTGAGTCAATTCTTTCTGCAGCTGTGTCTATTGTTGCTGTTGGAATGATATGACGACTGATGGACAACTCCATGTATCCGGTATTGCTCCAAGACGGGACGATGTCCGGAGTCGAATAATGCACTTTTTGTGGAGACAGGCTCTGGACAATGCAATTCCACAGTACGCGGAGGATAATTCCATGCGCCACAACTGCAATGACTGCGGTGTCCTCTGCGGCGGCGGTAATACTGCTGCCGCTCACCAGAGCTGGGAGCAGGTACTGCAACAAGAATGTGTTTGCTCGCGCACGCATCGATTCCTCTGTTTCTGCTGCGTCAATATCATGTGTAGACGAACGTGGTGATTGCTGTCGAATTGCAACACCCTCTCGTGAGCCAAAATGCTGCTCTCGCAGCAACGGCGTGACGACCCGCTCGACTCTATCCAGCGGCTGCGATCTACATATTCCTTCCGCCGTGGTCACAGCTCGCTGCAAGTCCGACGAAAAGACATGTGTGAAGCGGACAGCCGCAGAGCGAAAGTACTGCGCCAGACGCTGGATCTGGAGCACGCCGTGGTTCGTGAGAGGAGAATCAGTTGTGCCGGCCCTGTTTGGAACGTGTGTACTTAGTGGTTAATGAAGCACTGTCTTGTGTATGTACATAAATCCTCTGAGTGCAAATAGAAAATGGATACTAGTACCAAGCATGTCCCACATTATGGACAGTCTCAGCATGTCGGATGAGAAAGACTTTCATTGTGCAGAGATTGAAGAGAAAGAGGCGTGGTTAAGATGTTAAGCGAAGAAAAGAATCAGCAGCGGCCAAATCGAGAACGAAATGCGCCATGCCTGAAGAAGCTAGAGCGCTTTCACCCACAACTTTTGCATACAACGAGCAATGAGAGGGGCAGATTTGTTTAGTTGGCAGAAGAAATTAATTGATTAGCGTGTAGATTTTCGCGTAGCCGAGTACAGAGTATAATGAGGTATATATAAGCACTCGGACAGTACTCTGGGTTGTTTCTTTGTTTATTCCCTTGGAACCTTTTCTTATCCCTGCGGGGCCCAACAATCTCACTAAGGCGGGAAATTTTTTTGTATCACATTTGCTATTCTCAGTGTACTTCTAACTCCGTACGATCAATTCACCCCTCTCACCGAGCAAGAAAAGGTATAGTGATCCAACTACCCTAGAAATCCTATCCTTGATTCATATGTTACTATTTGAAGTTCATGGTTTGACCGTGCTAATACTTGTTAGTCAACATGTCCGATCAAGCGGAGCAGATTAACGAACAACAGTCGTGGAGTATGTACATCCCCCGATAGCGTTCACTTTCGAACATATCTTCTAAACAAGCAGAGTAGCACCCACGAAGCCAGCCGCTCAGAATGGCGTGCGAACAAACGGTCGAGCATTCAACTCGCCAAACTGGCGAGTAAAGGGCGAAGACAGCACCAGCGCCGGTAGCCCTCGATTTTCAACCCAGTCCAACAATAACACCTCTCGTTCTCCCTTCAACAACAATAACAACAAGTCATGGCAGCCAGTTTCCCAGGCAATTACCGAGGGTCGACGACTTTACGTTGGCAATATGCCCTATACGGCTAAGAAGGAGGACGTTGAAACAATCTTCGAGGGAGGAGACTATACAATGTGCGAGCAATTGCTGAAATAAAGTGCGCGTGCGGTTCGGCTGATTGATATCTTAGCGAACGAATTGACATCTCCGTTGATCCCTTTACAGGCCGCAATCCGTCGTACTGTTTCGTCGAATTAGCTACAAAGGAGCAGGCAGACCGCGCAATGCTGGAATTGGATGGCAAGGACTTGCAGGGTCGTCCCATTAGGATCAAGCCCGGTGTTGCAAAGTCGTCTCAGGACCGCTCGACAGTGCGTTCTCCTCAAAGCTCGCCCTCTCGCTACAACGATAAGACCGGATCCCCCTCGACTACCAACGATCGCTGGCAACGAAACGACGCCCCCTCTCCTTACGCGAGAGGAAACAGCAACGAAAACAGTCGTCGCTTATACGTTGGAGGTTTGCCCAAGATAGTCGATCAGGAAGCCATTGATTCAGAGATTCAAACTTTTTTCAAGGGATATAACGTGTATGTGCTGGAGCCACTTTCCTCGTGCCATCAATAAACATAATCTGCCATGTGACTTTGTACTGACCGCAGGGATTTGCTGCATAGTGAGGCCATCACTAAGCTAATTTCTCCCCACCCATCAAAACGCTTCGAACCCGGAAACCACTATTATCTCTTTGTCGACTTCGTGACCGTCGAAGAAGCGTCCGCAGCACAGATTGCGCTCGACGGCCAAGAAGGGCCTTGGGGAGGGAAGGTTCGGCTTGGAAGAGCTCGTGGCGAGTCGTGGAAACCTGAGGAGAGGCAGAAGTGGGCTGCATCTCGGAAGGAGGATGGCATCTCCGAGCCCGCCGCAGCAGTTCCCGCGGCGTGATCTATTGCCTCCTTTTCGTCGGTTGTGTCTCCTATAAAAACTCTTTGCTGGAAGCCGCGTCATTTTCCCCCGGCTTGTATCGTATGTTCGGCGTCCTTAAAGGGCGGGAAAAGGTCCACGCGCGGATTATGAACAGTTGATGATTTTGGTTTGTACTGATATCTGTCTGCATCACCTGAGAAGCATGTCATGAATTACGCACGATGTACGAAAGGAGTCCTCATGGAATAAAACATAGACGACGTAATGTCCGCCTGCAAGTGTAGAGAGTTCGTGGCACCGAGTAACAAGTAACAAGTAACGACCGGGAGAAAGCCAGCGAGGAAGCTTCCCCGCCACAGCTCTCGGCCAGCTCTGTCCTTCCGTAGATTCTGCCCCGCGCCGCGATCCATCAATTTGCGAGCTCTCCTTCAGTTCTTCCTTCCCAGCACAACTCCAATTCGCACAAAATACTCCAAGTACACAAGCACGTTGCAATAAGTTGTCATGTCCACGGGCTGACGGCTGGCTATCTTCGCGTTCTTGTACACTAGCCCTTTGTGCCGACCAACCCACCGAACTTCGCTCGGGTTACGTGGGCCTTACTTTTTCGCAACGCTGCTCCATCCTCGCCGACAAACACGTCCTCGATAATTCTCATCACCCGGAAATTTCTGCTGATAGGACTACCTACATACAAGCTGGGAAAACTTGGCCTGATCCATCATGTCATCTGGGGAATCCGGTCGTACAGAGTCGGCAAGCAAGACCTTTTATGCTAGTGTGAGTGACTTTATTTCTTCTGCGTACTAGTTTTGAGCTGCATGTCCGCGTTGTTTCTTCTCCGTTTGTCTTTCAAATCCATCTACCTGGCCGGCGGTATGCACTGCGCGATCCCCGGGGGCTCTGCTGGCTCTCAGCATTGGCAGCACTTCAAGCAAACTCGGCGTCCTGCGCAATTTGGTCAAAATCGTATGGTGTTGTTCCTCACGCCGTTCAGCCGAGGCCGAAAGGATCTGATGCCCAGCTGATTGATTTACGCTCGGCGGCGGGAGGGCGGCAAACCTACGCAGCAGAGGCACTAAAGGGATAGCGAAAGCTACTGCCCTAGCCTGGAACATCCCGAGGTTAGTATTTAGTAACGATATTACTACTTACTATGAGACTTTTCCGGTTTCAATTCGTGCTTGCCTGGTCCATCTGTCCCTTCGGATGTGGTCCGCCCCGTTTACCCGCCTGGAATGGGGCCAGCCGGCCTCCGCGAAAAGCTGCTCTGAGCAGATGCCAACACCGCTCATTCACGATCGTGTCAGATGATGCTTCGATTACGGCCCAGGCTTAGTTAGATATGCCCCATAATATTCGGTGAATGTCTTATCACGACCAAAATGGTGTGAGCGGTCAAGGCCTCTGTCAAGTTCTTTCCAATTTTTTTGCCTCATCCGCATTCCAAACCGGCAGCCTGCCGACTGTCTCCAGATTAATAGCCTCGAAGGCCCCTCCTCCGATCGCCGGGGCGATCTACAAACAGCAATTTTTTGAGCTGCGAGGACGATCACAGCTCTGAACCAGTTGATTGTGAACTCAAAGCGGTTATCGTTACGTTTTGTGCTGTCCTAAAAACCACGACCATAATACAAAATCGACATTGGCGCATTGTATTGGACTTGCTGGAACCGAAATCATGACCCGCATAGCTGCTCCTGTCAGCCAGAAAACCCCCATTCGCTTTCACATCCCAGTAATAACCGCTCTATTCCTACAATGCTTCTTGTCATGGGTTTACAACAAATTCATGTTCCTAACTTATACTTTAATTGCTTTTTTTGTGCAGGTCGGGTACTGACATATGATTTCGATAGTCCGACGACACCAAAATATGCGTTGTCATGGTAGGCTTGCCTGCTCGGGGCAAGAGCCTTATTGCTGGAAAAGGTAGTTAAATTGCTTGCGCTCGACTCTAAGGACAAAATGTGGACTTGTACGATTGACTTACATTTCACTTAGCTCTGCGATACCTCGCCTGGGTTGGGATTTCAGCGCGCATATTCAACGTGGGGACGTACCGTCGAAAAGTGTCGCCTCACCCGGTAGCGAATTTCTTTGATCCGCATAATTCTGAAGGAGAAAGAATGAGATGGGCCGCCGCTGAAGCTGCCGTGTCAGACATGCTGAAATGGTTCAAGGAATCTAATGGCGTTGTGGGAATTTTTGATGCCACGAACTCGACGAAGAAGAGGCGGGCTTGGATTCACAAGACTTGCGCCGAAGCCGGTATTGAAACGCTCTTCGTGGAATCATCTTGCGACGACGAGGACATTATAATGAACAATATACTTGAAGTCAAGACGACGTCACCCGACTATAAAGGACAGGATCCGGAGCTGGCAGCTCAAGACTTTCGCAATCGCATCCGCAATTACGAAAAGGTTTACGAAACGATAGATGATGACGAGAAAGCCTACACTTACGTCAAATTGATAAATGTGGGATCTACGGTCATTATAAATCAGATCAAGGACTACTTGTCAAGTAGATTGGTCTATTATATTCAAAATCTCCACATAAAACCACGTTCGATTTGGTTATCTCGTGTACGTTGATGTTGTCTATTGACCCTTCACATGCCAGACCGCTTACCTTTGAACAGCACGGCGAATCCGAGTTTAACTTGACTGGAAAGATTGGCGGTGATTCTGATATCTCTACACGTGGAGAAGCCTACGCGCGCGCGCTCCCTGGACTTCTTAAACAATCCGGCGTTCCGCCTGGCACAAAACTCACAATATGGACTTCAACATTGAAGCGTACGATACAGACATCACGTCACCTTGCTGCAGAAACAGGTTATGATAAGCTCGAATGGAAAGCGCTTGATGAGCTTGACTCTGGTGTCTGCGATGGATTGACGTACGAAGAAATTGCTCAGAGATACCCGGAGGACTTTGCCGCACGAGACGAAGACAAGTATAACTACCGCTACCGAGGCGGGGAGTCGTATCGTGACGTCGTCATTCGACTGGAGCCTATCATCATGGAATTGGAACGAAGCGAAAATATTATAATCGTCACCCACCAGGCGGTATTAAGGTGTATTTACTCCTATTTCCACAACATGTCCCAAGAACAGAGTCCTTGGATGGAAGTGCCACTTCATACGTTGATCAAATTAACGCCCAGGGCATTTGGTACCGAGGAGCAGCGTTTCAAGGCCAATATACCTGCTGTTTCTACGTGGCGAGGCAAGGGATCCTCAGCAAAACATCAAGAGCCAGGTGAAGGTTCACAGTCGGGGCATTGATCTCATGCTCTAAAAACGACAAGAGGCGTGCTTTACAAAGCGAAGCTTAAAAGAAAGCGACAGACTCAACATACTCAGCTCTCCTATGCTTACTTTCTATATTCACGCTGGAATCTGCTTCTTCAAGCACGGCCATGTTTTTGCTGGACCTAAAAAGGCATTGCGTGGCGTTGGGCTGTACATACATAATACATTTATCAAAAATACCGGGACTTTCATTTTGCATTGTCCATATACTTTATAGCATGGATAGCTAGTCGGTGCAATTTTATATCGGATCTGAATCTACATAATATTATTTAAAGTACAGACCGTACACTCTCTAGACACTCACGATACATTTATGTAATCCCTTAACATACGTAAATGCCTTTAACAACCCTCTCAAAACTGGAATGACTTCAATTCTTTTTGTTTCTATCTTGAACGTTGAGATGCAGTTGGTCACATGACGGCCTATTTATTTGGCTCATGACGGAATGCTCCGTGAGCGCATGGGGAACCCGAGCTTTGATACATCTCATCGGTGGATATACTGTTGCGATCTGCCACCAAGCTTGACACTATGGTAATGGCCGCCACCGTGTAGACAATGACTAATTCATCTCTCAGAACTTCACTGCCAAGGTGTAATCCCTCAGCACCCTCCACATAGCCATGTTATTATCGGCCTTCAAGCCACGACCGCTCGTCGAACTGAAACCGCGCGACAAATCCAAAATCGAATCCGTTCTTGCATACGGCGACCGTCTCCTCGTCGGACTGAACAATGGTAGTCTCAGGGTGTACAGGGTCAACGAGGCAACCGCCGAAAATGACAGGATTAGCCATGGCGCCGAGAGCTCAGCCAAAGATAATGGTGATGGTGATTTAGAAACGTCTGCCGCGGCGAAATCAACCGACCTGTTGCAAGAACACGAGAAATTCACCCGCTATAAAACCGAGCAACTCGCGTTTATTAAAGAAGCAAATATCCTAGTCGTGCTGGCAGGTGGTTATGTTGCGTTGCACGATCTACAAAGCTATGAATTGCAGGAACAACTGGCCAAAACAAAAGGCGCGTCCACGTTTGCAGTGATTTCGAATGTCGTCAATGATGTGGAAAATGACCTTCCGTCGATTGTTTCTCGTCTTGCCGTGGCCGTGAAACGCAAGATTCTCTTCTGGAAATGGCAGGACATGGAACTCAGCCCCAACGTCACCGAGATGACGCTCGTTAGCGGGATCAAGACATTGACATGGATATCGGGCACAAGACTGATAGCGGGTTTGAACTCGAACTACGTATTAGTGGACATTCAAACAATGGAAACAAAAGATATTGTCGGGCCGGGAAGTATTGGCGGCGGTCCTGGGCAGGAATCGAGCAGACTAGGAGGAGTTGGAGTCGCCAGCATGAGCTATATTGGAATGGGAGGGATGGTGCCCAAGCCTCTGGCTACGCGGCTAAGCGAAGGACAAGTACTGCTAGCGAAGGATATCAACACACATTTTATTGACAGTGACGGAAAGTCTTTGGGAAAGCGACAAATACCATGGAATACCGCCCCCGAAGCTCTTGGCTACTCATATCCATACCTGCTCGCGTTGCAGGAGCCCTCTAAAGGCACGTTAGAAGTACGAAATCCCGATACGTTGTCTCTCCTCCAGTCGATATCTCTGCCGTCTGCCAGTCTCCTTCATATACCACATCCGAACATCAGCTTAGCGCATGCCGGGAAAGGGTTTTTGGTAGCCAGCGACAGGATTATATGGCGAATGGAAGCTCTAAGCTATGATGATCAGATTGATGCACTGGTTGAGAATGGACATCTAGACGAGGCAATCAGTCTTATCAACATGCTCGAGGATGCGCTTTTGAAAGATAAGTCAGGCCGACTACGCGAAGCAAAATTACAAAAGGCGCGCAAGTTGTTTGACGCTCGTAAATATCGGGACGCTCTTGACCTCTTTGTCGAAGTTTCAGCACCTCCAGAACTTGTGATAAGACTATACCCGAAGGTCATCGCGGGAGATCTTTCATCTCTCGATGAAGATACAGAACAATCAACCGAGGAAGAAGGCCCGTCTACGCCGAAGCGACAGAACGTGACGAGTCAACAAACAGATGGGCCGGTTTTGGATCCTACGTCCCCGGCCAAACCTTCTGTTTACGCACCCTCTCTAACTTCCTTCCTTCGCACAAAAGGAGACGATGGCAGTGATGATGGCAGTCTGCGTGGGAAATCAAGCGAGACGTCAGATACGGATAAACGACTAGGTATGTAATACATATGAGCTGCACCAAAATAATATCGAGCTCTAACATCATCGATTTAGAAGGGAAAGATCTCAAAATGGCAGTGCGCGAACTACAAGGATATCTGGCAGACGTGAGACGCCGTTTTCAAAGATTCCTCAATGCTGATGGCACATTGCGCATTGAAACCCTGCACCATGATGATGCGAACGATGATTTCAAAGAATCTGTTCTCATGTTACTCGGCCTGTCGCGGGATGTGGAAGATATTGTATTCGGCGAACACCTTCGCGAAACTGCCAAATTGGTTGACACAACACTATTTCGCGCTCACATGTACGCTACGCCTTCTTTGGCGGGCTCTTTGTTTAGAATCTCGAATTTCTGTGACCCTGATGTGGTCATGGAAAAACTGGAGGAAACCGGCCGCGACACGGAATTGATCGATTTTTATTACGGCAAAAAGATGCATCGCCGAGCATTACAATTGTTGCTTAGATTTGGTCAAGCAAAGGACGTGGAAACAGACGAGGAAGCTGAAGATTATAATCCCGTTGCGGCTCAACTGCATGGCCCAAAGCGAACTGTGGCTTATATACAGCATTTGTCGCCCGAATACATTGATCTGATCCTGGAATTTGCAGAATGGCCTATACGTGAAGACCCTGAGCTCGGCATGGACATATTTCTGGCTGATACCGAAAATGCAGAGACGCTTCCGCGCCACCAAGTTGTTGATTTTCTCGAGAAAATTGATGCCGCTCTTGCAATTCGGTATCTGGAACATGTTATCGACGAGCTGAACGATCTGAGCCCTGACCTACACCAGAGATTATTACATCTCTATCTGGAACGGCTGCAAAGCCATGAAGCAACAGAATCAAGAAAGGAAGATGGGGATCTCGCTACTGATGACACTTATCTTTCCTGGAAAATGAAGTTCCTTGATTTCCTAAAATCCAGCTCCCAATATTCCCCGGCTAAAATGTTGAATCTCCTTCCCCGGGATAACCCCAATTTTTACGAGGCTAGGGCGATAATATTCAGTAAGATGGGCCAACATCGACAGGCGCTGGAGATTTACGTCTTTAAATTGGAAGAACACGAAAAAGCAGAAGAGTAAGTGGCTTGTCTTGTTATCAGCTCAAATTCGGCCTTTACATAATTGATTGCTAAATATGAAATCAGGTATTGTAATCATATTCACATCACCGAGGAGACAAGCACGGCTGAAGTGGCTCCATCCCAGCGCCTGGCACCCACTGACGCTGATGATGCTAAACCCACAATCTATCTTACACTGCTATCCCTCTACCTCACCCCTCCACATGGCTATAAGGCGCAGTACGGCCCAGCATTGGATCTACTCGCCAAGCACGGCTCTCGACTGCCCGCGAATTCCACACTCAGCTTGATCCCGGAGGATGTTGCGGTGCGAGAGCTTGAGTTTTATTTCCGCAACCGAATTCGTGCTGCGAACTCCATCATGAACGAGGCGCGGATAGTAGCAAATCTGCAGAAAGTGCAGAATGTCAAAACACAGGCCCAACTTCTTGTTGGAGAAGGCCTCGCGGACGACAACAGAGCGAGGAGTCGACATGTGACAATCACCGAGGAGCGCGCTTGCGGTGTCTGTCATAAGAGATTGGGCGGTAGTGTTATCAGCGTGTTTCCAGAGTACGTATTTCCTTCCTCTCCTCTATGCAGAAAACAGGTCAGGACTTTTGCTAACGCCGATGGTAGTAACAATGTTGTCCACCTTGGTTGTGCAAATCGTTTCAAGTCGACCACATAGGACAGGAATTGGTTGATCTCGCCAGTATTTTGTGTGTTTATGCCATCATCGGACTCATCCTTCTCGTTGATAATACAGTTTTTTTCGTCGTCTTCTTTTCCTTGAGTCATAAGCCTTGTTCTGTTTGCCTTGATGTCCTTTTCAGCCAACGAGCGAGGTTAGACTTGAATTCTTTGCACAGATGATACCCAAGCAAGGTGAGGTTATTTGCTTGTCGAATGTAGCAGCAGTTCGAAGTGCGAACATAATGTATAGCCTTATCTATCTTCCAGACCGGCGGTGATGATATCGAAATAGAGTTCCTCTTTGCAAAGCAAGTTCCAAGCATTGACTTCCTCCTGGAGGCGATCCAGATTTTGCCCAGTAGATATTAAGCGTCATCCTCGACATTCTCCTCGCCATAATTCTGCTCCTCTTTTGCTTCCTCCTCTGCGCTCTTGCCTTCTGCGCCTTCCCGTTGTTTATCCTCCGCCATCCTCTCGGTCAGGAACACGTTGATTTCTGCCTGTACTAATGTAACTAGACCACGCAGCTCAGTGAGATATTGCTTTTTGTTTGCCACAGAGCCTTGCGGGTCCAAGACGGTCGCGATCTCATGTCGAAAAGACTCCTCGGTGGGAGGTCGCGGGGAAGAATATGACGCAGACACTACCTGCTTGTCGGACTGCATTGTCGGTAATCTCGAATCTGCTTTTCTAAAGCCACGCTTTGATTTTTAAACTGACGCAATGCAGTAATCTCTCAAATAGATAGCTGCGGGGGTAGCTGACTGAGAACAAGAAGATAACTAAGATGACGAGGAGGGGTTGAGCAAGCAACTTCTCCGGAAGGCGTGGCCGGCGCCCCGAGGTCTGCACTAGCCCCGTTACGGCTAGTGCGTCTCAGCCAGCCCCAGATCGGATCCGCCGCCAATCCAACAACAAGTACTACACCTGACATTATCGACAACCAACGCTGTCGCCCGTTGCGTTGCGCCGCACTAAAGCCTTATTCTTATTGTGATTCTATCTCTCTGCCATGCCCCTCGCTGTCCGTGCTTTATAGTTCATAGTCTTCTATGCTTACAGGCGCAAAGCAAAGCCTGTCGAGCATGCCGTCCTCGTGATCGTCCGCATGCTGGTTGCTTGGCTGCTACTTCTGGTGTTGAACAATGCACCCATCGCCCGTGAGCCGGCCTGACTCTCGGGCGGCTCGTTTACCTGATGCCACCCGCCATCAGAAGTCCCAAAACGACCGTCCGGGATCGTCAGACAGCGATGCTTCGTCGGCGTCCTCTCGGGTGACCACGCTTACCCGGCCGAAAGGTGGTCCTCTCCGTGCTCTCAATACCTCTTCTCCCCATCCTCCTCGAACATCCTCGATCGGCATAATAAGCCCAAGCACAAACAGCAGCAATGTCTCGCTGCCTTCTCCCTCTAGGTCACGCACCCCCGGCGCACTAAGACTGCCGAATGATCCAGTCTCTAGAAAGGCGTCTCCACGAGCCCTCCCGCAGGAACTACAGAGGCATCGACCGCGACAGCACTCTCAGGGTTTCTTTGAACCCTCGCTACCAACAGCGAGTCTTTCGGATCATAGCGCGGCCATGACGGCGCTAACCGCTTCCCAGATTGCTGCTCAGGCGGCTATGCAGTCTACGCAACACCATGCACGGAACCGATCCCAGACAGTCCCGATCGAGGACGGACCGAAAAGTCGGAAGGGCAGTCGAGATTCTCCTCCTCCAGCACACTTGGCAGCAAATACCGTACCAGCGGTTGGGGCAGGCGGGTTCTCTGGTGCTACCTACCAAAATGGGCTGGTTGGTTCGCGTGCAGCTGCAGCTACGACGGCTGCAAATATCGCGTTCCCTCGGCAGCCGGGAGTAACGGAGCTGGGAGAGCAAAAGCAAAAAACGGAAAAATCCAAGATGAAGTTATTTTCAACCAAGGCAAAACCAAAACAAATTGGTATATCCAAGGATAAAGACTGGATGGGCAAAGACAAAGCTCTGTCATCCCCTAGCAAGCTAGGATTCGGTAGCTCAAGTGCACTGTCCCGGATTGTCAGCGCATCTACGACAAACCTTGCGGAAGTAAGCTCGAATAATTCTTCCATGTATAACCTCTCCAATGCTTCGGCAAGCACAGTGGTGGCACTCGAAAAGGGCGACAGTCAGAAGGAGAAAGAGAAGGACAAAGAGAAACACAAACATCATTTCCTGTCTCGGCAGAAACTGAAACTCAAGGAAGACCATCATCACCACAATCTACACTTATCATCTGCTGCCAGCAATTCGAAACCTCTGGATCCAAATGCTCCACAATCTCTCTACAGTTTTACTCCATCCTCTCCAGGACCTTCGTCGTCAGCATTTCCAAAGTCCGGGAAGTCGGGATTGGACATACTCCACGGCGGGCGGGCTCTACGCGAGAAGAAAAGAGAAGAAAAGGCGTTCGATGCTAATAGGGATGCCGATTCAGAGTGGCCTCTTGTGACTGGGGCTGGTGCTAGTGGCTCATTGGCATCTTATGGATCGTCATCACTAGGAAATGCTGGAAACGCAATCAGCAACGACAGCGTTAAGGAAATGCTTCAAGGATTCGGTCTACATAACATGGCAGCGGAAGATGTCTGGGATTTCCTCAAGGCTAAATTACTAGTTGTGTTTGATGGGGGTGATGTACGGATTGCTGTGGAGGATTTGAACAAATTGGTGATCATACACATTCAGCTGTGTGTACAAAAGCATATGCCTACAGTCGTAGAAGACCTGCGAGAGCTTTTGCGTGCAGGATTTTCTGCTCTGAATCATTCCATCAGTGGCGTTCCGGATGAGAAGCTTGTGCCTCATCTAATGCAGATCTGGATGCTTGCGTTTGGAACGATTCTTCCTTTTATTCAAGCAGTCTTTCTTCCGCTAGACCTTGAGTTCAAGGGACGCGGATCGGTAATGAATGCGCGAGAAGCTAGAGAATTCTGGGGTGCCTTGCCCACGAATTGTGCCACGGGCGAAAGTGCTATCGGCGATGAACTTGATGTCCGAACAATAGTATTGATCGAGTTTCGCAATACGGTTATTTTACAACGTTACGAAGGACTCAAGGCAGTCTTCTCACGTCTGAGTCTCGATACCATCAATGCGACCATTGGCGCCTTAAGTTCTACTTCCAATAGCAGTAACAGTGGCGGCCGACCTGGTACGGCGGCCTCCTTGGATCCCACATATGGCAGCTTCAACTCACAATCCTCGCTGCTCAATATCGCAGGTAGCTACTCGTCTGATTCTGCGAGCGCCAATCGCAGTCGTGCGACTTCCAATACTTCATCGAACCCAGACCAGTTGATATTTCAGTCCTTCACCTCACCTTCACAACGCCAGCTGCAAACTTTCCGGAGCAACAACCAAACAGCAGATTCATCTCACGTCATTACTGACACGGTCGGCCGCATGCTGCAATGTTTCAGCGTGTTGGCTAGCATTCAAAGCGGTGACGGGCCACAGGAACGCATTGAAACCTTGACCAAAACCCTCAAGCACAACTGGCTTGGGCGAGGGCGCACTGGACGTGATCGAAGGGGATTTGTTGGAACGAAAGTCAAGCCAGCAGCATTACCGCGATTTCCCAGTGACGAGTCGGGCAGTGACCGGGCTACGCTGACGAACGGGAATGCGATCTGGGGCAACTCCTTCTCGACCGGCGGAAATATGAGCATGACTAGCGTGATGTGATCATCTTTACTCGCGAGAAGTTAAATATTTGTTCTTTTCTTTTTCCCTTTCTCTTTCCTTCTCTTTTAGCATTCCAGCGACTGCGATCGCTGGACATGTCTGGAAACCCACCTGCGTAGGTAGACACGTTATGACGTTGGCGTTTGATGAATACCCGATGTTGAATATCAAATATGAAATATGACTCATGAAATTGAAACTAGACAGGCTTGGAGCAACTCAAGTAGAGTAGACCATTAATGGTATATCCGCCCCTATTCGGGATAAAACCCTAACCCTGGACTAGCGATCAGCATCTGGCACAGCTGAGACAAGCATGGCACCCCGGTCATTAATTAAGAATTAAGCGCTGCTTGTTGTTCGATTTCCATGTCACGTATCTACCGTTTCCATAGAAAGAGATGCATCACATTCAATTTTCGTCAGACGAGCGAGACCGCCTATTGGCGGCGTCCAATGGTCAGGCAGGCCGGCAGGAAAGCAAGTCAACCTTACTCAGCCACGATAGCATCACTTTGCGCATCTACGCCTTACACTGGCTTACAAATTTGTAAAAGGGGGGGACTACAGTCTTATTGGTGCCGGGGCAGCAATCCACTTTCTTAGCATACTTGTAGACTTGGGTTCATGCAAGCTTACTTCTAACTTCTCAGGAAATCCTCCGACGAGGAGATGGACAAAAGTCGGTGACTCATCATTCATTAAACACCGCCTCTAGCTAGCCAAGGACCGACTGGGGAGCTGATGGTTCTAGCTCAGCTGGGTAGGTCGCCAGTCATACTATTAGACTATTGGTTTTACTATGGAGGACTTTACTGCAGGCTGCAGGCGGAAGCATCACTTTGGTGGTTGATTAGGCCAGGACCAGGGGGTGGATGCTATATTTCTAGTGCCATCGTGTGAAAATAAAGGGAGTAGTAAGTAGACAGAGCTGCCTGAGAGTCGACCGTGGCGTTGCAGGTGACAGGGCTGTGCTGTTCCCTCTTCCATACAAAGGGATTGTCGTCGTGCTCAGAGCTGGGGCTGTTAAGGCGGCAAGGCCCCGGCTGCTCAGGTGCGGAGTAGGGGAGATCCCGCCCAACCACTGCTACTGCGGTTGTTGCTGCTAACTTGCACTCCGACAAGGCGGGCCTCAAAGTCGAAGCCAACTAACTATCGCAGCTGCTTCAGCCGCCAATCATGTACTGGCGGTGTTTGTAACAGGCAGCAAACTGCACTCCTGTCCCCATTCCTGTGGATTGTTTACTCGATTCGCTCTCCGCGTGCGGCTGCCTAGTCCAGCATCACCTCGCTTTGTCTATCGCAGCAACCACTTCCCGTCTATTTATGCTTCGCTTCCTCCCACCCATCCATCGTGTGGCTGCTCTTGCAAATCTGGCTGATTGCTGCATTTCAGTGCTTTGTGCAGATCCAGCCTGGAGAACAGACAGCCATCTTTGATACAGCATCATCACAGATAAATTGCTTCAACTTGACTGGCTGAGGCTGCTTGCCTCACCTCGCTTTCATCTCTAGCTTTCTCCTCACCGCCTGCATCTTTGCCCTGCTATTGACACCAACTCACTGGTGCAACCTGATCGCCACTTTGGTTTGCTTGCCTTATTTTCTTTGTGCTGGCCCATTCCCTTGGTTTTCCTTGCCAGTGACCAGAGGTCTATTCGTCAAACAGACTAATGTGAGTACACTGCATTATTCATTCATTCTTCTTTGGATTTGCCCTATTGTGTCACTTTAGCAAAAATCCGGTATTTGTTCTTTATCTACCAGTTGTTCACTAGCAGGAGAAAACCATTCATTCTGACTGAGTGCTGCAGTCTATGCTGGGCTATCCTTGTTCTCAGCCTTTCTTTTTCTGAATTACTCCAATGCAGTCCAAAGACAGAACTGCATCCGCATCTAGTCCTAGTACTGTGCCATCCTCAATCTTCACGCCAACAATAGAGACTCCCCCACAGCAGCGTGACGAGCATCATACCCAGCATCGTCTAGAACAGCAAGAAGGCACAATTACTTCCAGTATGGCAGAACAGTCACCAGCAGACCACCAGGAAGAGGAAGATCAGCAGCAGCTAGCCCCACAGCAAAACACGGCAACAGAGCCTGCTAGTCTTCCTGACTCTACTGCCTCCTCTACAGTTGCTACTGCGTCAACAACAACAGTATCTACTGCCAAAAACAGTGAGGAGCCCGCTGCAGCAGAGACCACAACCAAAAAAGACGCTGCCAAGGACTCAGAAACAACGGCAAAGAATGGGAACAAGAAATCAAAATGCAAAAGCCACAAACACTGTCCAACTGCCAAGAAGCCATCTACCAGAAAGAGCAAAAAGAAGCATTCCAAGGTTGATTCTTCGTCTTCTGCAGAAACAACATCATCTGAATCAGAGTCCTCAAGCACGACTGAGTCTGACGACTCGGTATCCACAGACTCTGAGTCCGAATCCGACGAGAGTGAGAGTGAGCAGGACAGATACAGACGGAGACGCCACAAGAAATCCAAAAAGTCGAAGAAATCAAAGAAAAAGAGACGTCATCGCAGCAGCAAAGACGAAGACTCCTCTGATTCAGAATCTACCACGAGCGACGACGAAGATTCACTTACAGACCAGAGAGCCATGAAACAACAGCTGGCCAAGATGGTAAAAAAGAAACTCAAAGCGAAAAAGTTGGCCAAAAAATATCTGTCCGACGAAGAGGATGAGGAAGATGTACCTAACTCGAACGAAATCAGATTGCGTAGGCATTTGGCTAATCTTAGACTGTTGCAGGGAGGATCTCGTCGTTTAAGGGCCAAGGATAGCAAGGGAGACAGGGGTAAGAAGGCAAAATCCAAGCGGGCTTCCAAGGTCGCCTTCAAGCGGGTCGATGAACGTAAGTTGTGCCATTGCTATTTACAACTAAATCACTATTCAAAAATTTTACTTACATCTTCTCAATACGACAGTCTGGGACAGCACAATCCACAACTTCAAACTACGAGAAACTCTAGATGACCCCGACGCTGACGAATTCGATCAATACATTTTCACGGTGCGCCGCAAATTCGACTGGGAGAACAAATATCTAGACACATGGGTGGACATCAAAAGCAAGCCCTTGAGAGATGCCCTATCCACTGTCATGGACGGTGTGAAAGGTGTAAGCTTAGTGGCAGAAACGCCAGTCGTTGACCCGAATATGCTCTTCTTATATCTTGAAGAAACTCGAGCTCATATGAAGGAGTTGAAGAAGCTTGCCAAGACAGAGAAGAAGAAAAAGGCTCGCAAACTGGCTGCTATCAAAGTTGCTCATCTCAAGGTCTTGATCAAGTATCTTGACACCGATTATGCCGAGACTAAGAAGACCCTCTATCCATTGCTAGAGTCTAACATGATTACTTTTGATCTTCTTTGGGCTCTGTTCAAACCCAATACTATCGCATACACTCCGACGTATGGCCATACAGACGAACCACGAGCCTTCAAAATTGAATATGCGACCAAAGAGTCGTCCTTCATGAAAGGATCGTGGTATATGATAGAAGGAAAGTACCTTGAATATGACGGCAAAAGCTTTGGTATGGGCTCTATGGCTGCAGACGTTGAGTCTTTCAAGGGGGCTCGCAAGATTACTAGCCTAGCTTGTTATCCCTTGAAATACCACCGAGATGCGGAGAACCTCAAAACTAGACTCATTGAACGTGGGAAGCAATTTGTTGCTTTGCGTGGCATGAATTATCGCTTTCATAAGGGTATGGCATTCTTCAAGAAGAAACGTTCAGTTATCAAGGTCAACATCAATGGACGAGTCATGATTGACCCTGCACTGCACCGCCGTATCAATCCGAACTACCCTATCAGCACGGTCAGACCTAAAAATCCCGATGTCTTCGACCCAGACTCTGGAGAAGAAAGTGAAGAGTGCTGTTGTGGAGGGTCATCATCTGAGGAAGAGAGCAACGATGCCAGCCATGACTCCGAGCCTCCGCGTCCCAAGTTCAAAATCGTCCGAGACAAGAAAGGTAAAGCCCACGTTGTCGAAATTGAGTATGACGATAACGGCGAAGAAATTACAAACAAGGAGAATCTTGACTCGCTCGAGAACGATAAGGATGGTAATAATGAAGACAGGGCTTCGGCAAACATAGAATTTACCGAAGAAGACCTGCTGATAGCAAGTCCCGTGGTGCTAGGATTCGCATTCAGCGAGAAGTTGTGGCTTGAATTCAGTGTCTCTGGTGTGAAGGAAATAGAATGGAATGAGGGTGCCTTTGACTCGTTGGTGCTGCCAGACAACCAGAAATCGATAGTGAAGGCGCTCGTTGAGTCTCACACCTTCAATGCAGCGCAAAACATCGACGACGTCATTCAAGGCAAGGGCAAGGGACTTGTAGCGGTTCTGCACGGTCCACCAGGAACAGGAAAGACACTGACAGCCGAAGGCATCGCGGAACTTCTCAAAAGACCACTGTACATGGTCAGTGCAGGTGAACTAGGGACAGACTCACGCAGCCTCGAAGGAGAACTCAACAAGATTCTCGATATTGCACACTCCTGGGGCGCAGTATTATTGCTTGACGAAGCAGATGTTTTCCTCGAAAAACGCACAATCCAAGATATCCACCGCAACGCGCTCGTGAGCATCTTCCTTCGTCTGCTCGAGTATTTCCAGGGAATCCTCTTCCTGACCACAAATCGGGTGGAAACCTTTGATGACGCTTTCCAGTCCCGAATCCATATCGCGCTGCGCTATGGTGATCTGACTACCAAGGCTAAAAGGAGTGTGTGGAAGATGTTTCTGGAGAAGGTCAAATCGATTGATGGTGTTGAAACTGCCACCTTTACAGACAAGGATCTAGATATTCTTGCACGTCATAACTTGAACGGGCGACAGGTAATTTTCCTTTCTCTACTAGCATCATGAAATTATACTGATCACAAAATAGATTAAAAACTCCGTTCGCACCGCACAGGCACTTGCCGTTAACGAAAAGACCCCTCTCTCCATGTCACATATCAAGCGTGTCCTCGAAGTCGCCGAAACATTCGATCAAGATCTTCGAGGCGGCACAGGGTATTTGGATGCAATGAGGAGTTACACTTAAAGATTACCATCTCCCATACTTCATTTCTCTTCATAATTATCATTTTGAAACGAATCACGATTTACGACAATACCGAAACGAGCAAATTCAATCATGAATAAAGAAATGAATGAACGGCGCATATCTTACCCTACGTCATCCGACTCTGTACTGAGTTTCCTTCTTTTTCTTTTCTTTTATCCTTTTTTCCTTTCTTTTTACTCCATCTTTTCACCTTTGCGTGTCATGAGACTTTTTCTTCTTCTTTTTCTTTTTCTTTTCATTTTCTGTAAAGCATTCATCATCCCATCTCAATTCCAGAATGTCGCAACACTGTTTCGTCGACTCTGCACTCGAATGACTTCAGTGATTTCCCTCCAATGCATTTCTAGCCTTAAAACCATCCCCCTAGTTCCTGATCATTTATCGATAGTTTCACATAAATTCTGTTCGTTGGGGAACCGGACTTTTGGTTTGGTTTGGCTAGGTTTGACTCGACTTGAGTTTATTTTCAAGTTGGGCTTGTATTTATTTCCTACTAGTAATAGCAAGACAGAAAGATCAGAAAATGAATGGGGGTATCCGATTATTCTTGGGGTTTGTAAATGCCTCGTTGACATCCACTGCCTACCTACCCAGATTGCTGCGACTTTAAATCGGGGTAATAAAGAAGGTATACTAGCTGCGAGAAATGTATTGACAAAAGAAATTTAATTGTTTCTGTTTTACATATTAATATACCAGGCCAAAAAGATCTAGACTGCTATTGAGAAGAAAGAAAAAGACTAAACCCGTTGTATGTATGCAGTTCGTCGTCACAACCATACATGCAAATCAAGCTTGGCAAATCCGTCGTTCAATGCTAATTTTCTCCCATAATTTAAGGGTTCTGGGCGACAAAGTCAATACCCTTCTTGATGTTCTTCTTCAAGTCGGCAAGAGCGGCCTCAATGAGCTTCTCTTCGTAAGCATTGACCTTGCCAACAGGGAGGATGTTCTGGACACCGTCAGGGCCGAGCTCAACGCGGGAGGCGAAGAAGTCAACGCCCTGGTCCTTGTAAAGAGGGCTCTCGACGAAAGTGGGCTCAATGACTCCCTTGACACCCTGGGCAGCCTTGAGGAGGGACTCAGCGAAGCGGGCACCAGCGAAAGCCATGGAGAGAGTGGCGGAGCCAGCGCCGTCCTTGGCCTTGACAACTTCGTCACCACCGAACTGGATGCGGTTGACGAGAGCGTCGCGGGTCTCGCCCTCAATATCGGCGTGGTTGGATTGGGACAGGAGAGGAACGATGGTCACACCGGAGTGACCTCCGACGACGGGGACTTCCTCGTTCGCAGGGTCGGTAGTCTTGACCTGAGAGATGAAGCGGGAGGCGCGGACAACGTCGAGAGTCGTAACACCGAACAGGCGCTTGGGGTTGTAGACACCCTTGGACTTGAAGACCTCGGAGACAATGGGGACAGTGGAGTTGACCTATATCTAGATCAGTACGGGCTTGAACACGGTACTTGTTTACAAATAAATAATAGAACGTACAGGGTTGGAAATGACGAGGATGTTGGCGTTGGGAGCAGCATCAGCAGCGGCCTTGGCAAGGTCGCGGACAATAGAGGCATTGGTGTTGAAGAGGTCTAAACGATTAGCCAGGGGTTCCAAAGATATGTTGAGCCAATTCAAGTGTATTGTTGCATCATACCATCACGGGTCATGCCGGGCTTGCGGGGAACACCAGCAGGAATGAGGACAATCTCAGCGCCGGTGAGAGCCTCCTTCAATCCGGAAGGAGTGGGATCATAACCGGTGACGGTGCTGTTAGTGTTGATGTGGCTGAGATCAGCAGCGACACCTGGTTAAACGTTAAGATAGTGTCAGCGTGATATAATTGACAGGCGTAGCAAGGATAAACAAATGACAACTCACCAGGGCCACCGCGGATATCATAAAGAGCAAGTTGAGAAACACGAGGGTTGAGCTTCATCAACAGAGACAAAGGCTGGCCGATGCCGCCGGCAGCACCGAGGACGGTGACCTTGGAGGCCTGTCATGAACCGGGAGAAACCGCAAGTTAGTACATGTCAATTGGATGGAAAATGAACGCAAGGGAAGAAGAGCGCACCTGGCGAGCAGAGGCGGAGAAGGCCCGCTTCTGGAAGACACCGAAGGACTGACGAGCAGCGAACATGGTGACGGTAAGTATGGTATAAGAAGCAAAGAGAAGAGTAGCAAGGGTATCAAAAGGATGGCAATTGAGGAAGGATGGAGAAGTCTATGGAGGGAAGAAGCCGAAGGAACGAGAAAAAGGACTTTCCGCCGAACTCGATCGGGTCACGGGTAAGACGGAGTACACACAAGCCCGATCGGGCCTAGCGGGCCTGCCCTTGCTGTTATGCGTGCTTTTGCACATTGGGTGTGTTTCCACGATACCAACTCGCATGTTTATTTCTACATTGGCTCTACGAGATAGCATATTCGCACAAGCAAAGAGAATCAATTGCCCACAAAGCCCAACGCCGCCCCAGAACGCCTGCTGAAACGCTGCATAACAAGACAAAAGCACGCAATTAAGAACATCTCACCTCAGGAAGTGAATCACCAGCCAGCAAAACAGGAAAAACACCGCCACCCCTCCCCAGAAAATCCATTTGTCTTGTTTGGCGCGCCTCTCGACCATCCGAATGGTATCACCACTGATGCCCAACGTGTTGCCCACACTGTACAGTCTGCGCTGGGTATTCTTCAACACATCTCGCTGCTGACCGAGATCATGGAGGACAGCGCGCCCCCGGTCAAGAAATTCATCTAGTTGTGTGTTGGTCTGTGTAAAGAAGGACTGCTCCCGTAAAGCGTGTGTCTCGCGATCGTAGTTTCCTGGACCGGCGCCGAAACTCAATCCGCCCGAAGAGCTAGAAGCATTTCCTGTGCCAAAGGCAGATGATCGAGGCAGAGCGTGGTCTGCATATGGATTCTCCGGAGTAGCAGCATGATGTGGACGACGGCCGAAAAGTTCACTACGGTTTGTCACCGATATCTGCAAGCGAACACGTTAAATCGACGTAACCGACTTATAAACCCATGCATATTCTCCTGCAACGACTGAAGACGGATTGCTTACTGTATCTTCCCGTTCTTTGCGCAGACGCTCAAACTGCTGTCGGTAATCTGACAGGGCCGTGCGAAAAGACTTCTCTCGCTCAACCGCCTTTTCCTTCTTTTCCGGTATCAGTTCGCTCTTAGCAAGCGCCGCATAGTCGTCTATCGTCCGCGAGAACGAGGCAATAGACGCGGATATCTGGCCTATCATGAAGTATATAGAAGTAAGCAAGGATATTCTCCACACGCAACAGTTCTGTCATTCACCTTGCAGTGCCGGCGATGTTGTTCCGGGGGATTCGGCGAATGCGTCGAGATCATGTCGAATGGCCGTAGACTGCTTCAAAGCAGAATTGAAAAGGGAATTCTAGATGAGTATGACGTTAGGTATGAACAAACATGGGCATAGAAAATACAGAAGCAGGAGACAAATACCATTTTGTGGGAAGTGGGAAATAAAAGTTCGCGGTATTGGTTCACCTATGATATGATGAAACAGCGAACTCGGTTGGCGACAAGCTACGACTATTGAAGGAAGGAAACTAAGCTCAGGAAACAGCCTGGTGTGTCATCGCGAACTGGAATCCCAACAGAATAATCAAGTTGACAACGCAAATTAGTAGACGGACGAGGACACATCTTCAAAACACCCAAAATAATGACGCCATTCACCGCCTTCACTATGACGCTCTGGATTCTTGCAAGTCCGCGCGTTCATGCGCGTATATTTGTTAAATGCTATATGTGTTTCTCAATAACATGACTATGCTGCACCTAAGTAACTACATAATTACTTGGGTGCAGCAAAGATTTAATTTCTGAATCATTTACTCGTTTGGATGTCCAGAGAAATTATTTCATTTGTGTGAAGACCACCGTGTATATCTACAAAATAACTAGGTAGCATTTCATATAATGCGAAACCAGCAAAGTAGAGAGGAGACACGCTACCCAACCAACTCCAGTACTCATGAAAGAGGAAGAGAGAACCCCAAAAAAAGAGATGAGAATTATCCACTCAACGCACAAACAGGACGACCACCTCTTCGCGTGGTGATAAAGTGAAGAAAACAAGTCAAACTCGAGAAGAGACCCAGGAAGGAATATCGACATTCTTATTTGTTCTTCGGATACTTGTTTTGAAGAAGCCATCTATAGCACGACCAACAGTCAGTATCCAGCAACGCTCCTCAGGAGAAACCCGAATATCACTTACTTTCTAACGAAGTAATCCGCGCCAGCGAATAGGCCCACGGCCCCAGCCCAGAGGCCGACGGCTTCCCATGAGAGCTTCCCTTCGGCATGCTTTCGGTAAGCACCATACCCAAGGCCGGCACTGAGCGCAGTGATGAGGAAAGCGTTGCCCAGATATACTGGATTTTGTGCAGTTTTTCCCAGGGCTCGCTCTTTCTTCCCCTTGCTTTTCTTGCCGGCAGAGGCGGCCTGCTCTCGGGCAAGCGCATCCTCAGCTTCTCTTTCCAGGCGCTCGGCTTGTGTGTTGGTTTTTACTTCTTGATTCAGAAAGTCGGAGTGAACAGATTGCACAGAGGGGGCATCGACGTCAACCAAGGAAGCGGTGCTGATGGACTCTTTCTTCTCAACTTCTGGGGGCGTAGGAGCACGGCTGTTCTCAAGTTAGTCTTTGACCTGATGAGATCCAGGCACACTGCCAAACATGCTACTTACGCCTGGGACATCTTAAGTTAGCAAGCAGAACCCAGGATGTAGATTACTTGCGGAGACTTACCTCGTGGGGTGGCTGAGGGCCACCTTTAGCTGCAGCTTCAGCATACGACATTGTGATGGCAGTTTCGGAAGGGATAGCTCTGGTGATGGCAGGTTAGCATGCGCCTTGAGTCTGGATACAGAGACAGAAATAAACGTACATATTGTGCAACAGCAAGCAGAATAGCGTGGAGGATCAGGCAAGAGATGGTACGATAAGGTGACTTAGCTTGGACGAGCTTTTGCCGGGAGTGCGCCCTAGGTATTTAAAGGCCGCAGGCTTGACGGTCACATGGATGCAGCATACGTCATAGGCAGGAAGCTCGACGTGGTGGGACGGCACGTGCATAATCCAGTAATTGGCCAATCAGCTCCTGTCGTGGCGCTTACTCTGCGGGCTTGTCCGTTCACCGTCGTCTTCTCCTTGGATCTACCTATCGCTACAAGTCTCCATCACTGTGGGCTTCGCCATGATCCTGTCATATCTCGTTTATTCTATTTCTCCTCTATTGCTTTTCTCCTAATTGTACCACAAAAGCTCTCGAAGAGCACCTGGTCCACGCCTTTGAGCCATCTGATAAGCACACTGACGCTGCCGTCAGCTTGAAGTGACATATCAATGCGGAATCCCAACGCCGCATTCTCTATTTCGAACTGTCCTTTGTCATCAATCTTTGTTTGCTTGTCCCCGTCTTCGTCGCCGCGCTGCTCTCGTGCAAATTTCCGGCGAGCTTTTCTTGACCAGACGTCTCCCCTTGCGAAGCCGATGCAAGATTGTTTGGAGCTCCAAGAATAGAAAAAGTACCTCAGCGATGAGAATTCTGTGTTGATACTATTGATTACGTTCTTTAATGAGCCACTGGGTCGTCCAGGAACGGTGAAGCTGTAATGCGATGGGAACGGTAGAAGGGTTTTAGGCAATGCGGTGATCCCTCTACTCGCGTCCTATTTATATGGTCATCAGCCAAGCTGTTCACGTATGTCTAGACTTCAAAATGTCGTAGATGCGAGGGACCACATGTTATTCTTACACTTCGTGGTCTCCAATCTGAGAAACTCCATCCCACTGCCCAACGTCGAGTTCCTTTGCCTTGCACGAACTCTGTGACGGCCCAATTCTCGATGCCAATGTCAAGAAGTTTCTGCACAACAATCGACACGCTGGAAAGTTTGCCTAGCATACTTGTATACCAAAGAACCTGCGTCTTGAGAGCTACAGATTGTGCGATTATTGCCGAAACAAACGCAACCTCACCACCTGGCGTTATCATTTCGACGGCTGCGCCTGTGCATGCCTATAACGTGTGAATCCCATGTTAGTTTCTCTGTCGTCGTATCTGTTACAATTTATAATGCGGCATACAGAGAAGGGTGGTCTTGATTTGGCGGCTGCCGACGTAATAAGTTCTTCTTCCGATTCATAGAAAGGTGGATTGCACATGACGAAGTCAACCCTGTCAAAAGTCAGCCATACCTTCAAAAAACATATTCAAAAGAAGGAGACAATCATTGACAGCATGGATAATAAGAAAAAAAGCCAAAAAATAACATACGACAGCCGGGATTCGCTGGTGGTCACCCACCCAACTACTAACCGGCCGGCGTGTGGCTTAAGTATGGCTGAGCGGACGGGAAGCCCTGTTTTCCACACCCTATGGTCGTATGTGATAGTTTCAAAACAAGAAAGGAATCATATCCCGAGCCTTTTAGTGTCAGGAGGCAAGCAAAGAATCGTACATACCTGTCAACATTGAGCTTTTCCAAGGGAATGACAGGGTCATCGGGTTTTGTCTCTATAATCCGGATACGATCTTCGAGTTTGTTCTTTGAAACAGTTTGTCGTGATGACGATATATTACTCTTGTCGATATCTTACTTCATTCGTCAACGTCATGGTCAATGGGATGTCATGCTGGAGGTGTTGCCATACCTGTAGCGACAAAGTTCCATCGCGGCCGCATGGAGCATCCTAAAAGAGGATAAATAGCACAGCATCCAGTCCCTCTGTCACAACACGGTCAGCACAGTTGCCGGAGGGGCTCAATAAATAACTTACATGTCGAGACCGAGGACTTGTCTATTCGGGTCATATTGGTCGTCACCCTTTCTGGAGCTGGTGTCGAGGAGATCTTGAAGCCAGAGGATATAATTCAGTCTATGTCAGGTTAGCGTTGTCCGTTTTTTGTAGAATTGTTTTGTCAGATAGTGTTCATGTGGAAGGATTTCCCTAACCTATTCGGAACCTGAATTCATTGTAAATATTAGTTTCAGTTCATCGTTAATACACAGTTCCTTTGGCAAGACATGGCGTGAAAACATACAGGGGGACATAGCCTGTCATCAGGTAGGTCGACTGCAAGCTTGAAGTCCCGTTCTAGTAAACTTTTTGTAAGTTGTCTGTCCTTAGTTAGTAACAGCTTCGCGTCATAAATAGCTGTCTCACAAAGCCTACCTCACTGACTCTGGGTTGCTAAAATCCAGTTGGTCATTGGCTTTCAGGCTATGAGTATTTAGCTACAAAATACAATAGATTTCTCCGTGCAGGAGACCGGAGCTATTCCTACCGTTTTGCAAATTCGGGGGACTCGAGTGCGAGAGCCCTGAAGTCGATCTCTCTTTTGTAGATGTTTCGGGATGAAGTCATATTCAAGCCGGATGTCCGACGCGTAATGTATACAATGAGAGCTGCTTAGGCAGCATTCTGTTAGCGTTGAATGATTGCGAATCGCGATATTTTCACATATAATAACGTACGGCTATACCCCTGCCGATATGGGCCGAATTATTTATTTGAAGAGGGGCAGTGTCGTGATGTGGATCTGGCGAGCACTAATGTAGGCAACAAAGGCAGCGGTGGCTCTTAATTGAATATAGCCTCCGACGACAATTGAATCGTGGTGCTAGTTTCAGCGATGTCAAAGCGGACACAAGCCACAGAGTATCATGATTGGCGATGGACAGTACACTGGATCTTGATGGTACACAGTGAGACGATTATCCGCAGTGGATCGTGCAGCTGCCACGAGATCAGCACATGATGTCATGCTACAGGAGAGCCCCTCCAACAATGCGATACTACGGGGTAGTGGTCCCTGCCTGATCTTATATCTATTTGTTTTTCTGCAAACTCCCCGTTCTCCATACGCAATAAAAATAAATCGACGGGCCAATATTTTGCAGTTCTGGCGTGCAGTTCTTCATTAACGACCAAGAAACCGCCCTGTTTGGGTGACCAATCACGATGGACGCCATCAAAGAAAAGCTACATCGTACGCCAGATCTACTTTTGCCCTGCATCCTCCTCCATTGAACATGCCGATTCTAATGCCCAACAGATACCAGTTTACACGATGTCAGAGCTAAAGCATCCCACCTGAAGCACAAAATTGGCAAGCTCGAGAATTTGGTCAACCCAAACCATCGTCATGACGAGGCCCATGAGCAAGAAACGGACAATAAACGGACTGCAGCATCTGAATCACACCGATTCAAATCTTTCGCCCCCGAGCATGACGGGAACAAAGTAAAATGGTATGTCGATGCGTCCGATTATATGTGGGCGGTGTCTGCCGCGCTGGATCGCGCTCAGGAGACCATCTACCTGGCGGACTGGTGGATTTCTCCAGAGTTATTCATGCGAAGGCCTCCAAACGTCAACCAGGAATGGAGACTTGATCAGATCCTAAAGAGACGCGCCGAGGCTGGCGTGAAGATCTATGTTATTGTTTACAAAGAGGTTAGTTACGTAAATACGCTGCGTACCTCACGACACTGGTAACCTAAGATTATGCACAGGTTGAGCAAGCTTTGACCTGCAACTCTGCACATACAAAACATGCATTGAGAAATCTTTGTCCAGAGGGAACAAAAGGTGCTGGTAATATCCATGTACTTCGACATCCTGACCACAATATGTTTGAGAACTTGGGAGATATGACCTTCTACTGGGCAAGTGATTCGTTTATACTCAAGCAACATAATATTAATCTGTACAGGCTCATCATGAAAAATTCGTCGTTATTGATTATTCAATTGCGTTTATTGGCGGCATTGACCTCTGCTTCGGAAGGTGGGACAATCACCAACATCCACTAGCAGATGTCCATCCAGCCGGCATACATAATGAGATATTCCCGGGCCAAGATTTTAATAACAATCGCATCATGGACTTTCAAAGTGTTGCAGACTGGCAAAACAACGAGCTAAACAAGACTGATTTCGGCCGCATGCCATGGCACGATGTCGCGATGGGTTTGATCGGCGACTGCGTATACGACATAGCGGAGCACTTTATCCTCAGATGGAATTGCGTTAAACGGGATAAATATAAACGAGACGAAAAAGTGGACTATCTCTTGTTAGAAGGCCGCGATGAGGATTTGGTCTCTGTTCAACGTCCAAAGTTTCCCTGCGGAGAGTACATCCAGCACCCCTTGACACCATTGAGCACAAAACCTCGAGGAAACCAGGGAACAGTGCACGCTCAAGTTGTCCGTAGCAGTGGAGATTGGTCATCCGGAATTTTGACAGAACACAGCATACAAAATGCATACTCGGAGATTATCAGAAATGCGCAGCATTACGTCTACATAGAAAACCAATTCTTTGGTAAGGATAGGTGATTATCATTGAGAGTCTAGTACTGGCTGACTTGAATTTCAGTGACCGCCACAGGAGAAAACCAGGCGCCTGTGAAAAACACAATAGGCCGTGCAATTGTTGATGCCGTTGTTCGCGCTGGAAAAGAAGGACGCAGGTTTCGGGTAATCATTCTCATCCCATCTATTCCAGGGTTTGCAGGAGATCTGCGACAAAACGCCGCGGCAGGCACTCGGGCAATTATGGATTATCAATATAAATCTATTCTGCGGGGCGAAAACTCTATTTTTGAGCAGATCAAAGCCGAAGGCGTTGATCCAACTGGTATTAATATGAAACCCTAAATTCTCAGAAGATTCATCTACTTACCGGATACAGAGCACATATTTTTATTCAATCTCCGTTCATATGACCGCATAAATAGAACCTCCAAGCTAGTCGAACAAGAACAGAAATCCGGCATTCGTTATCAAGACATCCAGCGCGCCAATGCAGAGGAAATCATGGGCGAAAGTGTACATCCTGGCATTGGCCACGAAGGTGACCGCAGAGAGAAAAGCTATAGCGTAGGGTCAGGCCATAGAGAACAGAAAATCAACAACATGCGAATATTTGAGGAACAACGTGAAAATGCTTACGGAGATAATCTAGAGATCAAGAGCAAGGACAACATTGCACAAAATGCTATGCTTAACCAACCAAAAGTAAGCGAAGAACCATGGGAAGAAGAGGATCCTGAGACAGAAAAGGAGAATATTATCCAAGAGGAACTATACGTTCATGGCAAAGTCTGTATTGTCGATGACCGAATTGTCATTTGTGGAAGTGCCAATATCAACGACAGGGTAAGTTTGGTTACCCGAGAGTCATATTTTCGTTATACAGAGAAATATCCCGACTAACATAAAATCAATTCCCAGTCACAACTTGGCGATCGAGATAGCGAACTGGCTATCGTCCTTGAAGACACTGACATGATTGACAGCACCATGGATGGCCAGCCCTACCGCGCATCACGTCTTGCAGCAACTCTTCGCCGCCATCTTTGGCGCGAACATCTCGGCTTACTTCTACCGCAAGAATATGATTCAAGCAATAACCCCAACGCTCAACCACCAGACGACTGTCCAAATAGCAATGGCGAAGGCCCCGAATATGAGTTTGTCGCCGACCCACTGAACGAAGAGCTATGGAACACATGGACCACACAAGCCACGACGAATACAGAAGTATTTCGTTTCTTATTTCGAGCCGATCCGGATGACAATATCAAGACCTTTGAGGACTATGACCAATTCGCGCCCAGGCAATCAATTAAGCAAGGCCATCTACATGATCCATTTTTGCCTGTAGACGTTGTTCGCGAGAACCTTGATAAGATTAAAGGTCATCTAGTCTGGATGCCGTTGGACTTCTTGAAAGATGCTGAAATGGCGGAATCAGGCTTATCTGTTAATCAGATCACGGTGGTGAGTAATATGCATAAAAACAAAATCCTTCCATTTTCTGCATACGAGTCAGTCCTAACTTTGGCTTGCATGCAGAGTATTTACACATGAGAGAGTGCAACTTAGAGGTGAATGCATCAGCCTGGTGCTCGTGAGAAACATCGCTTTATAAAATTTGTGATGCATCTAGCTTGTTATTGTTGTAAACAAATTCATGACACTGCCATTGATGGAACTGGTGACCGTTGTTCTAGGGCAGAATCGTGAATAAACAAACGCCCCTTTCGCTTAAGAAGACGTATCAGTTACCAAATCCCACATCAACAGTGTAATCATGTGGAGCCCTTCAATTTTAATAGCGTGAGAATGAAGCAAATGATATCAATCCCTGTGACGCCGGAGTTTGAAGACATATGGGATATTAATGTTCCAAGCAAACGCCCTCAACAAATGCAAAATCATAGTATAGTGCGTTTTAAACTCAAACAACGGGCCTGAATCATTCATATCGCTCCACAAAGGTTGAATACCCAAGGATTGCATCCGTTCTGCACTGAAACTCACCCAACACTCTCTGATGTTGGGGTATTCTGCCCCTCGTAGCGTAAAGAGTCTCGCATACTGCTTATATGCCACAAAGCAATCGTAATCTCCATCCAAATGCCCCTTGGTGTACATCATCTGATGTTGATTTTCCACGTCTTCAAAGAAAGAGGCCCAAGGGATCTTCTCTTCTTGTCCTGCTTCTCTCTGTATTGGCCCATCGTCACAGTTGCTATCGGAGGAAGGACATGGAGAGAAAGCGAGGATTTGAATTTGTGTCTTGCGATTGCTTGCCTGGTCAGGATTGGCATGGAAGGATATGCAGACCAGATTATAGTTGTCGTCTTTCGAATGAGTGGTGTGGTAGTGCACAGATAGGCCCCTGATGTTGGGCACAAGGTTGTCTTCAAGGAGGCGCAACCAGAGATGGAAAGCTTGAACATCGCGCTCTTTGTTGACCATTGACGAGTACAGGTCTTGAATGATGTAAGGCACCGCTTCGTTCCACTGTTCAGATCTTGGTCAGTAGATAAACGAGAGGAGTTTGTGTTGTGATCTGCGCGAGAAATTTTGCGAAGACGTGCCTTCCTCTCGACAACTTCTGCATCTGCTGCGCTTAGTTGATTCTGGCTTTGCTCTTTCATCTTGAAACCCTCATCAAGCAGCTTTCTAGTAATGGTGGAAAGTCGTGGTTTGGGAAGAAAATTTGGCTAGACGCAAGGACAGAACATCAAGTCAGCGGCCACAACGACTGAATGATATGATCTTGTTCAATGTGCTTGAAGTAGTTAGTCAACCCTGGAGTTCGAAGGAAAGACTCGAGAACTTTTGTTGATTTAGCTTCAGGAACACGCACCCAAACCAGACGGTATCCTCCCCTACATATATCTACCTGTAAGAATAACAGCACAAATAAAAGAAAATATATGATTATGCCACTTGTAATGAAAATAAGATAATGAAGTCTAATCACATATCATTCGACGCTGACGAGCAAAGAGAATAATTTTAGTACAGGTAAGAGGGACAGGGCAGGGATGACATCAAATAGTCCAATAATTTGGCGCACGAGCTACATACTCAAGTATATGGCCAGCTTTCTTTCATCAACGCAGATCAAGAATATTACAACATGAGCTCCAATGGGTTCTCGACAGCCTTCTTCAACTCCTTGATCCATTCGCCACCAACGGCACCGTCAACGACACGGTGGTCGAAGCTTGCAGTAACGGTGATCTGGTCATCCCACTCAACCGATGTACCTTCCTCGGTCTCCACGGGAACAGCAACCTTGCGAGTGGTGCCCACGGCAAGAATAGCAGCTTGAGGGGGGTTGATCACGGCGGTGAATCGCTCGACAGCAGGGTTCATGCCCAAGTTGCTGATGGTGAAAGTGCCGCCTTGGTACTCCTCAGGCTTCAGCTTGTTCTCACGGGCGCGCTTGCCAAGGTCCTTGATCTGGTTAGAGATGCTAGCGAGACCAAGACCCTGGGCATTCTTAACGATAGGAGTGATAAGTCCAGCAGCAGTAGCTACAGCGACGCTGATGTCGGTGTTGTTGTACTGGCGGATGATAGCCTGTCCGTTCTCTTCAGTCCATGCAGAGTTGACAGCGGGGACCTTGAGAAGAGCAATAGAGCAGGCCTTGACGAGGAAGTCGTTAACGGAAAGCTTGTATTTACCCTCAGCGGAAGCATTGAGGGCCTGGCGAAGCTTCAGAAGCTTGGAAACGGACAGTGTAGCAGAAACAAAGTAGTGAGGGTTCTCTTGAGTCGATTTTTGCAGTCTGGCAGCAATTGTCTTGCGCATGGAAGTCAAAGGAATGTCTTCATAGCTAGGTCCGGCGGCTGCAGCTGATGCTGCAGGCTTGTATTTTTCAACGTCTTCTTTGGTGATCTGTCCACCGCGTCCGGTTCCCTTGAGAGCCTTGATGGGGATACCCTTCTCGAGAGCAAGAGACTTGGCGGCCGGGCTGATATTTGGTTCGCGATCCAATGCTGGCTGGAGTCGTTCTCCGGTGACCTCGGGTTCAACAGCTTCAGGTTTGTCCTGGGTTTCCGATGGGGAGGGCTTGGGAGCTTCCTCCTTAGCCTCCTCCTTGGGTGCAGCGGGAGCTTTGTCGCCGCCAGCATCTTCCAAAGAGAATGATTCAAAGGCGGAAACATCGGCACCTTCCTCGACCAAGACAGCGATTGGCTAGACATCGTTAACATCTGGCGAGTCCTGAACAAATGGTACTGAGACACTCACGCTTCCAACCGAAACGTCCTTCTCACCAGCATCCTTCAACACCTTGGCCAAGACACCTTCCTCTTGGAATTCAAAGTCCATTTGTGCCTTATCGGTTTCGATTTCAACGAGAACGTCACCGGGGGCCAAGGTATCGCCGGCCTTCTTCTGCCACGCTCCAATATTTCCAGCAGTCATTGTCGGGGACAAGGCGGGCATGCTAATGATTGTGTGTGGAGGGAATGCTGCAGCTAATTGTTAGGACATCTTCATATGGTGGAGATTGGAGGGAGAAGACAGAACGATGCCGCCGGGATAAACGTACACTTGGAGGCATAGTATCGGGCAAGGGCCGAGACGGCGAACAATTGAGGCCTAGAGGATGGCAATCAGTAATTCAGATATATAGAATGCCATTGATGAATCAAAGTATCGTACCTGGCGGTGTCCTTCAGCCGGTAAATAGTCTGAGGGCGCCTCATGAAGGCGGCGCCCTTCGAGAGCATAACATTCGAAGTGCGCATTCTGACAGACACACAAACTCGAGTGCCGAAATAAAACAACCAATTGGGACAGAAATGGAACAATCCCGTGTCTCCTCAGCAGACGATTGTCGCAACCAGAACACAAGCACCGAGAGATGGGAGGCGATGGCACAGAAAGCAGAAAACTGGCCGTGATGCGATGGTTCGGGAACTTTTCTTTCTGTTGAGCTCCGGTGAGAAGAACGGAGTACGAGCGGATCAACTCGGCGCTGCGAGGTCCTGCTGACATAAGCATGTGCCTGCTAGCCGCGAAGGGACAGGCGGCTTGGCGAGCTGCTGGGTGGGTCTTTCCTGGCAGCCGGAGTTTCCTGCTTGAAGACACGCTGCAACAATCCAATGCGGCCTAGCGCGCTTTCTCGGCACTGCCGCATCGACTAACTTAGTTAACTAACCTAACACTTGCTCTTAGTAAACTATTATTGTTGTTGGAGCATCAAACACAGCAGCTCACGCCGTTGCCATTGCTTCGCACAGAGCGCTTGCCCAATACTGCTTTCCCACTCTCTCGCCACACCTATCCCATGTTGACCTGTTGAACATTGCCCGGCTCGCGTTCATTGGCCGGAATCGCGCATCAATGGCGGATACGGAGCATGAAGTCGCAGAGGTGACTTCGCAGGCAGAAGCGAATGCACCTGCCCATTCAGAGATCGTATCCCCGCAATCCTTACGAGCAGACAAAGCCGAGCTGCCGGCAGCCGCGGAATGGAAAGAGGTTGGAGAGACAAAAGACGCCGACTCAGACGAGACTGAGAGCGACGAATCCCCGCCGACGAATGCCCATCCCGCCGACGAAGCCGACGACGCAACCACGGGGCCCTCGGAGACGGAAACCACGAATGGCGATGATGTCCACACCGCTGCTCAGGGTGAAATAAAGCGCAACGGAGAGCCGCAGCCTGCGACTGGAACTCCCCTCGAACCCCATTTCGCAACGCACGAAGCTGTCCCAGACTCAAGAACGCGTTCCGATTCTCGATCCACCACCGCCACACAAGCAACCCACCGGTCTACGCCGGTGAGCTCAACAGTGTTTGTTGTCACGGCTCTGGAGACAATCGCGGCTTCGAAAGATGCGAAGAGGAGCAAGGAACTTGAGGTTGCCGTGCAAAAGGCTCTCGCCAATATCAAACAGTCTGATACGAAACCCCTGGATCCTGAAGCCATCTTCCTTCCGTTGCAATTGGCTACCAAAACATTCAGCATTCCTCTGCAGGTGACAGCTCTGGATTGCATTGGCAAGCTGATCACATACTCCTACTTTGCCTTTCCTTCGAGACGCCCCAGCGAAGACGAACCGAACCCTGCCAACAGGGAGATCCCATTGATCGAACGCGCCATCGAAACGATATGCGACTGCTTCGAGAATGAAGCTACACCGGTGGAAATCCAACAACAAATCATCAAATCATTATTGGCTGCTGTGCTAAACGACAAGATCGTCGTTCACGGTGCCGGTCTCCTGAAAGCAGTGCGCCAGATATACAATATATTTATATACTCCAAGTCAAGCCAAAACCAGCAAATTGCGCAAGGCTCCTTGACCCAGATGCTTGGGACTGTATTTGATAGAGTCCGGATGAGGCTTGATCTGAAAGAAGCACGGATGCGCGAACCAGAAAACCTCCAAGAGAGTCCTGCTGAAAATGCTATGATTGATGGCGGCGATGGGAATCATTTACCAGAGTCAGCGGAAGCTGCATCAAACATTTCAGACCAACCAACTCAGAAGGAGCCAACGGAAAAGCTCACTTTGCAGAGCTTTGAGTCTAGTAAAGACGATACAATGGTTACCGACAATGCTCCCACTATGGTGACTCGTGCAAGGCCGACTCATCGATCTTCTCGTTCGGTGTCAAACGTCACAGATGAGAAAGAAGACGCCGATGCGTCGGAAGACGAGGTCGATGAGATTTACGTAAAAGACGCTTTCCTTGTCTTCAGGGCCATGTGTAAACTGAGCCATAAAGCTCTTACACATGACCAACAGCAGGACATCAAGTCCCAGAATATGCGATCCAAGCTGTTGTCACTTCATCTGATTCATCACCTAATAAACAACCATATCGCGGTTTTTACCTCGCCCTTGGCAACTATTCGGAATAGTGCCAACTCCTCCGACTCCATGACTCTCCTTTATGCCATAAGGCCTCATCTGTGCTTGAGTCTAAGCCGGAACGGCTCTAGCTCTGTCCCGAAGGTTTTCGAGGTCTGTTGTGAGATATTTTGGCTTATGCTCAAGCATATGAGAGTAATGCTCAAGGTTAGTTCATTGATAAGCACCACTCAACACTGCCAACTACTAACCCCTCACATAGAAAGAACTGGAGGTGTTCTTGAAAGAGATATATCTTGCTATTCTCGAAAAACGTAGCTCTCCAGCATTTCAAAAGCAATATTTCATGGAAATCATTGAAAGGCTTGCGACAGACTCACGAGCTCTGGTAGAGTTGTATCTCAACTATGATTGTGACCGAACTGCACTAGAGAACATTTTCCAAGAGTAAACTATAATTTTCTGTCTTCTGGGATAAACCGTGATTAGCTAACTTCTTCAGGATTATCGAGCAATTATCTCGTTTCGTAATCATGCCGGCGCCTGTCACGAGTCAACATGCCTCTCAAGAAATTCGTGTCAAGTCTTTGAACACCCCTGATTGGCACCAACGTGGGACACTTCCACCGAACTTGACTACAGTGAGCCTGGCGAGTAGCTCAGCTCCTGGACAGCAAAACCAGTCCTCGGAGTTCTCAATGAAATACCATGCTTTAGATTGTTTGGTGGAAATACTACGGTCCTTGGACAGTTGGTCATCTCAGAGACTGCCAACTCCCAGCAGTGGTACCCGCGAAGAATTATCGCGAAAGTCTGTGGACAATTACAGAGAATCCATCGACGCTCCATCACTTTCTACCGCTCTTCCATCGCCGTATATCGAAACGGGCGGGACTGGTACCGGCCGTTCGACGCCTGCGCTGGAAGATGACCCCAACGAAATTGAAAAGGCCAGACAACGAAAGGCGGCATTTGCCCAGGCTGTTCAGCAATTCAATTTCAAGCCCAAACGTGGGATCAAACTCTTGCTTAAGGAGGGCTTTATTAAATCCGATTCACCAAAAGATATTGCAACCTTTTTGCTCCGCAATGAGCGTATCGACAAAGCCATGATCGGAGAATATCTTGGTGAAGGAGAGCCAGAAAATGTTGCTATCATGCACGCATTCGTCGATTCTATGGATTTCTCGAAACGGAGATTTGTCGATGCTCTTCGTCATTTCTTGCAAAGTTTCCGTTTGCCTGGAGAAGCACAGAAGATCGATCGATTCATGCTGAAATTTGCGGAGCGTTACCTTGCTGGAAACCCAAATGCCTTTGCCAATGCTGACACGGCATATGTTTTGGCGTACTCTATCATCCTGCTAAACACCGATCAGCATAGTAGCAAGATGAAAGGCCGCCGCATGACAAAAGAAGATTTCATTAAGAATAATCGAGGCATCAACGACAACCAGGATCTTCCTGACGATTATCTCATATCCATCTTCGACGAGATCGCCAAAAATGAAATTGTATTGGATTCGGAAAGAGAGCACGCTGCTGACCAAGGAGTACCCACTGCTGCTCCCGCCGGGTTCGCAACAAGAGCCGGTCAAGTTTTTGCCACAGTAGGAAGAGATATTCAGGGAGAGAAGTATGCTCAAGCATCTGAAGAGATGGCCAACAAAACCGAACAACTATATAGAAGCCTCATCAAAGCTCAGCGCAGAACGGCAGTGAAAGATGAGTTTTCGCGATTCATACCAGCTACCTCTGTACGCCATGTTGGGCCCATGTTCAATGTGACTTGGACATCTTTCCTATCTGGACTATCTGCTCCTCTTCAAGAAACACAGGATATCGAAAAAATCAAGCTCTGCATGGAGGGAATCAAATTAGCGATCCGCATATCTTGTTCCTTTGACCTAGAGACCCCCAGAGTCGCGTTTGTGACAGCCTTGACCAAATTCACAAACCTCAGCAACCTTCGCGAAATGACCAGCAAGAATTTGGAGGCTTTGAAGGTAGTGCTGGAAATCGCTGTCTCTGAAGGCAATCATCTACGTGATTCCTGGCGTGAAATCCTCACATGTGTTAGCCAGCTCGATCGTTTTCAATTGTTGAGTGACGGGGTTGATGAAGGATCGTTACCTGACGTATCCAGAGCACGAATTGTACCCTCAACACCTGACGGCTCTAGAAAATCAACACAGTCTGTCAGGCGTCGCCAACGCTCCACAAACAGCTCGTTGTCGTTCCGGCCTGAGATAGCTCTGGAGAGTCGCTCAGCGGAAATGGTCCATGCCGTTGACCGAATTTTCAGTAATACTGCAAATCTTTCACACGAGGCTATTGTGGATTTTGTTCGCGCACTTAGTGAAGTGAGTTTGCAAGAAATTCAGTCATCCGGCCAAAGCGAATCCCCTCGTACGTACAGTCTTCAGAAAGTAGTTGAAATCAGTTACTACAACATGACTCGAGTGAGAATCGAGTGGTCCAGAATATGGGAAATCCTCGGACAACACTTTAATGAGGTCGGTTGCCAATCCAACACACACGTGGTTTTCTTTGCTCTTGATTCGCTACGCCAGCTGTCCATGAGATTTATGGATATTGAGGAACTTCCTGGTTTCAAATTCCAGAAAGATTTTCTCAAGCCTTTTGAACATATCATGGCAAACAGTAATACCGTTTCTGTGAAAGATATGGTTTTACGATGTCTTATTCAAATGATTCAAGCTCGTGGCCATAATATACGTTCAGGCTGGAAGACGATGTTTGGTGTTTTCACAGTCGCTGCTCGAGAACCTTATGGTAAGTTTTAATGACTTAGTTTTCCACATCTCAAATTCATTACTAATTAATTTCAAAGAGGGAATCGTGAACATGGCGTTTGAACATGTCACACAAATCTACAACACTCGCTTTGGAGTAGTGATCAGCCAAGGAGCTTTTGCAGACTTGATTGTCTGTCTAACTGAATTTTCGAAGAACACCAAGTTCCAGAAGAAGTCGCTGCAGGCCATCGAGACCCTGAAGCTGTCCATTACGAAGATGCTGAAAACTCCAGAATGTCCATTGTCGCGAAAACACATAGTCGTTACAGATGTCGACGAAGACACAGGATCCAACCTAAAGCATCAACTCAACCGCCAGTCACAAGAAGAACAATTTTGGTACCCGGTACTGATTGCTTTCCAAGATGTGCTAATGACCGGAGACGATCTAGAAGTTCGCTCAAGGTAAGCGATCGACAATAGCCTTCCAAACCTTGAGAAGTCCTTCTAACTGTGCGTAGGGCCCTCAACTATCTCTTCGACACTTTGATTCGGCATGGTGGCGACTATCCCCCGGAATTCTGGGACGTTCTCTGGAGGCAGTTACTATATCCTATCTTCGTAGTTTTGCAGTCTAAATCTGAGATGTCCAAGGTTCCCAACCATGAAGAACTCTCCGTCTGGCTGTCAACGACTATGATTCAAGCCCTGCGTCATATGATAACTTTGTTCACCCATTATTTTGATGCGTTACAGACTATGCTCGATCGCTTTCTGGAGCTTTTGACGCTGTGCATCTGCCAGGAGAATGACACAATCGCGAGAATTGGCAGCAATTGCTTGCAGCAACTCATTTTGCAGAATGTGACCAAGTTCTCCGATGAACACTGGGATAAGATTGTCGGCGCATTTGTTGAACTTTTTGACAGAACTACCGCGTATGAACTTTTCACTGCCGCCTCATCTGCACCGCCTAAGACCCCGACTGTGGAGTCAGTGAAGGGCAACGGCGAAACAACAACCAACGGAGATGTGCCGACAGCAAAGGCCAATGAGTCCGTATCAGAAGCCGACCGATCATCTATTATCAACGGCGAACAAACACCAGCGCCCGAGAATGGAGATGCCGGTGAAACTACCACTTCAACGGCTGAACTTGAGGATTACCGGCCACAAGCGCCAGAGATCAATCAGCAGCCTGCAGCAGTTACTGTCGCCAGACGTCGTTTTTTCAACCGCATCATTACCAACTGTGTCCTCCAATTGCTGATGATTGAAACTGTGCATGAGTTGTTCTCAAATGACAATGTCTATGATGAGATACCCAGCGCAGAGCTTCTACGCCTCATGGGTCTACTGAAGAAGAGCTATCAGTTCGCCAAGAAGTTCAACGAAGATAAGGATCTACGGATGCAATTATGGCGTCAAGGATTCATGAAACAACCACCTAATCTGCTGAAGCAAGAAAGCGGTAGCGCCGCCACATATATCAACATACTTTTCCGTATGTATAGCGATGAACGAGAAGAACGGAAGAGCAGTAGAGCCGAGACTGAGGCTGCACTTGTCCCGTAAGACCCACCAACTATCTCAAGCCAAATATGCTTTCAACTAACATCACTTTCAGATTATGTGCCGATATAATCCGAAGCTACGTCCTCCTGGACGAGGAAACACAGCATCGAAATATGGTTGCCTGGCGACCTGTTGTGGTTGACGTGGTTGAGGGGTACACCAATTTCCCGCAGGACAGCTTTTCCCAGTATATTGACACCTTTTATCCCTTGGCTATTGAACTGCTAGGTCGGGATCTGAGCTCGGCGGAGATTCGACAAGCTCTTCAGTCACTTCTTCGACGAGTCGGTGAAATCAAACTTGGCTTGACCTTCCCACCTACATCTTCGTCCAGTCATACTAGAAGATATAGTCGGGTATGATTGCTAGGGAAAGAAGGCACGTTCAGTATAAAATCATCTGCTGCATTTAGTTTAATTCCCCCTACTGTATTCTTTGGACCCTACTCCTTTTCTCCTCCTGTTTGATTCCTGTTCTCTTATTAGGGGTACTTAGGTAGTTGCATTCCTAGAATTTATGACCGAAGTATCAAATTTTTCATTTATGATCATGCCGATTCTTGTAACTAAGAAAGTTTTGTATTCATTTCATCCTGGAAAAGTCTAGACAGTACATATACATATATCAATAAACAATGTTAACAGGGTTAATCGTCGGAACATTTTGTTTGGTATATAAACAAACAACTGTGCTTTTAGCTATGTCTAACGATTCTATTCATGTGAAGTTTGTAGCTTGATATAAAGTAAAATATCCATAGTTTTGGTTGATCTTGCAAAGCGACGCAGGAGGACAAAGCCTTGTTGCGAGACATTATCGCCTGAATAGCGTGGAGTGTCATCCGTGGTGATGTGATGTGAAACGTGTTTTCGATGTCATAGTGACTGACATCCACATAAATCAAGTATGTGTTTTCACTAAATTTCCAGTTGTCACAATTCGGGACAACTTCATAGAATTGCATGGCCTGTGGCTGAGGGAAGAACAAGTATCCGACAAGTCTCGAGACGCGTTGGAAGGGCAGTCTCCCTAAAATGCTAATTGTCGATAGCGATGCATGCATTGTTCAGTTCCAATATAGACCAAGTAAAATTTCGGCGGATAAGGCTGTATCACGACGATGTTTTGCGAAGCTCTTGAAGCTTGGGGACACTCCCCGATTGATAATGCGTTAAAAGAGCGTCCATGTCCTCTTCATTCATGGCCACAAGATCTTCCAGTGACCACGATACGCAAACATTCGACATCCTATAGAATCTTCATTATTTATTGTTCCGCCAGTTTTATATGGCGGGGCGCAAATATACGCACCACTTCATCCGCTTTGGGCCTTGCTGAGTATCCGGCGCGATTTCTCGCAGCTTTTTGCGCAGCAGGCCGACATTTTCAATTGCAGCTCCAGTGTTTTGTGGCAAAGCATTGGCAATCTTCTGCCTGACTATATTGGCCAGCTTTGGTCCGTTTCCATTCGTGCTCACCATGACCTGCAGCGGCCCATCGCGATGCATGCTGCCAAAATAGAAGTCGCACTCGGGGGGAACATCTGCAATGTTTGCGGGTATCCGGCGCTCTTTACACAGCTTCCAAACTTGAGTCGAGGCCTCTGGGTCGTCAATCGCGCAGAGGACCATGTCGGCATTGTCAAGATCGTGCGGCTTGAAGTTGCGGTCGATGTGGGATACCTGGTTTTGAGCTACGCGGTAGGCGACTTCTTCGTTCAAGCCCGACTTGGGACAGACGACGGTGACTGTGGCATCGGCATTGAGGGCATGCAGTATCCGGCCTGCTGCCACCTAGTTGGTTATCTCGTATTAGCTGCACGTTCAGCACAGATCAGAATGGCGCATCAGTCATTCTTCAGACAGTCAAGGAGCCCCCGCACCTCACCACCGCCCACGACCACGACGTGCTTGTTCCTGACTTGCCAGGCCACGATGAGTGACCCGCCTCCTTGCACTTCGGGGAATTTCTGAGACATGTTGCGCGCACACAGAATGAAGCTTCAAAGGAGAGGATCGTACAGTATACTGCAGCTGCGGAGTCGCTCTGCCAATGATGGCGCGGCGGAAAGCAGAGCGTGCACGGGCCACCGCTCACGTCTCTGCGGATTTTTTTCTCTCGTGCTGCCGCCGCGGCCGCCAGTCTTCTTCTCGCTTCGCCAATGAAGATGTCAATCTCTACGAGACTCCCGCTCATCCTGTCTATTCCAGCTCCTCCATGATCTGGGACCCTGGATGACCCATTCAATTAACTAGCACAATCCACCATGCGAGGCGTGCAGATCTTCTCGGGGACATCCCACCCAACCTTGACAGACTCGATCTGCGAGCGTCTGGGAGCCATCCCCGCACCTGCTGAGCTCAGGAAGTTCAGCAATGGAGAGACGTTAGTCAACATCGGTGTTTCTGTGCGGAATCAAGATGTCTATATCGTGCAGAGCGGGAGCAGCAAGATCAATGATAGCCTGATGGAGCTCTTGATCATGATCTCTGCCTGCAAAGGTGGATCAGCAAAGACCATTACTGGTATGACCCTGAAATGCATGCTCCGTCAAGACACATGACTCATGAGATCTCTTCCGCAGCTGTCATGCCGTACGTGTACCTGCCTTCCTAAGGATAAAACCGTTGAATTTTTCTATCTTACGCTTCTAAAAGTTACTTTCCTTATTCGCGGCAGTCGAAGAAAAAGAGCCATCGAGGTGCTATCACCGCTAGAATGATTGCGAATCTGCTCACCATCGCTGGTGTTGATCATGTAATCACTCTGGATCTACATGTAAGTCTTGTTCAACAAACCCACAAAACTTTTGCGTTGCGTGTCTAATCCAGTCATAACCTCACTAGGCTTCACAAATGCAAGGATTCTTTGCTAAACCAGTCGATAACCTGTTCGCAGAACCTCTTATTGCCCGTTGGATTCGTATGAACGTGCCTAGCTGGCAAACAGCCGTCGTTGTGAGCAAAAATGCAGGTGGTACCAAACGAGTGACCTCACTCGCGGACACCTTGAAACTTAACTTTGGTATTGTCACAACAGACCGACGCAGACCCAAGGTCAATACGTCTATGACAGATAGTGTGGTGTTTTTTGATACGATAGAAAGAGGAAATCATTCAATGGCAGCGCGGCGTACTGAAAATCGAGATCAAGACACCGCTGTGGATGACTATTTTCTCTCAAAATCTGCCGATACTTTGAGGCCAGAAACACCCCCATCAGCTCGAAGACCATCTGAATTAGAAGCTGCCGAGAACACAACCGATGAAAGGGCCCGTGAGGTGATCACAGGTCGCCTTGTCCAAGGACATCTCGTCGATGACGACTATTCTAATGACAATTCACAAATGCCTACTCCTCTTCCGCCAACTACTTCAGACAACAGCGATAGCTCGAACCATGATCCAATGACTTCTTCTGTCATCTCCATCGCCTCCTCGCACGAGGATCATGCTCTTGGTGGCACATATGATGCAACGGAATCAGATGATGACACACCTGCGGGACCTAGTGACCCCGATGAGAGGACGATTACACTTGTGGGAGATGTCCATGACAAGCCCGTTTTCATTGTTGATGATATGATTGATCGAGGAGGTTCTTGGATTGCTGCAGCAGAAACAGTAGTCAGGAAAGGCGGTGCAAAATCCGTATACTGTATTGCTACACACGGGCTCTTTGGAGAAAACTGCCTGGAAGATATGGAGAATTGTGACGCCATTGACCATATCATCGTCACCAACTCTTTCCCTATTCCTCCAGAGAAGATGCAACGGTCGAAGAAGTTGACGGTTATTGATGTTTCTACGCTGATGTCGGAGAGTATCCGGCGTCACCACTACGGCGAAAGGTCAGAAATCCTCTTAGAATTGCTGGAGCGTTCACTGACAATGTTATTAGCATATCTGCTCTTTTTCAATTAACTGATTAGAGACCGTCACGCAACCCACAAGACGACATTATGATATCTATGATGATTAGGTAAAGACATTTATTTTGTTTCTTCCTTTTGACTCTGTACTCTTTATGTGAATCATGCGTTCCATGTAATAACAGCGATAAATGCATGACTTGAGAAGCAGATGAATCTCACATTTTCCTTCAGACAGCGCTATGACCAATCACTTCTTATCTTTATATTCATCTTTCATCCTCACACAATTGACTTCCAAGAGAGGCATGGACATGACTATTGCCGTTCCTCTTCAGAAAAACCACCCACAGCCTTCTTCCCTTCTTCCCTTCTTCCCTTTTCATGAGTAAAACCAACGATGCAGGTCCACTACGGGACCTGCAAGGACATCTAGCCATTGATTTCTCAACTATGGTGTTCTTAACGGAGCGTTGGAAGAATATAATTACAACAAAAGCCTAAGGCAATGTCTCTTGTTACTGCTTTCTGCAGGTGTACAAAGGATATAGCCTGGGATTTTGTACTGCGGAGATTGAAGTCATTATTTTCGGATCTTTAGGTCAATGGAAGTGATGCCAGAAAACTTTCCGGACATATGCATATGTGTTAGTTGGCGTGGTAGAATAAGCAAGTCTGCATGCAAATATCGATGTAGTGCAGCTTGGAGATCTAATGGAGGATCAGTTCCCAGCTAAGAAGTCAGGTGGACATACAGCTGCCCACGTATGGGCATAGCCGTTTCATTGATGTGTATAGAGTCCAAGGCTTGATATGAACCCCATCTTAAACCCAATATTTATGTTTCTGACCTACGTAACGCGATCAGCGTATGCTACGTGAAATGAATCGGATGCGGTTCACCCCTGCTCTTGTCCGATTTTACTTCCAAATCAACTGCTGCTAACGTATTCTAATAGTGGGTAGAAGTAAAATTTGTCATAATACCATTTCGGTCCCCAATTGGCCCAAAAAAAAAAAACTGATTTCCAGGCAATTAATAGGCCAAGGCAGCTGACACGTCAATCAATCAATGTAGGCTACCAAATGCAGGACAAGGGTAAAGAGTCGTACGTATCCTACCACTGAGATTTTGGATCAGCCTATCTGTATGCTAAGAGTATCATGGTATTAAAAGGTCACGAGTCCTCGTGTTCTTGGCATTTTGATCAATTGAGATCCTGTCCATCTGAGCAGTTACCCGAATAGGAGAATAAACATTTTGTCAACTCCGGCATTTCACACATTGCATGCCTGTTGTACTACGCAGGATTTTTTTCCTCCCTTCATATTCTCACAGTGTGTCTCGTGTGATCAGATGACTGACTTGAGTGAAGGTGTGTTGCACAAAACTACTCTCACCGCTGCGTACGGATGTACGCATCGTCCTGCTATCCTCGAATGTATTTAGATTTCTTGTTTTCTATACGGGCTAGATACAATATATGCAAAGACGGCTGTGGGAATGAGTTACAAGCTTGCACAAAGGTAGACAACTGGCACTTCATCTTACGGATGGTCGATATTTGTAGATATCAGAAGAAATGATGCCATGAGAAGTAGACTAAAATTTTAATGACGTGTGTTCAAACCTTGCAAATTTAGCTTAAAATACATCTGATCTCAATGAAGTCCTTGCTTGCAATATACAGTGAGCGAAGGATACCCGGATTCCCTGCCTTTCCCCTCGGAATCAAACATGATCAGCCATCTCTGCAGGCATTCATGTCTGTTTCCAAAGCAAGTTCGTCCAACCAATTTAAGCCGTCATTCATTAAATCACGTCCTAAACCAAAGAAAGTGTCATCACTGGCTCCAAGATTCACTCCCATTCCGAACCACAATGGTTCCATGCCCCCCCTTGTTCCTTCTCCTATAAGTTCTTCCAGCTGGTTCTGTGGCTCTAATTTGCCGTCCTCCTCACTGATCTCAGTGGGAACAGTAATTAGGGAAGGAGTAAGAACATCCATGCCATCACCATCTTGTAGGTTCGTACCACCAACAAAATTGGAGGAAGAAGAAGGGCCCTGATAATCGAGTGCCTCATTGAGAAGACGATTTATCAACTGGATGAGTTCCATACAGGTAGTTCGGGTATTTGAAAATGGCAATTCTGAGGCATGAAACCAAGACGTCACGAAACTCAGTCTTCGTATGACTTCTGAGCGAGGATATGATGATGGGAGAGGCTGATTTGAAATGGTGTGGCGGCGAACTTCCGTAACAAGAACCCCTGCAGCCGGGATACCATAAACCAAAAACTATTCAAGTTTAGAAGTTTGTTGTCAGTGGCAAGTCCCACATATCTTCAAGATGAGATAGTAAAAGAAAGCGGGAAGGACATACGATCCATGGATATTGTTTATAAGCTTCATGCTTTTGAAATTGTCTTATCATATCCACGATGACAGACAATAGTTGCATCGACGTATCAAGCAGGTCTTTCGTTGCCTCCGGTCTCTCTTGTCGTCGTAACCGCTGTATTTGGAATACATTTAACAGATACTCGAGATATACAATTGCCCTGGCTAGACATTCATTGTGGTCTTTTTCTAGCCAACAGTTAGAGTTGTAGCGGAATCGCGCTGGGATTTTATCCCACGTTTCTTGGCATGATCTATAAGTCTTCCTATCATACATGTTAAACCCATATCGCACAGAATTCATATGTGCATAATCAGGGAAAAGGGGATTGCTTACGAGAGATCCTTTTGATAACCTGTATTTTTAGATCCCAAAGAAAGCAGAAGCATCTCCTCCCCGAGCGTAGTTAGTATATGGCGCATGCGTATCACAGTTGCCGGATAAAATAGACCCTGGGAGTTCCAGCCCTGGTCATCAAGTTTACTTAAAACATCCTGTAACGATCTTTCATCCAGAAAGAGCTGGTCGTCTGACAAATCTAAAGCAAGGACAAAATCACAATACTGATATGGTAACCGCGGCGGCCTTCCAAAGAAAGTTGCCACGTTTTTATCCGACTTGTGGATGCTTGCTAGCACTCGCTTGCGTGTCTCGGCAATGAAAAATGGGACATTATCAGAATGGTGGCTGCTATGTAAACCCATGGCATAGATATTTGATACAATATCTCCAAAGACATTGTATAATCGCTCACCTATCTTTCGTCAGCTATGCTTCTATTTCCGAAGAACAAGGCGAGATGAAGATTGTCAAACACAAAAAAGACGTACTGTTTTCACCTAGAACGGATGTCCCAAAGAGGTAATAAGCTTGGCGCATCCAAATAATCAAATCATTAACGTGCCCGTTCTGCCTGCATATCTCAATGCAAGCGTTGCTCGCAAGCACCATCTCTTGTGCGAAGGTATCTGCGTCAATTTCTTCCCCATTCCCCAAGTCTAAAATATGGTTGCCCTTGTATTGGCGCTGAATACTGCCTCCGGCCAAAGCAAACACGAGGCCGATAAATTCCCACCTAAGATTCTCTCCTGTGAACAGGGCACAGAACTCTCTAGCAGTGGTGTCACCGGAGAACTCCAGCGGCTGCGACGTTGCAGCAGTAATTCGGTCATATATATCTTTCCAGTTGCCTTCTTGATTCCAGGCATTTTTCTCGACATGTTCTTGTAGCAGGCGCAAAGGTTCAAGAACCAAAGGGGCGGGAATGGTAGTGAACCGCCCCCGGGCATAATACCAATCAACATGCTTAACCAAGAAATCTACCGCACAGACTAGGCGAACTAGTCGTGCACAAGTGTATGCGTGGTTCGTTCTCCAGTACTCATATTCGTCTTGCAGAGAGCGATTCGACGATATTCGAGAACCCCACCAAGGGGTCTCTGTGAATACAGACAAGTAGCTGGTTGTGCCAAGGAAATTTGAAGGGGATGACGCTCTGGTACTAGGCCCTATTGGTAATGTTCCTTTTCTCTGTGTATTTGTCGGAGTGATCTCTTGCTCCTTGCGTGGTCGGACTATGCGTTTAGGCTTTGGCCGCCCTGCCAAAACGGGTGAAATGCCTTCCTGGGTCTTTGACTTGGTCAAAGGAGCAGGATGGTAGTAACACTGAGGGACGAATTAAGCCGGGTGCCGCACTCTCATTGAATAGCAAGCAACTTACCTGGCTAGTAAAACCCTTGGATTTACACCGCCGGCAGACTGGCCTGGTATGGTCACATCGTACCTTTGATATCCGGCACGGTTCGCACGACGTCGGCTTTCCATTCCGACGCAGCATGTCGTCTATAGGGGGTGTATATCTACTGCATAGGTAATTTTATTCATGGTAGAAACATTAGAAAATGAACTAACAATGGCCGAGGATTGATCTAGGAGTGAGTGATGTTGGACAACTTTCATTCCGAGATAAGCTGTCGGAATAGATTTTCGGAATAAACGCGTAACTCGTGACTCGATTATAACCCTAACCCTAAAGATTCATTCCGGGCATATCTAAAGGCGTCTAGAATGATGTCTTGACGCTCAAAACTGACGTTCTATTGTCGAGAAAGTCTGTTGGACTCTGCGCAGTTTATATGACTAGGAAGGAAGGAAGACCGAGATTCATCGGTGCGTACATGGAGGAGGACTGAAGTGACGGTATAATGGGATTAATCAACAAGACCAGTGCGAAATAGACAGGAAGTACAATATGCAACTAAAAACCTCACTATCGATTCAACCATATGATTTCAAAAATTCTTGATGATCCGAGCCTGGAGAGGTTGCTGCATGCTTAGACCAACCAGTGGTGTACCCGTAGAACCGATTGATCCTTAACTGAGCGATTGGGTTTCGTGTGAACTGCCCAATGCAATCATACAGTATGAGACACTAGTTAGCCGTGATAAAGGAAGTGGTGCCCCATTCGACAGTTTTGCATGTACATACATACATACATAATCTTGGAAGTGCTGGTCAGGGACAACCAAGCGGTGTAGATGCATAAAGAGAGGACATGTATACTCAGTCGCTGCTTTGCTTGTTTTTTAGCATAATTAGCACGTCTAAAGAAAGCTAGCCGATTGTTTTATTTCATCTCATTTTGAAGCTTTCTATGGAATTCATCATATGCCATAAGGTCTCACAGTAGCCTGCCTAGTCTCCATCTCGAAAATACGCTTTAGGTATCAAAAACCAACATTAGTAAGAATAAGTGTGTCCAGGCATATTATCGTAACATATTTAGGCCAAGAAATATATTTTGTTTCGAAATGAGACATCCACAGTGTTTTTCTGTATTTCGGGATATTAAGATTTTATCTAATGGACAGCGCATGCACTTTTGTCTGTTACTGCGCGCTGAATCTGTAGAGAAAGCGTGCGTCACCATGAGACAATCAATATATCCGAGATACTCCGAGATTGTTTTCTTTTCTTTTCTTTTTCTTGTCAGCTTGGTTCCTTCAACATTGTGTCTAAATCCCAACCAGTAAAAGGAGATAGAGCAAATAAAAAAAATGCTGATACAAATGCTACGAAAATTGAAAAAAGAAAAATTACCGGGAGACAGGGGTCCTCTTTCTGACAGCAGTGAGCCCGTGCGACCCCCGTCCCTTACGACGATCTGATGCATCACTCGACGCCATGGGGTCGGAAAAGTACTACTTAGCGCACGCCGCACATCAAATTTATTGACACGGATTATTCAGCTAGCCTTGCCGGATCCGAAGAGTATCACAAATTCCAAACACGTATGATCCAGAGCTACCTAGCTGGGAAGGCAACTAAGTGGCAAGCAGTGGTCTGGTTCTTTTGCTCTACTTTTGAAAACGATTTGTCACGAAGAAATCACCGAAATTGGCACTTTAACGGAATCGTGTTGAAAAAGAAACACACAGTATCACCTGGAAATCAATCCAACCTCTACAGCAAAACGTGATGCAAAAGAGGAAACCTAAAATATGAAGCATAACCCTGAACTTGCTTTTGCTTCATTCAGTAAGATTAAAACATGCGGAAGGAATGTTGCATACACCGACTGTTATGGATGCACGCCTGAGGATGTAGATTGTAACCCCTAACGCCGTTCAATTTCGTCGTTTCTGTCCGACCTTAGTTCGAGAATACTTGCCTATAATGGATCCAGGCAATTGACTGAAGAACTCAGGGAGACATCTCCAGCGGGGGGTTTTTTTTATTTTTATTTCTTGTTTATCTCAAATGGCTGAAGCCTCCGGCAGTCAAGCATGTTGATGCAAAGAAATAAGCATTGAAACTCCGGATGAAGTCCTGGTGGCCAACGGATACGTACCTAGGGAGGTGGAGAAGAGGCTATTTGATACAGACCGCTCCCCACGTTCAATCTGAAATTTTCTTCTCTTGATATGTATATCTGTCCGTACCCAGCTCGTATTTCTTTTTTCTTTTCCCGCAAGAAAAGAGGGTTTGTGGCGCGGTGTACATCACATGTTCGCTTTATGCACATCAGGCCTGACGCAATTCGAATCCCTGTAAACACGCCTTCATGTGGTTGGGTTTCTAATTTCCGGAATGTACTATGCACCAAAGAAGGACGGAGTTAATACGTCCCTATATACCAGTCATATAATCAACCAGTCAATGAAATTGTTAGCTGCATGTTTGCGGGATGGAAATTAGGGATTTCAAGTTATTTTTTGGGGGTTTACTTACTCACTTGACTCCGGACTTCTGCACATCGTGACGAGCTGCCAACGGTGAAATGCAGAAGTAGGGTTCCCCCTGTTTCCCCTGGCACCAGATGCCGGCTATTTGCTTTAAGCCGCTTTTCTTTCTCCATTCCAACTATACATTGGTAATCAGACCACAATGACTTATTTGAGTGGCATGAAAAGGAACCCTTGGCGAAGCTAATGATATCATCACACCTCGATATTTCTTCTGTTGAGGCAAATTATCTTCGAACGCGGACTACGCTATGGAGGGGTTTGAACTTATCATACACGTTTGAAATATCAATGAAAGGTGGACTTATAACAATAGTGTCTTTTCTTTTCCGGCCTCTAGAAGTTACTCGCTTCTAACTTGCAAATCTGGCGCTGAGTAGGTCTCGTAGATGGCACTATTAAGACCACTGAAAGAATCGAAACGAAAGATTCATTGGGATGCATTTAGGTATACTAAATAACTAAATTGGTAAATTGCAAGTGGGTGAGTCTAAACGCTTCATGTATTCAGCATGCAAAAAACAAAAGTAGACAAACATGCATAGTAACCTGTTTCTAGAAGTCACAAGAGACCGCGCGGACGTAGATACTAAAATGGTTCAAACTTCCAAGTCTCCGTTTAGAAAACATAGTCCACGGAGTTCTCCGTAAGCAGTCTAGATGCCCGCACGCTAAGGAATAAGAGGTGGAACGAGCTGTTTGGATGTTAGTTTCCGTCCAATGATATAAATGCCAATCAAGCTTAGCCAGGTCTAGTTGAGTTAGGTCCTTAGAATACGGAGCAGGGATAGCTAGGTCCGGCAATCACTTACCACGATCCTCAACCAGCCAATGGTAGCAGCCGGAGATACCTGTAGGGTGTATTTCCTAGCTTGACACACGCCCATGATGCCATCCATTCTCTTGACGATCTGCAGGATAAGTCGGGCCTCTCGAAGGACATGTCAACTTTGTAGCATGTTTTTACCTGCCGTGTCCATGTTAGCATCGTCAATTTGTCCCACCAAACTAGGTGCCCATCGCGTCAGTCCCGTTTGTCGCGATTTGGCATATGTTTTCCGGATAGTTGGCCCCAAGGAATAGACTGGCTGCGCGGCAAGATTTTTCTTTAGTTCCGTCAAAACAAAAGCAGCACCCGAGATAGTGGGTGGAATTAACGAGTTATGCAGCTAGCTCAGATAAGGACACGATTGCATCACAGCAAGGAAGCACATGGCTGGCTGACTAGTTGTATTATCGTAAAAGAGACCCCAGCAGCAGTAGATGCATCTGATCGATTGAATCATTAGGGAGGGGGAAAAGCAAGAAAACAGGAGGAGCTTAACTAGTAACGAAGTAACTTTCCGTGTATGGCGGGCGTAACCAACACGCTTAATTACTAGTGTGATCGGAACCGTATCCCCGGGAGCCTATAACAACTTAGCAAACAAGCAAGTACCAATGCGAGCGCCGTACGCCGCTCCTCAATCCTTGGTTTTGGAAGGGTGTTTTACTGGTACGGCCGGGGCGTATCATAACTATTGCACTCCGCACGGCAGGCAGTATACTATGTAGCATATAAAGGCTAAGCCTGGTAGCTGCAGATTCGGTGTGCCCTCTAACTTCTGATAAATAGCATACTAGCCATTTCCAGAAGTTATTATGTTTTCATAACCCACTTTCTTTCACCGTTTTTCTCTTAGTCTCGACTTGAACCCTAAGCCACGGGCTAGTGCCTGCTGCTTTCCTTCCAGATCGGCGCCGTAATATTCTTTCGTAGTTCATGGCTCGAAGCACTAAAGTACGCTACTGTAGTTTGATTAAACAACAGGGATATGGGCATCGAACTGATGGCATGCCAAGTTTCGACTCCGTCCGGGGCAACTAGAGAGCTTGTTAACAAACAAACGTGAGTGGACTGACTCACGGATTCACACCTATTTAATCTTCGTTGATTGCGAGTGGGAAAAGGGAAAAAAAAAAAACAAAGGGCAATGGATAGCTGTAATACCCTTTGTGAAATATGGCTGGTTTGATTGCTACTGGATGGCCGGATATGACGGGGGATGTAGCCCTTATATCCTACTGATGCTATGCTACGGAAAGCGGATACTATGGGCTCAGATGGCCCGCAGTAAACTAAATAAGTACGTAGTTGGAACCACAAAGTATAATAATAATGATGAATCATGACAATTGTCCTCCAGCGTGTACTACGTATTTTCTAATTTTCTAACAATCTAGAGTCTGGCAAAACCTAGGCTTGCATTGATCCCACTTTAGATTCCACAGGACACACAGATACGTACGCCATGGACTAAAGAGTTCTAACCTCAAACCTATTCCTGGTGGATCCCTGCTAAATGGCGAATAGGAACTGTCTATCTCACTGCAGGGACTTCCTAGGATCCCACGACCCAGAAACCGAAAACCAGACGCTGGAATAGTGAATTCACTACTACTGTACGTGTCCCTTTCCGTTGCTGTCATGGCAGGCTGACTTGACCATACTCCGCCTGATTGGTAGTTTAGTGCAAGCCCCAGTAGAACCAGAACATTGGTACCACAAAAACTATTGGCGCTTCGCTTCCTATGGCTGGGTCCCGTTTGGGCCAAGGGGACATAGTCCTCTCTAAAAAGGTATGTATGTATGCGTGGTGATGGAGTCCGAAATTTGCTATATGTACCTGTGTGAACCAACCAAACTTTCTTTGCGCCTCTCTTCATATTTCTCGCTAAGACTGGCGTCGAAGTACCAGCTATTATTTTCTTCCTTCCTATTTCACTCTGATTATCTAACCGTTCGTGGTATACCCCCGTTGAAAGTCATGAATGACATGATGCAGCCGGGTTTGTAATCGGTTTACTTCCTGCACTGGGTCAATTACTGGTGGATCGCCTTGCATATCTAACGTTCTCCATGTTGATTGATGAAGCCTCTCAAGCCTCTCAACGCATACTACATGGTTGCTCCGCTTTCTCTTGCCGCGATAGAAAGCAATGCCACCGCCTGAATTATCGTCAACATCATCGTCATCTTCGTTGGCATCTCAACCCCCGGTGCCACTACATATGAAAGAGGACGTATAGATCGGAGAGGATCCGGATCGGATACGTACTGCGAACAGTTTCAGTGTCGACTGGGAAGACCGGTTTGATCATTGTGATTTGCTGGCCTTGGCACCTATCCGATTCGATTTTAATTTCTTCTTCGGGGAACATCACTGAAGCTGTTGTGCACACGACTTGTGTATCCGTGTGTGGTTTGTAGACTTACGTATCAAACGGTCCACTCCGCTCGTCTTTGAAGTCTGATGACTAGACAGAGGTTATTGCCTGTCTATAAAAGAGCACGGTTCCTGCTCGTTGAAGTTGTTTAGATTCAACCAAAGGATTAAGAAGGATCGTGGAATAATTTGAAAACTTTGCTTGGTGATCGGCTCAAGAGAAAGACAAGAGGTAGGACTTGTGAACCTTCCAATTATTACTATGGATTCCTCGCACATCTCTTTTTCTTTTGTTTTCAAATAACACAGAACCAGTCTCTAACGACCACGATAGACTTCATCAACATCGTTCCCAGCAGTGCATTTGACCTTGCCTGAGCCAAAACATAACGAGTACGTCTGTTCAAATCCATGCCTATTCTCTTTACGTTCACGCTTCTCCCTCCCATTCTTTCCATTTACTGACCTGTCCCCAGAACACATCCCAAAAACGCACAACAAACAACCATATTCTTCTGAACACAACGTATCACCATGGCGAACCAATGCTCCGGCCATGTATTCACCATCATCCAAGCAGCCAACGGTAACATCCTTACCTGGCGTTGCTCTGACTGCAACTCTGGTCCATTTGTAGCCATTTGGCACTGCAAGATATGCGGCTACAACCGTTGCAACAGCTGCCATGCTTCCAAATCTTAGTCGTGTGCATCCTTCTTTCAGCGATGGACGAATTACCGCGTGAGTAGACGTGATTTCTTGTCTTCAACCAACGTACCTCAGTACTGTTATTATATACTGACCGTGCGCTATTAGACTTAATGCCTTGATATCCTGTTGCCAAACCTTTATCAAGATAGAGCAATTTTTTTTTTCGCGTGTATTGGGAAGCGGGTGGGAAAAGCAAATTAGAATGGTACTTGAAAGATCTGCAGCGGGCGTTGTCAAAAAGAATAGCTAGGGAAAAAACCATACGGCATACACTACATATGTACTATAACACATTATCGTCTAGACAGAATGAAGGCTAATAAATATAATACATATTGAACCTGCATTAGTGTTTAACGCATACTAAATAGAAACAAAAACTACCCCATCAAATAAAAGACACCAAATGACCCCGACCGATCACCATTTTCGGCATTAGTAGGGAAAGTGATGTTGGAATAGGATTTCAAGCTTTCAAGTGTATCTATTTTTGTTTTAGTTTATTTCATTAACAAATTACAATTAATAGTATCGATACCAGTATCGTTAGTTGATCGAGTTAAAATGGCTTAACGAAATAGCTTCGCTCCAGGACTTTATTTCCTGCCAACGCTATAGGATGAAGCTACGATCCGATCGATGACTTGCTTGATGCACATGTCTTAGAACATTGGCCTATCTACCGAGGCAAATAGTTTGCCCTTTCCCACTTTATACATATACACATCGTTAGCTAGGCTGTGGCAACTCGATTTCGTTATTGCCACCTATGGAAATGTCTGCACCTAGACAGAAACTTCGCAGGTCATTCATCTACCCACGAACCCAAGCTTGGAAGAGAGTTTTAACAATCCCTAGTCGAGTGTGTGCTTGGAACTTGTCGAACTAACTCCTCATTGAATGTTTGTTAACACTTGGTTTTCTAAGGCTCCAACAATTTCGCATGAATCGGCGATGTCGTTTCCACTATCATGCATTAGAAACTTTAGCAGAAAATTACATTGCGAAATATACCAACACGATCACACGCTAGTTAAGCCATCCAACTATGTATTGTCATTGACTCTCTAAAAGGATATTTATAAGCTCGTCTGAGTTGTCAGCTATCCACTAATCTCGGATTGCAACTCCTTAAGCCTTATCCACCCTTCGCTATCTTCCCAATCTTTGCCTTTCCCCATTATGCCCCTCACTGCACTCCTTGCCTTGAATCTCCAATCTGGGGCAACCAAATCTTCTTCCTCGTTTAGCTCTTCATTATGGGTCCTCTCTCTCGTCATCCCGCCTATCTTTGCATACCCGTCCCTGACAAGTCGTTCTGTGGCCTTCACAATCTGCATCCATCTCTTCTCATCTCCCATCTGAAAGGCACCTTGAGTGCAAGAGGACACCGTTGCGCGCCATGCCTTTTCATGTGCTGCGAAAGCTTTGCTGGGTCGATGACGAAATAGCTCAACTTTAGCGACAATAATCCAGAGTGGAGCCGAGTGGGTGATCAAAGGGACCACAACGTCGTCAATAAGACTAAGAATTTGTCCTGCTACTGTTCCACTGCGGAGAATCTTTTGATCGCTGCCGTCCTCAGTAGCAATGAGAAGATCATCGTACTCGTTATTTTCCACCAAGTGGTCCACCAACATGCCCAGAATGGGTACATCGATGGATTTCTCGCCTCTCTTGGGGGATACGAGTTCAATGACTTTTCGTTGCGCGAAAACAATATCTTTGTAGGGCGTCATAGGAGGAGGTAGCGAGGCAGCCACTGTTACGAGGTTGTCCCAAATCCGGTGATCGGTCTGTTTGAGCCGAGCCGCGTGGTGAAGAGCTGTGAGTGCGTCTCGCGTGTGCTTATAGGAATCTGCTTCTTTGGATTGCTCTTCACTTTCTGCATTCTCAGTATCTCCACTCTCTTTTGAGGCGGCAGATTCAGACGGGGCAACTGCCTTTGACTTCTTAGAAGTTTTGCCTCCGGAGGAAACGTGAAGTAGTGCTGCTGCAAGATTGCTCCACGCCTCGGCATCGTCTTGTTCTAGTTGTACTGTGCGAGTAAATGATTCAATGGCTTCATCCCACTTCTCACGATTTAGTTGCACACAGCCAATTGCAAACCACGCCCCGTGGTTGAGCGGGTTTATCTTCAAACTTTTCCTGTACGCCTCCTCCGCCTTCTCAAGAGCTGGAGGCTCGGCTTTGAGATAAAGCCTTGCAAGCGATCTCTGGGCCCTCGCATATCGCTGACCTGAGACCTCCCATGCTCGTTCGTACAGAGTTGTTTCGGCGTCGATGTCAGCCAAGATGCAGAACAGACGTGGTGCATCTGCTGGCAATGGTGATAGCTCGGGCCCTTCGTATCGTTCATTCTCCTCGTCCACAACATCTGGGTTTGTAGGGTGGTACAGTTGACGACGAACAATCGCCTTGGCTTTTTCTTCTCTGTCAGTTGCAGCATAGCACAACGCAACCTCGGCCCACAGCTCCAGTCTTTCGTAAATATCCAAAGCGGTCCTTAGACCACCCAAACTAACCCACTTCTGCGCAAGCTCGGCTTCGAGGTTCCACCTTGTCTGGAAACTGAGAGTCCATAGATACTCCAATCGTTCTTCGGCTGGTGCAGACTCGGATTCTTGAGGTCGAGGTAGGAAAGTTGTGGGTTGGTCTTGATGTTCAGAGGTGACCGTGTCGTTGGTCACTACAGCAGAATTGGTGGTTGCTGTATCAGCAATAACCTGGTCAACGAGTGCTTGCATTTGTAGCACGCCTCTTTCGACAGTTCGTGACTTGTAGGCCTCGCATCGGCTGCGAACAAGAAGTGCTTGCGTATAGATTTGCCAGTTCGGACTGCCACCCTCGATAACTCGCGTCGCATATGGAAGGGTCTCTTCACGGGTCAATCCGTGCTCGGGGGAGTTATTCGTAATAGCAGATGCGATGGCGAGGAGTAATGCAGAGTCCAACGGGCTAAGTTTCGGTTGATTCGAAGGATCAATGGATGCTAGCGCGGGCGACAAGGAAGATTCGTCTTGAATGGTAGTAGGCCTTTCTGCTTTTGCCCCTTCTTTTGCAAAAGCAATAGTCTCAAGAAGAGTGTCATCATTTAAATCTAGGGCCTTTGGAACTGATGTTTCAAGCTCTTCCACTGACTCCGTAATTTTCGCAGTTGATGATGTATCTGCACTTACTGCCAATACGACCAGCTGAGTAATATCTCTGTCTTGAAACTTTGTTCTTTTCCCTAACTTTCCAGTAAGACCATACTCGAAGCCCGATGCGACAGCTGCCTTGTCTAGATCAGACCTAGCCTTTATATCTAGGCCATAATGTGTGTGTACCGCGGCTCGTTCAAGTAAAAAAGCCGCTTTCATCGCGCCCGTTGAGTCCGACTCGTCGCCCAGCACGATGGTGGAAATTTTATCAAGGTCGTCGTAGATATCGCTTTGCAGCGTCCCCGTTACTTCGCTTAGCATCTTCTGATGCAAGAAGTTAACCCTCATCCGGGCTGTTCGTGCAACAAGCGGCGAATCCCGCGTAATCAGTTCCCCCGAGTCAACCAAAATAGCTTTAGCTACACAAAATAGCTCTATATTGGGTGTAAGCGGGTAGACGGCTTCTCCATCAACAGACAGCTCCCTAAGCATCTTCCGGCGCATTGTATTTAGCGCTGACCTATCCTTTGCAACTTCTTGCCCGAACACAATCGCCGCTGAATCAAATTCTAACGGTGGCCCCGTAACATTTGACTGCAGAAAATAGAAAAGCGCTGCCAGTCCGATGTGTAATAACTGCGAAAGCAATTCATTTTTGGTGCCGTCTTGTCCCGTTTCTCCTGCACTCGCAACGGCTTTACGTACCCGTTCCGCCACAAGATACGTGAAGCATTTTTCGCCTTTGATAACAAGTTCGATCTCGGAAGACGAGACTTTGGAAGAATCGAGGTTCAGTAGCTCCTGCGCCAGGGCATTGTGGAGGAGCTGGTCAGTGGTTCGGATGCGGATAGGATCGTGCTTCAATTTTGTGGTCGCATCGTTATATATCGTATTGAAATAGACAGGGGTCGTTGAAGACGATGTTGTTTCTTGCGCCATCTTGATGAACAGTATCAAATCATGCGCTTTTCACTGGGATATAGGAGCATATAATTTTCTAGTTAAATGTTCACGTTAGAAAAGAGGGCGCGACACAAGATTGTCATTCGCTAATCACAAACCTTTCTCAAAAATGAAAGTATGGGTATTTTAAATAATGGAAAAAAGAGTGAAACGAATCGCAATTAGGAAATCTATAAACTCCTGACAGTCACAAACATGCAAAGAATAGCGCTCGTGGTCAAGTTGTAAGACTGCCCCGCGCAGCTTTTTTTTCTCTCTTTCTTATCGTTATCGGCTCCAAACTGGGCTTAGCGCAAACCCCCCTCTCTCCGCAGCGTGATGCATCTGCTTAGGATTTTCATAACTTTCTACTATATCCTTGATCTGTCATCTGTAGAAGAAATTGGATAAGAAAATAAATTTTCTTTCACAATGAGAATGCATATCATTCAAGCCCGCTCAAATCTATTAAATATTGTAAACTCAACCCCTCCAATACTGAAAACAAAAACAAATGAATGGAGACGCTCCTCGCCGATGCACTATATCCTGGTATAAAACAATAGATAGAAAATGAGAAGTAGCTAAATATGAAAGGAAAGATGATAGCTTCATCAAAATTTGTAAAATTACAAATCGGCATTTAAATTCCCCATCGGCTAGTCTTTGCAGCTAATGAACGCTGGACGCGCTTTCTATAGGCCATCCTGAACTGATATCGGCCAATAGTGCCTCCCCCGATAGCGATGAACATCAAGCTTGACCATATACCGGTTGTGATCAAGCCTGCGGGAAACACCTTGATATGTGTTCCTGGGAGGACAAAAACAGATGCAGAGGCAATGATGGGAGAAGCCATGGTGGCGGCTTCCGGTGTAGTTATATTTGTTGCTACGCCATCCGTCTGCGTTAGCTCACCAGCAACATAGGAGAGCATATCTGATGCGAGAGATGTGTTGACAGCGCTACCGTTAGACGTTGCTCCTAGGGTCATGGACGGAATCATGAGAACACGGAGGTCCGATCTAGAGCATCTGTTAGACAAGCGGAAAATTCCAGAAGCAAATTATAAAAGCACTCACTCAGTAAGTTTCGAATACTGGAGACTCTTGGTCAATTGTCCAATATTTTGAAACCCCAGCACAAACTGCCCGGTAGCTGGTGTGTCTGCTGTAATAGAGGTATTGGTCGTCATCATCATTGGAGAAGACAGAGTTGCCTCGGCGATGGAGAATGACATGGAGAAGTCTGATGGTGTCAAGCCCTCAAATGAGCCGCTGGCGGCAGATTTCTGATATAATCGCACATCCGTCTCGAATATGCCAGTGGTGTTGTCCCATGCCGCAATATTGTAGCATGCTACAATGCCGCTAGGATTGACTGCCTCGGTGTAGTTGTTGACAGCGTCAGCACAGGCGGTTGTAGCGCTCTGATTGAATGCCGCTTCGTCGAAAGTTGGTGCAGTAATGTTAGTGTCGGCTCGCGCCAGTAACTGTTTTGATCTCACAGGCAGTATTTCTGTGTTCAAGTATGTATCGTTATAGTCGTTCTTTATATCAAGTAAGAAGTTATGCCGGATTGGTGGCTGGTCAAGTCTTCGTAACTTCAATGGCAAGTCACCATTGCCTTGGAACACGCTGCCTGCGAGGAGTGATGAGCTGTGAAGAAAAAGTGCAAGGAATGCAATAGATTTGTAGGTCGCCATGACTGATATTGAGTATATTGAGCAATGAGTGTGGAAGAGCAGTAAAAGATTTATCTATAACCTGAATGAATGCTTAGAACTTTTGGTGTCAAGTAAGACTATTGACAGAAGTAATTCTATTGCTCTTGGCTGAATTTGAATGCGAACTAGAGGATACTCATCGTCTTATATAAGTCGACTTCTACAGCAGCGCTACGCAGGAGTATCTGTTAGAGGTGCGATGCCTATACATGAAGCACACCAGGGTCAAAGGGACATGATATGGCCGCATTTGAAGATAGTCTGAAGCTAGTCGTCATCAAGAAAGGTGTCATCAGGAGCAGCCAGATTGAAAAGAGACCGTGATTGTTGAGCACCTGTGAGTTCCAGACCGTTGTCTCCGTTCTAATCTATATTAAGAGCACACCTAGTAGTAATGCAAAACCTTTCCAAGACAAGACGGCATATATGTCCGTGTATCATATCGTCTGTGCCTATTGTAAATGATAACAAATGTTCAAGACAATGTGTTTGAAGGAGGAAGCTATTCATGGCACTAGCAGGATTCAATGCAAAATATGAGTCTATGCACCCTTGCGACTTGATACTTTCGTAAGTTTGTGCGGGTCTAGGTTTGGGACAAATCGTTAGAAGTACCTATTAGGCATTATTGAGAAGTATTTAACTATTAGCACGACATCCATATAGGTATCAAGTATAACCTAAGCAGGTTGCACGTAAAAATGGTATCATCTCCTACTAGAGCTAGATACGACACAACTAGATGGCAAATTAAGCTAGGAGGCACGATGTTACCATTGCAACCGGCAAATGTCAGTGGCCAAAAAAATTCTCGATCGAGGCAAAATATGTGTAGATTTATCTGTATAGTTGCTAGGGTCCCGTCCTATGACGTCCCCGGGAAGGGGGTGCGCATGAACCGCCGACAGGGGTTCGGCATCCGTGCTCCAGCTCAAGCTTCTCCAAGAGAGGCGTTTGGTGCCGAGATCGTCTCATCTGGTCTCTCTTCGCGGATCAGAATCCTCTCTGGGTAAAGCTGGGTTGCTTAGTGCGATTAAATCAGCCGCCTGCGTCTTAGTGAGACTCGTTAATGCAGCCTCCTCCCATCCGAAGGGGTTGTGCAAATTTCATGCGAATGCGACGTCACCCCGAAATTCACTCTCATACGTTATCTGTGGGTGTGTGAGTATTAGGGGTCTGAGGCGGGCTGGGGAGCTGTAAGCGAGCCCCAAGCTTAACTTCTTCCCCTGTGACCCTGAGACAACGGATGTTGCAGGGTTGCAGCCTACTACGGATAAAGTCTCAAAACTTGCCTAATTCGGCAATACGTGTTGTTAGCCTCATCAAGATGAAATCAGGTCCGAGGACACGCGCTCAAAGGTTGTGTAGAGATGAATACACAAAAGAGAAAGTTTAAAATAATAGAGTGAAATAAAAAAGAAGGAAATTTATATCCAGTTTACGGGGTCGTTCCGCCTCAGTCCGTAAGCGTGTCAGGATAAAATGCATCCGGAACTAGCGATGTTCGGGTCTCACCTACGGTTTACCGCACTTCCAGCTGATAGGAAAGGGGAAGGAGAGAATCCCGACTGTCAGAAAGACAATTTGGATTAGGTGACACGTCCTTCTTTATACACTATGTAGCGTGTCTGATGCAAGTGTAACGCTTCGAATGTTACAGACATACAATAAAACAGACTCGACATGCGAAGCAAATATGTATACACAACGCGAACGTGAAAAAAAAGTTAACTCAGCAGGGGTATCTGCAAACATGAATAGAAAGAAAGCAGAAAATCACTCGTACTCCAATAATGATACTGTTCAGTGAGATCAAGGGTGGGTAAATCCATGTGCAAAGTATCTTATGCTGTGACGAGAACTGAGCAGCAGCTTGATTCTTGCTCTACCAATCCTGTCCACGGTCCTTCATCAATATCTCGATTGCTTCGTCTTCCGCCACTGGATTCTCGTTTAACTCCTTAATATGCTTTGTTAGCCCCTCGGCAGCTTCATCGACCTGTTCCGCTGTGAAACCGGTACAGGCCATAACAACCCTGCGGTAATTTTCACCAAGAACCACATTCCTGGACTTCAAGTCTTTGATTTCGTCAAGAACGTCTTTGTTCAAATTTTGATATGCTTCCAAGCGGCCTTGCAGGACTTTTGAATTCGGCAATGCCTCCAGGAATTTTCGTTGATTTAGTGACAATTCCGCACTGGCGTCGAATCCTGAAAAGAGTGTGTCAAATTCAGCCACGTCAACGCCGGAATCCTGGTCACTATAGCCAATAGGATATAATTTAGAGAGGTCCAAATCATTGCCGTATTGGCTTTCAAGAAAAGAGGCTAGCTCTTTTGAGTCACGTTCTAAGTTCTTTATCCTTCGGCCCACATTCATTCGGTCAGAAGCTTTGCGTTTTAGGTCATCAAGTTCACTTTGATCAATTTGTCTGGCGCGTGCACTTTCACGTATTTTTGCGTGCCAATGGTCGAATTCTGCCTGCTTTTTGCTCAGGTCCGAGGTCAGGTCTCGGTCAATGCCACCTAATGTCTCCTCAACCAGAGAACCAATTTGTGCAAGCGTGGCTAGGAAGACAAGGATTAGCACGAAGCGGAGCAGCGCAGCTCTAAATGGAACTTACCATTCAGAATCTCCTTCTTTGTTTTGGCCAGCTGGTCAATGAAAGAGTCCCTTTTCTCTCCATCTTGCTGCAGCTGGGAGCTTTCATTAATCATGTCAACACCGGCTCCGTAGTCCGCAGGGCGCAAGCCTGTATGGTTGGGAATCTGGGGATCGGCTCCCACTTCCAACAACTGTGGTACAAGGACTGATCTCGCTCGGCCGGCTATATTTAAAGCTGTGTCGCCTTGATCGTCCCGTAGGTTGACTAGTTCAGAGACGAATCTACCCAGGCTGATGATCTCGCCCTGAGCTTGTTCATTCGAGGTAGTCCCATTCTCGCCATTTGTCATTGGTTTGTCGCTTTCCTGAGCTCCTTGGTTTCGTGCACCATGACGAACAACAAATTCTAGAAGAGCCTCGAGATAATGCTTAGCTGATACATGGCCCCCGCCGCCAGTTGCGGCCATGATTGCGATATGATGAAGGATAGATCGGCCACTGTGATCGACCATGTCAATACTGGGGCCAAGGATTTCGAGCAATCGCGGGAATGTCCGGTAATCAAGATTGTTTCGCGTTCCCACAGCCTTTTGCAGTGCTGTTTCACCAGCGGCATTCAATCGATAGATACTAACACCCTTTTCAACAAGCGCACTGAGCAGAGGAAGCCGGGCGAGCATTGCAGCCCAGTGAAGAGCACTGTTTTGATATTCGTCCAATGGAATTTCAAGATCCTCACCAGATAGCTGGACAATCGCTGGGTGATCGGCAAAGTCCTTCATCCGCTTATCAAGGAAGAGTGTCATGATCAGTTTCATTTTCTGAAATCGGTCTGGATGTGTCGCTGGAGGGAGAGGATCTCTTGCATGAACATCGTCGAGTGCCATCGGATCGTCTATCGGCTGATAGAATGAATCATTAGGCTCTGTAGGTGTAAGCTCATATGTGGACATGGTGCTATTAGCGCCAAAAGAGCGTCCTTGATTTGAGGAGCTCCTAACACGTTTCCGTGGTGGCTCTAGTGCATTCTCCTGGTCAAGAGCAGGATCGTTCCTCCCATTATGAACATTCTGGCTTGCAAATCCACTATCCGAATGTACACTGTACATGCTCGTTTGTGTACCACCGTGCGCATTCAGAGACTCTTGACTGCTCATCTGCTGCGACGCTTGCGACGACTGACGCATAACACTGGGTCTTCTTTTGTTCGGCGATTCAAAACGAGCTCTACTGATCGCGTTAACGGCATTTGCTGCAGTACGGGACATATTCTGAAAGAATGTTGCCTGAGCGGGTTGGCTTATTCCTCGGTTTTCGGCATTGTATAACCGTTTACGCTGAGCAGCCATTGCCTGCTCTTTTGTTGGGGTTTCAAGCGACGTGCGCCTTGAGTTTCCATCATCCATATCGTATTCCAGCAGGGGCCTTAGCAATTCCTCGACGTGATACTCACGGCAAAGTTCGACCCCTCGTTGATAGTTCACCCACGTGCCCTGATATTTGCCATAACCACCTTGCACCTTCTCATGCTCTCCAGCGGCGATTTCTTTTTCCAAAGTCTTCGTGCGTTTAGCTTTGAGGACACCGGCCACTTTCAGGATTTGCGTAGCATTTAACCATGAATCGGACCGGCGTTTCATAACAGCGACACCGTTAACCTCCATTTCATACACGGAAACATTCGAGTAAACAGCCTTGAATTTGGGTAGAAAGTGGTTAGTCAATTCAATATTCCATGGGATTATCCAGCAGTAAATAAAGAGCGCAATCATTTGAGGCGGCTGTGAAGCTTGTCTGAAGTCCTCGAGTACATACCCGGTAGATTTGAGGTTTGTAGGTCTCTTGATAGGGAGCCATTGTCCCATATCCATTCGAGCGTTCGTAGCCCGAGAAGCCGTTTGGCATTGGCGGATGTGAACCCCCATTCGCGGAACTATAAGACATGGCTGACTGTTGCGATCCTCGGGCAGGTGGTGTGGGCGTGGGAGTGGAAGCAACGGATTGCGGGTGGTTAAATGACCCCATATGCGATTGGGACATGGGCAAACCGTTAGCCGATCCTATGCTGGATTGGGAGTATGACATGGCCATGCTCGGTCGTTGGCGGTGATTGCTAGTAGTCATAGCGCCGAAAGAACAGACGTTGTAGACTCGAAACTCAAGCGAGGAGGAGCATCAAGGCGAGGGTTTCTTCAAAGGTCTTTTGTTTCTCTTTATATATTTTCTTCTCTGAGAACCGAAGTGATCACGATTCAGTTTTCGTCGATCGTCCAGATACTCATGGCCACATGAGAATTGAAATAGAAAGGAAAGGCTCACTTACAAAGTCTGTATGTGCAATGCGCGGGCAAGGGCGGGCGTGATCCGACAGCTCATGGAAGGGGAATTGTCCGTTTGATGCAGGGAGAGGGAGCAGTGCAGTTCAGCTCAGGTCCGAGGTATCCTCAAGCAAAGCAAGACAATACTGCACAGTGGTGAATGAAGGGTTGAGTGATCGATTGATTGATTCTGCTCAGCACCAGAAGAATTGTGGGGGCAGGCAGGCAGGAGCGAAGGGAAGCGGAAGTGTGAGGACGATGCGTGTCGAGGAAGTCGCGGGGCGGCGGGCTTTTTCGCGTTTTGGGTCTGGCTGCGACGCGTGACACACTAAAAACTACTCTTGCCTGTTCGGGCCAGCCGCTCCTCTGGGTTAGCGCCCGTTTTGCTGAGCTTTGGCCTCTTGAGGTTTGAGCCTCGATATTCAGGCATTCCACATTGCTTCTTTCTGCGTCTTGCGCTTGCCATGGGTTGATAACTTCAAGTGGTCGTTCCCATTATGCTGAAGCCACCTCTTGCATGCCATCACGAACCTGATGGCCCCGAATCAGATCGTCGTCTCGCCCGACACATGGCGCCACCTGCTCCGCGCAACGCTCCGCCAGTGCTCATATTTGCCAGACCCCGTTGCTAGAAAATGCATGCACGATTACGTCCTCCAGCGCTTCCGCCGTTACCGCAATGATGATGCGTCGCCCTCTGGAAAGCCCAGGACGAAAAAATCCCCGACAACTCACGAATCCGTCTCGCCATCGAGGCAACTGCACCTGAAGAGAAAAGCCAAAAACTTTCTCTCGTTGCTGACTCGCGCCAACGACAACGACAGGTCCACTCTCGAAAGGGTCCTGATGCTGGCATATGGACGCATCGGCGTCAAGAAACATAAGTTGATGTCTCGGTTACTCAATTTCAACAATGTCCAAGAGGGAACAGTTTTGGACTCGAGCGCCGATATCGAGAAGGCCATGGAAAAGGCTTCAAACCTGGATTTCTCTAGCAAGGATTGGAAGCTGCCTGACGAGCTCATGGAACTGCTGAAAGCGCAAAAGAATACTTCATTTGGACGAGGTGCGCTCAAGGATCGGTTTAAGATTACTCGTACCTCAATTGAGCTTAAGGATAGCTGGGGAAGACCAATTGGCGAGAAACGAAGCAAGAATGCTAGAAGGCGATTTTTCCACATGTCACTGCGTGCAGCTCTGCCACCTCTTGATCCAACTGAGTTGGAAACCCTGCATGGCTTACTATACGGAACTACGCCATGGAAGCCACCAGTTCGACGAACGAAAATACCTCCACCCTCTGATGGAATTTCGGCCCTCGAAACTTTCCTGGCGAAAGCAACCTTCAGAGGCGTTAAACGCTTCCACGAGACCAGGCAGTGTCAGTTCACAAGAAGCCATATGCGCCCTAAATGGGAAGAGATATACAATATGATACCCCAAAGGCAAATAACTGCCGCAGGAGACGTGAAGTATACCTTTCCAAACGAATGGCGGAGGCGACCCCTGATACTGTCGGTGAACGAAAAAGACTCTCGAGGTCTCTTCGACGATGTGAATAGTACCCAGCCGCGGCTATTCAAAACATGATCCATCTAGGATACCCTGATAGCGTTCTTCCTTCTCGATGCGAAACATTGCCTACCTTGTAGTTGAGTAGAAGAAGCAACACCGATATTTGTATATTAGTATATATATGTATAATATATAGACTCTATTCATGAACATTGCCGCGGCCTTTTTTGTTTACAGGCCCTGGTTACTGAGGGGTCCTACTTTGATATCGCCTTGGCTCATCTGCTTCTCAAACTCCCTGCGTATCTTCTCTTCCTTCTTTCTCTTCTTGTATTCACCCTGGAACCGAGCTTTGGTCCCAAAGCGAAGTTTTGTGAGCATATCTGCTGCCTGGCCTTTGTTCACTTCTCGCGGAGTAATGATCCGATCTCGAATCTTCCTGCTATTCAACAGTTTTAGCTGACTCTGCGTCGCAGGCGCCTGGCGCCATTTTTCTGTTGTCCTAATCATGAATTCCTGGAAATGGCCGCCAGCAAATGTGTCGGCACCATGTACAGCCTGCTCAAGATCTGGTGCTCGGGCAATAATCCTAGGTTTGGTATGCACCAATTTGTCCTTTATGTCATCGTGGAATTTTTGTACATAATCAACAACCCACGGTCCATCCTTTTCGTGATCGCTTTTCTCGATCGTGATCCAACCTGATTTGTCCGTGAGAACATATCGGTTTTCGTCAACGCGTACCCATGCATAACGGCTGATTGAGCGAATATGATGATCAACGCGCTCATCGTGAAGAAGATCGAATATGCTATCGTATGTCGTGAACGTGACATCAATATTGTCATTTCTCGGAGTGCTGATATCACTGGCACCGTATATAGATGAGCGAGATAGTCCTGCATCTTTTTGCTTCATAATATCCTGTGCGCTTTTGTTATCAAGGATTTCGTTGGGATCAAGACCAAATAATGTCGGCGTAGACATTATACCGGTATCCAGACTGGATACCATGTCGATGATATGGCAGTTCTCCTTCCCGGGATATAACCGTAGGCCTCGTCCTACCATTTGAATCAAAAGACTTTTTGACCTAGTAGGACGTGCGAGAACAACGCAATCAACGTTTGGAATGTCGGTTCCTTCGGTGAAGAGCCCACAATTCAGAAGAACAGGGAATTCTCTTTTCTTAAAAGCCTCTAGCTCTTCATTCCTCGTCTGTCTCGCTGTGGTCGCAGTGATATAGCGTGCGTCGATGCCGTTTTCCCGAAATACGCTAGTAAGTTGTCTTACATGTTCGGTATCAACACAAAAAACAAGGGTCGATTGCCGGTCACCAGCATTGGTGAGCCAGGACTTGACGGTAATATCATTCACGGTGGCAACATTGACAGCCTCAGACAGAGCCTTTGTCGCAAAATCGCCCGAGGAATCCTTTGCCACGCGGGACAGATCAACATTCGTCTTGACCGTGGTGAACACAGCATCCGCGAGCCAATTCTCACCAATCATGTCAATGTAATCTTTATGATAGACGATATGGTCAATAGCGGAGCCTAATTTCAAGCCATCGAACCTGAAGAATGTCGCAGATACTCCGACGAGCGCCGGCGCGTTGTTCGAAGGTTCAGCTAGATTAAAATATTCGAGAACTTCGCGGTATTGGGAGGCAACAATATGATGAGCCTCATCAACTAATACGAGTTTGAACAGGCTGGGGTCAAACTTTTCGATTCGATCTTTTGATGCTAGGCTCCGTATTGAAGCTACCGTTATATCGGCAACTCCAGATGCCCTGGTCGCGCCCATCTCAATGTCAACCGACTTTTCTGGATACGCGAGCCGGCAGTGATACGCTGCCTGCTCGACAAGCTCTTTTCGGTGTGCGATAATGAGGGTTTGGTTTGCTCGGCCAATTCGGGGAGGAATACGATCGATCAGTTGGGTAAAAATAACCTAGGACGTGCTCGGTCAGCTCTGTAGAGTTTTGGCAGTCGAAGCTATGGAAATAAACTTACTGTCTTGCCCGAGCCAGTAGCGAGAGATAATCCCAGTCGATTATGTCCTTCACGTAAATGACTCAATACAGATTGAATGCTTTCTTCTTGATAGTCACGGAGCTGTATCCTCGGAGGAGTAGCATCCTGAGCACTTGTTGAAAAAATTCGGGTTGTGATGGGCGATACTCGCGCATTTCTCGGGATGTGGAAAAAACCATCCCACGCCCGTGGCCTTACATGGGTCCGAAATGCCAGGAATTTTCCGCTTCGCCGTAGAAGAAGCTCCATGTGCATTGCATTTTGTCAGATGTTTTGCGGAGTGGGTAGCTACTTCGCGACTGAAGTCGCGGCGGACAGACAAACAGCGCAAACTCTTATCTTATCGCGATGATTTTCTTCCAGCTTTAAGGTTCAGAATTCATCCTCACCAGTCGTAGAAGATATTGCGTCTCATTCAGGAAAAGAAGGCGTCCAATACAGTTGTTAAGGACAGCCCTCTCCTTGAAATCCTAACATGGCAACGCTTTAAAGCTTGGTGGAACTATACCTGATTCTTGAAATTTGGATCCCAAGAGATAAGGAGACCTTAAACCAAATCACAGCTGACAACTCTGGGAATTAACATGGCAATTGCTTGAACCTGAGATACCTACAGACGAGCCACGCATATAAGATAGAATACTGAGAGAATTCAGAAACCAAAAATTAATCTAACACAGACACTTGTAATACAGGACATGATAATGGAACGTTTGTGAAGATAAAGCGAGTAGACTCCTCCTGAGTTGCGCCTGCCCAATAGAATATCACTCCCATAGATCCTGATCCCCTCAACCTCTATCGAGGAAACATATCGTATTCACTTCTGCTTACCTCTGTTGGTTCTAGGTCTCTTTTTGACACCCCTTCAGTATAGCTCCTGAATATTTGTACAGCACATGGAAATGATACGCGAAAACAGTAATAGAGGAGGAACAATAGGACTCAAAAGACAAGGTGCCCCCAAAGCACCACCAGATTAGAGCCATAAGGAAAGAGACAAATAGAGAATACTAAAAATGAAATAAATCAATAGAGCATTAAAGCTCGAGACTCTTGTAGTCTGACCCAGGTTGAGCACTCAATGGTTGAATGGTGCTACTCACGTCACCTTGGACCTGGCTGAAATGGTAACGCGAATTCATTCCAGCGGAAGCAGCATCATGGATGACACGAGTAGTGTCTTCGCCTGGCCCTTGCAAGCTTACTTGCTGTAGGGCATCTTGCACTTCTCTAACTCTCTTCTTGAATGCCATTCGGTCAAGGAAAAGTTGTTGTCGTGTGTGCTCCAATTCTCGTCGTTCGGCTGCGATGATCTCTTCCATCTCATTAAATTGGGCCAATTTGATCTCGAACTTTTGCAGCGTGACATTGACCGCAGCGGACACTAGTCGTGTCATTTCTCGCTCTTCATGAGAAGCAAGTGCACCTGCACGAGCTGCAGAAGAGGCAAGGGCAACTGTTGCGAGAGTTTCACGCTTCTCGTTTGTGCCAGTTGTTCGCTCTCCTTCACGAGCAGTATCAATATCCATCGAGTCTTCGGCTTTGAGCTCTTGGACCTCTTTGCCCTTGCCCTTCTCCGCTGAAGAAGAATCCTTATTCAGCTGGTCTCTGAGCTCTTTCCGAATTTGCTCCACGGAGCGACCTGCAGCCGCGGCAGCAACGGACGGCTCAGCTAGCTGAGCAAGGAAAGCAACGACAGAGAGAACAGGGTTATCGAGTTGACTGATCGGATCGCGACCTTGTAGCGCGCGTATTGTGGCATCGTTTGATCCGTCAACTTCCTCAACATACTTATCCTCAATCTCCAACTGCAAGAATTTCACAACACATTCTTCCCTAGTTCTTGTGCCTACATGAGAGGCGATCTGTTCCCAGTTGTCATCGAAATTTTCAATTCCCTCAAGAAGCAGGACAAGCTCAGCGTCAGACCATGCGGCGTCCTTGTCTGAGATTCTAGAGTAGTCTTCTTCCTCTAGTCGTATAAAGTCAGCCGCAGTGTGGCTGGCGGGCAGTCGACCTTCGAGGAAGCAGTTTGGACAGACGTCATATTTGTTGTCAGGAGCATTGGGGGTGGTTGAGACGGGAGCCGATTTCGTGTAGTGGAACCGTAAACGAGTGCAGTCAATACCGCAAGACCAACAATTGAAGACTTTCCGAGGCTCTTTGATGGCACTCTCCATTGCCTTGTTCGCCAATTCAGATGATGTGCCGTTTGCAGCAGGAGTGTCTCCATTTGTCTGCTTCTCCTTGTCTTCGGCGGCAGGAGTGATCTCTTTGCCCTTGTCATCATAGATATTGCGTCGGATTTCAAGGTTTAAATCTGCCTTGACAGGTGTTCCCGAAGCGGCACGGTCAGTAGCTGCCAACTGTTTGCCAGGAGTTACAATGTGATTAGGTCCGGGCTGGAAGGGGTGGAGACCCCGCGGGGTGTCTGCAACAACTCGGAAGTGACCAGTGAAGGGTGGCCCGATATTCGACGGTCGTGTTTGCGGATCAACCTACATCTGTTAATATCGCACCTCGAATCGATTATGGACATGATGAAACCAACCTGGTAATTAATAAGGCCCCATTGTTCAAGGAAAGAGTGGACTCTCATAATAGCGCAGACATCTCCGGCCAGATTGCGGCGGCATGCCGTCACAGTTAAATATTCTATAGGATTCAGACGATAGGTATTGATCATAAAATCCCTGTAGTCCTTGTAGACTGCAGGGGTTTTACTCCTATTGCGACCGTTGAAGAATTCGCCCATGGCTTTCTTTTCGATAGGGTGGATTTGGTGCATGTCAAACCAGCTCGAATAACTGGGTAAGATGATGGCATGCGTCTGAGCAACAAGATGATTGCGAGCTGATGCTTCCAGTGTCGACTTTTCCTGTACAGATTGATCGTCGGCGACAGCATCGACACCCTGAACGCCTTCCGTGCCGTCGTCAGGCCCGGTTTCTTTTTTCGCTTCCGTCTCAGTACCGCCCATCTCTTCGTCTTCGGGTTCGGCATCATTATCCTGCGGCCTCGGAGATGCAGGAGCATCCAAAGGGTTATCAGAAACTCCCTCGGTAGTTTTTACTGGAGAATCCTGGTGTGATTCAGGTGCTACAGAGGCAAGAAGCATTCCAAGTCAGTGATAGTTTCCGTTGCGAAACTTGACAGGAGAACCTTACCAGACGGTTGAGCCGACTCAACATTTTCTTGAACAGGCTCAGAAGCCTTATGCTCCTCGCCAAGTCCGCTGGGAAGATTCTGCGTCTCGTCCATGGTGGCGGGTGTGATGGATAGATGTCTGGTGAAAGCGTGTCGATCGTAACAGGCAAAGAAAGCTCCTCCTTCAAGCCAGGCGCAAGTGCACGCAGCGCGTCGTGAGGATGCCGGCTAGTGCAAAATATCGCCTGACTGTGTTGGCGAAAACTCGAAATGATAACGAATGCTCACAGTCCAATGTCTCGAGCGAGGGTGGGCTGGCCGGTTGATAGCAGCTGGGTTGGTCGCGAACACGAACGGGGAGGCTGCGACGGGCCATTCCCAAAATCTCGCGCGGCAAGAGGCGCCAAGCCTACTGCCTGAGGCACCAACCACAGATAGCCCGTGCGCCACACTGATGGGTCTCCGCCACACCAGCCACACACCATCTATTTACCAGTGTATACGGAGTACCTGCACTCTCTTGACAGGCGTTATAGCTTTAGTGAAGTTTACTCCCGTAGAATAGGTGCCATTCAATCTGCATTCAGCAATGGATATCCTTTTCCTTCGGTACCTAGAATACTCACATCACAGATATTGTGGAAGCCATTAATCTGGCTCGAGCCGTCTTCTGTACGAATCTACTAGTCTACGAAGTGTCTGTTGCTGTAAACGTTTTGAACAAGACTTGATGCCCGCTTTTTTCTCGTCAATCGTTTCCATAAATTCCTAAATCCGTACTCTGGTTGTTGCAGATGTAGTCCGCCATCTTACTCTCTTAGTACATTGTCCATTTCAGGCCTAGCGCCGTCGCGCTCAACGCGTTCTCCGCGTCACGCCGCTGTTGCCGTCTGCGAACTAAAGCCTTGGACACGATCAAAGGCTCGCAGGTAGCAAACGACAACAAATATTTGAAGTGTGATTTCACGGACCGATTGATCTCATCACCGTCTTTAATTGATGGCGGATGATTTCCTCTCGTCCGAATTCGACCCAGCATTATATCTCCATTCCGACGCCCCAGACACTATACTCCAATCCGAGCCAGAACTAGATTCGTTTGCTGACGACAACGAGGCACTCCAACAGCGGCGAGTGGAAGTTGCTGAAGAAAATCGGCGTAAGGGGGTTGTCATTCAGCATCGGTCCTGGAAGCTATCAGATGTGTTTCGAAGTGACGACGACATACAGCCATGTACGTGTGCTAATCTACTCGTTTAGGTCTAGGATGTTCCCATGATTCCATTAACACAATCCTAGTGACCCCAACTAAGTCTTTAAATTACCCTCAACCCAATAAAGGGATTTCCATTGAGAACTTCCTGCCTTCCACGCCTCCGACAACAATGATGCCATTGTTATCCGTACAGTCAGCGCCCACACCTAGCCCCTCGTCGACAGAACTGCGAAAGAGAAAGTTGGAGACACCCCTGCCAGATGATGGTTTCAAACGGCAAAGGGTTACCGTGGAAGAAGCTGAGGATGGAAACAAGGGCGCATTGAGCACATTGAACGGGACAATCTCGAGCAGCGAGGGGCATAGTCAGCCACGGGTGATTGGCGGTTTCGTCTACGACGACGACCAAGACGAAGAAGACGATGATAATTACGATGCGGTGGCCGACCTACAAGGCTCGTTTCTGACGGTGGACACTGGAACAGAAACCGAAGTGTCATTTCCAGAAAATGCATCCACGCAGAAGATCCGGGGACCTTTCATTGAAGATGACGAAGATGAAGGTGCAATGGATATTTTGGAGGATACATCCACGAGCAATGACGCAAGTCTTCTCCAAATGATGTCTAAGCCAGCTGCAAGTGAGACCTCGCAACCAGAAGCATTATCGACAGACATCTCAGACACTTCTATGGGGTCCGGTACTGGAGCCCTCCCAGCGCATACGACCTTTACACGACAGAAACCTGTCACCATTAGAACTTGCTTGGGCAAGACACATAGAGTTCGTTCACGACAACCTACAAGTACTCTGTCCTACGAGAGAATTATTGCGAGCCGCTCAGAGACAACCGCTGGAAAGGCTCAACGCAGCTATTACGGAATTGAAATCCATAAATTATTAGATGCTGCTGCTAATGAAGCGAAGGAAATTAAAAGTCGCCAACAAGAAACGGAACCAGTTCGCGTTGAGCATTCAATCGAAGTATCAACAACCGGAAAGTCCAAGAAACAGCATTCCAACCCTATGTGGACCGAAAAATATCGAGCTCGAAGATTTGTAGACCTCATTGGGGACGAGCGGACCCATAGATCAATCTTGCGATGGTTCAAGGGATGGGACCCTATTGTCTTTCCGGGCCTTGCAAAGTCAAAGTCGACGAAAAAGGATGGCGATGAGGATGAACGAACACACAGGAAAATTCTCATGTTAACTGGCCCTCCAGGTCTGGGTAAGACTACAGTAGCCCACGTCTGCGCACAACAGGCTGGGTATGAAGTCATGGAGATCAACGCCAGCGATGAACGCAGTAGAGACGTCGTCAAGGGTCGTATTAGAGATGCGGTTGGGACAGAGAACGTGAAGAGCGCTAGCGTGAATTCTAACTCGAAAAAGACTAGCAAATCTGCTCGTCCCGTTTGTGTGGTCGTTGATGAAGTTGATGGCGTTGTTGGAGGCTCTGGATCGGGTGGTGAAGGTGGTTTTATCAAAGCTCTTATCGAACTAGTGATGACAGATCAAAAAAACGCCGTCAAGTCTAATGAGAGCGGGAGCTTTAAGGGCAGAAAAAGAAAGGGCGATAATTTCCGTCTATTGCGGCCTATCATCCTCATTTGCAACGACGCTTATCATTCGAGTTTACGACCACTTCGCACATCTAATATTGCTGAAGTGATTCATGTTCGGCATGTGCCAATGGAGAATGTCATTCAACGCCTGAAGATGATCCTGACCAAAGAAGATATCCAATATGATGCTGATGGCGTGAGAAGGCTATGCGAAGCGTCATGGGGTCTGAGTGCTAAGAAAGACCGCACCGAGAAGCATCGAGGTGTTGGTGAGGGTGACATACGAAGTGTTTTAGTCTCAGCGGAGTGGGTAGCACGTAAGCTGCGTGCTGTCTCAGCCAAACCCCCTCGATTAACCCGATCCTGGTTAGAGGAGAACATCTTCAAAGATGCTCAATCGAATGGATACTCTAGGGGTCTCGGAAGAAGCGGTGTTCGAGAAATCACAGATCGTGTTTTCATTGAAGGTGCAGGTTTCCCGGCGGCACTTGTTGGCGCTGATTCTTTCATCGACCGATTCGACGCCGAAAACACTAAAACTCCAGTGAGAGTTGCAGAGTTGCGCAGGCGACATGCAGCCTCCAAGTTGCGCGAAATGATTGATGCAAGTGGCGAGTATGACCGGTGTATCACTGAATGTTTTGTTGAATACCCCACAAGAAGTTTCCAAGATGACACGTTCCTATCTAAACCGAACTCAGCGTACGATTGGCTTGGGTTCCACGACATGATTTCGTCGAAAGTATTTTCAAACCAGGACTGGGAGTTGAACCCGTACTTGAGCCAGTCAATACTCGCCTTCCACCATTTATTTGCCGGTGCTGTTCCCTCTTCTAACAAGAACGACTTGGACGATGATAATGCTGAAGAAGAACATCCATTTTCTGGACCACGGGCAGATTTTGCAGCATTTGAAGCGCTCAAGCAGAATAAATCAACTCTTGTTGGATTCCAGTCAACATTTTCCGCGCCATTGACACGATTATTTCGCTCGGTCGACTGTGTGGCTACTGATCTAGTGCCAAATCTCGTGCGCATGCTATCACCAGATGTGAAACCAGTTGTTGTTCGAGGCAGCGATCAAACCAATGTCGCTAGTGTGAGAAAAGAGAGCGAGAAAGCACTTGTTCGTGCTGCGGTGAAGGTTATGAGTGGGCTAGGGGTTACTTTTGAAAGAGTGCGTGTGGGAAATGAAGGTACTCACTCCGGGTGGGTGTATAGAATGGAGCCGTAAGTCTGTCCTTTTCCCACTATCTCCAAACGAGACAAATCTAACTAAATGATGAAAGACCAATTGATACACTGGTTGGCTTCTCAAAAACAAAGGGTACCATCCTTGACAATGGTAGCTCTGTACCCGTCCGCTACGCCGTCCGACAGGTCCTCGATCAAGAGTACCGCAAAGAGACATTGCGCAAACAAGGGGATGCATCGAAAACCATGATGAGACTGCCATCCGGTACCAAATCGAAAGGCAAGAATGCGCAGGACGTGAACGATGACCATAACAAGGAGAATGATCAGGCCAAGTCCGGATCAGCTGGTGCAGATGCAGGCTTTCAAAGAGACTTCTTTGGCAGAATCATTCGCAATAATGAAAGTCCAACTGCATCCACAACCGGTAACCATGGGCGCCAGCATAAAAGAAAACCAAGCGGGCACGAACATGACCGCAAGGTGTGGGTTACGTTCCACGAAGGATTCTCTAATGCAGTACGCAAGCCTGTGTCGATGGCCGAATTGCTATCCGAACTGTAGAAATCTCTTCTACTCATAAATCAAATAATGTCTGGAATATATGAATTATGACTTGTACCTAGCCATTTCCGCAATGACCCTGCTAGATAAGGAATACTAAGACAGGTAGAGTAGCATGACCAAGGATGTAGAAGACAGCTATATGTTTACCAAAGCCTGGTTGAGGTTCACGATACCTAATCTCGCCAAGAAAGTCTTCCAATGACATTTTGGAGTGATAACTTTGACATATTTGTCAGATGAAGTGAACATTTCAAACGACTTTATTCACACTAATGTGAAAGGATGAATTCCCAAATACTTTTATTCCTATTCTGCGAGTTCTTTACATGTTTTGAATATCCATCGATTCGTAGAAATATGGAAGCAGTGATCATAGACAAAGGCCCAAATTTTTACTTCAACACTATTTCAAATTGAGTAGAATAGAGAAGATACACAAGAAGGAAAGGCCGGTCTCTTTGTTCATGCAGAGCCGCTCTCAGTATTAGAAATCGTTTCATCAACGACTGTACTGTCTTGACCATAGACAACGTAAAAGTCAATAGAATTAGTAGGGGGTCCGTATTCGAACCAAGTGGCGCTGATGTAATATTCGGAGTAATCTCCAAATCCATCTGTCGGATTTATAACAGCCTTTAGCCATTCCTCTTTCTCAGCTGTCGTTGCAGAGCCTCCAGAAGAAAGCTGAGTACCTGTCTCGCCAATAGCAAACGGAATACCATACCCTGCAGCATAAGTATCATAGAAACTTCCATAAGCAGTTGCAAAATCAGGAAGCCCCTCATCGGCATTGGGATAGTAGTCCATGCCAACAATATCGACGTAGTCTTTGCCAGGCCACCATGGCGCAACAGGTTCCGATGTAGTGTCATCGTTGGGGGACCAGAACATGAAGATCTTGTCGTTGCCAGAAACTGCATTATACATGTTTTCCCAAGCAGTGAAATATTCATCATAGTTGACTAAAGAGTGTTAGATGCACACTTGCCTAACGAAAACCTGGAGTTGACTTACGGCCACCAGGATATATGTTAACTGAAGGCTGAGCATAGTAATTCACTTCATGCGCAAAACGGAGCCACACAGTCACTCCTTGACTTGTAAAGGTATCTTCAAAATACGATGCCACAGACTCGCAAAGCCCTGTGGTGATATCTGTCCAATCTACTGCTGGCATGAGAGATGCGATAAGGACAGCCCCGGAAGAAACGATGTCGTCCACATTATACTGATCATTACCATCATAAGATCCACTGTCGACGTTGGATGAAGTGATCTGGGAGTACACGTTGTACCTTGAGTGTCCACATTTTAGTTTCACGGGTTGTCTTGAGCATCGTTACGCAATTCCCCAGCGAGTCCACTTTGTGAGTTTACTTACGTGGCGCCCTTTTGCCCAGTCGCTTCGTTCAAAGCCGCGAGGGTTACCTGTGGATCATAATTTGGTGCCCACCCCAGGTAGATGCTATCATAGCTGATCATTGAGGTGGCAGCGATTCCATACTCAACAGCGAGCGTATTCTCCAACTGTTGGCTCTTATTAACAGGCAATCATTTTTGAACAATGAAAAGAACATACTCTTTTATATGGAGTAGCATAGGCCCCAATGATGAGGGTAAACAAGGAAACGGCTTCTGTTAAGCGGAGAGCCATTCTGCGTTGGCGAAAAGAAACTTAGTAGTTGAATTGATTGTTTTGGAACTTGAATTCTTTTACTTGTATTTGAAAAATTATGCCTTGATATCACAGTTTCGGTCAGGAACAACGCCGGTATTTAAGCCTTTCCCCATTCTCCTTATATTGAGTATTCTACCATTTCCTAGACTTCATGTGCCGGAATGTTACATTGGCGGTCGGCAATAAAATGCCAACCTATCTAGATCCCATGCAAGTGAAATGTTACTATTGTCCATTGGGAATCACAATACATGGAGTGTAGAAACGGGACTATGTATTAAGTGGTAACTTAATCAGCTATTCTTGATGAGCATCTACTCTCTCTGCGATCCCTGTAGAGAAGTTCAAGAAATGATCACCAGGGCTCATTGCCGTGCTACCTCGCATCCGCTCTTCTTCATACTGACAAATTTGATTATAGCTACTAGTGGCGTTTCAAAATTGAGCGGCGTTTGGCTCCTTGTGAAGGATAATCCAATCGGTTGCATCAAAATGACCAAATTAAAGTTCAAAACACCGCCTTTATAGCAAACCGCCCCAAATACGAAGTACCGATCAAGGAGGCTAACACGCTATTTCATAATTCCGGATGGATTTTCCGCCCTAGGGTCACAACAGCAGGTGCCCTAATGCGGCATTACTAAAGGTCGCATTGCGGATAGATCCTAATCACCAGGCCATGTGAAGAATCAGACTGTTTAGTCCGTAGATATATCCATAAAAATAACTTCTAGAGCCCTAGGCAGGCCGTTTTCCCCTCACCGAGAAACCTTGGATAACTATTCAATCTGGGGCTTAGCAAATTGGGACGAGGAAATTGTTGGGGTGCTTGAGGTCTTTAGGGTTCTCGATTTGAGAATAAATACGCATGTTTCTACCTCATATGTATGCTCGTCATCAACCGTTATCAACCCAATTATTAGCTACTTTTTTCACCATGAAATCTATACTTGTGACCGCTTTGCTCATACCAGTCTTGGTAGCTGGAGCAAGTTTGCCCCGCAAGTGTAAGAAAGCTAAATCCCAAGACTAAACCATGATGTTAATTGACTTTAGTTGGTAACTATGGCCTCTCGCCGCATGGTCTTGAGACAAATGGTGTTGCTGTCGGGTGGTTGCCCTCTGATGGCAACAAAAGCGAGGGTGTGTCGTCGCCAAGGTATACCATGAAAGAGATCAATGGCAGATTAGGAGCTATTTCCAGCACATATGGAATGTATTCGCATATTACATCCCAGACTTACAATGGCTACGAATTTCTCGAAGAGTTCGATGATATTGTCAGTTCAGGCTCTGTCTTCGTTGCGTCTGTGATGCCTGTGCTTGACGCTGGCTTCACGGCTATCACGCCAGACGTCGCTTCTCAGATTGCAGCTGTTGTGAAGAAGTTCACCGATGAAGGAGTATTCGTCTGGCTGCGGTATGGCTTTGAGATGAATTGGTATGTTAACCCGGTAAGTCAGCAGGCCTCAAGACCCTCCAATGACGTTTCTCTAACCTGATGCTGAGGCTGCCGAACCCCGATATTATGGAACCTCAGCTCAGTTTATTGCATCTTTCCAACGCGTTGCTGAGGCTGTATCGGACAACAAGATGGTTTCTATGTTTTGGTCACCAAATAACTTAGGTGGCGATCCTGCTTCATCTCTGGATGAATGGTACCCGGGAGACGACGTGGTGGATCTTGTGGGCATCGACTGTTACCCGCAGTCGTCTAACCAAACATTTGAATGGTGCTATAAGGATTTCTATGACCGCTTTTCCACAGGCAAAAACAAGCCTTTCGCTATAGGAGAGACCGGGGCTTTCGGCGATCTCAAAGAGACATGGCTGCAATCGCTTCTTAGTCAATCCGAACAATACTATTCAAGTTATATCTCAGTGGCTTGGTTTGAATACAATAAGGGAGTTGACTATAGGGTTGTCATGGGCAATGATACAACACTAGAGGAGACAAAGGAGGTCCTTGGCTTGTGTTGAAAAAAGGATGATCTGGTGAATTTCTTCAACACTGTGGCTACAAGTTGAAGACAACAGCATCTATACACCATGTGCCAGGATTTTAACTATCAAATAGCAATACTGTAAAAATTTAGAGTTCTGCTCATAAAATATCATGTATTTACATTGCTTTCTCCAGACTAGTCAAAGGGAGTGCTGAACTGCCTGCTATTCTGACCAAAATACCATTGACACATTTGTTAGGGAGCCATATTTAGTCATGAAACATTTACATGGATTTTGCGGTTTTCCGGAACGTGGTTTGAATTATTACCAGCAGAACCTATAACCAAGGCAACGTCCAAGCCGAGCTTCCAAAGTTATCCAGGCCAAGGAATAGGGACTGGTCCAATTCGGTGAGTTGATCAGTATCGAAAAAGTTCCAGAAAGCATCATCAAAGGAAAACAAGTTGGAACTATCCGCAGCAGGGCTAACTTTTGTGCCTTGTGCTTCGTAAATAAAGCAGATGAGTTCTCGACTCTGTGCTGCCCCGGGAGCCCAGACTGCCATGTCATTCAACATGTTTACTGTCTGCTGAATAGTGCTATCCCACCCGGGTCTCCCAGGGCTGTCAGGCTCTGAAATTACCCCTAGCAAGATTACAAGACAAGCTTGGAAAAGATACCAGGAACCATGCCAGGCTGATATTTGATTCGGAAACCATTCCAGTGCAATCGACTCTATCATCTCCTTCGCAATAGAACGACAGGTAGTTACTAGAGACATCTCATTTTCACCCGAATCCTGTTGATCTTGAGAAGATATTTGGAGTGCTCGAGTCAAGAGATAAGGCCGGTACATAGTAAGACGCAGTGTCAGGAATCGCAGTCGCAGTACAAACCGAGCTGCACGAAACCGAGCAGGACAGTCTTCAATTTTGTTAAAGAAGTCCGGCAGAGACGAATGCCAGCTCAAAAGCTCCGAATCAAACTTCTCAATTTCAATAGTGGAAATTAATGGAGGTTGCACAAGACGATCTTGGATCCGAGTGGCAATTTTGCAGAACGATTCTCCAGCATGCATTGAGGCGTTCATCATTGATTCACAAAGCTCTGGCTCCTGAAGAAAGATTATTGTCAGACTAAATAAATGTCATCTAGAGATCTGGGGTAAAACCTACCAAACTTCTCGGCGACAAGCACGCCGTGGTGACTGACTCGCACCAAAAACTGGGTCGACCCAGTGTGGCAGATCCCCAAGTGTCCAGGCAGAAGAGTGACGACCAAGTCCTTGCTCGCGTGTGTATCATGTTGATATCGTCTTGAGTACGACCGGTAGTGTCACCAGATTGGACAGGGGCGCGGTGAAGCCCAATTGCAACAGCAATCCTTACCGTGGCTCCAAGTATTGCGTTTGCCATATTTGGTTTGTGGATATAGTGCAGGTAATAGCCACCAAGGATGGCCAGAGCCTGTACTGTATAGATATGTCCTGTGCCTAAGCTGCGAAAATTCAAGTGTTCTGATGCACGCTTGTAGTACACGCTATGCCCGTCTTGATCTGCCATGGCTGAAGCAACATACCCCATCGCAAGGATCATGTTTACTAACGAAAGCCAGGGGCCTCGATTGTGTTCCTCCGTTCCTTGCTCGGCATAGCGCCTGCGGAAGTCAGACTCGTCGACCATGGGCGTAATGCCATGTATATGCGAGAAATAGGCGTCGATTAAATGGTGCTCATCAACACCAGTCTCCGAGTTCACCGACGGAGACTCCGATGCTTGATGAAATACCTGTGGTTGGGCAGACCTCTTGGAGATCGAATTTCGAATTTGCGGAGAAACATGTGTCATTACACGCAAAATGGCAGGAATAGAAGATATCCCTAAGTATGATGATTTCGAATCATCGATGAGAAGGGAGAGCCCATTTACATCATCGGCCACACGAAGGATGGTGGAAGCTTCTTCATCAGAAACTTCATCCCATGTATAATCACGTTCCGGCGGGGGCTCCAAACAATACAAATCGCTCATTGAAGATCGAGGCGAGTCATTTGGCGCAGATGTTCCACGTGCCGGTGTGGTTTGGATTAAATCCAGGAGCTCATCTCTTGTCAAGCCCTGCAATTCCTGGATCGGGGTGGATGGGAATAGAGTGGTGACAACATTCTGCAAGATATCGTGAGAGTTCGATAGCTCTCTGAATGTGCTGTTCATTCGTCAGTGTGACAATCAAGAATATAACAAGACACGCATTTCTGGTTGTGCAAGCAAGCGCACCTTAAATTTGGCGTACGTCGGGTTCTCCGGAGAGGATAATGGCACAGATGAGGCACCTCGTACCATAGACACTGCCTACAGGGAGCCGTATTACCATCACAACGGATCCGCCGCCGCCTACATTCAGCACAAGAACGGGTTTGGGTGCGGCGGTTTGATTCGACTTGCGAGGGATCTGAATGGCGGTGTCTGGAAGTTTGCGGTGATGCCATTGTAGAAAAGTAGATTAAAGTGAATTTAAGAGGACTCTATCTGCATAACATTCCCCATTGGTAGTCCCCACGGGGAAGAAGAGGAGTCTAGTCAGCGGATCTTTATTAAAGATTTCTACGTGCATTGATCTAACCTCAGCGTGACCTAGTGGCGCCTACCCCGCAAAATTTGGCGCGCGTATAATGTTTTCTCTTTTCTCGGAATGATCTGACGTTTTGCACTGGTTCTGGGCTTATTAATAATCCTAAGGAGGTATATTTATTGGGAAATCAATTGAAAGAATATCCTAGCGGTCTCACGTACTTTTTATAGAAGACCCTCTCGTTAGACTTAGTTTCATATTGTCCTGTAATTCGAGAGGAAACTGTTGGCAAATTATACGGCACTAGCTAAAGAAATCCAAGTATACAATCACGAAATCCATCAATATATGTATACAGCCTTTGAGTAAATCAGAGAGGCACATGGTGCGATATCAACGAATGCTTGTCAAATCCTCCCAGGAGAGTCAAACTATCATTCCCAACAGCCTAGGCTACAAGCTTGAGCGTGCTGGCCTTTCGTGGATTCCGCGCTTCAAAAACTTCATCAAGTTCCTCAAGAGTGCGACCTGAAAACGACAAAGCAAATTAGTATCCGCCTCAGATCATAGGAGTCTTGTTTGTCTTTCACCTTTGGTCTCGACAAAGAAGAAGTATATAAATGCCGCTTCAAATAAGTCCCAAAACACAAAAAATACGTAGCTGAAAAGATGATATTAGCCAATATTTGTGTTACTTTCATAAAAGGAATGTACTCACAACCAGTATTTGATATTAGTTAGCGCTATTGGGGCAGCGTAGGTATTCACAAAGCTAGAGCAACCTGAAGAGAAACGGTTAGCCCGTGGACGAAACCAAGACTAGGAGGACGTTGATCTCACCAGCGGTGATTTGGTACAACATCATGCCATTGGCTCTCATACTATCTATATAGCTCGTCAGCTCCCGAAGCTTTTTTCGGTTATTATCAACTTACTCGATAGCACTTCTGCGGGGTATATGGGCTGCATCGGAGTGTACGAAAAAGCAAAAACGACTCCAAACACGAAAATGAAAACAATTGAAGCGTAACTAGACGGGATGCTTCCTGTGTGGACATAATCTGCAGCCGTACCAGCTCTGTGACGATATATATTAGAATGACAAATAATTTCTCCTTTGCAACGAGAGACTTACACTATAGATAAACTTACTGCCATTCCGAGACAGGAGCACAGGAGCATCTTGCGTCGGCCCCAGACGTCATGGAATTGTGCTGTACAGACTGTTAGCTCATTTGAGGCTACATGTTCGAGATTGATTGGAAACAAACCTCCAATTGATGCTGCGATCCATCCGGTAACCGCGTAAAGCGCATTTATGAGCAGCACCGTATTAGTACTGGTAATACCAACGTTTGCAACCAGTAATGGCAAGTAGTATGAGGCAATGTTGTTCCCAGAAAATTGCCCAAACCAAGCCATGGCGAGACAAATCATTAATCGGTACCGGGATGACCACTTCGTGACAAGAGATCGGAGATCGAAATAGTCCCGCGCTGATCTTATACCGCCTTCCCTCAATGATTCTCGGATTTCGTTTAGCTCAAGGTCAACAATTGGGTGTCTCTCTTCTCCGTTTGCATGATACTTGACGATGAAAGCCCTGGCCTCATCTTCGCGGCCCTTGGCTACCAGCCAACGTGGACTTTCTGGTATGAAATAGCCTCCCAGGACAACAATCCCGGGACATAACATCTGGAGCCATAGAGGAAGCCTCCACTTGAGGTTGCCAGTGGCATGGATGTTGCATCCGTACATTGCTAAGTTAAGTGTTGTCAGCATTAGAATCTAGAAAAAGTGCCTATTTGTAAATTACCGAAGGTTGCGATGATGGACCTATCTCAGCTGTTAGTCGGAAATTTCGACGTGCAAGTTTGATCTCGAATTTCAGACTCACCCCATATAGTACAACGTGTTGTATGTGCCGGCGACCCTTCCTCTATGCAGCGGCGGTGCAATTTCGACAAGAAGTAGAGGTGCCGTAACGCATGCGATCGTTGCAAAGTAGCTCACTAGGAACCGGGCAGCGATAAATGAGGACAATGTGGGCGCAAGGGCCGTGAAAATGGACGAAGCACAGACACCAAGACAGCCTAATATAATGCAAATCTTCCGTCCCCTCCAGTCACAGATCCATACAAACAGTGCTCCCACCATTTGACCAATTTGAAAGATTGAGAATACCAAGCCAGTGGAAGAACTTGCCTCCTTTTGATGGTAGTAATCTAGATACTCCGGAATCGTGTTGATCGAGCTCTATTATCTTTGTTATTCCTGTCGCTTCGTCTCCAAGAGTATTGGTTTTTTATACTTGCCATCAGTGAGCCATCATAACCTGTCACAAAATCAGCTACCAACTTCCATAAGGTTCTAGGTATTATTGAGAACTTACCACTCATAGTAGAGCACAAGTACACGATTGCACATAGAGCATAAAGATTCAGATGGCCTCTGCCGAAAGGATTTGGGGCAGCTCCATATCCTCCCAAGGTGACAGCAATTGCTGTCGGGGCTTCTCCACCTGGGGTTCTTCCATGTATCTCCGTATCTATATCATGTACCATGACCTGCTCGGGCTTCTCTTCCTTCATAGACATCGTGACGTGAAGGGTACTCGATAAGGACAAAAGAACGTCCAAGATGAACAGGTGTGTATAATTTGACACGAAGTAGTCGCATATTTATCAACACTCTCGTGACAGACGACCAACTATGTCTTTATAGTTGTGAAGTTTCTGGTGGGCTACTGTTGTTTGGCTAAGTCCGTTTCCTTGATTCGCCTAATTAAATCCTCGGCTGTCAGGGCTGACGCCACATATTTCGCAGCAAGGATTGCATTTTCTAGATCCGTGTCCGATCTGGGTGTTCAGAATTACGTGAAGACTTGGACCGAGCTTTATGGAATGCGTAGCATAAACTCAAGAGTAGCGTGATTTCCCCGCATTGAAACCTGAAGTCCTGAAACGCGGAGCCCGATTGTAAGCCTTCTTCGGTGTCTCAATTGGTGCTGCGTAGCATTTAACTCTTAGAAAGTAATTGTGCTAGCCGAGCTTGTACAAGTAAACATGGTCTAGCGCGGAAAGCTTCACCCGGAGTTTTGAAACAGCGTGTTAGCGTGGGTAAGGGCCCTCTTTGGTACACTTTGGTAAACTTTGGCGGTTTGCTTCTTTTGTGCAATGAAGGAAACAAAATTATACTAGATGCATACAGCTGTACATTCTAGCGCGGAGATTTGGTCCGGAATTTTGAAACAGCGTCTTAGCGTGTTAGGTATCCGCTTTTATCAGTATTTTTGACTAGCTGGCTTCCTTGTATAGCAAAGATGAACTCGGTGGAGGACCCCGGTCAATTGTCCTGCATTATGGCTGGCAATATAAGAAGATGGAGGCGAAGCATTGGAGTTCGTTTGCCACCATCCCACGCATAAAATGGTTTCCATCACTGAGACCAAAACTCTCGATTCGGGGTGGAAATTTAAGCGCACCGATGAGGGCGATGACACCTGGGCCCCGGTTGCTTCCGTGCCCTCAGTTGTTCACCTTGACCTCATAGCCAATGGACTGTAAGACTTTTAGACCGGCACGTCGACCGCCTTGCTAATCGCCTCTGCAACAGTATTGAAGACCCGTTCATCGATCGCAAAGAGATCGATGTGGAATGGGTTGGGGAGCATTCATGGACATACACCACTACTTTCGATACTCCTGTAGTTTCTGATGGATCCAAGATCTATCTCCTGTTTGAAGGCCTGGATACCTTTGCAGTCGTGAAATTGAATGAGAAGGTGATACTAGAAAGCGACAACATGTTTCTCGGCCACCGTGTCGACATAAGTAGTGTTGTAAAACATTCCAGCGCAAATGTCCTCACAATCGACTTTGACAGTGCCTTGTTGCGGGGTCGAGAGATTGAAAAAAAGCACCCAGAGCATCGTTTCATTGCTCACAACGGGGAAACAGGCAGGCTTGGTGTGAGAAAGGCTCAGTACCACTGGGTAAGTTGATATATCCGTTTACCAGTCACAAACGAGCAGAGAATGCTAACGATCGAGCGCGCAGGGCTGGGATTGGGGCCCTGTGCTGATGACTTGCGGACCGTGGAGGCCTATACGTCTTCAAGTTTGTGAAGCATATGTCAAGGACACGAGGATTAATTATGAGCTAGAAAGAAATCTCGTCTCTGTCAAAGGAGACGTACAAGTGGATTTTGAAGGAGAGGTCGATGAAGTTCAGTTGATAATTTCTCTCGATGGAGGTGAAGTCTTTCGTCAATCATCAGCCCCGCAGGGTTCGAGTCAGGCGAAGATTGAGTTCCACCTTGGTAAGTGCTTTCATACTGCAACTTTTTTGACTTGATATCTCAAAGCCTAATTCAATTCTAGATCGTCCTCAACTCTGGTACCCTCACGGTTATGGCAAGCAAGATCTTTACGATGTTTCAGTCGCCCTTTTAAAAAAAGGTTCCACACTTCATCAACAACAGCGCAAGACAGGCTTTCGTCGTATCGAGTTGATCAGAAACGAGGACCAATATGGACAGTCTTTCTATTTCAAAGTAAACAACATCGATGTTTTCTGCGGTGGCAGCTGCTGGATACCAGCCGACAATTTCCTCCCGAGAGTCACACCAGACAAATATCGACAGTGGCTTCAGACGATGATTGATGGCAATCAGGTAATGACAAGGTATGTAATCTTGTGCCATATTTGTGAGCTCGACTAACATGACCAAATAGAGTCTGGGGCGGCGGGATATATGAAGACGACGCCTTCTATGAAACCTGTTCGGAACTTGGAATACTTGTGTGGCAAGACTTCATGTTTGCGTGAGATTCGCCGATATCATCCTAGACTTTCACAGAACGCTAATAATGTGGCTCAACAGATGCGGTAGCTACCCAACGTGGCCTGCACTGCTTGACTCTATTCGAGAAGAAGCGAAACAAAACATCCGCCGTTTGCGAGACAATCCATGCATTGCGATATATGCCGGCAACAACGAGGACTACCAAATTCAAGAGCATTATAAACTTGACTATGATTACGAGAACAAAGACGCCGAATCTTGGCTTCGTGGGACATTCCCAGCGCGATACATTTATGAGCATTTACTTCCTGCTGTTTGCGCCGAAGAAGATCCCTCAGTCCCGTACTGGCCGAGCTCGCCGTTTTCGAACGGAAAGCACACTGCGGATCAGAAGTGCGGCGACATTCACCAATGGGATGGTATGCGTTTATTACCCTCTGCAGATAAACAGATTTTGCTGACACTTGTTTAGTCTGGCATGGTTTGCAGAAGAAGTACCAAGAGTATCCTGTTATTGGGGGCCGCTTCAATAGCGAATTTGGCATCGCATGTCTTCCTGACATCCGTACCATTCGTCATTTTGTGACAAATGATTCGGAATTGTATCCGCAATCGCGCACTCTTGATTTCCACAATAAAGCAGACGGCCATGAAAGACGGATTGCCGCTTATGTCGTGGAAAACTTCAGGGTTGATTCCACGCTCGAGGTTTGTTGCCCATTGCTGCAGCTCGATCAAAACGAGTAGATTCTAATGAATTAATTTTGTTTCAGGGTCAAATATTCCTTACCCAGCTAGCCCAGTCAGAAGCATTATCATTCGCATACCGCGGCTGGCGTCGTCAATGGGGCCAGGACAGACGCTGCGGCGGTGCGCTTGTGTGGCAGCTGAATGATTGCTGGCCTGCTTCTTCATGGGCCATAGTTGACTACTTCTTTCGTAAGAAGCCAGGTTTCTACACGACCAAAAGAGCCCTCCAGCCACTGTCGATTGCCGTGCAGCGTGAGCATTCCGACTGGAGTGTGTGCCATGCACGGCCACCGAAAAGCTCCGCATACTCCCTTTGGGTCGCTAGCAGCATGCCTGTTCATGCGCATGCTGACGTGGAGTTGCGGTTTGTCTCGGTTGATTCGGGCAAAGATATTGCGCGCCCGGTGATTCACAAAGACTGCATTATAAACGCAAACGGTACTACTGAGATAATGAGTGGGGTTATTTCTAATATCGATCAAGAGCCGCATGTGCTCGCCGCTCGACTGCTGCAGGATGGACGAGTTCTTTCACAGGATGTGGATTGGCCACAACCATTGAAGTATCTCTCGTTTGAGGACCGCGGTGTTAAAGTGCAGGTGGAAGGCAATCAGTACACTATCTCGGTATCGAAACCTACAAAGTGCTTCGTGGTGGAAGAACAGGACGACATCGTGCTCAGCGACAATGGATTTGACTTGGTGCCCGGCGACGTGCGAGTCATCCAGGCTATTGGGAGAGCAAAGTTAAAGGAAAACCCGAGGTGGAGGTACTTGGGGTCTTTGTAGCTGCACGTTTAGAGGAGATAGACCGTAGAAGAATGCACGCACTTTTATAAAGCCGGTTCAAGTAGGAGAGTCGACACCTGGATCTGCAGGTGTTGAAACAATCTCGTGCACAAACAGACGCTCCTTCCTCTTTGTCTTTCCCTCCTTCTGCTTGTCCTCTCTCGTTCCTCCTCCTTCTGCGTGGACTACGTGAGAACGCAGCATCATGCGTCCTAGACTCTTTCATAATGGCTACAGGGACGCCGCTCAAGACGTTGGTAAGTCGCCTCCGCCATGATATTAATACCCACGACGATGCGAGACTGATGATGTTTTCCTGAGATGGCCGTGGAAATCCCCCACAATGCTGCCTCTCGAGCCTTAGAGGCAAGTCAATCCTTCATAGTGACAAGTTGAAGAGAATCTAAAACATAATTTTCGTGTATCAGGGCCAGTAGCAGCAGCAACAATAACCACCTCGGTCGCTGCAAGAACACCCCTCTCTCGCCTCTGGGAACTGGTATGCTCGCCATTCCCAGGGTGAGGGAGACAATAGCCAAGGCTGAGGCCCGTCAGCAAGTGGAAGCGAGATTACTGAGCGATTTGCAGAGGTCCTGAAGGACATTGATAAAGGTCTGAGATGTTTGTTTTGATAAAGTTTTAACACTCTCATTATCAAGTAATATCAGCAATAAGTGGTTTAGAGTGAAGGGCCAGCCTTGAGCGGTTCTACTTCCACTACCTAGGTCACAATACGTACTTGATTTCCTTTGAGGGTGAGGATTTCCTTTCTCAGCTGCCGTCGCTTTTGTTAGGGCACTAACTGAGTAAATCCCAGTCTAGGTCTATCGCTCAGCATTATCACGTGAGAGGCCATGAGCATTCAATAACTGCTCACTGAGTGCTCAGTGAGTATGATTGAGTGCTTACTGATTACTTACGCTATTAAAAGGAACGCATGCGCCCAAATATGCTGAATAATTCTATGATGATTTCTGATGGATGGCCACCACTTTTTCAGTATCCGCGAGGCAACACTAGAACTACTATGAGAATAGGAGAGAAGAGAACAGTCGGTCAAGACAATACTTGTATACTGTAATGATATATTATACAGCTAGGTTTGGGAGAGCTTCTACGCCACGAATGGCACTATACAATGTTATTCACGTGCCATCGATTATGGAACAATCCCGGTTTACTAAATTATGAATAGTGTAGTCCTCTACATGGTATTATAAATTAGCCTTTCAACTGACAGAATGTGAAAAGGAAGACAATAAAATTATGCCGTCTATTACCATCTTACAGTGGGGGGTGCAGGTACATTAACACCCAAGTTTACGCTAGTAGCACCGCCTTTCAATTCAGAAATACATATAAAAGTATATTGCTACGTCGACTCTTGTCCTTAACGTAGATATAGACTGCCGTATGTAGGTCTATATAGTTGCAATGTCAGTCATTGCGCGGTAGGTGGCTCACTAGAATCTAAACCTTTGAAAGTCAGCCTTATGCGAAAATTACTAAGTAACACATAAAAAGATTTTTGATGTTTCTATACAGTTACAGAACTATAAATAGTCTCAAGGGATTTTAATTGAGATCCAATAGAGGAAGGAACTCTATCGCCGATGAAACGCGACATATCCTTTACTAAACCCTCGGCTTATGAACAGATGCTGCTGATTGGATGGTGGTGGCCGACTAAGCGCCGAGATGTGTTTCAAAAGAAAACATTCGTGACTACTTAGTTTTTGAGAACCAGGAATACTGCAGTGAATAATAATTATTTGTCAGCGCTAATCTGTCTCTTGTGGGGTGGGGGAAGTGCAACGAATTTAACCACAAATCAGCTTCATTGACCTACCAACGAAATATAAGCGCCGTGCAGGTGTCTCAGATCACTAGTAATACCAGTTGCGCCGCTTTGGGACTCTGCCTGAAGGCCAATTACTTTTATCAGGCCATTTAAGAGTTCTCTGGGTTGAAACCTTTCACGTTCTATCAATAGAAAGCAATATGGGAGAATTAGAGTTTCACTGGCAAGCAAGACACCGTGTCGGAACCAAAGCGTGGGAGCCAATTATCCCCATAACCTCGATGTTTGATCAGCCGCCCGGAGTGACTTTATAGCCGACTGCGTGTACACATACGCACCGTCAATGGGGTATAAGCAGTATATAAATCTCACTCCAACCCACGACGATTTCTCAACAATCAATCCCATTTCTGTTTGTCATTTTCCATTGATTATTAAGTGAACCGAGTTGCACTATGGCTGAACCAATAGGTCTAACGTCTGGAGTGCTGAGTTTGGCCGTCTTTGCCTTTCAATGCTCCAAGGTACTGTATGAGACAGTGCAAGGCTATCACTCCCATCCACAGCGAGTCCGTGATTTGCTCGGGGAGCTTGAGGCTTTAAATACCGTTTTGAACAGCCTCGCCGACATTGTTCGCATGCAAGGCGAGGTTGATCTCTCGGATCTCAAATTACCCCTGTTACGATGCGGCAAGGCTTGTGAAGATTTTAAGAAGATCATCCTACGATGTTCATCGACATCAGGCACCGACCACAAGAGCTTTCGTGGCTGGGCGAAGTTGACTTATATGGGCGACGACATTGATGGCTTTAGACGACTCCTGGGGACCTATAAGCTAACCATTAATCTTGCCTTAACCGATGCTAACCTGTGAGTCTCACCTTCCCAAAGGTGGCGGCAGTCACCACTCTCATTCTACATTCTCTTCGCTTTCTTTACTAACAAACAAATCAACCTTAGCCGCACATCAACCGTCACTGCCGAACGTGTTGATGCGCTTAAGGATCTTGTCAGCACAGCGAAGGATGATCTCGGGGCCCATTTAGAGAGTATTGATGGGAAGCTCGAGAAGATCTTTGAAAAGGCTATATCCCCATCGGACCCCGATGCGGCCGAAATGCGACTTATCAAAGAAGAGCGCTTGAGCACGGAAAAATGCCTCCAGATTTGCTCTCAGCTCGCTGAGCATATCGACCAGATCCGGCCAACTCTCAACAATTCTGGCAGCTCTCCTGAATTGGTGCATCCAGAGTTCTTATCCGAAAGAGCCACGAATACGAGCTTGCACCAGTGCCAGAATAACATAACCCAGACGGCCACAAAATTAGAAGGGCACCTCAAGCATCTAATAGACCGATTGCTCATAAAATCCAAGTCCGCTACATGTTCTGAAGAGGAATTAATGGACGTAATCAGGCTGCAGGACGAGTGGGAGGCGGCTCGCCAGTGTATGGGGATCTGGTCTCGAGCAGATCAAAGCGTCAAAAAAAACATTAGCATGATTGAAAACCACGCGACTGGTAGGGAAACTTACCAAATTATGATATCGACCGACGGGAATACCATACATGGGAAGAATGAGGGAAATGGGACGGTAATAAGACAGATGGGTGGCCATATGAGTGATGCGGCCGCCATGCAATTTTCGCAGGATATGGTACGTATCGCAGAAATAAACTCGCATTCTCTGGGCTATGGAGATCAGTCTCCGTGGGGGGGCGACACCGCACCACCTCTCATGAAAAAGGCCGAAGTTGTTCCAAGGGTGGAATTCAGCGATCGACATGGACGAGGTCTTAAACTCGGATCTGAGGAGGAAATAGCTATATCTTCTCCACAAGCAAACCAAGGAAGAAAAGCTTGAAGAATGGAATTTCGTCTTGTTCAGATTTAGTTTTCTTTTACTTGGTGTACTTTGAGAAGTTATTGCTCTATTGATCTGATTGATCCTATTACGAATGTACTCTGATGCGGAGTACCTTGGACATTTTTTTTGAGCATAGGAGTATTCTATTCGATACCTAAGATTGGAACTCTCGAATTATTCGTGGCCATCAACTTGCGCCTCGCGAGGCAAAATACGGTTGAAGTTGACCAGGCCCATTACCCCTTTCGACGTGTCATTGGCGCTGGATTGTGCTCGGTAAGGTCACTGAGCAGTGGCTTCAGCTCACTGATCTGATCTTTGCGGTCAGGGGCGTGCTCAGTTCTACTGAGTGGATAAAGTGATGAGGGGATGAGCACAAAAACAGAACAGGAAAGTCAAGAACCGTCAAAGGAAATCAAGTACGTAGGGTGCATACACGAGAATAACAAGCGTAGAGAGAAGAAAGAAGCCTGCAACTCGAAAAGATCCGAGAACATCCCAAAATGATGGCGCGCTCTATGCATGACGCATGGGTAAGTGCTGCAATTGTTCTGCCACCTTCTTCAACTCGGTCAGAAAATTTTCCGTGACGCCCAGAGGAAAATCTTGCTTATAATCCTGAAGCACAGTATCCACAGCTTTTCTTTCATTGTCGTTACAAGCGGCAATCCACGATGCACTCAAGACAGCAATCATATACCCCGCCCCCAACGGGCGGTAGATATTAGCTTGTTTAGCTAGTTCCAATGCCTGAGTCACCAAGTGCGTGGAGTCTACTGTTAACTCGATTGCGCTCACAGGAGAAGTCATCGCGCGGAGCATCCAGTTGAAAATGGTCACAATCAAAAGTCCAAGTCCATAAGCCCGCTGATAGTATGCATGTAGTATGACATTTTGAAGCCCGTTTTCCGGATTGAAAGCAGGTCCCTCGGCCCAGTTTTTGTGTAACTGGTATAGCAGCTTTTGCGATGCTTCGTATATAGGTTTCATTTCATCTCTCAAGATTGTAACTTCTACCTCGCTGGTTGCCAAACGAGCACGACGAAGTAAATGGGGCAGGCGCGCAAGATATCGCATCAATCGCCCCTCGGGATATGCGTCAAGCTCGTCGTCTACTAGTGAAATCCATTCTTGTGGATCAAGTTTTATATTTTCGTTAAAGAGGCCTTCGAACAACTAGGGTAAAGTAAGCAACGCTGCGTAGAGATTATCCTTTCTCCGAGAGAATATGAACATACCACACAGCCTTTTAGAGCAAGGAGTAATTTATGTTCAAACTCATCACGCGGTTCTGCGGAAGATCGTGCTTTTATTATCTTTGCCGCGCCTTCACAATGGCCTGACCAGCGTTGTCCTTCTGGACCGTTGAGATTCTAATCGTTCTTAAATTTCGCAATCTTACGTGTTATCTGAGCATTTGCCATTTGTCACTTACCTGACAGAGCAAGAGGAGCATAACCGCACATAGTGTCTCTGTGGTTAAAGCTTCACTGGGATTGTCTAGACATATTCTCAAGCTCGACAAAGCACGAGAATAACTTCTCAATGTTGTAATAGAAATTTCAGATTGCGCGCAGTAATTAGAATGTGCATGTATGAGAGCACTGACCGCATTGTCTAGCGCTTCATTAACGTTTATGCGTCGCGGAATATCAAACATGAAAAAACCGTATGCCCAAGCCAGGTTGTATTTCAAGTTGGTTGTTAGTTTGGTCGCGTGGACATATTGACTTATGAGAATTGTAGTACGGTTGCTTGGTGGTGACTGGAGGAATGAAGCTGCGGTTCCCGCTTCTGTCTGGACCACGCCAGGATGCGCTGTAGTTGAGAAGCATGTAGTCCGCGAAGAGTTTGTTGTTCCAGTTCTGACAATAGTATGATGGGTTTGAAATTTGTACCTCCGTTGACCAGAACCAACGCATGTTATGCTAAGACGAATACATCGCGAACACGACGGAGTTTTTTCGTCACACTGAGGAGATTCGATGCGGGTGAGTATAGAACGACTGGCCGATTTTGAAGCTGCTTCTTTACGAACCTTTTTCTTTGCTTTGCGACAGCCATCGCAGGCTTTTCCTGAAGGCACTCCAGGCATTCTATGCCACGAGGTATCAATATAATGAACATTGAATACCACGAACCAAAGAAAATAAGAACGGTAGATATCTTTCTGGCAAGGATTTCGAAGCGGCTAGTATGAAAGAGAATCAACTGTTGGCAGTCGACCTGACTTTCGCCGGAAGGCAAGACGCCACAGCTGTTTAGGCCAAGAGTTCAGTCTAGTTCGCTGTTCCTACAGAGTATGAGTCTGAATGGTGAGAAAATGAAATTCCCGCCCCATGTCAACATTGATTTCTAGTCATGATCAACATAGTACCCATATGCTATAGGTTTAATGCTAAATTGAGTGCTCGTTTAAAACTGATTGTACAATTAGTTGCCTAAGCGCACTAACTGTATACAGTCGTATGTGCCGCCCGAGACCTGTGCGCGATGTTATGCTTTCGGTTGAAACGAGAATCATCTTGGCCCTTCAATGGACGTTCGTATTAAGTCGAGTAATACATTAAGGCAGTAATGAGGTTGCTAAAAATAAATACACTTTTACAACGATTCACTAGGCGATGTGACTGCTTCAGAACTCTTACGTTGAAAACCAGAATTTAACTTTATGCATAACGAGGCTTAGTTGTAGCAGCGCAAGGCATGCTTTTATGGCATCCGCGATAACACCGTCAATAAGATATGCATGTAATATCTCATCTTAAAGAACTAGATGGTTTAGGAACGCTTTGTTTATGAGATAGGTCAGGATTATTATATGGCTATTGAAAGCTTAGTACATGTTAACGAGTGTCCCGTGTAAATTCCTCCATACTTTTCATCCTTTGCTATAATGACCACATCGAAACCAGGCGCCCATGGTCCACTTTCGATGAACCTGCTGCTATGGTTGGATTTGCTTAGATCGTAGTCGATCCTAGCTCCGCAGATTAGATCGCCTGCTCAGAGTCAGTCATACCACGCATCACGGAAATACAGACAAGTATATAGCTATGCAATCCACTTACCAAGCAAACTGCGGATGATAAAGTGCATCCGCAATCAGGGTAACACGGCGGACGGATAGGTGGAGGACTTCCCTGGCAAAAGCATGCTGAGCCAGAAGGGCAGCCACAGTTCGGGTGACAAGGGCAAAATTCAGCCCGTCTATCAAGGGCAGTCAACGCGTCGGAGGCGTCGTTGCTGGAAGCCAAAGGACCAGCAACTGCTCCTACGACGAGGGTGCTAAGCAGAGTGATACAGAAGCGCATAGTTGCTTGTTGATAGACGAAAGAGGTTTGGATGAAGTTGATTGCGATGACATCGGGGCATGAGCGACATTATATAGCATGGCGCTTTTTATGGCTTGAGACGGCATTATTTTCTTTAATAAAAAAAAAGGAATAAGATATACCAAAAAGTATCCGGGGTCTTTCACTCTAAAACCTATGTAGGAGCCCTTCTCGTAAACTTTGTCATTCATTTTGTAATCAACTGCGTATCAAGTTTGAATTCCGCCCGTGTGTTGTCGAGCGCGACATTGTACCCCTTTTAAGAAGGTGGATGCTTCTTCTAGCAATGTAAGCAATCGTGGTCTATAACTCCGCTGATGCATCTGCATGGCTTCGTTCATCCGTAACCAGGGGCAGCAATCAATTCGCCACGGGGGCTGCCAGCATTGCTTCGCACTTGTAGCATAATTTGTTGATGAATTGTTGATCTAGAAATAGAAGACTTGGCACATCTGTCTTGGAAAAAAAAAGAATTAATTGTATGGGTTTGTTGCTTGCACACCTTTCTTATTCAGTATCTTGTACCGCCCGGCAAAGATGATCGCCCAGTCAAGAATAGCAAAACTCGGCCCGAGCTGAACATGATGCTTGGTAGTGCTTGGATCAGGGTTCTTTGACAGGCGTCCCAGAATGGTAGATTGTGACGTTGATACCATATTACCTGATGGATTGGCAGCATGGGGGCTAGTTGTTCCGAGCTGATCAACCAAGTTTTGATGGCTGATGATTGAGTGTGCGTATCTCTTCGCCAGTCTGAAGACAATGGAGATCATGCTGTCTTGGCTTACGTCCTGTGTATTGATACGATGAATGAAAAAGAAAGGACATGACTTTTAATTCCGACAAAAGAAAATTTGTGGTAGATATAAATAAGCCTGCACCGTCTTTGTTTCGTCACAAAACTCGATATAATAAGATTAATTGTCTGAAGACTCCTTTTTCATGATGATGTCCTCTACTATTTACACCCTCCTGGGGCTACCCTTCCTGCTTGTAACCAGCCAAGCATATGTCAGCGACTCAACCGTCATTCAATGGGGTACATGCGTCAACGATTTCAACAGCACTATGCCTGCAGATTGTGGTACTCTTCTAGTTCCTCTGGATTACACGGATTCTTCCTCAAATGAGACGTACTCGTTGGATCTCTTTCGAGTTCCTGCCGCTGTGAAACCTTCCAAGGGAAGTATCGTGATTAATTTTGGTGGACCTGGAGAGGTCGGCCGATCAACATTGGCTGAGGATGCAATTATCTTGCAGGCGTGAGGCGATTCCAACTGTCGTATACCAAAGTCATAATTGCTAACGCTTTACTCTAGGTTATCTGGGGAGCAATATGATCTCATTACTTTTGATCCGCGGTATTGACTGGCTTCCTTACCATTTTGAAATAATCAATAAAAGATCTATGCACATATTGATACTGATGGTTTTTAAAGAGGTACTCAAAGCAGCAACCTGCCATTTGCTTGCTTCGAGACAGAATACGAGATGCAAAGCTATCTGGTTGGTCAAACAGCTCCCCATGCGGATGATGATGAAGCCCTGGGAAGACTGTGGGCTCGAAGTACGATTACCGCTGATATCTGCGCCCAAACAAACAACGTCACTGGTACTCTGATTGGTACTGCCTTTACAGCGAGAGACATAATGAGCATTGCGGAGTCTCTTGGCGAGGATGGTATGCTACGCTACTGGGGTATGTCTGCACACGATGCAATTCTTGGTGACGTCGCGCAAGCTAACGACTACTGGTCTATGATTAGGGTTTTCGTATGGTACTACCTTGGGAGCTACCTTGATATCTATGTTCCCGGACAAGGTCGATAAAGTGATCCTGGACGGCGTGCAGAATCCGCACGAGTATTACCACTCATACGCGTAAGTTTGTGAGGCATTATTTGTTATTCTTCTCTCTTCTAAAATCATTATGTCTTCTTGCACTATGTCAAATTGAAATGTGCTGACAACGGCTTTGCATAGGAGTACTGAACAATGGACACAAACAGATGAAGAATTCTCCGCAATATTTGCTTACTGCGTAATGTCCCCCGATGCCTGCCCGCTTGCGCATGGTAATGCGACGGGGCAAGAGCTTGAGGGGGACGTTATACAACTTCTCAATACTCTGAAAACTCAACCCGAGGCTGTGGGGCAGCTTTTGGTAGATGACAACGTCCTATACCAACTAATACTCCAAAGTCTTTATACGGTAGCGTATTGGCCAGAATTTACAGAAGCCGTGAACATGCTCTTGGACCATACTGTTGATGAAACATTCTTCCTCAATTTCGCAGGCTTGGTTGTACCTATCGATGACACTACTGTGCAAGAATTAACCAACCAAGCATCTCCTCTTCAAGGGATTCAATGTCTGGACCAAGCCGCTCGTACAGGCAGTTACGATGACCTCCTTCCAGCTATTTATGCTGTCTCAAACACTAGTATTCTAGGAGGTCTTGAATTCGCACTCGCAATGACATGTGCCCAGTGGAAGCTGGAACCTAAGGAACGTTACGAGGGCAATTTCCAAGTCCACCCACAAAACCCTGTGCTGCTAGTGGGAAACAGTCATGATGGCCACACGCCCATCGAGTCAGCGTATAATGTGAGTTCGGGGTTCGAAGGTAGCGTGGTGCTCGAGGTTAATGGATATGGCGTAAGTTCCATTCCTATTGACAACTATGCTACAAGGGATTTGAAGCACAATTGATAGAAAGTGACTGAGTCGTATTTACAGCATACTTCCCTTTTCCTGCCTTCCACGTGCAGTCTGAAAACTATGTCGAGCTACTGGGTGAATGGAACTCTGCCTACACCGGGAACTGTGTGCCAAGTTGACGCCCCCCCATTCTCAAACATCAGCTGGGCGGATATCATCCTCAAAGAGCATGGCACTTAGGTCATTACAGCTTTATGACGGAGTTTCCCCGAATTTCGAACGAGCGGGAAAAGAGTTTAGATAAATCAAAGTATAGCTGCACGCTCTGCTGTAGGTCATGTCTTAGTGGTTCCAAAGGATTAAGGAGAAAGATTTAGCAAGGCCACTGCCAATGTTGTTCCTCCTTGTATGAGATCATTGATAACATGCAAAGCCCTGAAGTCGCTGTATACCAATCGATGTCTCCAAACTGTGATGTCCCAGGTAGCCCTATTTCCCGAGTCAGTGGATCTCAGTTGGATTCAAAAGGCGAGCCTGTGTCTGATGTGCCAGATGTCAACTTCCTCATAAACAGAACAGGAGAAATAAAAAGAATATATCTAATTATATAGTAATATTGCTGTTGATATTCCTAACGCCAGCTGTTTCTGAGTTCGCTCAATGATGGCAATTTCTTGCGTATACTCAGCATGACTGATCCGCGGGTTAGCGGGGGCCGATCCATACAGATTCACGTAATTGTACGAGCTACGTTAAATCATCGAAGCCTCTTTTTAATGGCAGGAATCAAGTTACTCTGGAATAGTGTTGATCGAGCTCTATTCTCTTTGTTATTCCTGTCTCTTCGTCCCGAACAGTATTGATTAAAGTGGATACCTGGGTTTGCAGGTGTCAAATTAAACATGTGTGCCCAGTCTTAGCTGTGCAACAAACGGACGCACCTTGTCACCGAGGTTTCAAAGGCTGTGCAGTCATGATTTCCGCTGGATTACTTTACGTGTTGACTTCATAGCTAGCGAGCTTCGCGCGATCTACAGTGTCTTGTCATCGCACATCCCGGTTGCCCACTCTATTGGGGATCTCAACAGTATGTATGCCCGGATGAGAAATACCTTCCATTGCTGCTGCTGTTAGCGGGTCCCTTTTTAAATCCTTTGAGATGTTCTTCTTCTCTTCCTCCGTTCGTGGCTGATATGTTGTTGTGTGTCTTCGAAGCTTTACCAGCATTGGCGGGATCTGGGCGCACGCCGCCCCGCGCGTTGTTTGCCCAACGCGTACCAGTAGCCGCATCTTCCTGACGGGGACTGCTCTTTTTCTTTCTTCCCCTCCTTCTCTCTCGTTCCTCCTCCTCCTATGTGGACGCCGTCCATCCCAGACACTGCACAAGATGGTCAGTAAGCATCTGGATCATGATACTGATACTCAATCCTGTACAAGACTGACGCTATTCTTCAGAAACAGCCGGAGCAGCCACTCCAGAGCCAACCACCACTGCTGCCTGTTCTCTCTCTCCCACCATCCATCTATCACAACAACTCCTTCATAATGGCTACAGAGGCGCCGCTCCACAGTTGGTAAGTCTCTCTGTCCTGGCATTCATACTCAATAACGATGGAGACTGATGATAACTTCTAGAGATGACCATGGAATCTTCCACAACACTGCCCCTCAGGCCTAGAGGTAAGTTCGTGTTCATTTGAGATTCTGGTGGAAAGCCTCTGACATTTAATTTTTGAATGACCGTAGGCAGCACGCCTCCATCACCAGTGCTCACTCGAGCCACTCTCATCCTCTGACTGCTGGCCCTCAGAGGTAAGTCAATCGTTCATGGTGACAAGTTGAGTAGAATCTGATATATGATTTTCGAGTATCAGGGCCAGCAACAACAGCAGCAACAACAGCAGCAGCAGAGCAGCAGCAGCAGCAACCTCGGTCGCTGCAAGAGCATCCCTCCCTCGCTTCTGGGAATTGGTATGCTGGCCATTCCCAGGGCGAGGGAGGGAGAAGAAGGGGTGGTTTTAACCACCAGCCGGGTCGTCATAACCCATATAGGGTTCATAGACCGTCTGATCTCTTCGTAAGTTCCATGATGTGCACGCAAAGCCATATGAAAACTTCACTTTACGTTTACAATGCTAATTTGCAATATAGTCTGGACACCAGCGACAAGACGTGGCGTGCGCTGTGGCGAAGCAGTCGAGGACTCTTAATGAGATTAACAATGCGATTCAAGTCACCAAGGGGATGATACATCAGCTAGAAAAGCTTCTAGCTGAGCAGAAAAAAAAAAAAAAAAAAAAAAAAAAAAAAATTAATAAGGCTGAGGCCCGCCCGCAAGAGGCCGCGAGTTTAATTAGCGATTTGAAAATATATTGAAAGATAAAGAT